>CM046856.1:40129091-40729091 GCA_025617745.1 Heliocidaris erythrogramma | reverse complement strand
CTCCGCTAGGAGGAGCCAGTAGTCCAGGTAGCAAAATAGCCGAAGGCAGCGCAGCGCCTCAGCGGCTACAACCTGAGCAAAAACCCAAGGGGCTGGGCGCAGCCCTAAGGGATGAGCGCGAAAGCGAAAGTCTCTGAGAGGAAGGAAAAATCCCAGAAGATCGCACGAGGCGCGATGGATGGGAAAAAGGAAATACGCATCCTTGAGATCTATCAAGATCGCGTAGTCCTTCCTCTTGATCAACGGTAGAATAGAGGCGAAGGTCTCCATTCGAAAAAGCACTGAAGGAATGAATTTGTTTATTCTTTTCAAATTCAGTATCAAACGAAGTCTTCCCAAGCGCTTGGGAAAAACAAAGATCGGAGAAAGGGAAAGAGACGGCCGGTCTCTTACCCTTTCTATCGCCCTCTTTTCAACAGAGATTTGATCTTCGTTGAGGCATGAGAGCGAGCCAGGGCAGACATGGGAGGTGAACGAGATGTTACAGCCCCTCCTGGGAGCAAGACGGATAGATCTATGAAGAATCCGTCCCGCACGACGGAAAACACAAATGCGTCCCCGGAGATGGCCTCCCAAGCGGGGAGAAAAGCCATCAAAGCCTAGGCTTAGTCTTGTGCGAAGCCGTCGCCCCGCCACGCAGAGAGCCACGAGTACCTCAGCTGGCTGAAACTCAGCAGGCGGGCCCCCAAAAACACGACTGTGTTGCCCCGAAGTGCACAGATCTGAAAACTGTAGCGAATTGACCGCCAAAGAGCGAAGGACCCCGAGACGGAACATCCCAGAGAAGTGGCGCGATGACAGACTCCTTAACCCCAAGGGCAGAGAGAGCCAAGAGCCTGCGACGGTACGTAACCGAAGCAGCCGCACTGGAAAGTTGTGACCACTGCGAACTAAAAAGAGTGTGCAGCAGGTCATCGATAACCAGAGGCTTTACCCTTAATCGAAACAGGGCGCTTAACAAAAGAGCGCTGATTCTATGTAGTCAAATTACCTAACGCGAGGCCGAACCCTGCGCACAGGCTGAATGAAATTCAGGGAGATATATGAACAAAGCAATCGCCTCTACCCCACAAAGGGAGAGCGATCGAGGCTCTGCCTGCTCCAACAATGTCGATTCAGAAACCGAAGCTTGAGAAACCACATCCAAAACTGGTTCCGCTTGAATTGATCAGGACAAAGGTCCACGAACAAAAACCAAAACAGGCGGACACTCCCATGGACCACTATAGGTCTCATCACCCAGCGGACCCCCTGAGGGCTGGGGGTACAGGAGACGCGAGAGATCCCGTCTCAGACAATGAAGAATCAAACACAACAGGCTGATTAGACTCAAAGTCAGACCCCAGAAGAGAGACAGAAGCAGGGGTTGTGGTATCTGGTAAGAGGGACCAACCCTGCCATTGGGCAAAACCCCGCATCATGCTGAGCATCTCAGATTGAGAAGGGTTAGACAGACTTCGGGCGGTCCTCCAAAACAACTTCGGAGACACGAACCAAACCCTCCACAGAGGGATGCCTGCCTCCATCCAGGCGAGAAGTGCACTGAGGGTATGTACTCAAAGCCGCGCACAAACTACCCATACTGGCTGAACAATAAGATGTTACAGCCATGGGCCGGGCGCCTGAAGCGCCCAGTGCGAGGGCAAACTGGGACAAGGTCCCAGTATTCGCCTACCGACTATAACATGTGAACTCACTATTGTCCTGCCCGTGGGCGACAATAGGAGAGCACTAGCAGTCGCGCACTCAGGTGATTGCACCTGTTGCTCCGTAGAGCGCCCATAAATGAGCTGGCAAAGCAACAGCCCGGGTAGCACTCGTTCCCCCATACGGCGTCAGCCGGGGGCTATTTAATAACCAGGTGCGAGGGCAGACTGGGACAAGGTCCCAGTATTCGCCCTCCGACTACTAATAGCATGTGAACTCATTATTGTTCCGCCCGTGGGCGACAATAGGAGAGCACTAGTAATCACGCACCCAGGTGACCTCAGGTCAAACCGGAAGTAAACGCGCGCTCCGGTAACCGCACTTATGGGCGCTCCGTAGAGCGCCCATAATTGCTGGCTCGAGCCTTCCCATCAGCTGGCAATATAGACAGCCCGGGAAGTACTCGCTCCCCCATTGGCATCGGCCGGGGGCTAGGGTTTAAGAACCCAGACCAACATGGGCGGCGCCCTTAATTGTTAGCTCGAGCCTTCCCATCAGCTGGCAATATAGATAGCCCGGGAAGTACTCGCTCCCCCATTGGCATCGGCCGGAGGCTAGGGTTGAAGAACCCAGACCAACATGGGCGGTACCAGTGAGTTACCCTGCAGTAGTGGCACACGTTTCCCCTAGCGAATTTATGCGAGTCATCGCTACCGTGCGGGAAACAGACGTCCCCCCTTCTGGTCTCAGCGAACGGGGGATTGGATTCGTAATATCCAAACCACTCGAGCTTGACGCCACCCACCCGAAGCCACGGGCTCCGGAGCTGACGTCCCAAACTCAACTAACGCCACCCGCCCCGAAGCCGCATGCTCCGAGGCTCTCAAACCCTGCAGGGAAAACACCACTGGGCAACTTACCTGCAGCCCTCCTCCCTCCCCCATGTACGAAAGTACTCGGGAGAGTTCTGGAGGGCCGAGTCGTCTTGCTAGACGACTCTTCGGAAGAAGCAGGTCTCCGCGACCTAGCAGCTTCTTCTTCCGAACTCGTAATGCTGCAATAAAACAGACAATAAAGTATACAAAAATATGAAATACTTTATAAGAGTGCAGATAAAAATAAATTTGGGGATACGCACAATACGCACAAAAACCGTATAAACAAACACCGAACCGAAACGGATCAGGTCAAACGGAAACACCAGCAAAACACACAGAGAAATAACTATGTGGGGCTGGCAGTGAAAATGAAAATAACTTGCCTGGAAAAGAATCACAAATATCCCTTGCAATCGGCAAAAGTGACATAAAAACACAAGAGTACTATAATCTTACGAAAAAGAAGTACAGAAAAGTGCTTTAACCCATTCGCGACAGAGTGACCACATTATGTGGTTTGCCTTGTTTAGTACAAGAAAACTAGAACGTTTTGTGACCCCAAACTTCGCCTGCCGATGCAGAAATATTTTGGCCAATCAGAACACTCCTTACTTCGTCTCACCAAAAATCTATTTCAGGTTTATGAATTTTAGAAGACCCATTATTGGACATTTCACTTCAAATCTGTACGAGCCTGCAATGAATATTCATATCTATTGTTCCTAGCCAATGTATCCTAGCAACAAGGGATCTTTTTCGCTTGAACTGCGAAATCGATAGCGGCTATCGCGATCCTTTTTTTTATCTACAACTTCAGACTTTTCAGTTAGATTCAGGCTAGCCTAGCACGTC
Source organism: Heliocidaris erythrogramma (assembly GCA_025617745.1). NCBI lineage: Eukaryota > Metazoa > Echinodermata > Echinoidea > Camarodonta > Echinometridae > Heliocidaris > Heliocidaris erythrogramma. The sequence goes on along the minus strand of CM046856.1, from coordinate 40,725,714 downwards.
TAATTTCTCATCTATTTCTTATCTTCTGTGCATTTCTGTTTATTTCCCCGGTTTTGTCCACTTTGTTGTGGAAGTTTTTGTGATTTATTTTATCCTGGTGGACGTGTAGTATGTAATTTTAATTGTTTTCGGTGAAAATCTCGTGAGTGAGTCTATCGCGCTCGCGAGTGTTCGCGTGTGTTGTGAATGGCATTTGTCTATGTTGTGAATACGGACTACGGTACGGTAGTCATGCCTGTCGTTTCGTTGAACTTTTTTTCTTTGGGTTACTTACGGTCCTATCATTTGAGCTTTGAGTTAGTTTATATAACTCATTCATGTCTGTTTGAGTGGGTTTCGGAGTTGTAAAATATATACAACAACTATGTATTTTTTTAAAAATATTCGTGTGGATTTGCAAAATTTGTCTGGTGGCTGATGCTCGCCGAATGTACGCCAGTATATAAGTTTGAGTGTGACTTTGTTGTGTGACTGTGATGCATGCCGGATATGGGTGATGAATGAGCATGAGCGCGGCTGAGTGAGTTAGCTCTGTGCCTCGCATGCATGTCATTTTGAAGTCGAGATCCAACTTATTTTATCCAAGCCCGATGAAAAAGAAAAAAACAATTGCAATGTAAAGAAAGAACATCAATACATTTATTAACACTGACATGACTGAACACTGAATACAAATTGCTAACATTTTTTTTTCCTCACCACGCAACGCTTTCTGACACGTCTAATCAAGTTTTCGGGGAGGGATGTTTCAATAATAAAATATCTTTTTCAGAAGAATTTTTTCAAGGGTGGGGACACACAAAGTTATGAACTGGATATGGCAAAATTTATTGGGGGAGATGTGCCTCTTGTGATCCCCTTTGAATGGCCACTGCTATTGCTTAGGGGAACCAACCAACCAGTAAAAATATTTATTTCTACAGTTTCAAGAATAATCAAGTAAGAGCTACAATTTAATTTATTCACCAACGTAAATCTTGTGCTTTGGAGTCATTATTCAGCCAAGCAAGGAGGTCTGTGATAACTCCTCGATTCAGCATAATATCAATTTCCAACAGTGTTATTGTTTACATTACCAAGAAAGGGTTTTTGAGTAAATGAGTCATTCTTGGTCACTAGGCAACGTTTACCAGTGGGCTGCAGTAGTTTAGAATTACCAGTCCTGGGTAATACTATATTTATTTTTTGCTTGTATTTTCTGTTGTAATATAAGGTTTCTGGTAGTTCAAACATTCAATTGTTACTATTGCTACATAATATAACACCATTATATTCAACTCCAACATGTTCAATCTGATAATCAAAGAACTATTTTCAAGAATTTCCAAATGAATGACTAGATGACAGACTATTGCACAGTACACTTTCAACAGTAAACACACAGGCAAAAATACACGTACACACTGGCTCTGTACTGCACGATGAATCACATTCCTGGCATACCTCCCTTTCCAATTCCCACGCTATTTTTTCCTTGGGCTAAAAATAACACAAGCTATCGATAGTTGAGGTCCTTCGCGTAGCTATACCATTTTGGGACAGGATGAATGATAAATTGGGGACAAAATCACAGACTCATAAAAACTTTTAGCAAGGTCAGTTTGCTAATAATACGAAACTTTTCAGATTCTGCATGTAAGTAAAGATATTACTTCTCTCATTTTGTGACTTTATCCGACTCGATCCCTTACTGCTCGGGGTGTCATTTTTCAACCCCCTGTACAGAGTCGACGAATCCAAAATCAGGTCGTGCCAGCATGAATGACTAGAATAGATGATTCCACTTTGAAATGGGCATGCACTTTCAAGAATGACAGACAAACGAACATAAATAAGATAGTTCTGAATATAAAAAGTACATTGTATCACTATTTCAGAATATAACAGATTACTTTTCTAAATGATAGCTTTCATAAAGATTTCATTTCAATTGAATGGTGTAAATCACAGGCATATTTAGCTTGGGAACAGTCCCTCTCAAACTGCATGTCCCTTTTGGTGAGTGTCGTGTTCCTAGACTTGCAAGAGCATGTACTGCGCTTGTTGCCGTCTTTGAAGAGTGGACGTCATGATCCATTTTTAGAAAATCAATGTCGCGAATGGGTTAAAGACCGAGAAAGCGCGCTGAAAAGATACAAAAAGACCTGATTTCAGGAGTGCCCTGACTCGACATCCTTACTCGTCGAGGGCGAGCAAGAAAGAGGAAGATGGCCGTTGCGTGTTGCAGCGCGTGAGTGGCGAAGGGAAACAATAGGATTACGGGGGGAGCGCACAATATTGTGACTCATTTGTGTTAAGTTCTCGAAGGGGTTGCGTAGTCAAGACTACTAGCATGATAGGTAGGTATATATGATTTATTGCAGTAAATTCCTTCTTGAAACACTAAAAACACATTGGTGTCTTGTTTCATTTAAAAGCGACCGATTCTTTTTTTTTAATGCTGCATTTTTCATCAAAATAATACCATACACGAAGTTTAGAGTGAGGCAACAGATTAAGATTTAGACGCTAGTGAAGGAAGAGAAACTAGAAATGTCCATTGCCGCACAATATGAATGTATCCCCCAGTACTGGCATCGATTCGAAGGAGGGACAAAGAACCTCCCCCCTCCCTTCCCTCAAACGTAGAGATTGCCTCCAGTGGCCCGGACTATTGTCAATACTAGGAGCAGCATCACCAAAAAAATGTGTGTAGATTAAAGTACATGTATAATGCATATCTCTATAGAATATTCAAAAGAAATCTGTCAAGAAATGTGATCTCAGAGTGCACACAGGATATCCACTAAAATATGACCTTTGACCCTATGAAAGACAGAACACTGGGGGCAGCATCACCAAAAGTGTGGTCTAGGTAATCTATGATGGTCTTCCATACAAAACCTGAAAGAAATCAGTCAACAAATGTGCCTCCAGAATGCATGCAACCAAAATATGACATTTGACCCTATAAAAAGCAGAACACTGGGGGCAGCATCAGCAAACACTAAAGATGTGTAGATGTGCATCACCAAAAAATATAGGTTTTTAGATTACACTAAGACACACATCCATATAAAATTAGAAAGAAATCCGTCAAGAAATGTGGAAGTTGGGGCGCACAAAGACCTTTGACCCTATAAAGGATGGAACAATGAGGGTAGCATCACCAAAAAGTAGGGATGTGTAGATTATACCAAGTTACATCTCCATACAAAATTTTAAAGAAATTCATTACGAAAAGTAGCCTGCAGAGTGCACTCGCGCCATCTTCCAAGGTATGACATTTGACCCTATAAAAGACGGGACACTGGTGGCAGCATCATCAAAAATTATAGGTGCGTAGATGTTACCAAGATACATTTCCAGACAAAATTTGGATGAAATCCGTCAAGAAATCCGTCAAGAAATGCAGAAGAGTGCACGAAATGGACAAATGACCTATGACCCTATAAAGGACGGAACAATGAGGGTACACGTAGCATCACCAAAAAGGAAAGATGTGTAGATTATACCAAAATACATCTCCATACAAAATTTGTGAACCAGAATAGCCTGGTGGTTAAGTCGCTGCCCGGCAAGCAGTAGATGACAGGTTCGAATCCCGCTGGTTCCAATTTTTTCTGACTTGTGTTTTTCATTACAGATCGAGCATACGTGACCCGACGCCTCAAAACCTACAATAAGTCGCCAAAATTATTATTTTTGTTTTATACATTTTCCGAAAGTAGAGATTCTCAGCTTTCCAATAGTATATCACTTACCTCGTTTACTTAAATATAACACCTTTAAATATCACATTTAAAATTAGTTTGTATCAGCAATCAATAACTCCTATTCAGAGAAATTGGCCATATAAGTTCGGAACAAAAGAGTGCTAAACCTTTGCCCTCTGTGTGCGCCCAAATAAAACTGGGTATATCAAATCAGGGATGTAAGTGGGTAGCAAAAAAAAATCCGGAAAATATTTGACGACCCCAGCGCAGTGATTCAGTCAAGTGTAGGTGTCCGAACGTAATCGCTCAAGAATACTCCGTTCGCATCCTTCTCCTGTCCATTTCCAATTCCACTTACCGGTATTCTTGATTCCTATGTCGATTTTCGCTATATTTGCAGTCCTGTCCACTTCCATTTTGATTTTTTATTCCAATAAGAGGCAAAAGAAAATCAGGAAACGAAGTCGAAATGCTATCACAAAGTCGTAAACTATCTGTGCAGCTGCGTGATATGCATGCGATACGCGACGTCGACAGTACACAATATACAGCACAATATCGCTGTGCACGTGTGCTAGCGCTAGCTTCGCAATGCGGTCGTCCTGACAATGCATGATCCAGAACGTATAGTCTCATACATCAGTCCACTTTTCCTGTCGCCGCACGTTCAAAATACAAAATCATTACGTGGCTGTTACGCGAATTTTAGTAAAGCGCATGGTTTTACAGTCCATAGCACTTGTCCACACATACTTGTTACCAGGATTTTTATACAAAATTCGTGCTGTGCGTACGAGAACCACTTCACGCTATATTAACATACTTCGTATGAAACAGCCCGTACAAGACTATATTTCATTTGCGAGATTTTTTTTCTGCCACTAGGTTAATGCACACGAAAGTACGATAATGCCTTCAACACATAACAAGTCACAGAAAAAACCCGGAAATGTTTCTTAAATTTAAAAAAATCCGGAATTCCGGAAAAATCCGAAAGTCTTACATCCCTGTCAAATGGCCATAGCAACTGGTATGAAGGGATTATCAGATTAGGCTGAATTTTGGCACACTGCTCCAGGAGGACCTATTCAGTACTCACTCCAAAAATCAATTTAATACCTCTCGAGGTAAAGTAGTAATTTGCCATTGAATGAAAGTATTACAAATGCTCTCCAAACATTCATTAGCTGGACAGGTGAAAAAAAGGAGTCATTTAAAAATGCCCCAAAATCATATTTCTAAGTCGAATTACGACTCACAAACTTGGGACATGATAGAATGATAATGAAACTACCTATTTCTATCAAAAACAGAAAATCGACTGATCCAAGGAAATTTACTATTTTGGGCTGTTTGCTACGTTGTGGTCCGTGCGACTTATTGTAGGTTTTGAGGCGGCGGGTCACATACTATCTTTAACACTGGGAGTAAAATGCCTAAAGATTTGTTTACAAATTAAAAATTCCTCCCCAGTCAAGCTTCTTCGTTTACTAACCATTGTCTACGGCGGACCGTTAAAAATGAATATTAATGAGTCAGAAAGAAGAGGATCTTGGGTATTTGATTCTAGTTCATCGTGACTTGGCCGTGAACCAGAATAGCCTGGTGGTAAAGTCGCTGCCCGGCAAGCAGTAGATGACAGGTTCGAATCCCGCTGGTTCCAATTTTTTCTGACTTGTGTTTTTCATTACAGATCAAGCATACGATCTTTAGCACTGGGAGTAAAACGCCTAAGGATTTGTTTACAAATTAAAAATTCCTCCCCAGTCAAGCTTCTTTGTTTACTAACCATTGTCTATGGCAGACCATTAAAAATTAATATTAATGAGTCAGAAAGAAGAGGATCTTGGGTATTTGATTCCAGTTCATCGTGACTTGGCCGTGAACCAGAATAGCCTGGTGGTTAAGTCGCTGCCCGGCAAGCAATAGATGTCAGGTTCGAATCCCGCTGGTTCCAATTTTTTCTGACTTGTGTTTTTCATTACAGATCGAGCATACGATCTTTAACACTGGGAGTAAAATGCCTAAAGATTTGTTTACAAATTAAAAATTCAAACGTAGAGATTGCCTCCAGTGGCCCGGACTATTGTCAATACTAGGAGCAGCATCACCAAAAAAATGTGTGTAGATTAAAGTACATGTATAATGCATATCTCTATAGAATATTCAAAAGAAATCTGTCAAGAAATGTGATCTCAGAGTGCACACAGGATATCCACTAAAATATGACCTTTGACCCTATGAAAGACAGAACACTGGGGGCAGCATCACCAAAAGTGTGGTCTAGGTAATCTATGATGGTCTTCCATACAAAACCTGAAAGAAATCAGTCAACAAATGTGCCTCCAGAATGCATGCAACCAAAATATGACATTTGACCCTATAAAAAGCAGAACACTGGGGGCAGCATCAGCAAACACTAAAGATGTGTAGATGTGCATCACCAAAAAATATAGGTTTTTAGATTACACTAAGACACACATCCATATAAAATTAGAAAGAAATCCGTCAAGAAATGTGGAAGTTGGGGCGCACAAAGACCTTTGACCCTATAAAGGATGGAACAATGAGGGTAGCATCACCAAAAAGTAGGGATGTGTAGATTATACCAAGTTACATCTCCATACAAAATTTTAAAGAAATTCATTACGAAAAGTAGCCTGCAGAGTGCACTCGCGCCATCTTCCAAGGTATGACATTTGACCCTATAAAAGACGGGACACTGGTGGCAGCATCATCAAAAATTATAGGTGCGTAGATGTTACCAAGATACATTTCCAGACAAAATTTGGATGAAATCCGTCAAGAAATCCGTCAAGAAATGCAGAAGAGTGCACGAAATGGACAAATGACCTATGACCCTATAAAGGCATTCATTAGCTGGACAGGTGAAAAAAAGGAGTCATTTAAAAATGCCCCAAAATCATATTTCTAAGTCGAATTACGACTCACAAACTTGGGACATGATAGAATGATAATGAAACTACCTATTTCTATCAAAAACAGAAAATCGACTGATCCAAGGAAATTTACTATTTTGGGCTGTTTGCTACGTTGTGGTCCGTGCGACTTATTGTAGGTTTTGAGGCGGCGGGTCACATACTATCTTTAACACTGGGAGTAAAATGCCTAAAGATTTGTTTACAAATTAAAAATTCCTCCCCAGTCAAGCTTCTTCGTTTACTAACCATTGTCTACGGCGGACCGTTAAAAATGAATATTAATGAGTCAGAAAGAAGAGGATCTTGGGTATTTGATTCTAGTTCATCGTGACTTGGCCGTGAACCAGAATAGCCTGGTGGTAAAGTCGCTGCCCGGCAAGCAGTAGATGACAGGTTCGAATCCCGCTGGTTCCAATTTTTTCTGACTTGTGTTTTTCATTACAGATCAAGCATACGATCTTTAGCACTGGGAGTAAAACGCCTAAGGATTTGTTTACAAATTAAAAATTCCTCCCCAGTCAAGCTTCTTTGTTTACTAACCATTGTCTATGGCAGACCATTAAAAATTAATATTAATGAGTCAGAAAGAAGAGGATCTTGGGTATTTGATTCCAGTTCATCATGACTTGGCCGTGAACCAGAATAGCCTGGTGGTTAAGTCGCTGCCCGGCAAGCAGTAGATGACAGGTTCGAATCCCGCTGGTTCCAATTTTTTCTGACTTGTGTTTTTCATTACAGATCGAGCATACGATCTTTAACACTGGGAGTAAAATGCCTAAAGATTTGTTTACAAATTAAAAATTCCTCCCCAGTCAAGCTTCTTCGTTTACTAACCATTGTCTACGGCGGACCGTTAAAAATGAATATTAATGAGTCAGAAAGAAGAGGATCTTGGGTATTTGATTCTAGTTCATCTTGACTTGGCCGTGAACCAGAATAGCCTGGTGGTTAAGTCGCTGCCCGGCAAGCAGTAGATGACAGGTTCGAATCCCGCTGGTTCCAATTTTTTCTGACTTGTGTTTTTCATTACAGATCGAGCTTACGATCTTTAACACTGGGAGTAAAAATGCCTAAAGATTTGTTTACAAATTAAAAATTCCTCCCCAGTCAAGCTTCTTCGTTTACTAACCATTGTCTACGGCGGACCGTTAAAAATGAATATTAATGAGTCAGAAAGAAGAGGATCTTGGGTATTTGATTCTAGTTCATCGTGACTTGGCCGTGAACCAGAATAGCCTGGTGGTAAAGTCGCTGCCCGGCAAGCAGTAGATGACAGGTTCGAATCCCGCTGGTTCCAATTTTTTCTGACTTGTGTTTTTCATTACAGATCGAGCATACGATCTTTAACAATGGGAGTAAAATGCCTAAAGATTTGTTTACAAATTAAAAATTCCTTCCCAGTCAAGCTTCTTCGTTTACTAACCATTGTCTACGGCGGACCGTTAAAAATGAATATTAATGAGTCAGAAAGAAGAGGATCTTGGGTATTTGATTCTAGTTCATCATGACTTGGCCGTGAACCAGAATAGCCTGGTGGTTAAGTCGCTGCCCGGCATCTATGGTGCGATCTTCGTTTTTTTACGTTTGCGACGGAAGATGTTGGTCCGAGTATCCGCCATTTCTCGATCTATTGTGAACACAAACGTAAGTACGCTAAAAGATCGTAATTGCAGCTATGTCTTTTATTGAAAATACGTAGTTATTTCATGGACCTCTTAAAATAAGTATTTTTAAACTACAAATTTCTTAGTTCCAACATTCACAAATTTCTTAGTCCCACATGCAACCATTCTGACAACGTACGCGGACGTGCGCGTTTAGGTAGGCGTCACTCAGCTACATTCCTATACTTCGTGTGTATAATGTAGGCAGTCATACACCTCAACTTTTTAAAACATTAAAACATTAAAAGCATTTAATTTACAAAAACCGACCCCAAAATATTCCAGAAATACAATAAATTCAACTCACCGATGTTGGAAAATATATTTCCAAAAATGAAATCCGTAATTTACTGTCGATTCTCGCGAAACGAGCTATTGGAGTCATTGTGTACATTTCTTTGTCGCCGCGGGCGCTGACATCTCCCCAAAGGAGTTTTGTCCTTAAAAATTCGGTCCCTATATGGCGTACACGGAAAAGTCCCGATTTTATGTGTGCGCGATCGTAAAGATCGATGTGCGCTTGCGATCCCGAGTTTTTCGTGGACAAAAATTTTATTGGCCGATTTTAGTCTAAGACATCGGCAGTATGTAAACAACACGTGATCGCGAAACAAATCAGCGGGGATTTCTCCGGTTTTGGACAAGATTTTGACTTTGGATTTTGCTGGAAATATCAAAAGTTCTTCCTAACGGCCATTTGAGGTAGGAGTGAGATTTTTAAGGCCTGAATTTGAAAGCAAGTATTTAAAATATTTATCTTATTTCTCTCCCCATACCTTTACTACACGCGACAGAAAATACCAACTATTTTTGTATATTGTATTCGTAGAGGTCAATATGACCACTATTCGTGGTGTGGTAGGCGTCAGGGTATCGCACGGACGGCCTGTCAACCCTAGTTTGTGACTTTTGTGCAGTGGTGTTTTAAAAAGTTGAGGTGTATGACTGCCTACATTATACACACGAAGTATAGGAATGTAGCTATGAGTGATTTATTGTATTTCTTGGATATTTTGGGGTCGGTTTTTGTAAATTAAATGCCGATTTTGAGTGAATGTAGCTATGAGCACTCATGGCTACATTACTGTAAAATAGTTGGTATTTTCTGTCGCATATACTGAAGGTATAGGGGGAAAAATAAGATAAATATTTTAAATACTTGCTTTCAAATTCCGCCCTTAAAAATCTCACTCCTACCTCAAACTTTTGATATTTTCAGCAAAATCCAAAGTCAAAATCTTGTCCAAAACCGGAGGAATCCCCGCCGATTTGTTTCGCGATCGCCAATAAAATTGTTTGTCCATGAAGAAACTCGGGATCACAAGCGCACATCGATCTATACGATCGCGCACACAGAAAATCGGGACTTTTCCGTGTACGCCATAGGGACCAAATTTTTAGGGACAAAAATCTTTTGGGGAGATGTCAGCGCCCGCGGCGACCAGGAAATGTACACAATGACTCCAATAGCTCGTTTCGCGAGAATCAACAGTAAATTACGGACTTCATTTTTGGAAATATTTTTTCCAACATCGGTGAGTTGAATTTATTGTATTTCTTGGATATTTTGGGGTCGGTTTTTGTAAATTAAATGCCGATTTTGAGTGAATGTTGGTGACTTTTGTGCAGTGGTGTTTTAAAAAGTTGAGGTGTATGACTGCATACATTCTACACACGAAGTATAGGAATGTAGCTATGAGTGGTCGTACAGCTAGGTCCAGCCAGGTGTTAATATCGACATCATAACATGACAAATAAATCAATATTACATGGTAGGTATGTGCAAATGCAACGGCACCGCGAGCGTCGAGTACGGCGAGAGGGCTTGTTCGCATTTTGTTCGCAAGTGACATCGCCTCTGCATACATCCCAATTGAAAATCAGCTCTCTCGCGCGTGCGCAAATCGGCGCAACTGTCTCGAGGACGTACTTGAGCAGCCCAGACTCTGCACTTTCGATACATGTAAGTTTCAATGTGGACATCCACCATCCAAAAATTGATATCATCGCTTGAAATTTTAGACAAGTTTTGGCCGTTTTCATCATCGAATTTCATCAGGAAGGTGAGTAAAATATTTATTAAAACAGTGAACATAACTTTTGTTAATTATCAAAGTATGAAATGATTCATTTTGACTAGATTCTAGACATGCGCCAGCTTTCAAATAGGTCACGCAAGAAACTCTTGCACAGCGGGTCTGTCAGAAGCCAGGCCGCCGGGTGCGCCGGGCCAAGAGCTGGCACTCGGTCAATGATACCCTGCCAGTGGTCTGGCTTCTGACAGACCGCTGGACGTTGTGGGCGAGGCAGAGATGGCGCATCTGACACTGGTCGGCCAAAGTTGTTATTATGCCCAGCCGCCATTAAATCCGCCTGAACAAGTGAATAATTAGTCAAGTTTCTTGCTTTTCATTGTTGAAATTCAGTTATTTATAACGGAATAAACGCTATCGTTATCGATTCATGACTGAAAAAATTATGAGCAAGAAAGAGCGGGATTCGAACCCGGGACCTTAAACGCGAGTGCAGTGTAGAAAGAGAATACTCTGACAGTCTGACCAAATGCATTTACCACTATAGATCACGAGCAATTGACAGCGAATCAGATCTTGCTGCACTATATATACCTCCGTTCCATACTTCTATACCTCCGTTCTGTTTTTTTGATATCCTAGGTAGGATTCTTGCCAATTTGAGGATTACTGGGCATATTAGCTATAATAGTCCACTGGTCAAATGTTTTTGTCGTGAATTATGATTTATGAATCAAACATATCCGCATTTCTATGAATTTGACTGTCATTATTCAGTTTTATAATTTCTTTTCAAATATGATTATGTAATTCTTGGGGGAAAAATAAATTTCAACTTTCTCTTCAATCTGAATTCAATTGATTAAAAATCAAATTGATGAATATTTTTATTAATTATTCTTAATTTAAAATTAAAAAAAAAAATGTTTTTATTTTCAGCTTTTATTTTGTGTGTGTTAGGGGCCTAGGGCCTAAATCATTATAAATTAAAAGGCACCCTGAATCATATTACAATTGCTGCCTTTCTTTTTTTAACAGGAATTACTTAGTTTAGTCCATTTCTCAATTTCATGAATTTTTATTCTTCAAATTGTTTGCTTTGATTTTTTTTTGTAACAAATATTTTCCATATTTTGCATAATTTATTAAAGTTAATTAGCATAAATGAATATACTTACTGTTAAGAAATTAACTAATTAGTAGCACTGACAGATCGTCCGTGCGATACCCTGACGCCTACCTAAACGCGCACGTCCGCGTACGTTGTCAGACATGTCAGAATTGTTGCATGTGGGACTAAGTCAATTTGTGAATGTTGGAACTAAGAAATTTGTAGTTTAAAAATACTTATTGTAAGAGGTCCATGAAATAACTACGTTTTTTCAATAAAAGACATAGCTGAAATTACGATCTTTTAGCGTACTTACGTTTGTGTCTACAATATATCCATAAAATGGCGGATACTCGGCCCAAAACCTTCCTCCGCAGAAGCACAAATGATCGCCAACGTAAAAAACGAACATCGCACCATAGAGTTAATACGTGGAATACGCGGGTTTTAGAGAGGGCGCTTCGGGGTGATCACTAAAAATCGTTCTAATTGGCAACTGGTTGACCCTAAAAATATAGTCTCTAACTTCAGTCAAAGAACTTTTGATAGAGTACAATGCGTCAGATGTCAAGCTATGTCACCCCAGTACACTTAAAAATATAGACAAAAACCAGGATATTTGTCTTATTCGACACTTTTACGACTTTGACAAGCATGTGTGGATAGAACATGATTTTTAAGTTCATTTTAATCCGGTTAGAGGTCCATAGCTGTAGCCATCTTAAAAATAGAGGGAAAACTGTGGAAAGATGACGTCATATTTGCTCTGAGATCGCGCGCTTTACTTATTATATCGCTAAAGAGATATGAATATTCATGAGTCCACGCAGGGCCCGTCGCGGAGCTAGTCTCGAAAACAGTCCTCGTTTTACATTTTACTACACACAACGTCAAGGTGCACACACTACCGTATGAGTGTGCAAAGTGTTTCAGAAGGATATTTTAGTAAAGGTAACTGGATAACAGTCTATAACTATGGTAAACAGTGAGGGGAAAAAAGCAAAACATGTCATGCATGGCATGCATGATACACAAGTGTACAATGGAAGCTCTGTTCTGCGAGTGTCGTGGTGGCAGATCGTGGAAGCCGGAGAGAGAGCTAGAGAGAAAGCATGGCGTACGGTATACGTGAGAGCTAGAGAGAGAGAGAGATCGAGAGTGCGCAATCGCAATTTCATGATGTATGTACATGTGAATAAACAGCGGAGCGTTTCATCAAGCGTACGGTCAGTGATTTTTATCGACAACTGTTATAAGCTACTGAAATCCTGGAATCTGATTGGCTGAGAGCAAATTTGTCAGTAAAAACGCATGATGAAACGCTCCCCAGGCAGGAGGTGAATCATTTCACTACAATGTAGCTCGTGCAGTGTGGTACGGTCATTATGGATAGTAACAGTCTATAAAAGTATACAAATAAAAGAAAACACACAAACAAACAAACTATGGTAAACAGTGAGGGGGGAAAAAGCAAAACATGTCTTTGTACAATGGAAGCTCTCCGAGTGCTGGTCATGAGTGTGGGGAAAGAGAGAAAGAGTGACGGGAGAGCTGGAGAGAGATCGAGAGTGCGCGATCGCAATGCAGTGAACGAATCTCAGTGCAGTGCATGATATGTGTGCTTGTGTATACGTTACGGTCATTGTATGGTAACGTGTGCGGGATGAGCTTCGTGCGTGGGCAGATTAATGATACACTGCGAAAGACAAGAAAAACATCAAATAATACGTTCAAGAGTCTAGGAATGATGAAATCATCATCGTTAGCAGATATCTGAGCAACATTATCGTGAAAAAGAGGTATTTTACATTTGAGGCTGAAATTAGTCATTTCGTATTCGTTCGGATTTCAAAATATTGTTTGCGCCTTGTGCAAGCCTAGCGACTGAAACTTGGTCGGCGCGCGGAAAATTCAAATTTACCATATTTGGGTTAGAAGTTGTGTAACTGTACTAATTGCTAACGTAATCGAGCAAACATAATTATAGCTAGTTTAAGGTCATTGAGGGGCGTTTACGCACGGTTTGGCGTCAGAAGAACTGTCTACTTTGGTGCTGGATTTCTACATTTTGGAGGCTCTTTTTGAAGCAGGAAATTGGTGAATTTGCTTATGTCATTAATTAAGTTTAATTTATTGCCATTTTTGACCTTGGATTTGTAATATTAAAGAAGTGAAATTTTTGGCTTGGCGAGCCTATAATTAGTACTAGTAGCTGCTCCAGGCTCAATTTCAGCTTTCCACTGATACCTAGATCACTTCAAAAGTCTCAGAAATAGAGAAGTTATGCGTGTGTTAGTGTGACATGAAATTCCCTTCATCACGGCATCAATAAGTAGGCTAGGCGATATTGCCATTGGTCACACACCACGAATAGTGGTCATATTGACCACTACGAATACAATATGCAAAAATAGTTGGTATTTTCTGTCGTGTGTAGTAAAGGTATGGGGGGAAAATAAGATAAATATTTTAAATACTTGCTTTCAAATTCAGCCCTTAAAAATCTCACTCCTACCTCAAATGGCCGTTAGGAAGAACTTTTGATATTTTCAGCAAAATCCAAAGTCAAAATCTTGTCCAAAACCGGAGAAATCCCCGCCGATTTGTTTCGTGATCGCGTGTTGTTTACATACTGCCGATGTCTTAGACTAAAATCGGCCAATAAAATTTTTGTCCACGAAGAAACTCGGGATCGCAAGCGCACATCGATCTTTACGATCGCGCACACAGAAAATCAGGACTTTTCCGCGTATGCCACAGGGACCGAATTTTTAAGGACAAAACTCTTTTGGGGAGATGTCAGCGCCCGCGGCGACCAGGAAATATACACAATGACTCCGATAGCTCGTTTCGCGAGAATCAACAGTAAATTACGAATTTCATTTTTGGAAATATCTTTTCCAACATTGGTCAGTTGGTGAGTTGAATTTATTGTATTTCTTGGATATTTTGGGGTCGGTTTTTGAAAATTAAATGCCGATTTTGAGTGAATATTGGTGACTTTTGTGCAGTGGTGTTTTAAAAAGATGAGGTGTATGACTGCCTACATTATACACACGAAGTATAGGAATGTAGCTATGACATGAGTGGGCCTAGGCCTACTTATTTTTTACTCATTTTTTAGGTCCAACTCCAAGTTCAGGTAATCATATCCGACATAATAACCACATATTATAATTTGGGCATAATCGTGATATAGTCCCCACCATACCCTAACCCTAACCCTAACCCTAACCCTAATCCTAAACCCCACCCTAACCCTAATCCTAATCCTAAACCCTAACCCTAACTCTAATCATCATCAGAACTGGTTTCATTTACCTTAAACTAGGGTCGCAGACGCAGGCTTCTTGATTAATAATAACATTCAAGCTAATCTTAAGTTTCGGGCTATCGCATCCTGCAATTTGCATCCTTGCACTGGCTTCTTCCTTCTTCTTCTTCTTTCGTTGTATGGTATCGGCAATCAGTCAAATTTGATTATTGTTGCCAATGACGTTATACATATTCAAATTCAGTATTTCTGACTCCTTCTCTCTTTTAATTTACATTTAGAATCAAGGAAACATTTAATACTGTATATGCATCTGTATTTAAAGCTTAATAAGAAAATAACAAAACACCACATGCTTCAGCTCAGTTCCAACTAGCGCTTGCCTAGCCCTTCATAGATGCAACTCTTACCGATATGGAGCGGTACTTTGCGCCGTTTTTTTTTTGTGACATGCCTAGGTAACTCATGCATAGACATAGGGGCGCTGTTGTACCTGAGGTTACTGATGGGTTGAACATGTATTTTTGATAATTATCAATTAATGAGATGAAAACACTTGTGGGCTAAGTTAGTAGCAAATGGAGCTTCTAAATGCACATGTGCGTGCATCATTTATACGTTAAGACATAACTTTTATAATATACACAAAGGAAGAAAATACATTTAGCATTGAAACTCAGACCTACATAAAATACAAAATACTTGTATCCTCACTATATATGAACACGATAACAAAAGAGAGCGGACAAAATACACAGCACCCCCCCCCCCCCCCCCCCCCCACCGCACCCCCACTACCGCTAGGGACAAAAAAAAAAATTCGCCAAACTTCCAAAAAACGCTCAGTAAAGGGGTTATGGGGCCTAGAAAGACGGCGTCAAGTAAAAACAAAAAACAAAAACCGGCGCTCAAGGACAAAAAAAATTTCCACCCTTTTATATTTTTTTCACTCCGAAAATTATTGGGGGGGGGGCAAAGCTTCTGACTGGGGGGCAAATGCCCCCCCCCCCCCTGCTGCCGCCACTGTATATTTTGGGCAATCTATAAGGTAATGGCCGACAGTTTCAACCTGTTGATATCTGTCACAGAAACCAGTTGGATGAATACCTAGTCTTAACAGATCATGGTTGAGACCTATCCAACTCGAAGACGATGGAGTATAATTTCTTGTTGTCTACCTATAGGTTGCAAGTGTAAATTGATGTAATTTATGACTGCAGCTCTTTTAATCTGGAATTTGATTGATTCCATCTTTCTTGCCAGAGTACTTTGGAACTCTGAACTATAAGTTGTTTTATTTCTGAAAGTGTTATTTTGTTATATATTTCAATATTTTTGGATAGAACAGCTTTTGCGCACGAGTCTACAATTTCATTGCCCGTGATTCCGCAGTGTCCTGGGATCCATTCCATTCCAAATATTATATCTATTCCTTTGGACTTAAGCCTCGATCGTACTAATCGTTAGAATTTCATTAATAGTTGGTTCATTATTTTGGTTTTGTATGGATAAAAGAGCACTAAGTGAATCACTAAATATAACAACACCCGTGTAAATGTCCATATTTTCTACCCATTCGAGGGCCAGAAGAATAACAATCAATTCAGCCCTGTAAGACGAAGTGAAATTAGTCAATCTCTTCCCTCGATGTACTGAAAAGTATACATAAAAGGCAGATGAACTTACTCCTTTATCAGGTGATTTGGATCCGTCAGTGTATGTGCAATTGACTTATCCATTTGGTGTGTATTAATACAAGGCTCTGTTGTTGTAATTGCATGGGATGGTCTGTTTTCTTTAATTGTAAGTTTAATTCAGTAGATATGATTGGTGGACAGAATAACCATGGGGGGGGGGGGGGGACAGAAGGACTAAGGACTAAGGACCAATAAGGGAGTTTATAGTGTCATCAAAATCTCCAATCAAAAAGGAAAAGAAAAAAATCCGGATCTCGGTTGGCGATAACGTCAATGGGAATGAAAGACTAGATTAGAAGCCTTTTAAAACTATCGTATGACATTTTAACTAAATAATGACCTATATGAGATGAAAGCTAAATAGTTGCTCTAAAATGACCAGTTTTTGCGTGGTCAATTTGACCTTGCAAAAACTGGTCATTTTAATGCACTCTAAAAAAGGACTGGTCAAAAAATGTACCAATGCGATTGGTCAACACCATATGGGTTATTTCCAAAAATATGTTGGTCACAATGTTCCAATTTCACTGGTTAATCACTAACCATTTGAAATATTGCTTATTCATCAGCAAAGTATTGGTCCGACTTCTACTTGGTTAAACGTTGGGCCATTGTCATGAATATTCATGATGTATCCTGAATACCCATGAGCAACCGTAAACAACCAGAATTTATATATATAAATGACACTGGATTTTTAAGTTTTTATGCAATGATTGCACTTCGGAATGTGATGAAAAATGTATGTATACTAATTATTATGTTGTACATATTCAAACATGTAATTAGGTTTAAGATCTAAAAATCTACATTAGAAAATTAAATTAAAATCTTTAACCACTATTAGCAAGCACAGCAATACAGTCCCTATATAATAAAGTAAAGGTTTTCAAGATATATATACAAACTAAAAGCTTTGTTATCCTATTGAATAAGATAATGAAATGATGTTGGGCTTTAAATATTCTCTACTGGGTTTGTTAAAATAGAACACCAAACAGATGTTACAGAAGTATTACAATGTATATTCCTTTTCAACATTATATGCTCATGTGGAAAACATTCTATAAACATTTTTGAATTACGATTGATTTTTAAAGGCATGTTTTGGAGGATATTTTATGAAAATTGTACTAGTAGAAATGATTGATAAAATTTTATGCTAATGATTTATTCTATGACTGACCTACCGACTGACTATTTATACATGTATAGCTACTGGCACACAGGACTCTAGTGGTCAAAAGTGCCATTCCTTTTACTACAACAACAACAACAAGATATATAGGTATAGGATGTAGAACAATAGGAGTAGGGTTGAAGTAGGATGATAGGTGTATGATATGCTATACGATAGGAGAGGATAGGTTATAGCTCATAGTGAGCAAAATACACAAAATATGTTGTGACATTACCTTCTTTTTTTAATCTTTGAAACGTGGATGGTACACGCGCATCCGGCAGAAGTATCAACCCCGTCCGACGGGAAATGACCACGTTGCGTGGTCGGAAGAAATGACCCCGTACGTGTTGACGGCACTGATCTCTATGTAAAAATCTGGATAGAGCATTGGCTTGTTGAGGTGAAGCCGCTAGGCCGCCATGCTACCACTCCCATTTCTATAGCTGGAGATTGGAAAGGCCAATCACGTCGAAGCTGGTTCAATGGCTGTGCAGTGATGCGCAGCGTGCGCATTGTATTGGGAGTGGTTTAAATGGCCGCACTGTGGCTTCAGATGTTTGCACAGTGCGTATGGACCAATGCTCTATCCAGATTTTTACATAGAGATCAGTGGTTGACGGGTTATAAGGTAATGATCATTAGTATGCGGGGTCAAGTTATATGCAGAAATGACCACGCAATCGTGGTTAAATTTTGACCACATTCGGGGTCGAAATGTAATCACGCTATGTGGTTACTTTGGGTGACCCCGCATGGCGGGGTCAATGTGACCACGCACGAGGTTTGTGCATAGTTGATCCCGCATGCGGGGTCATTTGTAACCCCGTTTGGGATTATTTTTGATCACGCATTTTTAAGAGTGTCCAGAGGTCTTATCCGCACAATATAGCAGAAATGTACAGAATTCGTTTTTAACTTTAAAGCCTTTTAAAACTATCGTATGACATTTTAACTAAATAATGACGTATATGAGATGAAAGCTGAATAGTTGTTCTTTACTCTCATGTAGGTCACTCACATGCCGAAACTTTTTGTCTGGGTCTTACTGTTTTAAATTGAAATCAGGGCCCAAAACAACATACCGGAGGTCTTATCCGCACAATATATCGGAAATGCACATAATTCGTTTTAACTTTAAAGCCTTTTAAAACGATCGTATGACATTTTAACTAAATAATGACCTATATGAGATGAAAGCTGAATAGTTGCTCTTTACTCTCAAATAGGTCACATGCCGAAACTTTTTGTCTGGGTCTTACTGATTTACTGCAATAAATCATATATATACCTACCTATTATGCCAGTAGTCTTACGGGACCCCTTCGAGAATTTAACACAAATGAGTCACAATATTGTGCGCACCCCCGTAATCCTATTGTCCCCTTCACCACTCACGCGCGTCAACACGCCACGGCCATCTTCCTCTTTCTTGCTCGCCCCCGACGAGTTAGGATGTCTAGTCACAGCGCTCCTGAAATCAGGTCTTTTTAGTATCTTTTAGGCATTTATTTTTCGCTTTCACGGTCAGCCCCACGTAGATATTTCTGTGTGTTTGCGGGTGTTTCCGTTTGTCACCGAGCCTTTGGGTTCGGTGTTTGTTCTTACGGTTTTTGGCTGTGAAAATTTTTTGTGCGTATCTGCCAAATAAACTTTAGTTTTATTTACTGCATTCTTATTTTGAAAAGTATACTTTATTGTCTGTTTTATTGCAGTGTTATGAATTCGGAAGAAGAAGCAGTTAGGTCACGGAGACCTGCTTCTTCCGAAGAGTCGTCTAGCAAGACGACTCGGTCTTCAAGAACTCTCCCGAGTACTTCGGTACATGGGGGAGGGAGGAGGGCTACGGGTAAGTTGCCTAGTGGTGTTTACCTGCAGAGTTTGCCAGTCTCGGAGCTTGCGGCTTCGGGGCGGGTGGCGTTAACTGATTCTGGATTGTCAACTCCGAGGCCCGTGGCTTCGGGGTGGGTGGCGTCAGATTCTAGTGGTTTGGATATCTCGAATCCAATCCCCCGGTCGTCAAGACCAGAAAAGTGGGGCGGTTGTTTCCCGCACGGTAGCGTTCACTCGCTTAAATCCGTTAGGGGAGACGCGTCCCACTACTGCAGGGCAGCCCACGGGCTTAGTCCATGTTGGTCTGGGTTCACAAACCCTAGCCCCCGGCCGATGCCATATGGGGGAACGAGTACTTCCCGGGCTGTCTACATTGCCAGCTGATGGGAATGCTCGAGCTAACAATTATGGACGCTCTTCGGAGCAACAGGTGTTTTCACCTGAGTGCGTGACTACTAGTGCTCTCCTATTGCCGCTCCCTAGCGGTTCAATAGCGGGTTCACACGCCTTTAGTAGTCAACGGGCACATACCGAGTCATCTCGGTCTGCCCCCGCACTGGGGGCTTTTAGCTCCCAACCCATGGCTATCGCATTTTTTTGCTCAGCCAATATGGGTAATTTGTGCGAGACTTTGGGTTCATACCCTCAGCGCACTACTCCCTTTGAGGGAGGTGAGCGTCCCTCCACGGAGGGTTCGGTTCGTGTTTCCGAAGCGGCTTCGGGGATCCGAACGAATCCGAATAAGCGCTCTAAGAAAAGGGTTTCGGCTACGACTCTTGTCGAGCCAGCCAAGAAGAAGGCCAAGAAAAAGGCAAAAAGGGGCAATGTTTTGCCGGCCTCTTGCCCGTCTGGCCTGGCTAACCCGGCTAGTTCCTCTCAAGCTGAAATGTTCAGCATGATGCGGGCTTTCGCTCAGAATTAGGGTTGGTCCCTTGTACCCGGGTACTTCAACCCTTGCTTCTGCCCCTATTCCGGGGTCTGACTTTGAGACTATTCAACCTTTTGTGATTGAGTCTTCTTTGTCTGAGTCGGGTTCGCATGCGCCTCCTATTCCCGCGGCCCTCGGGGCTCCGCCGGGCGAGGAGACTTATGTTGATCCATGGGAGGGTCCGCCTGCTGCGTCCTTTGTTGGCGGTCCTTTGTTCCATTCCACTCGGGTGGAACCAGAGTTAGAGGCGGCCTCTCGAGCTTCGGTTTCTGAATCGCTTGGGCAGGCGGAGCCTCAATCACTCGCCCTGTGCAGGGTGGAAGCGATTGCTTTGTTGTCTAAATATCTCCCTGAATTTCAGTCAACCCGCGCGCAGGGTTCGACTTCCCGAGTTCCCGTTGGTTCAGGCAGCAGGATTCCTCCTAGGGTATTTCTCTCGAGGATTTTATGCTGGAGTATGACCGCATCGTGGCTGCTTTTTCAGGTTTTCTCTCCGACCTGAGGTCTAGGGCGGAGGAGTTGAATGTCACTGATGGTGACAAGCTGGTTATTGATGACCTGTTGCATACTCTCTTTAGTTTGCAGTGGTCACAGCTTTCTTCTGCGGCCGCTTCGGTTACGTACCGTCGCAGAGTCTTGGCTCTTTCGGCCCTTGGGATGTTCCGTCTCGGGTCCCTTGCTTTTTGGTGGTCAATTTGCTACGGTTTTTCAGAGAGAGATTGATGCGCGTAAGCAGGTCTCTGACATGACTAAGCAGTTTCACACTCACTCCAAGCCGACGCGGGCCCCTGTCCGTCGGAGGCCTGCTGGTCCTGCTTCGGGTCAACACAGCCGTGTTTCTGGGGTCTCGCCTACTGAGTCTCAGCCAGCTCCTTCTCGCGGGAGAGGTGGACGTGGCAGAGGCTCTTCGAGAGGTTCTCGTGGCAAGGCGACGGCTTCTCATAAGGCCAAGCCTAGGCTTTGATGGTCTTCCCCGAGCGCTTGTTCTTTCCGACATGGTAGGTGGCCGACTTTGTTTCTTTCTCCCCGCTTGGGAGGCCTTTTCCGGGGACGCTTTTGTGCTATCCGTCGTGCGAGACGGATTCTTCTTAGATCTATCCGCTTCGCTCCCCGGAGGGGCTATAAGAACTCGTTCACCTCCCATGTCTGCCCTGGCTCGATCTCATGCTTCAAAGAGATCGAGTCTTTGTTGCAAAAGAGGGCTATAGAAAGGGTAAGAGACAGGCCGTCTCTTTCCCTTTCTCCAATTTTTGTTATTCCCAAGCGCTCGGGAGAACTTCGTTTGATACTGAACCTGAAAAGAATAAACAAATTCATTCCTCCAACTACATTTTCGGATGGAGACTCTCGCCTCCATTCTTCCGTTGATCAAGAGGAAGGACTACGCGGTCTCGATAGATCTCAAGGACGCGTATTTTCACATTCCCATTCATCGCGCTTCGCGCGATCTTCTGGGGTTCTCCTTCCTCTCAGAGACTTATCGTTTTCGCGCTCTTCCCTTCGGGCTGCGCCCGGCCCCTCGGGTTTTTACTCAAGTTGTAGCTGTGCTGGCGGCCTCTCTGAGGCGACGCGGCCTTCGGCTATTTTGTTACCTGGACGATTGGCTTCTTCTTGCGAGAGTAGCGTGTGTTTGTACGCGGTATGAAAACAAATTCGCTCATCAGCTCGGGGCATGCGCAGTAAGAAAGGTCAAATTCACTAATATATGCATTTATGGTAATGTATTCATCGCTTCAACGCAACAGATTCGGCGAATCAGCGACAGCAATTTCTAATTATGACAGACGGGGCTCGGTCAATGCACTTTAATTGTAATCGATCTCCGAATAAAAATCTATCGCTTTGCACAGATGTAAACAAGAAAATAAAGCTTAAAAATGTAATCGGACGGGACCGAATCAAATCTAATCATGAACACAGATAATGTAAAAATAATGTGAAGTATTTGACACGTCACCAGTGGCAAAAGTCTCTTTTCTTGTTGATATGCTTAATACCCGTGAATGTATTCATTAAATATGCATTAAGTATAATGATAAATAAATACATAAATAAATAGATAAATAATACATGCATAATGAAATAAAAAACAAAGAAGTTATCTTTCAATGTAAGATTTTTTCAGGGATGGTTTTCTTAACAGGAAGGATAATCTTCATTTGGGGTGTGGGGTTGGGGTCCTTTAGTTAATTGAGGTTTTTTGTACCATTTAATTTAGACTTGATGTTAATGTAATTTTGTTTTTATATTGGCAATTAAATAAAAGTGTACGTTTATTTTTTTTTAAGGGAATTTTTTTTATTTGACAGGAATAATAAAATTACCGGGAAGAAGTATATCTTCTATATTAAGGTTTAATTTGCATTTGTGAGTAAAATTTATGTTGCCATTCCTTACAGCTTTCATGCCTGTAAGTCACCACTTAATCACATGTCTTACAATACCATTCATTTCCTTCTACTTATGAGTAACCATTCCAGTCAGAGCTTATTGTCTTCACTCTTCCTTTCATTTCAAGCAGGGGTGTCGCTAGAGCATTTTGAATGGGGAGAGGTTGGGCAATACTAACCGTGCCGAAAAAAAGAAATTCCACAAATTTTCAATAATGAAAAAAGAAAATGGAAGTTCAATTAGTTTTATAAATATATATTTTTTGACATGCCAAAATACCGACAGTTTGAAAATTACAAATATTAAGGTGTATTACCCTCCACCACCCTAGGGGTGCATCCATGATTTTGTAAAAGATGGGGCATACGTTGCAGAAAATTCTCTGACAAGTTGAAAAAGGAAAAGGGGGGGGGGGTACAATCTTGAAGATGTATACTGAAGGTATGTCACTTTGTATCAAGGGGGCATGGGCTGCAAGCCTTCTGCCACTACCCCCTCCCACCCCTACCCCCTCCAGCGATACCACTGCTTTTACTCTCATTTTGTATCTTTCTCATTCCTTTCAATATAAAGGTCACTCTAGCTTACCTTTCACACACATTTTACATTTCACATTTCTAGTTATGGAACCCTCCCACTTTGAATCCTCTCATACATAAACGTATATCACATGAACATTATCACTGAAATGAGAATTTTGAATTTGACAAGCTCTAAAAAAATGTAAATATTTAAGGCAACTCGATGACTTTTCATCTCCTTAACATAAAAGAGATAAACTAAATCTTTTTGTTGTTGTTGTTGTCTATTTAATAACAATAAATATCAATTAAAATAACAAGTTTATAATTAAACAAAAAATAATAATGAAAATCTTTGCAGAAGTCTAAATTTTCACATCACATATAATTGAATGAATATTCAGGGTTTTTTTCAACAGTTTTGAAGAAATATTCATGACAACCGCTTCTTTCTATTATACTGTTGCTGGTCACCAACATAAATTAAATCTAGGTTTGGTTAAATTTCATTCAGCTGAAGGCACTTATTTGTTAGGCTTTCAGCAAATGCAATATTCCAATAGAAATCCTCCCAATCAGAAACCATTGTTAGGGATATCTGTATTGTTTTATTTTGAATGAAAGCCTCACCTTCATTACATGTCTCCACTTGTGAGATTGCTGATTAATGAGGACCTTACAAAAATACATATTGAGCTAGTATAATATTAAATTGAAAGTTCACCCTGATTATAAGTTGGTTTTATAAGAAGCAGGAAACTTAAAGAAACAGATCAGTGAAGGTTTGAGCAAAATATGATACGACATAAGAAACTAGTTATGATTTTTTAAAGTTGTAATCAATCAAAGATAAATTGGCAACTCTGTGTCGTATCTTGTGAGCTCCTCTCCCATTTGCACTGTACCCCAAAAATCATTAATTTCCATTTTCTCTAAAGAAAATATTCAAACATACATGGCATGCACCTTAGATATATAATCATTGCTCATACAATTTTTTTTTTTACAAAACCTGTAGGAAAAAATCTATTCCTTCATCAGAAACTAAGAAAATGGAAATTTATGAACTTTTCTGTACGGAGCAAATGGGAGAGGAGCTCAAATCTCCACTGATCTGTTTCTTTAATTTTTCTGCTTCTTTTATAACCAACTTAATATCAGGGTGGACTTTCCTGCTAAATTGTATGAGTTTATTCCTTGAACAGTTTTTGAACATCCACTGCTGGCATCTGAAGCACATGGTATCATGATAAGGTAGATGTCTATGAAGAGCTGTAGTGGTATACCGTAAGTCTGTTGAATGAAAAGACAAAATAGAACAAATTAAACACTACTAAGGTCGTACACAATATGACAGGACTGCAATGTGCCAGATATGTGTATATGCATGACTGAAACAGAGTAAATATAGCGTGATAAAAAGCTATTTTACCCACATTCATTAAAATCAAGTTCTTTTGTAAGCATGAAAATGGGAATGATGAATCCTTATAGAGCAGGTGCCAGGGGGGGGGGGGGGGGGGGGGGGTCAACCTAGCTGGAAAGGAAACCAATTTTCATGTGTATGGGTATATAGAGTACATATTCCCATATAATGAAACGGTCGTCTGGCATGTTCCCTGTGGTGGGTGTGGCCTGGGGGAGTGGTCAAAGTGGTCCAAAAAATGAGCTAGATTAGCTGGAAAGGAAACCCTATGGAACCCATATGAAAAGATGCGCCATTGTCCCAAGATACATGAATGGATACTGCCAGACATTTTAAGTGGTGGGCGGTGCCCGCCAGACGCCCCCAAAGGGGGTCCAAAAATGAGCTAGATTAGCTGGAAAGGAAACCCTAAGGAACCAATGGGATATTGTTCGGCAGAGTCCAAATATACACAAATGATCACTGCCAGACGTTTTAAGTGGTGGGGAGTGCCTGCCAGACGCCCCTAAAGTACCCCACCCCAAAATAATGAGCTAGATTAGCTGCAAAGGAAACCCTATGAAACCCATATGAAAAGATGCGCTATAGTTCCAAGATACATGAATGGATACTGCCAGACATTTTAAGTGGTGGGCGGTGCCCGCCAGACGCCCCCAAAGGGGGTCCAAAAATGAGCTAGATTAGCTGGAAAGGAAACCCTAAGGAACTAATGGGATATTGTTCGGCAGAGTCCAAATATACACAAATGATCACTGCCAGACGTTTTAAGTGGTGGGGAGTGCCTGCCAGACGCCCCTAAAGTACCCCACCCCAAAATAATGAGCTAGATTAGCTGCAAAGGAAACCCTATGAAACCCATATGAAGAGATGCGCTATAGTCCCAAGATACTTGAATGGATACTGCCAGACATTTTAAGTAGTGGGCGGTGCCCGTCAGACGCCCCCAAAGGGGGTCCAAAAATGAGCTAGATTAGCTGGAAAGGAAACCCTAAGGAACCAATGGAATATTGTTCGGCAGAGTCCAAATATACACAAATGATCACTGCCAGACGTTTTAAGTGGTGGGGAGTGCCTGCCAGATGCCCCTAAAGTACCACACCCCAAAATAATGAACTAGATTAGCTGGAAAGGAAACCCTATGAAACCCATATATAAAGCTATATAGTCCCAAGATAAATGGATACTGCCAGACATTTTAAAGAAGATCTGAGTTAGCGGGGGCACTTAACCGCCCCCATGTCGAATAATTCAGAAATTCCGCCTCCTCAAAAGTGGCATATCGGAGAATATTTTTATCAGTTTGGGGGCTCCATAGACCCCTTTATCATTTTCTGTGCATCAATGTGCACCCCTAATTCGATGAGATATCTATCAAAGATCATTCCTGTGAAATTAAAAGAAATTTAAAGAAGATTTGAGTTAGCGGGACCACTTAAACCGGGAATTGGGGATAACATCGCTAGTCATAAGGACAGTGGCTCATAAGGACCGCTATTCATTACGTGTAATTCCCCTTACCTGTAGGGTCACTATTCATAAAATCATAAGGAGCATTATTCATAAGGATTGCTTTTCATAATTATCAGAAGAGGGTTGCTATTCATAATCAACGAAAAGGGTCATTACTCATAAGGGCCGCTATACATAATACAGATACAGGGTGGCTATTCATAATACCAAATCGGGGTCGTTAATTATAAGGGTCGGTACTCATAATCGAAGAAGAGGGTCGCTATTCATAATAGTAGAAGGAAAAAATATTGAGGTGTGGGGGGGGGGGGGGTGGCCTGTATTATTATTACCCTCCTCCCCCCCCCCCCCCCGATATTTTGGATTATGATACATTAACTTAAAACTAATAATTATCCAAACTCTTGATGTTTGATCTTAACGATTAGAAGTAAGGAAATAAATGCAATAATTTCAATGCGAAAATATCGAAGAAAATTCGTTCGCTCGCATTGTTATTTTCAATTAATGGTTAAGGGGGTTTGTCCATTGGTGTAGATCCGGGCATTTCTTCTTTTCATTAAAAACCATTTTGGGATGCACTTAAATATGAATTATTTATTTGCCTTGTTTTCTACCCTTTTATCTTTTTTTTTAGTACGTTACTGCGTTAGTCTTGAATTTTCTCTCTCTTTTCTTACCCCTCCCCCTCTCACTCTCTCTTATTCTTATAGCTTCTCCACTTTTCTTTCCTTCTTTACCCCACAATTTCTTTTCATTTACCTTTGGCTCTTCCAATGTAGTCTGATTTTTTGTGTTCCGTCTCCTTGATTGCTAATTTCATAATATTTTAAAGGAACCTGCAGACTTTACAAGCTCTGCTTTTTATGCAGATTCCTTCATATTTCGAACTCATTTATTGTCATTGTTACAATCTACTGGCATTTTTTGCTATACTGAATTACTTTGCCACACTGTATTGTTATAATCAAATGACTGTATTGTCTTATATTGTGTTTATATTTTTGTTATTTATTTTGTGAAATATGAGAATAAATTCAAAATTCAAATTCAAATTCAAAATGCAACTTTTTCTCGACAGATTTTTTAAAAATTTCCTGATGTAGGAGGGTCTCTTCGCTCAATGGTGTATCTAGGGGGCAGAGGGGGGATGTGCCCCTTGCAGCACTTGGAGTGGGCGCAAAAAACGCAAAGGAGAGATAGAAAAATAGGGGGGAAATGAATAAAAAATCCTAATCTTTACGGATCACCGCCCCAAATCCGCAAGGTGAATGCACTAGAAATCTAGTTTTTGAAGGTTTGAAATGCGAAAATATTCCAAAGCTGGTCGCTTTGCTCCCTCGCATAATTATTTTCTTTCAGGATCTCGTAATTTCGCTCCCGTAGTATATAGTTCTTAAATAACTTCAATCCCATTATGGGATAAAGTGTATAAAACAGCATTTGCAAAGGTTCAACTTTTGAAAGAAATCTCAACTTCAGGTCGCCTTGCTGAATTTCTCGAATCTTTCTCAAGCCTATAGGGTTTTTGTTAGTTCTGATCCCGATTGCAGAAGTGAGGGAATAGAAAACCGTTTATCAATGTGTAACGCCCCTATAGGGGTATAGGGGGCTGAAAGATGAAATGAGAGAAACAATCAGTGGTGTGTTGTGATGGTAATAACTTAGTGTGGAATCGACACGTTTATTCAAACTTTTCTCTAAAATATCATCTCAAAAGAAGAATAAAGTGTAATACAAAACATTGTTACAATTAACAAACAAAATATAACGTTCAGTATTTTCTTTCAGACTTGTGTATCTAACTACAATAATCTATCAGTAGATCTATTTAGAATAACACTTGACTTCATTATACCATAACTAGAAGTAATATAAAAGAACTAAAACAAGATAAACAAAACAATGCTATTACGTCTAAATTACACCCAAACCTTTATATTCCATAATATGTGCAGAATGAATAGCGATTTGTAAGGGTATGGTATATATACAAAACATTGCAATGACTTTAGATTTAATTGATTATACACATTAGGAATGTAAAGACTAACTTTATTCCCAAGATTAAGTATCACTTCAGTAGGCCTAGTGTAAACATGACCCGCACCTGTTCCAAAATAATACAGTGCAATGGCAATTGGGTATAGTGTAAACACTACCTCTGTTCAGTAATCTGATAATTTATTACCAGTGATGGCACCAGCCAACCCGCACTCCCCTTGGCAAAAGCCCTATTCACATTTACAACTAACTTAGATCCCTCCCTAACTCTAGTTCCTACAACTCTGTACACAACTCTGTATTCTCAACATGTTAGAATGAACCCATTAATTACAAACACTGATTTACAATAGCAAGGAACAGGCATTATTAAGAACAGTAAAACAATATCGATGTATAATACAAGTATAGCGGTTTGATGTGAAATGACCCCAAACATTAAAGCACAGAATGGTTCATGTCAGTATCACCTTTAAAATGGACTCTGGGGGAAATTAATAGTGGGAATGGGTAAGGCGACAGAGCTCCCTTTGTTTCAAGACTCTGAGCAAGGAGTTTTGATCCACATGCAAATAAACCGTCAAGGGCAAATGCAGAGTTTAGAGCTTGGCAAACATATGAGAGAGAGAGAGAGAGAGAGAGAGAGAGGGAGAGAGAGAGAGGGAGATTGGGGAGGGGGAAGGAAATAGCGACATTCCAGAAAACAATCTCACACTGCTGTGCTAAAGCCCAGTTCATACTGAAGAGTTAAGGATCTAAACCAATTTCATGTAATCATCTCTGTGTTTTTGTATTCAAGTAAATTAAATGACACCACTGATATTTTCAATATACAAAATATAAAACATGTATTCTCTCATGAATCTTATCTACTCATATTGTCCTATGAATCATAGTATAAAGCAAACATCACAGCATTATTAACTAGTCAGAAATCCATTCACATTAGAAATATAATCTGCAATGGTTTGCACTTCTCAAATGTAATACAGTTGCAACATACAACAATCTCTTCAGGTTAATCATGATCACTGTCATAATGGATAAGACTTTCCCAAGATTGTATGAGACCCAACATGTCAATTATCAGGAAATAAACTTGATATGGTTTTATACACACTTCAACTATCTCTCAAACTTGGAATAGTCCCTAGAATGCTTCTTTTATCCAATAGACTTGTCCAAACATTATAACAATGATAATGATCCAGTAAGCATTACTATTAAAACATAACAAATAAATAAAACAATGAAATTGAATGATTGTCCTTACCTGAAAGATGAAATGAGAGAAACAATCAGTGGTGTGTTGTGATGGTAATAACTTAGTGTGGAATGGTTCATCTCACACAAAGGTATCACTACCGAGCTTGCTTTCTCCTATTCTCTCTTCCAGGACTTTACCATTCTTTGGGTAGGGGTAATAATGGTCTCCTCTTGGTAAATCAGGGGAGGGTAATATTATGCTTAATCAAAGTGGGGAGTTGTAAAAGCAAAGATAATCTGGTTTGTGATATAATATAAAACAAAAAAAGGGGGGGGGATCTTAAGCTAATTCTTTTTGCAGGGATCACACTCTTCCCCACCAAAAGAAATGTCGTCCTCGACATTACAAAATCACTGGTGGACAACGACATTAATACTATAACAACACGTCATATTCAAAATAATTATATAAACAAAAATTTTCAAAAGAGTCTGTGATTCTTTCTAAACGAAGGCATGTTCCGCTAACATCCTGGTGATTGGTCCAATTTTGGTGGAATCAGGTCTTATGGTTGCGCAGTCCATAAAGTTTGAAACCACAGTCTCTTTGACTTAAAATCAGTTCACAATCCCTCATTTAACATGATGCAACAACCGGTTGTTAGCGAATTCTCCAATGAGCGATGTCCAAGCTCTGAGGTTCTGATAGGATGAGCTAGCGGTGACACGGTCATCAAGCTGCCCATATAGCTGGAATTCATTTCAGTCTTTAACTATCAGCAACCACCTT
The DNA here is from genome assembly GCA_025617745.1 of Heliocidaris erythrogramma. Lineage (NCBI taxonomy): Eukaryota > Metazoa > Echinodermata > Echinoidea > Camarodonta > Echinometridae > Heliocidaris > Heliocidaris erythrogramma. The sequence goes on along the minus strand of CM046856.1, from coordinate 40,695,549 downwards.
CCACAGCGCTGTGTTTGTTCCTTGACATCGACTCCTTCAATGACTATGCCTCTCAGTCAACGTATCACATTTAAAATATTTTGTAAAACATATTCATCAGGCCTCAGTCACCTTTAGCGAGTTGTTGAGGGTCAGTTCAGTCCAGTTCAGTTCAGATCAGTTCAGTCCAGTTCAGTTAGGCTCGCGGTTGGGTTACGAGATTCGTTGTAGGCCAATGGTGTGGTCCTAGCCGATGTTGGGGTCCAGGGGTAAACTGCCACGGGAGGGGGTGAGGTCCCATAACCTGAGACGGTTGATTGGCTCCAATTTGCTGGAACTGGAGATTGAAGGGCTGGTAATTGGGGTTGAATGGGGCTGTGGGCTGTGTGGGTCCAGAATAAAACGGTTGGTTAGTACACAAAGGCATTGGGAAATGATTGATTTGAGGTACTGATTGATTGGGGAAATAGGGTGAGGTAGGATGACTAAATTCTGGTCCATCATTGTTGAACACATGGTTAATGTGCAGGGGTACCGTGGATGGTTGCCCTAGCTGATCATAGGTGAAGCGCGAAGGAGGGAGTCTTGTACGCCGAGGTCGAACTTCCTCGTTAATGGCAACATCATCTGTAAGGGCCTCCTGATCATTCAAGATGTGATCCCCTTCACCCACTGGCCTTCCTGGAGTGTTGGATAGCGATTCTAGTGGAGTTTGGTTATTATCTGGGGGCGGTTGTGATATACCGTCATCTTCCGGGATGGATATGTGAGTTTGTTGTTCTCTTGGGGCTGATAACTCCGGTTGGACAGTAACATAATCCAGCTCATCACCGCTGCTCTCACATTCATCTAGTTCCTCCGACACTCCATTTCGTCTGTGGGTGGCTAGATTCCTTGTCCTATGAGAGTTTCTCACTTGGGAGGATCCTTCGTTGCTACTGTCTGCTTGTCCTTGTGGTGGTGGTCTTGGGAGGAGATTGCATGGAAGAAGGAGATTTCTGTGCAGCACCTTAATCTTTCGACTATTGTCCCCTTGGAGTTCATAGACCGGGAGGTTTCCTCTTTGCTTGACAACCACATAAACCTGGTCTTCCCAATATGCTCTCAGCTTGGATGGGCCCTCCGATGGACGCATATTCTTGACGAGAACACGATCTCCAGGCATGAGAGTAACAGATCTGGCCTTCTTGTCATATTGCTCTTTTCTCCGGTCAGATGAATGACCAGCATTCCTGGCAGCGATATTGTAGGCTTGTTCCATCTGTTGCTTCCATCGGGTGACATATTCATTCGTGCTAACATGACCCTTCCCATCATGGTCATTCTCGAGTCCAAAAGCAAGGTCGATTGGGAGTCGAGGGTGTCTTCCAAAGAGTAAGAAGAAGGGTGAATATCCCGTTGACTCATTCCGTGTGCAATTGTAAGCATGCACAACCTTATCGACATGAGCAGCCCAATTACTCTTCTGTTCTTCACCAAGGGTGCGAAGCATTCCAAGTAATGTTCGGTTAAACCGTTCCACTTGGCCATTTCCCTGGGGATGATAGGGTGTTGTGCGAGAATGTGAGATACCAGAGAGTTCCTGCAGTCGGTCGAACAAGTGATTCTCAAATTCTTTACCCTGGTCATGGTGGAGTCGTTTTGGGAACCCATATTTGAGGCAGTAGTTGTTGAAGATGATTTCTGCAGCTGTCTTTCCCTTCTTGTTCCGAGTGGGGTAGGCCTGAGTGAAGCGGGTGAAATGGTCGACTACCACAAGAATATACTCATGGCCACCTTTGCTACGCTCAAGATGAAGGAAGTCAATCGAAACTAACTCAAAGGGCTGGGTAGTTTCGATAGGGATAAGTGTAGCTCTGGTCACTCTTTGGGGTCTTTTCTGTTTGATGCATCCGCATTGCTGGGTGATATACCGAGTAAGATCATCTTCCATGTTTGGCCAATAGAATCTTTCCCTTGCCAAGTGGAGCACTTTATCTGGACCCAAGTGTCCCATGTTGTTGTGGAGTTCTTCATACACTACTTGTTTGTATTTGGATGGGAGGATGAGTTGAGTGTACCAACTGGTCTTTCGATGGAGAAGCCCGTCTTTACCGAGGCTCAGCTTCTTCCATTCCCGGAGTATTTGAACAGCAGCTCTGGGAAGTGACTTCTTTTGCTGCTTGCTGGGTGGAGTTCCTACATGGAGCGCTTTCAGCACGTGAGAAATTGCAGGGTCCCCCTCCTGGGCCAGCCTTACGTCCTCCCTGTTGAGCTTCCCCAGTGAGGGCTGGTCAAAGTCGGCAGGCTCATCCTCTTGCGAAGCACTAACTGCACTTAGGCTTCTTACGGAAAGTTTTGTCACCGTTTTCACCGCGGCCAAAGTTAAAAAGGCCGATTAGCGGGATTATCTCCCGGATCCTGTCGTATCCATCGGCGACTCTAAGAAGTCGCCGTTCAGCGGGATTAGCGCGAGCTTTTGTTTAGAGACCCACCCTGCGATTCCTTCGATTTCGCCGACTTCCTGTTCTTTATTTTTGTTCTGCCTTGAAGGAAGTTTTATATTTAGTGTTTTGAAAGAGCGCCACTTACGGTTTAAATGGTGACTCATTCTGCTTCATTTTGCTTATTTTCTTTGGAAAAAGTACGAATGTATTGAAGTCTCCGTCAAAGTACCGTACGTATCATTTGTCATAGTTTTCTGAGAAAAAAATACCTAGGTTTGTGCCATGACAAAGTCGGCCCCTAACATTTAATTTTCCCACATCGAGCCCACCACAAAAATATATAGTAATGATAAACGACATAAAAATTAATACACGAATAAATAAAGGACGGACAACTATTCAAAATATTGCTCTATGTTCCAAACCAAAAAAACCCTCAACTAATAACAATAAAAATCCAACCCCAAAAATACATTGTGTAGTTTCCAAGCAATGCAATTATAAATTCACTTTCACATGTTAATAGCTGTTGTATGTAGCCGTCATGGCTGCGAATAAAAAAAAATGAAATTGAAATATCACAACGAAAAACTTAATGTTCTCGAGTTAAGACCGGATTTCTGAATATAAATACAACTTTACTCTTGCATGGGTCGCGGAACCAGAACTGGGGACGGGGCCTGGGGGCTGCAGCCCACCCCCTCCCCCCTCCACCCTTTTTTTAGTAAACACATTTCATAAAATGTATGAATTAGCTTAATATATTATCATTAATGAGTGAAATCAAATCAGCCCCACACACACACACACACTTTCAAAAACGCCCCTTGAAAGAGTAGCCTTTCTTTCTTTCTTGGCTTTGCCCTATATTTTTAACGTTTTCGTTATCTATGTCAACAACATCTATTGGGTAATTCGGAATAATATTAAGCACACTTCGAGTGCATGAATTAAAAAAATATTACTTAGTGCTTTGGGTAATGTTGTTACAAACCAGCATGATTGGGCAGTTATATAATGAGCGCTTTATTGAAATTAAAACATTATCGATGTGTTTATTTTTTGAAATATCGATCTCGATCAGCCGTCTGGTCTTAAAAATGAACTCCAAAATATGGGGAAAATGGGGAGAAAAGTGATTCGATAAGTCCGTTTGTTGTATTAAGAGGGATCGAGTAAAAGAGCGAGAGAGCGAGGTAATTTATTAAAGTTATTAAGAATTCCGGAACGATTACAAACTTTCGTGATTGCGCCTGTCCCCGGATAAGGTTGTTGACTTTGATATGTACGTCGTTAACCTTCATAAGTAACATTAAAAATACATGTAGATTAATGTAGAAGATGGATGGCATAAAGAGAGGGAGAGGGTGGAGTGAGGTGGCAGAGAGACAAGGGGGACTGGGTGGCAGGGAAAGAAAGAGAGAGACTGTCAGGATGAAGAAGAAATTGACCCTGTCTCGGAGAAGTGGAAGTCGTGAATTCGTGAATGCTTTATAGGTCGATTCACATTTCACCCCCCCCCCCCCCTTGTCCCCCGCAATTTTGAGATAAAGATAACGGCTCGTAGAAAACAATTTTTTAGGCGGAAAGTTATAGTTATTTGGACGTAATACTGCACCGTATGTAACAGGGGTGGGTACAGGGAGGGGATTCCCCCCCCCCTTCCCGCGCGAAGCGCGAAAGCTCCGAAGTTTTAGCATTTTTTTTTTTTGGCGGAATATTAGTTCACCGCCCTGGCTGCTTTTCAGTTATTTGGGGCGCAATACTGCATTGTATGTAACAGGGCTGGGTACGGGTCGTAAAGCCGTAACGATTATAATGTTTCTTCACTCCCCTATTTTTCTTTCTCTCCTTTGCGTTTGCGCCCCCTTCAAGTGTTTCCTAGTGCACGTGCTCCCCCCCCCCCCCCCCCCCCCAGACACACCACTGAGCGAAGAGACCGAGCAGGGGTGGGAGGGAGTATCCCTCTCCTACATCAGGGAATCTGTCTATAAAACTTGCATTTTAAAGCATACCAACATGTTTTTAATGAAAACAATGCGAGTGAACTAATTTTCTTCAATATTTTCGTATTGAACTTATGGCATTTTTTAAATTTCCTTTCTTCTAATCATTAAAGAATGTGTTTTTTCAAGATTAAACATCATTAGTTTAAATAATTATTAGTTTCAAGTTAATGCATCATAATTCTTATTTATGTTATCCAAATATATTGGGAGTGATAATACAGGCCATCCTCCCACCTCAAATATTTTGGGGGATATTATACGTCCATCCCCCGGGATCGACACCCATGGTACAAGGGTGGGCGCGAAAACTTTGACTTTTTTAGCAAATTTTGAGAGCCAGGATAATGGCTTGTAGTGCTTTTTTAGGCATTTTTTCTCTCACTTCCCCCGCTTTTTCGCTCTCGCTTTTTGTTGTTGTAGTGGCTGAATAGGGAGGGGGCATGGCCCCCGGTGCCCCCTGTCTACACCAGTGATGATAGGGTTTCCCCGAAGGTATCAGAGGGTAGTGTTTTTATATAAAGTGTGTACAATAATTGTGTGTGGTTGTGGTGGTGGGGACTGCATCCACCCCAGTTCCTGTTCTGTGGCCCATGCGAACCATTTGTATCTGCAAGACATTGGAGAACTAGAAAGGCCGTCAAAGGCGGCGCTACAGAGTAGTTGCATTATTTCCCTAAACGATTCTTTCCTGTCACTATATTTTATATTTTATATTTTTCTTCTTTTTTATCGCAATAAAGACTTCTAGATTTGGCATAATCTAGTATTTAATACATGCATGTAAAATATTATGGTTACTTATTGTTATTATTATGTAATTTGGCACGATACTGGGTGTGAATATATTTGTTTGTGTATTTTACCTCGATTATTGTGATTTTGAAAAAGGAAGTAATAAAATATTCTTAAAAACAAAAAAAAAGAACTCTCCGAACTGAAGTTTCTATAACCGATCATTACAAAAAAAATCTAATCCATTCTTTTCTTAATCGATTCTTTCCTGTCACTATCCGAAATGAAGTTGGGGTCAAAACTTCAAGGTCACACAGAATTTGCAGGGGTCAACCAATCATCACCAAAATCTAATCGATTCTTTCCTGTTACTATCCGAACATTCCTTGAAAATTTGGTGCGAACCCGTTCTGTTGTACACAAACAAACATACGGAGCCCTTTACATAACTCTGCCGATTTCATCGGCGTGGGTAATCACTAATAAAAGATGGTCATTTCCATTCACATGCGCTGTTGTAAAGAAACTCCATATGCACATGCAGACCTCGATCCCTATACCGATATGCATCTTTTGAATCCAGACAAGGAGATAAACCTTTATCTTTTTACAGCGGAAACTGGGGAACTTCCCTCTCTTTATACCCCAGTGAAATCCCCTATCTTATTTACACAATATACTAACTGAATGTTTGTTTGCAAAGTTTCAAATTGCAGAACCTAAAATTGTATCAATTTGTTGCAAAATAACATTCAGATTTATTTTTATCAAAGGCATTCACTATGTTGAAAATTTGTTATATGATATAAATGAAAAGTCTATTTTTCGGGGTATATGGGGTATTGATATCTGAAAAGTGTTATTTTCGTTTCTGGTACTTAAAGGGATAATTTAAATTCTCACTGACTCAGCCCCCTCATTTTCTGTTTTTATTCATTGAATGTGGAGTGGAATAAGAAAATTGTCGTTGGACAGAAGATTTTCTTCCCCTGAAACTGAACGCCGCAGTTACATCTATAGAAAATGTGAATGCCTTATTTCACCTTTGACTTGTAAATCTCTATTGTATAAGAAGATCAAGGGAAGCGAGCATTCGTGCGTTATATTATTGTTTCAATAGAGCCGGACACGCGTCCGTGATTTGACTCTTCGTCACAAACAATGCGGCATATGCAAATTTGACCTGGCTTTTGGATCCTTCCGTGGTTTATATAAAGCAGGATATCTTTTGACAAGCTTTTCACCATGGATAGCATCGTTTCTTCAAATCAACAATCAAGCAAGAACGAGGATTTCAACATGGAGTCAAGCTGCAGCGACGACTGGCACTTGGAGCTGAGCGAATCCATGGACTCCGATGGGATGACGTCATGTCATTCGTTCTCATTGTAGTACATGCACAAGTCTATACCAATCCAAAATTATAACATGAAAAGAATTATAATATGAACTGAATTATTAATTATTTATGATAAAGAGTGTCGGTACATTTATTCAAATCTTAATTCAAGTCTATACAAAGAAAGTAACATGAGGGGGGGGGGGGGGGGGGAGGGGGTGGTTGTCACATGTCCGAAAAGTCTTCGACAAGCAACAGCAAAAAGAAAGAAAGAAAGAAAGAAATTGCTGGTGCCCTTTTGTAGCGAGCTCCAGCCATGGGGCGATTTTGTGTGTTGAGTATCCCCCTTGACCGGACCGTATTTTGGCTAGTTCGACAGTCCATCGTTATGTGTTTATAAAGGCCGATTGATTGAAAAATAAAGTAAAAGAGAAAATGTGAATATGAACCCTTTACACTGCTTTCTATAAACTAGATGTATATTCTACGTACATTGAGGAGATATTACGAGATTCTTTGAGAAAACAAATCCGAGAGAGCTGCCAAGCTTCATTTATTTTTTCATCCGAGGCCTTAAAAACACTGTTTCTATAAAATATGCATTTTATTAATGATTTGGGTGCGTAGTAATCCAGGACCACACATTTTCGTCATTGTCTTTCATTTCCATCCCCCCCCCCCCCCCCTGAAAGTGCTGCCCTTGGCATGTGCCCCCTCTATCCGCTCCGTTTAATACACCACTGGACCGTGCGAGACAGAAGAAAGGTTGATGTAGCAAAATCGGATATGGATCTCGCTTTGAATTCTGAATTGTAACTTTCTATATCTCACTTATTCACACGATTCATCGTCAAGATCTCTTCATTGCGAAGCTGGTTTAAGCCATCGCTGTTTAATCTATGGAAAGTAAAGAGGAAATACAAAAGAGTTGGCTTTCAAAACAGAAGTAAGAAGAACTGGGAAGATGACTTACGAACAACGAAACTATTGATACACGATAATAATAAGGGGTAAATTATGTAATCCTTTGAAAAGCCGAAAAGAAAATAAGCCTTTTAACCAGAAAGAACAGTACATGTATCTGTGTAGAGATTATGAAACAAGGACAAAGAGAGAGAGAGAAAATCAATAATCGTCTCTTGCTGGAGGTGACTTATAATCCTTGTTCTTTGAAAGGGGCGAATTCTCTATCTCTTTAAAACATGGCGAAGAAGAAAAGAAATTAGCTATTAGACACCAGTAGATTATACACACTTTTTTTGGAGTAAACTATAAAGCGGAGAGACTCGATGACTTTCAAGCTAAGACGCGCGTTATCTTCATCATGTTCATACTACCTGTTAGCCAGGGGCGGATACAGGATTTCCAGAAAGGGGGGCACACACTGAGGAACCCTCCGTTTGACGAAGCCAAACGGCCATCTGGGGGGTCTGGGGCATACTTTGTCAACACAATACGCCCCTTGCGCCCCCCCCCCCCTCTGCTTATTCTCTTATTCGTTAAAGCCAAAACAGACAAATAGTTAGCTTTCAAAATAGAATTAAGAAGAACAGTCGAAATTTGGATACAGGTGAAAGATTAAGAAGGAGAGAGAGAATTGTCTGGGTGTCAATTTTTACGAAAAGCAGTTGTCCTTATTATTTATATTTTAAGCTCTAGTTAACTAGAGCGGCGCTAAGAAGCAGTTTATCTCTATCCCGCTTTTGAACATGACGATAAAAAGCGGCCAATTCTATAACTCTTTTTAACAGCCGAAATTAAAGAAAATTATTTTTTAAAACTAGAATGAAAAGGCCCTCGGTTGCGATAATGAAACAAGTATCTGATTTGTTTTAAGCTTGAGTTAACTATTGGGCGGGGAGAAACGATGAGTTTTAGCTAAGATGCAGTTTGTCTTCGTCATGTTCATACCGCCAGTCAACATGATGATAATTAGCAGCCAAATCTCTTATTCGTTAAAAAAGCCGAACACACAAGACAGAGTTACCTTTCAAAATAGAATTAAGATGAACAGTCGAAATTATGATACAGATGAAAGATTTAGAAGGAGAGAGATTGTTCGGGCCTTAATTTAAAAATTAACAGGTGAAAGATTTAGAAGGAGAGAGAGAATTGTCTGGGTGTCATTTTTTACAAAAAGCAGTTGTCATTATTATTCATTTTTTTAAAAGCACTAGTTAACTAGAGCGGCGCTTAGAAGCAGTTTATCTCCATCCCGCTTTTGAACATGACGATAAAAAGCGGCCAATTCTATAACTCTTTTTAACAGTCGAAAATAAAAGAAAATTATTTTTTAAAACTAGAATGAAAATGCCCTCGGTTGCGATAATGAAACAAGTATCTGATTTGTTTTAAGATTGAGTTAACTATTGGGCGGGGAGAATCGATAACTTTTAAGCTAAGATGCAGTTTGTCTTCGTCATGTTCATACCGCCAGTCAACATGATGATAATTAGCGGCCAAATCTCTTATTCGTTTAAAAAGCCGAACAGACAAGAAAGAGTTACCTTTCAAAATAGAATTAAGATGAACAGTCGAAATTATGATACAGGTGAAAGATTTAGAAGGAGAGAGATGTCTGGTGTCAATTTTTACAAAAAGCAGTTGTCATTATTATTCATTTTTTAAGCTCTAGTTAACTAGAGCGGCGCTTAGAAGCAGTTTATCTCTATCCCGCTTTTGAACATGACGATAAAAAGCGGCAAATTCTATAACTCTTTTTGACAGACGAAAATGAAAGAAAATTATTTTGTAAAACTAGAATGAAAAGGCCCTAGGTTGCGATAGTGAATCAAGTATCTGATTTGTTTTAAGATTGAGTTAACTATAGAGTGGGGAGAAACGAACTTTCAAGCTAAGATGCAGACACGAAAGAGTTAGCTTTCAAAATAGAATTAAGAGGAACAGTCGAAATTATGATACAGGTGAAAGATTTAGAAGGAGAGAGGAATTGTCTGGGTGTCAATTTTTACAAAAAGCAGTTGTCATTATTTTTTTTTTTAAAGCTCTAGTTAACTAGAGCGGCGCTAAGAAGCAGTTTATATCTATCCCGCTTTTGAACATGACGATAAAAAGCGGCCAATTCTATTACTCTTTTTAACAGACGAAAATAAAAGAAAATTATTTTGTAAAGCTAGAATGAAAAGGCCCTCGGTTGCGATAGTGAAACAAGTATCTGATTTTGTTAAGCTTGAGTTAAATATAGAGCGGGAAGAAACGAACTTTCAAGCTAAGATGCAGTTTGTCTTCCTCATGTTCATACCGCCAGTCAACATGATGATAATTAGCGGCCAAATCTCTTATTCGTTAAAAAAGCCGAACAGACAAGAAAGAGTTAGCTTTCAAAATAGAATTAAGAAGAACAGTCGAAATTATGATACAGGTGAAAGATTTGGAAGGAGAGAGATTGTTCGGGCGTTAATTCAAAAAAATTAAAGCTCTATTAACTATAGAGCGGCGCTAAGAAGCAGTTTATCTTTATCCTGCTGTTGAACATGGGGAATTGATGATAAAAGAAATGAAGCTTTTTAACTATACAGAAAAGGACCTGTGTGGAGATTATGACACAAGCTCGTGATTAAGAAGCAGGGACCGCGGAACCGGGCTGGGGGCTGCAGCCCCCTCACTTTTTTCAGTAAACACGTGCAAACGTATGGCAGTGCAAAAATGTGGTTATACACGCAGCCCCCCCCCCCCCCCCCCTTAGCCCCTCCACTTTCCAAGACGTTCCGCGGCCCCTGAGAAGGACAATGGGAGAGAAGAAAAATCAATCGTCTCGCGAAGGCAGGATGTGACTTAATCCTTGTTCTTTGAAAGGGGCGAATTCTATACCTCTTTGATATGGCGAAAAGAAAAGAAAGACGCTTTTATAAACATTTTTTAAAGGTAGAACTAACTAGAGCAGGATACAATTTCTTTATTATGATTCTGTTTTATTTTATCGTTGTTTAATCTGGTAATAAGTAAAGAGCGAACCGAAAAGAGAGTTAGCATTCAAAAGAAAGAAATAAAACTGTGGAGATTATGAAACAGGCGCGTGATGTATAAGGAGAGAGAGAAAATCGTGTGTTAATTCTTCAGCTGCGATTTCTATTGCTCTTTCACAAGACGAAAAGTAAAAAAAGTAAGCTTCATACGCAGACATCAACGATCTCTGTCAATATTATTCTTGGTAAAGACTAGTCTAATCAGTAAATTTGCCAAAATTGAATGACTTTGCGACAATCGAATCCAAGCTATAAAAAGAAAGCAAATAACATTGAAAGAAATCAAGTTTACATGATTAATTTAGAAAAAGATATGATATAAAAACCTCTGAAAGTTTGAACCATAATCTAATAAATTTCCCCGCACAAAATGACAGAATTATAAACCTTTTGACTATAGCTATAGGTTAATCAACCCTTTAAGAAAATCATACCGGCATAGGAAAGGCTCAACGAAAAAAGCATGAAGTTGATGCGGGAAGCTTTTTCAATGCCGTGAAACTACTTGATTTGTTACCCTTTAAAGCGTTAGAATTCATGGCTTAAATGAATTAAAATTCATGTTTTCATGAAAAGAGATCCGAAAGAAACATAAGGACTAGTTTTTATTAGAATTAATAAACGGTTGCTAAGGGCTTTATAAAAATCTAGTTGACATAACAAACGAAAATGCTGCATGACTGCAAAACGGAAGTCAAACTTTGGAAGCGTTTTTCCCGAAGAAATACTTTGCCACAGCCCTACTTTACTCAAGATTCAAAAGCTATTATCTCCACTAATACTCACTCTCTAGAGTTGAACTATATACCAAATTAAAGCTTATTAAACGGAGAATAATAATCAATAATAAAATGCGACTTCTGTCTCATTTTGACGTGACGGGTCACATTTATTTTGGGAAATGTGTTTTATTATTTTAGCGAGACTAATTCCACTTTTCTGATTCCTTCTGTATTTTCCATTTTTTTTTCTCGATTTTCAAGCTGTTCAACTTTGTTGATGTATTTATAAAATATTATAAGATATTAATATTTATAACTTTAGCCGCCTCGTAATAAGAAAAGAACTACGGTAACCATTTTTACAGTATTCATGTGTTTGTTTGTTTTTCTTTATTATAATCATCTTTACAGAATCGTTTCGTGGGTATTCTGTCGTTATCTATTCTCATTTTTGCCACAGATTATAAGCTCTCAGCGGTCGGAAGACTTATGAAATCAGAGAGTTCAAAACGGACTAAATCAGTTCAATTTTCGCTAACGTCTAAAAAATATAAAATAGGGGAAAATGTTCAATAATAACTCCTCTGTTATGATTGGTACGCTGGTACAAGAGTATATATATATATATATAATGCGAAAGGAAATGAGAGAATAATGATTGCGTAGCTTAAATCAAGGTTCCCCAGAGCTGTCCTCCCTTTTTGAAATTTTTGCAAAGGCTGGAAAAAAGTCTCCGCCGAGAATCGAACCCGGGTCGTTGGCTTAGAACGTCAATGCCTTAACCACTAGACCACGGAGACGGGTTAGTAGTTTCGGCGACACCAGATTCAATTGACCGACATATTTGACAAATCTTCAACCTGATTAATTAATTCCTTTGTCGGGGCAGGTGAGTTTTGAACAATGACAAGCCGCATGCCTCAGCTGGATCCAAGCGAATGCTTTGAGATACATGTATACATTAGAATAATTATTAACAATTGTAAGGAAATAACATATACAACATATATTTATATATATATATATATATATATATATATATATATATATATGGATATTTGACTAACGGGTACATTAAGTCGACACCTAACAATGCAGTTTATTCCGTCATAATAGCGACCCCTACATTAGGTCGACAGTTGAACAAAGAAAAAGAACAAAAACTGTCCTCCTAATGTAGCCATTAGTCGTTTATATATATATATAAATTTATTTATATATTCGGGATTATTCTTTTTTATAACCACCAACTCCGATCCGCCTTTGGAAAAGCAAGTAATCGAAGATGGATATATTTTGTTAGATGCCTTTTGCTGAGTTATATGACTTTCCCAAAACGGCGGGGGGGGGGGGCAATGTTATTACAACATGGACACCATGCCCATACAGGAATTTACAAAATGGGCCCTGAAAAGTAATCAACTTTCGAACTCAGAATACCCGAAACAAGTATTGTGTAATGTGTTCACCACCCTAAACATGAAGGGGGATAATGTCAGGCTGTGAAAAGTATAACCCCCCCCCCCCCCCCCCCCTGATTTTAGCATTTTTTATACCCATTTCACTGTATTATTATATCATCATGATGGGCACGTTCATCGCCGGGTATTGAAAAGAAAAAAAAACCTTTTAATGTGTTTTTGTGTACAGGCATGGTGGGCACCTTGTCATGGCATTGCCCCCCCCCCCCCCGGAAATGGATGTGTAGCGACAATTTGTAGAACACTATTCAACGTGTAAAATGCCCGAATTGGAGCTCCATTGACAAAATCGGGGATTAGCTGAACTGCTTCGTTTGTATTTTCTTTGTTCTCATCTGCAATGAAAAGACAGGAAATCTATTCATGCTTTTGAAACCGTTAGAACCTAAGCTGCGCTCAGTTTATCGTTCGTAATTTATGTCGCTTGACTGAATATATTGAGTTCAATAAAATGTGAATAATGTTACTTTTTTAATACAGAAAAAGCAGACGAAGCAATAATGAAAGTTTGTGTGATGCTGATGATGAGAAATTGTGAACTCCATAATAAACCTATGAATGTAAGAGAAAAAAGTAGAAGAAATGCCCTCAAAAGATTTTCATCTATACTTCATTATGCATTTGATTTTTTTTTTGCCTCATGTCTCCTTCCCGCGATAAAAAACAGCTGCATGATTCCATTGCACGCGCGATCACTTCAGGAGTTCAAAGTTGAAAGTGTAATTACGAATACAGTAGGCCTCGACCTACTACTACTTTCATTTGCTCAAACTTTACTCTGTCAGCTCCAACCCGTCAAAAAAAAATCCGATCAATGATAAAATAAACTTTCGTGGAAAATATATTAGAAAATGAAAAAAAGTTTCTATATGAAAATCAATCCGGTGGCAAAGCTGGAGAAAAAGAACCCGGCCCGCGAGGCGAAGTGGTCGACTGAGCTAATTTGCATAAACTATGCAAATAAGGCAGAGATCGAGGGTACACGTAATTCATATGGAAATGATAGAGCGTGCGTGCACAACTAGCCTATTTTGATTGGGCGGTTCTCGGCAGTGAGCCTGAGCGTTGCTATGTGCGCTTTTAGATTCGAGTTCAAGAGGTTTTGAAACTGTTTTTCTACCCCAAATCGTTATCATTTCAAAGTAAAACAAAGCAAACCACTATGTCAAATGTACAATCATTCGAATCAGTAAGGATTTATGTTTATTCATGTAGTAATGAGTAAAATAAATGGTGTAAAAGTGGGCTGGTCTCTTCGATTTTCTCAGGCCGCATATCTCAAACTTGCTAAAACGTCGTAGCTTTCGTGCTTTTAATACTGGGAAAGGAACTTTTTTTAAGCTTCCTCTTCTCCCTTTTCGTACATTTCTTTGTTTTCCTTGTTTTCTCTACTCTTCTCTTTCCTAAAACATTGTATAGTTCTTTTGTTTCCCCTTAATCTATCCTCTTCTCTCTCTTTATGTATTTCTGTCTTCAATATTTCAGCACGGGCAATGGAACAAATTTTTCCGCGATATGGCTAAACAGTTGTGTACAAAAAAAAGGCGCGGCTGGGGTACGTGCCACCTCCCATCCCCCCCCCCCCCCTCCTCCCGTAGATATGCCACTGAAACGAATAACATTTGTTATCAAACACAAACAAATGTTCTTATAAGCTACTGTAAACGTTAAACTTGATTGGATTAGATCAAATTTTTCATAATAAGCCATTTCGGGGATGCAATCTGAGCATGAGCAGATAAAGGTCATCTGTACCAAATTTCTAAAACCCACTGACACTAATATTCGATATGTGCTCATGAATGTCATGTAATCATTATTCAATTATGCACTAATGGTGCATTCCATGATATCCAGATGGAAGTATTCCTTTTAAAGGGGGAAACAAAAGCTATTCATGAGGCACCTCTATCACTCCAGAGGTATTTTTCTGAAGTGCACATAAAGGGACCCTCCATGTCTAAAATATCTGTGGATATTTGGGGTCATTTGTACCATGCGCTAACCCCGAACTGGCTTATTAGAATAGATAAATATCTAAATAGTAAAATTCAACTTCATCTGGGGGTATTTCATAAAGCAGTTCGTAAGTTACGCACGACTTTACGCACGACTGGTGGTCAGTTTTTGTACTAAATGATTGAGAATCTGATTAGTATAGCACCCAAGAACATGTTCCAGTTGTTCGTAAAGTCATTCGTAACTTTACGAACAGCTTTTATTATGAAACACCCCAGGCATAGATTAAGCCGTCAATAACAATAATATCTCCGCCATAATGCGAAAGCGTCATGAGCGGTATAAAACTTTAATACACAATGAAACGAACGCGCTGTACATGGCCAACGATTACATTAATATTTTACAAAAATATATCAGCATCAAGGCAGAATAGTAAATATTTGGTCATAAATTTAGATAAGTAATTAATCAAATTAGATTTTCTAGTACCTATTTCTTCATAGCTTATTTAGTTTTGTGTAATCCGAGGGAATACCACCAAACGAAAAATACATTCACCCTCTTTTTGTTCGTAATATTTTATGGTAAAAAGAAAGAAGAAACATAAAATAGTTAAGAAGAAGAAAGAACTCATGGCTGTTGTATTAGTGATTTCATTTAATTTGAAATAACTCTTTTAAAGCAGGGAATTACTCGACATACTATATAATTATATTATTTTCTATTCATGAGTGTTGCACTGCCTCCTTTTAAGATGTCGGCATCTTTTAATAGCATAACTATAACCATAAACACTAGTACTAGATATTTAACAGAAGTAAAATAATAAATATACCAGTTGACATGTATCCAATAAAGTCGTCGCTGTTCGCCGTATTTTTCATGTATTAATTTGGCTCTAGCATATGCTTAAACCAAACACTAGAGGGGGGTATTCAACAACCGCGATCTCAAAAACTATCCAACAATGTCAGTGCGGGCTATTTACGGCGATCCACCTGCTAAACGAGATGAATAGAACTTCCGCCGCATCGCTCAGTCGGCGTGTTGAGAACAAAGCCGGGCCGCAGGCGCGCCGAATCAATCGGCGCCGCCGAGGGCCCGCCGATGTAAAAACTTTCCGTAAGAAGCCTTAGAGTCGCCGATGGATACGACAGGATCCAGGAGATGTTGTGATATTCACTGGCCTTCACTCCTTGGTTGACCGCATGGATAGTAGAGGGAGAGATTTCCTCTGAGTACTCTGTCATGTTGTCTATGACAAGGGGCTCCCTTGATAACGTATCCGCATCAATGTTTGCCCTTCCTGGTCGATACTTGATGGTGAATGAAAAATCAGCCAACTCACCAACCCAACGTAGACCGGTGGCATTGACCTTTGCCGAAGTGAGGACGTACGTCAATGGGTTATTGTCGGTGAACACAGTAAACGGTGGAGAGTAATAGAGATAATCTCTAAACCTGTCACAAATTGCCCACTTCAACGCCAGAAACTCCAGCTTGCCAGAGTGAAGATGATACTTCTTCTCAGCAGGTGTCAGTGTCCTCGAGGCATACGCGATCACCCTCAGCTTGCCCTCTTGCTTCTGATAAAGGACGGCTCCAAGACCCTGGTTCGACGCATCAGTATGCAGAACAAATGGCTTTTGGAAGTCTGGGTATGCCATTATTGGGGCTTGTGTCAGCTTATCTATTAGGGCATTCAGGATGTCCTGGTGCTCTCCTGTCCAGACGATAGGGTGGCTAGAAGGGAGAACATTCACCATTTTGGTCCCCTTTCTTTTTCGGCTTGGTTGTTGTCCTGGGGAGATGGTGAGAAGGTTGTACAGTGGTCCCGCTTGCTTGGAAAAATTGGGAATGTATTTCCGGTAATATCCCAGAAGTCCCAGCACTCTCCTCAGTTCACCAATAGTACTTGGTTTCTTCTCTCTAAGAGCTTCGACGGCTTGGATGTCAGCAGGATCGGCTTCGTGACCTTCTACCGAGACAATTCTGCCAAGGTACTTCACCTTCTTCTGAAGAAATCGGCACTTGGATGGCTTGAGCTTGATCCCCTTCTCTTGAAGCTTTCTTAGTACCATCCTTAGGTGCTCGATATGTTGGCCAAAGGTTGGACTAAATACCAGGACATCATCAAGGTAAACGTGGCAGATGTCACCAGTGAGGCCTTCGAGACAACCCTCCATACACCTTTGGAAAACCGCAGGCGCATTGGTGAGGCCAAATGGTATCCGGTTCCACTCGTATAGTCCCCGTGGTGTGACGAAGGTGGTCATGTGCTTGCACTCCTCGGCAACGAACCCTTGATGGTATGCCTTCCCTTGATCGAGTGTGGTAAACCACTCGTTCCCACCTAGGCCGTCAAGAACATCTTGGATGCGGGGGATGGGCTGCCTATCTGGAATGGTCTTCGCATTGAGTGCCCTATAATCGATGCAAAGCCTCAATGACCCGTCTTTCTTTCTCACGCACACTACAGGAGAAGAATATGGAGATGATGATTTCCGTACCCAATCTTTCTTCAACAGGCCTTGGATGTAGTCCTTCACTTCACGCAGAAGTGGGCGTGGGATTGACATATATGTATTCTGAACCGGAACATGGTCATTCAGGTTGATCTTCATCTGTAGCTCGGTTATTTCTCCGATGTCCCCATCTCCAGTTGAGAATGCCGCTTTTTCCTCCCTGAGCATTTCTAGTACTCTGGCTTGTTGGGAGTCGGATAGATGATCAAGCTGGAATGCAGAAAGCCAGTCATCCGCCGAAGAGATATTGACCTCGTTGACCCTGGCCGAATCATCTTGTGGGAAGGGGTGACAGTCCGAAATAGGTTCCAGCGAAGCGATTACTGTCTGCTTCGGCAGGTAGATTCTTCCCTTTGAACTGTTGGTCACTAAGACATCCACCTTGCTAAATCTTCCTTCACCTATCTCCACAAGGGCTGGCTGAATTTCCAGTTCTTCTGGTAATGAGGGGTCTAGGACCGGGTCTAGTAGGGCGAGGTTACCTTGCAAACCCCCAGCGTGTATTCTGCAGGCGATCACAGAGTTACCAGGGGGTAGACATCGGGGCTTTCTCCCTGAACTTACTGGTCGGACGGGAGGGAGCTCTTTAGTGGTGATAACCTTCACTACAGAATCGACTGTCGCCTCAGGGTGATTTGGAAGGAGGGCGGCCATCACATCGCGAGTTTGACAACCATCGAGGGAGCCATTGACTATCACTGAGATTACATTGGACCCCAGGATGATGAGCGTTTCCCTTGAGTCTGTCACCAGGAATGGTACCAGAACTTCCATCTTACTGGCTTGCTTGAGACAGACGCAGAGCTCCACGTACCCGAGGTATGGGATCGCTGTTTCATTTGCGGCTGTCAGATGAAGGGAGGTGTCGGGGCAAAGATCAGAGATGGGACGTATCTTTTCCTGAGGAAAATATTCTCGTAACCACTTGATTGGGATGAGAGAGACTTGGGCACCAGTGTCCCACAATGCTTCAGTCCGCCAACCATTGATATAGCACTCAATGTTACATTTCTTCCCAATCAAGCTGGCTAATTTCCTACAGGTCCTAGGTGACTTTACTGATTGACGGGACGAGGCGGCCTTGGGTGCTCCATGTCCCTCTGAGGCACCCTGTTGGCGTTTCCCTGCTTCTTACATCCCCTAGCATAATGTTCACTACTACCACATTTGAAGCAGTGTGAACATGAGTCCCGTCCAGCATCCTGGCACCACTGACAACTCCTTCGGAAGCGACGTTCACTAGGCATTGGGTGACTATTTGTTCGTGGCCCCATTTCACTTTTAACGATGGAACGGATGGCAGCCTGCATCTGTTCCCAGTCTGAAAAGGGTAATTGGGCAGCATTACCACTTATGTTCTTTTCTTCTTTTGGTTTGTGGGCCTTGTCCTTCTCCACAGAGATCTCATTAATAGTGTTGACTTTGTGGGATTTTCCTGGCAATTTCAGGCGCCTCTCTGCCTCATGTCCTACAGCTATCGTTAACACCTCCAGCAGTTCTTCATCCGAGCTATCACTCACTAGGAGGGGCTTCAACTCCTGTCGGATGACATCACTTAGCAGGCCAGTGGAGACCGTATGCTGGAACATCTTCTGGACCTGCTGTTCTCCATACATCACTCCTGCACCGGCTTCTTGACAGGCAAATAGGATCTTTTGCCGAAGGTCCATTGCCCTTAAGACAAAATCATGCTCCGACTCATTCCTTCCCTGAGCCGCAGTTGAAAGTTCATGGAAGAGTGCTGTGGCATCTTTTTCTCTGTAGTGGCTTCGAATTACCTTACGGAGGATGGGTAGGGTGAGACTCGATTTTCCTTCTAGGTAGCTACGGAGCCGGACTCCTGGACTTATGGCTCGGATTACTTGCTCCATCACTTCTTCCTCTGGATAGCCCTTCCGGAGCCCGCTATCGATTTGCCTGGCGAGACTGGAAAACGACAACTTGTCCTTCTGCAATGGCTCTCCCACTTGGCCAATAATCCGGAAGTCCTTCCGGAAGGCCACATTGATGCCCGGAACAGGGATTGTGGAAGAATCAGTTTGAGGTGTAGGGGCTGGTTCCTGCTGCGGAATGGTTGCGGTTGGAAGCTCTGCCTTCAGTCCATGAGCCTCCCTATTACCCTTCCCAATCAGTACCTCAGTAACCCTTTCCCATACTGCCTTACCTTCGTCTTCCTGTTCGGCAACCTCCTCGCTGTGAAGATAGCCTCGTACAAGTCGCAGAAGACCAGCTCTCCCCTTAGACTTGGCCACACTGACATCTTTTTCCGGCCTCTCCAGTTTCCTAGCAACCTCCAGGAGCTCCTCTTCCGTACCCCCTCTCAATCGGATGAGTACCTCTTCCATCAGCTCCTCGAAACCCGCCATTTTGTTGCCGGTTTGTTGCTGGGATGACACTTCCAGCCGGAATTTAGATGCAGGCAGTTCCAGTTCTCCTAGGGTGGATGAAGCATCGAGCGTAAGGCTGCTAGGTTGCAGAGCTTACTCAGGAATACCTCATCCGGGCAGTGCCTCCAGAAATGTAACGCCCCTATAGGGGTATAGGGGGCTGAAAGATGAAATGACGAGAGAAACAATCAGTGGTGTGTTGTGATGGTAATAACTTAGTGTGGAATCGACACGTTTATTCAAACTTTTCTCTAAAATATCATCTCAAAAGAAGAATAAAGTGTAATACAAAACATTGTTACAATTAACAAACAAAATATAACGTTCAGTATTTTCTTTCAGACTTGTGTATCTAACTACAATAATCTATCAGTAGATCTATTTAGAAAAACACTTGACTTCATTATACCATAACTAGAAGTAATATAAAAGAACTAAAACAAGATAAACAAAACAGTGCTATTACGTCTAAATTACACCCAAACCTATATATTCCATAATATGTGCAGAATTGATAGCGATTTGTAAGGGTATGGTATATATACAAAACATTGCAATGACTTTAGATTTAATTGATTATACACATTAGGAATGTAAAGACTAACTTTATTCCCAAGATTAAGTATCACTTCAGTAGGCCTAGTGTAAACATGACCCGCACCTGTTCCAAAATAATACAGTGCAATGGCAATTGGGTATAGTGTAAACACTACCTCTGTTCAGTAATCTGATAATTTATTACCAGTGATGGCACCAGCCAACCCGCACTCCCCTTGGCAAAGGCCCTATTCACATTTACAACTAACTTAGATCCCTCCCTAACTCTAGTTCCTACAACTCTGTACACAACCCTGTATTCTCAACATGTTAGAATGAACCCATTAATTACAAACACTGATTTACAATAGCAAGGAACAGGCATTATTAAGAACAGTAAAACAATATCGATGTATAATACAAGTATAGCGGTTTGATGTGAAATGACCCCAAACATTAAAGCACAGAATGGTTCATGTCAGTATCACCTTTAAAATGGACTCTGGGGGAAATTAATAGTGGGAATGGGTAAGGCGACAGAGCTCCCTTTGTTTCAAGACTCTGAGCAAGGAGTTTTGATCCACATGCAAATAAACCGTCAAGGGCAAATGCAGAGTTTAGAGCTTGGCAAACATATGAGAGAGAGAGAGAGAGAGAGAGAGAGGGAGAGAGAGAGAGAGAGGGAGATTGGGGAGGGGGAAGGAAATAGCGACATTCCAGAAAACAATCTCACACTGCTGTGCTAAAGCCCAGTTCATACTGAAGAGTTAAGGATCTAAACCAATTTCATGTAATCATCTCTGTGTTTTTGTATTCAAGTAAATTAAATGACACCACTGATATTTTCAATATACAAAATATAAAACATGTATTCTCTCATGAATCTTATCTACTCATATTGTCCTATGAATCATAGTATAAAGCAAACATCACAGCATTATTAACTAGTCAGAAATCCATTCACATTAGAAATATAATCTGCAATGGTTTGCACTTCTCAAATGTAATACAGTTGCAACATACAACAATCTCTTCAGGTTAATCATGATCACTGTCATAATGGATAAGACTTTCCCAAGATTGTATGAGACCCAACATGTCAATTATCAGGAAATAAACTTGATATGGTTTTATACACACTTCAACTATCTCTCAAACTTGGAATAGTCCCTAGAATGCTTCTTTTATCCAATAGACTTGTCCAAACATTATAACAATGATAATGATCCAGTAAGCATTACTATTAAAACATAACAAATAAATAAAACAATGAAATTGAATGATTGTCCTTACCTGAAAGATGAAATGAGAGAAACAATCAGTGGTGTGTTGTGATGGTAATAACTTAGTGTGGAATGGTTCATCTCACACAAAGGTATCACTACCGAGCTTGCTTTCTCCTATTCTCTCTTCCAGGACTTTACCATTCTTTGGGTAGGGGTAATAATGGTCTCCTCTTGGTAAATCAGGGGAGGGTAATATTGTGCTTAATCAAAGTGGGGAGTTGTAAAAGCAAAGATAATCTGGTTTGTGATATAATATAAAACAAAAAAGGGGGGGGGATCTTAAGCTAATTCTTTTTGCAGGGATCACAAATGTATAAAATTAATTCGAGCTTCTCTACCGCTCAGCTGCGGTGGTCCAATGCAAAATTTCCTGGGTAAAATGCACAAGAAATTGCGTTTTTTAGTGTTAAATTAAAACATTTGCCGCTCGGTCGCTTTGCTCCCTGGCTTGTACAATAACGTAGGGGGGGGGGGGGGGGGGGTAACTTCATTGTTTGCTCCGGGCGCCATAATCCCTAGATACGACGCTGAATTCGCTCCCTCGAATGTTAAATGTTGCGTCCAAATAATTGAAAAGCGGACCGGGCGTCAAACTATAATTTTCCACCTAAAGAAATTATTTGCTACAAGCCGTTATCTTTCTCTCAAATTTGCTAAAACGTCAAAGCTTTCGCGTTTCGCGCGGAAAGGGGGAAATTCCCCTTCCCTTCACCCACCCCTGTTACATACGGTTACAGCCCTATAGCTAGAAGGTCCGATAGTTAGCGGGTCCGATAGACCGACACCCAATAGATAGAAGGTTCGATAGACCGAATGTACAAGAGGGTCCAATAGACAGACGGTTCTATAGACCGAATCGGCGGAGGGTCCGATAGTCCAAGGTGCTATAGATCGAATGTCCAACGGGGTCCAATAGTCAGAAGGTCCGATAGACAGAAGGTTCTATAGACCGAATCGGCAAAAGGGTCCGATAGTCCGAAGGTTCAGTAGGGGTCCGATAGTTAGAAGGTCCGATAGACCGACAATAACGTAAAAACGGTAAAATAAGTGAATACAATATGTTTTTAATAGTTTTATCTCATAAAAGGAAAAGGGTAATGCCTTATCTTTTTCTATGTGTATTGTATAATAAACCGATGCACTAGGTCTGTAGGCCCACCCATCTCCCCCCCCCCCCACCCCCCCCAAAAAAAATGGGGAACTTATTTTAAAGTTTTGTTTTATACATTTTCAACATGTTAAAAGTATTTTTATCAGAGCATCATCATCATCACCGTGGGGCGGAGGTGGTCCACCCATGCAGCTCAGGCCCCCCGGCCCCCCCGGTTACTTTTGCCACTAAACCGATGCATTGGCAATAGGGAACGCTGACCATTGTTTGAAACATGGAAATCTAATTATATGGTGCACACTAAAGCCCCGAGGCCCATCATGCCCGAAGCATTTTTTTCTAGTGGAGTAAGCTGAGGAAAGGGCGTGTTATTTTTTAAACAGAGAAATCTTATGGGGGCACACTTTATAGTTGAATTTTCATTAAATGTAACAAAAGATAAGATTCTGACAACAAAAGATTCTTTATCAAAAGATAAAACTTAAATTGTTTCAATTAGACCCTACCACCTTCTTGGGAGGGGGGCGTTTCCTTTTTTTTTTAGGGTTTTCAGGTGATATTTTCCTACCAGCTATGATGTCAGCTTTTATACTTTTTTGAATGTTCACCGACTACACCCATACTACTACCTTGTGGCAAATTTTAGTCCGTGGACTCTGTCGGGTAAATTATACCATTTTTTTGGGGGGGGGGGGGGGAATTCGAGAATAGTCGGATACCTCACTGCCCGAATATTATGATATTCGGGCTTCTTGTTGCTGCAGGACGTAAGAGGTGCTTGCTGCAAGAAACAATCTAGGCCTAGTTTCTTGATTTTATGAGCGAGCAAAGCGAGCGAAGCGAGAGAGAGAGAGAGAAGGAAAAAAAAAGAATTTTGTATCCTGAGAATAGGTTCTAGCGTATTGTTATTCCGTTCTCATAATCTGTGTAACATGTTATCGGCATCTTCCGTTCTCATATTGGGAAGAGACTATTGGTCACAGGCCATTATTTCTGAAAATTCATTTCTTTAGCCCCTTTAGGTCAACGTGCCGCTCGATTCTTTTCAGTTATGTTGCTAACATTCTTTGATTAGAAAAATAGCATAACATTAGCTAGAGATTCAAGATGCAAACTAGATAACTTCCATAAGAATATGACTTATTAATATAATTGGCATTGGTTTATATACATAAATATGGCGATTAACTAATTAATATCAATAATGAAAATATAATGGGCATTGGTAAATAACCCTAATAATGCTAGTGAGCGAAGTTTTTGAATTTTTTTGTTTTCTTCTCTTTCCTTTCTGATTTCTTCTTTTATTTTTCTCTTCTTTTCATTTCTTTTCTTTTCTTCTTTCCTTTTCAACCTCTTCTTTTATTGCTTTTTCTTTGGTTGGAACGCCCCCACTTATTTTAACCACTTATCTTTTACCCACTTATCATTTTATCCACTATTTTACCCTTTTTACGTATTTATTGTCGGTCTATCGGACCTTCTAACTATCGGACCCCTACTGAACATTCGGACTATCGGACCCTTTTGCCGATTCGGTCTATCGAACCTTCTATCTATCGGACCTTCTGACTATCGGACCCGTTGGTCATTCGATCTATAGAACCTTCGGACTATCGGACCCTCCTGCCGATTCGGTCTATAGAACCTTCTGTCTACTGGACCCTCTCGTACATTCGGTCTATCGAACCTTCTATCTATTGGGTGTCGGTCTATCGGACCCGCTAACTATCGGACCTTCTAGCTATAGGGATGACCCCGTTACATACAGTGCAGTTTTGCGTCTAAAATAACTAAAAAGCAGCCAGGGCGCCGAACTAACTTTCCGCCTTAAAAAAGTTCTACGAGCCGTTTTTCTCTCAGATTTGCTGTAAAACCTAAGAGCTTTCGCGCTATGCGCGGAAGGGAGGAAACTGCCCCTCCCTCCCTGGACAACTACCTCCTTAGGTCAACTACCCCCAGGACATCTCTTCCTTATGTTCGTTCATATTTTCATCCTTTTATCTTTTCTTCTGTCCTAAACTTAATTTTGCTTTATCTTTCTGCATTTGTTTTCCCTTTTTTTTCTCATGTTATTATTTGTTTCAGTATCATTTTATCTTTATCTTTCCTTTATTTTTTTCCCCTTCTTCTTTACTTCTAACCTTCCTTTCGACTCTCTTTATTTTCTTCTTCCTTTCCTTCTTTGCTTATGTTATTCTTTTTTTGGGGCTTTCTTTCATCCTCTCTTTCTGTCCTTTCTCATGTTATTCTTTGTTTTGATATTTCTTCATCTTCTCTTGTTGTCTTCTCTCATGCCCTATTTTGTTTTGATCTTTCTTTGTTCTTTTCTTTCTGCATTTTGATCGTTCTTAGATTTTCTCTTTCTGTTTTTCCATATATTGTTCTTTGCTCCCTTTCTTATCTTCTATTGCTGTCTTTCCCTTATAAATGTTATTCTTTGTTTTATCCTTCCATCATTTTGTATTTTTTCTCTCCTTATGTTTTCCTTTATTTTTTCCTACTATATCATCTCTTTCATCTTTTATACCCTACCCCGTGTATTTCTCCATTATTTTCTTTTCATCTTCGCGTTTGCTCTTTCCTCTATCTCTTAATCTTCCTTTCTTCCTTTTATCACCTTCTCTGTGCTATCTTTCTTATTCTAGCATCTTCTTCTCTTTCCTTCTTTTATGTTTTCATATGCTTTTATTTTCTATTTTCTTCCTTTATCATTTTGTATGATTTTGTTTTATATTTCTTTTATAGTTTTCTCCAGAAGGGTGCGGTTCTTGCGAAGAAACCTGCCAAAATCTGTGACGTAATTTAAACCTAACTGAGATCTATAGGATGCGTTCACAGGCGCCGGAAGTGGGGGGGGGGGGGCGATGTCGCCCCAAACAAAAAGGAAAAGTCGCAAATAACCACTGCAATCTAGGCCAAGTTCCAAATACTGAACATTGATAAAAGTCCCTTTTCTCAATTCTTTCTCAAATGGGGGCACAGCACTGAAGGAACAAGTGAGAAATAATCAAGGAATTTAGGAAGGCCATCGAAAGTTGATATTTCTTTCAAATGTATAGAACATTTGAAAATGCGACTTCATATGCTTTAACATAAATTATACTGGGGCAAAATATTGAAAAACAAAACAAAAACAGGGGCGTAACTAGTACTAACTACGAGAGGATATGGGGCACGTGCCCCGCAAATTAGATGGGGTGAGAAAGAGGAGAAAAGAGAAAAAGACGGGGGAGAAGAAAAGGAAGAGAAATAAGACAATAATTGGACCCCTTTTTGTTTAGTTCAAGCGGACCCTGATCGCCAGGGCCCCCTTTAATAAGGGCTGTGTATCATGGATTTGCTTTGAACTAAATTCAATTCAATCCAATTTATTCTCATTTCCAGCAAAAACATTTCCTCGGAAATTAGACATTGAAATATATAAATTATAAAACAATATAATGTATAACTTTTCTTTAAACTTCACCATCAACCTGACATTATTCCATCAGTGCCAATGGTATACTATAAAGCATACTGCTTGTATGTAAACAATTATAGGACCAACGACTTTAAGTCCTCTCCGAGGGACTTGGGGTTAATGCCTTACCAAAGGACACGAGTGTATCCTGGTTTCGAACCCGGGCCCTTCAATTACAAAGCCACTGCTCGACCACTGAGCTATCTTGCTCTTTCCCATGATTATGGACATGATAGAGCAGCACCTGATGGCAACACCAACTACAGCAACCCCCCCCCCCCCCCACCAGGCTATGTCATTTATGAATTACTTTTACGAAAATAATCAGTAATGTGTGCTTGTACCGAGGCAAGGTGGGCCGAATGGCTCAACGTGGTCGGACTGATTCGGTGGGGTGGGGCACAGGGGCGTAGCCAGGATTTTTCAATAGGGGGAGGGGGCAGACGTGAAGGGTTCAACAGCGTAGCCAGGATTTCATTTAGGGGGGCTGTTGTGGGGCACGCGCAGAGTGCGAAATTTGTGATGAGCACGCAAAGCGTGCTCCCCAGGGGGTGGGACAACTACCAGTCGCAACCGTTGTGGTGGTCGCATCTGAGCTTCCAACATGCATTTGTATACGGTCCTGCGATCAGTCGCGCAACGGTCGCATCGAATTGCCCAGTCGTACGACCGATTTTAGTCAAGTGGTCGCATGTGGTCGTGCAACAATTGTGAAGGGGGCTTTAGTTGTGTGATACGTGAAATATGGTTGAGACATTTTCAAGATAGCGTTCGCTTGGTACTTACTATGTAATGTTTAAAATATTATGTAAGTTTGATGTATCATGTCGTGAGTTTGTAGTAAAACAAACATGAATGCTTGATCACAGTCGTTTTTCTCCACTATACATAAAAGCCACGGCCACGGCATGCGAAGTATTAAATTCAGAGTTCCTGCGATTTTTACTTGTCATTCCTAAAGGGAGTTGTTTTTTTTTCAAAGATATTCGTGAGGATTTTTTTTTAAATCATTGTAATATGTGTGAAATTAATATTACATGTATATCCGTTTACATGGGGACTATGGTAAATCTTTTCATACGGGTTTCATAGGGTTTCCTTTCGAGCTAATTTAGCTTATTTTTGGACCCCCTTTGGGGGCGTCTGGCGGGCACCGCCAACCACTTAAAATGTCTGGCAGTATCCATTTATCTTGGGACTATAGCTTTATATATGGGTTTCATAGGGTTTCCTTTCCAGCTAATCTAGTTCATTATTTTGGGGTGTGGTACTTTAGGGGCATCTGGCAGGCACTCCCCACCACTTAAAACGTCTGGCAGTGATCATTTGTGTATATTTGGACTCTGCCGAACAATATTCCATTGGTTCCTTAGGGTTTCCTTTCCAGCTAATCTAGCTCATTTTTGGACCCCCTTTGGGGGCGTCTGGCGGGCACCGCCCACCACTTAAAATGTCTGGCAGTATCCATTCATGTATCTTGGGACTATAGCGCATCTTTTCATATGGGTTTCATAGGGTTTCCTTTGCAGCTAATCTAGCTCATTATTTTGGGGTGGGGTACTTTAGGGGCGTCTGGCAGGCACTCCCCACCACTTAAAACGTCTGGCAGTGATCATTTGTGTATATTTGGACTCTGCCGAACAATATCCCATTGGTTCCTTACGGTTTCCTTTCCAGCTAATCTAGCTCATTTTTTGACCCCCTTTGGGGGCGTCTGGCGGGCACCGCCCACCACTTAAAATGTCTGGCAGTATCCATTCATGTATCTTGGGACTATAGCGCATCTTTTCATATGGGTTTCATAGGGTTTCCTTTGCAGCTAATCTAGCTCATTATTTTGGGGTGGGGTACTTTAGGGGCGTCTGGCAGGCACTCCCCACCACTTAAAACGTCTGGCAGTGATCATTTGTGTATATTTGGACTCTGCCGAACAATATCCCATTGGTTCCTTAGGGTTTCCTTTCCAGCTAATCTAGCTCATTTTTGGACCCCCTTTGGGGGCGTCTGGCGGGCACCGCCCACCACTTAAAATGTCTGGCAGTATCCATCAAGGCCGTACGCAGCGGGGGGGGGGGGGGGGGGGGGCAGGGGGGGGGGCAGTTGCCCCCCCCCCCCCCAGAAATTTCAAAATCATACTTTTTTTAAATCGGGTTTTAGACTTTTAAATGATCCAATATTGAAAGCGATCATCTTGCCCCCCCCCCCCCCCAGGAAAAAAATTCTGCGTACGGCCTTGGTATCCATTCATGTATCTTGGGACAATGGCGCATCTTTTCATATGGGTTCCATAGGGTTTCCTTTCCAGCTAATCTAGCTCATTTTTTGGACCACTTTGACCACTCCCCCAGGCCACACCCACCACAGGGAACATGCCAGACGACCGTTTCATTATATGGGAATATGTACTCTATATACCCATACACATGAAAATTGGTTTCCTTTCCAGCTAGGTTGACCCCCCCCCCCCCCCCCCTGGCACCCGGTCTATTAACCTTTGAAAGAAATTTCCATATTTGACTAAAAATTCTTCTTTTACAGGTCAGAGGGGAATGAAATTACAATTATTTCAAATAAGTTGCTTCCTCCTCTACAAGTTGTGTACTATTGATATATTATATATATTATATATATTTTTAATATTCATGTATTTAAAAAAAAAAATGTGGGGGGGGGGGGGGAATTACCACATTTAATTGTACACAGTATAGGCCTAACTCTCCAGGCTTGAGCAGGTCAGTACTATTATATTTGCTCTTTGTTCATCTCTCCTGATTGTGTATCTCAATATTCCTTCACCATCCATTGTAAAGATTCATGCTGTGTAAAAAAAAAGGATAAATAAATAAATTTATAAGTAAATGAAATTAATTTAGAGGTTCACAAGATATATTTCGCAGAAAAACTTGTACTCCACTAATTCTTATTTTTTCGATCTTCTTAAACATCTAGATACATGTAGAAATGTACATCTAATTTAGATCATAGATTAAAGCTCAACAGTGAATTGTAAATAAATCTTCTCCTTCTCCATGCTTACACACAATGGTGGGTTTGTTAGTAATGGTTTCAAATAATGTTTACATAGTTTAAGGACAAGCTATCAAAATATCAATGGGAATTTGTGAGGGTATCTGTAATATGATTTTAACGAACACTTTTAGGGACCCCTGGAAGTCCTAATTGCTTTTATAGTTAATTTCCCTGTTTCCTGTTAAATTGATTTGAATTACGTAGTAAGCATATACAATACTCATGAAAGATGAATGAAAATGTTCTGTAAACTTACCTGTAATTTAGGAGGGCTAAATCTCTGCTTCATCATGTACGGTCAACAGTTGTCGCAATGTTTGAATAACACTTCTTGGGTTCTTTTCAATTTTGTTCTGTTGTTAAAAAAAGAAAAAAAAAGAAAACACAGCTGTAACTTTTTTTTTGTCTTTCTTGATACATGTCATAGTTACATTGATAACAATTATTTTTATCACGCAAATACATTTGTACATTCCAATCCATTATTTGTAATAGGTAAAAATTCAATATTCATCAGCTGTCTTATATTTATTTATAAATTAAGTTGCATTCAAGCTTTATAAGTTTCTTGGAAAGAAAAAGAAACAACCTCTGCAACTTATAGTGTGTCTAAAATTTTGAACAGGGATCCATAAACTGCCTTAATTTACACCAGACTGAAATTTTGCCCAAACTACATTTGCCTACCCCCCCCCCCCCCCCCATTTAAAAAAAAAATCAGTCCGTATACTATAGGACTAATATTGAATATTTAATTGACCAAATGTCATGAATTGAACCAAGTATGATAATAGATCCAAGTCTTTTGAGAAACGAAAACAGAGTCAGGCATGAAAGTGAAGTTGAACAGAGTCTACATCCATCTTAATTTCTTATCAAACATGGGGGTGTTTCATAAAGCTGTTCGTAAGTTACGCA
Organism: Heliocidaris erythrogramma; assembly: GCA_025617745.1. NCBI lineage: Eukaryota > Metazoa > Echinodermata > Echinoidea > Camarodonta > Echinometridae > Heliocidaris > Heliocidaris erythrogramma. Next base: position 40,665,656 of record CM046856.1, on the reverse strand, counting down.
CGACCTTATGCACGACTGCTGATCAGTTCTTGTGCTAAATGATTGATTAGTATATAGCACCCAAGAACATGTTCCAGTCGTTTGTAAAGTCATTCGTAACTTTACGAACAGCTTTATGAAACACCCCCTGGTTACTTTGAATTCGTTCCCCTTTAGCCCTAGGCCTAGCTAAGTGAGTCTACATCTACTCAAGATACGGTACTATTCTTCAGACTTCGGTTTATGGAATGAAATGTCAACAATTATTGTGAGTTGAAAACAGGAAATCCCACCATACAGTCGCAGAGTCACACTCAGTCTCCAAGTCTATTCTAACTGTACGTTAGATCCAAGATTCCAAGGCCAAGTTGGACTAATGAATACACTTGTGTGCAGCATATAGATGAACAGCATGAGGAAAAACTTATGCAATAGTCTATCATAATTCAAAGAGTTGACTAACGTTATATATCTAGATCTAGATCTAGGCCTACTTACATCCAATATTTCTTGCTTGCATGCACTGCATTTTTGACGCTGTCGAAATAGCCACCGCGCCGGTGGCTGGAACTGACCAGGGACTGCCTGGGTAGCTGTCATGAGCCGTAGTGCGTGAGGACAGCCATCTCCGTGTCAAACTACCTCTCGACGATAAATTTAGAATTGTAATTTCGAGAGAAAATTGTTTCAGTTCTTTTTCAACACAACTCTTGTCAATCCTTTTAAATTGTAGAGAAATTATTATAGATCACCTAGAATAGTACAACTAATTGTTATTAATGAATTAAATTATATAATTTACTCGCAATTTGAGCTCTACTCACCTTGTACTTTTGAACTAAAATCTCTCATTTCGTGCGGGTGACGTCATTGAATATTATCTGCATAATTAATTGATCTTGAGTGACGAATTTGAGGTCAAAAAAATTAACATAACCCTGATCGATACTATCGAAATAAATACATATTCATAAAATAGCATCCAATCAAAGTCTCACAATAAAATGACAATCGCAAGAAAAATTAATAATGCAACGGCTATTATCGATATCACCGATAACGGGTGCTTATCGTCCTTTCTAATGGTCCCCAAGAGGCGTGGCCTAATTCCATTCGCGTTATGATTTCCGCGCGTGCTGCTTTCCGTCTAGTAAATCGCCCTTACCCAAAATAAATGCTATGATAGCAGTTTCTTAGCATTTAACTGCTAAGAAAACTGTTAAGGAAGCTGTTCTTAGCAGTAACTGCTAAAATAGCATCCTGCACTCATAGTCTTAGCAGTTCTTCTTAGCAGTAACAATAGTCTTAGCAGTTATTCTTAGCAGTTATTACTTAGCATTTATCTGTCTTAGCATTTATTTCCTAGCATTTTTCTGTCTTAGCAGTTATTTCCTAGCATTTATCTGTCTCAGCAGTTATTTCTAAGCATTTAAGCTGACTGCATTGGCATTTTATGAAATTTTACTAAGTATCTTAGCAGTTTTCCAGTTTTCAAAAATTTTGTAAGTGCACTTAGCAGTTTAAGAAGTCTAAAAAGTTTTTGTAACTGCTAACTGCTGTGTGTCGATCCACAGAAAATGGGGGGGGGGGGGGGTATTGTTATGTATGCATTGTAATAGGGAAAGATCACCGGAGGGCAATGGTGGTTTTGTAAATATTCAAAAGGCTTTTTCCCTCCAAAATTCTCTGACCAGCCAAAAAGAAAGTCCTCAGTATTTTTGTGTCTCTCCGGACAAGCCCCCCCCCCCCCCCCCCCAAAGGATTTTTTTCGGCCGGGGGGGGGGGGGGGGGCACATGCCCCCTGTGCCCCCCTGGATCCGCCACTGAATATATCAATCAAATATTAGCGTGGAGACTCCTACAGAAAAGGAGCAATTTTCTCCAAAATTCTCGGTCAAGTCAAAAAAAAAAAAAAAAAAAAAAAAAAAAGCTCAGTATTTTTGTGTCTCTCCGGCCAAGCCAAAAAAAAAAAAGGCTTTTTTTTTCGGCCGGGGGGGGGGGGGGGGGGAGGGGGCACGTGCCCCCCTGAATCCGCCACTGAATATATCAATCAAATCTTAGCATGGAGACTCCTACAGAAAAGGGGCAATTTCCTCCAAAATTCTCTGACAAGCAAAGAAAAAAAAAATCAGTATTATTTTTTGTGTCTCTCCGGACAAGCCAAAAAAAAAAAAGGCTTTTTTTTTCGACCCTGGGTCCGCCGCCGAATATAGGAAAAGGAGCAATTTTCTCCAAACTTCTCACCAAAAAAAAAAAAAAATCCTCAGTATTTTTTTGTCTTTCTGGAATCTGGACAAGCCCCCCCCCCCCCCCCAAAAAAAGGCTTTTTTCGGCCGGGAGGGGAGGGGGGGGGGATGGCACGTGCCCCCCCCCCCCGGCCCTGGATCCGCCACTGAATATATCAATCAAATATTAGCATGGAGACTCCTACAGAAAAGGGGCAATTTTCTCCAAAATTCTCTTACAAGCAAAAAAAAAAAAAAAAAAAAAGCTCAGTATTTTTGTGTCTCTCCGGACAAGCCCCCCAAAAAGAGGCTTTTTTTCAGCCGGGGGGGGGGGGGGCATGTGCCCCCTGTGCTCTCCCCCCCCCCCCCCCCCCCCTGTATGCGCCACTGAATATTATGATATCAATCAAATATTGGCATGGAGGTCTATAGCCTAGCCCTCAGGACACTGCCACTTCGTGGTATCGTCCTGAGTGAAACCACTACTATTCCTTGTGTCTCACAATTTACATGGGCAAATGACGATGTACAGTTGTGCCGTAGGTACATATTTTTTAAATTTAAGTATCATATATGCAATGCCACTTACCTAAATAGACCTTCCGCAGATCAGCTCTTCCTCATAAATTTATTGAGTCCATCAAATGTCATTTTTTTCACTCAATTGTAATCCTCCCTCTCGTCTCTCGCGAGCGAGAATTCGAACGTAGGTAAAAACATATACTGACGCGGATGCGTATTGCAAACTATACACCGGCCTCCGAAAGTTTTTTGTACAGGAGCCGGGAGATGAATAGACCTTTTTTAAATCTTCCTCATCGAAAAGAAAGACGACAGTTATGCGGAAAGTATTGTAAGTACCTAAAGTAGCCTTAAATGAAGTTATATCATATGTCATGGTATAATTTTGACATACGAGCTTGGAATTAAGAGGCACCCAACCTTTCGAAGGACTGCTGATCGCAGCCTGAACGCTACGGGTTCGGGCTGCCGCAGTACTCCTACTACAGAAAAGGAGCAATTTTGAAGCAAATTCTTGGGTCGAGTTTGCTGTCTCCCGAGTACCCGCGCATTTGAGGAGTGGCTCCAACCACCAACATTTAATCAAGTAGGCTAGCTTTCTCTTCATAAATCATTTTTTTCTGTTCAGAACAGATTAGCCTAATGTATATCAAATAAAAATTAATTGGCATTGAAATAACTTACCTTACCGGAAAAGTCGGCAGCTTCGAAAATGTCTCTTCAAGGCCACCATCACAATCGTGGAATTCCATTATTTGAAAAATATTTGCGTACGCGCGCGTACGGTAAACGTATACGTTAACGTATTGTACGTTGAGATAATATTAGTATAGTGAGTGTTGGTGACGGTTTTAATTTATATACGGGCTACAATTAGTACTATTCTTAATAATTGCCATTCTTCGCGTGGTCAGTTAGAACAAAAAACAGAACAAAATCTTTTGCCCATATCTCCAAGCTTCGATCTTCAGCTGCGACCAAGCAGAATTGCAAACAAACTGGAGTGAAATTTGTTTATTTACAGCAATAAATCGATGTATCTACCTATAGTCCATGGGCCAGAAACCGAAAAGGTCCCCCCCCTTAGGCACAATTTTAAATGATGTTTTTCTGTTAGCTAGGACCCTCAGCTCTCAGAATCTGCTTGTTTGCCATAAAGTTGGTGGTGGGTGTGGCCACCAGGGCCGTTACCATGGTAACGGATCAAGAAAAATATGAATTTTAGGAAAAGTCATATAATTCCAATTCACGAATCTAAAAATACTTGGTAAGCATTCTAATATATGTATTTTAAGGTGCCCAATCGATTGCAACCATAATCAGAGCCATTTAAAGTCATGGGCGTGTCCAAAAATGGCCGTTACTATGGAAACGGTACCATAAAAAGCGGGTATTTTTGACAACTTTCTAAACTTATAAATATGAAATAGCCAAAAAGGTGTATGCACAAGCCTAAAGTATGTTTTTCTATTAGCTAGGACCCTCAGCTATCATAATCTGCCTATTTCATGTACAGTTAGTGGTGGGTGTGGCCTGTAGGACCGTTACTATGGTAACACATCAAAAATACTGGATTCTTAGAAAATACTGCATCTTTGTAATTCAATAGCTATAAAATATATGGTAAGTATCCTATTATGTGTATTTCAAGCCGCCTGATAGATTGCAATCACAATCTGAGCCATTTAAAGTCATGGGCGTGTCAAAAAAGGCCGTTGCTATGGAAACGGTCCAACAAAAAGCTGTTATTTGTGAAAAAAATCTATAACTAACCATTACAAAATAGAAAGAAAAAAGTGTCTGCATAGTCTTTGATATTGTTTTTATATTAGTTATGACCCTCAGCTATCATAATTTGATTGTTTAACATCAAGGTGGTGGTGGGCGTGGCCGCTAGGGCCGTTACCATGGTAACACATAGCGAAATACTGGAATTTAGAAAATACCATATATTGGTCATTTAGCAGCATAAAATATATGGTAAGGCCTCTAATATATGTATTTCAAGCTTCCCCACTGATTCCAACCACAATCTGAGTCATTTGAAGTCATGGGCGTGTAAAAAAGGGCCGTTGCTATGGAAACGCTCCCACAAAATGCTGATATTTGTGGAAAATATCTATGATTTATCAATACAAAATAGAAAACAACTGTCTGCACAATCTTAAATAATGTTTTTCTGTTAGCTAGGACTTTCAGACCCTCATATTCTCCCTATTTTACATAAAGTTGGTAGTGGGCGTGACCACTAGGGTTGTTACCATGGTAACACACCAAGGAATTGAATTTTAGAAAATACTATATATCTGTAATTCAACATCACAAAAACAAATTGTACCCATATAACTATATGTATTGTGGGGTGCCCGTTTGATTGCAAGTAGAATCAGAGTCATTGGAAGTCACCGTCATGTCAAAACATGGCTGTTGCTATGGAAACAGTATGATAAAAATTGAAAATTTCAACACAAGACAAAGAACAAGTGTATGTACAGCCGAAAATGGTGTTTATCTGTCAGCTATCATAATCGAAAGCTTCCTAGTAGCCACAAAGTTGGTTGTGGGTGAGACTGTCAAGGTAGCTACCATGGTAAGGCACCAAAAAACAAGAGTTTTAGAATAATAGATAATAATAAATGTATCTTACTTACCCAGGATAACCACATTAGTAATATTACTGCCCTGCAACTATCATTGACTTGTACACATTTCATACATCTGGGTCAAGCAAAACAAATGTGGGCAAAACATCTTGCCCAGTGATGTAAGCACCGATCAAGGATCGAATCCAAGAGCTCTCGTATGAGAGTGAAAGGCTTTCACCAATATACCACAGTGCTTCCACCATGTATTTGTAATGTAACGAAGTACAATGTAGGCATCTAATTATACACAATTGAAGATGCGCCTTTAATTGCAATCAAAAGCCGGATTAGTTTAGGTCAGTCATATAAAAATATGCCGTTGCTAAAGGAAAAGAATGATAAGAAAGCTAATACTGATTTTTAAGAAAGGGATATTTATGTATCTAAATAATGAATTATAAACAAGTGCAACTGTCCTATTGGTTCAAATCCAGATCAAGGCCTCATCAATCAAGATCATGCCTGGGAGGACACTTGCTATGACAAACGAAGATGCAAATGTTCAAATAGATATGCAAAGCTTCTGAAAATTCATTGTATTTATAAGCCAATTCATATTGAAAAGGTACCACTGTACTTAGAGATACTCTCATCTACTGTGTTGTCGCATTACAGTATTAACTTTGACCACTTGGTAGGTGTTGTACTGTGGCTGTGAGCACCAAAAGCATATCTTTAAAATATTGGCATTTCAGAAAGTGGCATTGTTTTAGTTTAACATTATTTTAAAACAATATAACAGTATAGACATGCTAGATATCTCCATTGCAAGCAGCCTGAATGATTGCATTGAAAATGTTAATCATTTATTCCCAATGATCATATCCAAATATGGTCGCTGCTAAGGCAGATTATGATCGAGAAATCTATATTTAGAAAATAGTGGCATATTTCTGTGATTTCACAACACGAAAGATAGTGTTAGTGATGATATATTTTTATAAAGTTAATTTCTGACTGTACTGCTAACTGCAATTAATGTGTCGGTTTTGAGTTCACGGTCATCTGTGAAATGATAACTGAGGTACATAAGTGTCCACACCCAGTTGACATGAGTGAGAGCTACTTGTATTCCACTTTGCCCCTTCAAGGAGTTCTATAAATGGATGTCATTAGGAATCAGAAGTTAGAAAGCATCCTTGGGATAGAGGTACGGAACATTTTCAGCAGAATTCCTCTTGCAGCAACACCCACTACTTTGGATGAGGTTGGGGATTACCCATCAATCATGTCAATCAGAGTTATCATGAAGAACATTGACAGACTTCAGAATTACATACCAAACTATACTAAGTAAATTTGAATTCCCTCTAGGGTGAAGTGAGGATTCACTCATCTTCATCCTAACCATAGAGACATTACTTAAGTATTGCAAAAATGCATTCTCTTCTAACATAGTGGTGGAGGTATAGATGACACCTATATCTCCATCCTGAGTTCTGACTTTATTCTGCCAAACCAAACCGGGCGGAGGGTTGGATAATCTCCTCACCATGACCTTCTTAGCATGTGATTCAAGCCAGATAAGAGTGCCTCACCATATCAGACTTGTAAGAAAGTCAACCAAGTTTTAATAAGAGAATACTCAGTTCAAGGAAGGCTTCAGAACGCCTTAAAGCTGTAAAAGATAGATAGACATACCCGCTGGTGTTCACTAATTTCACAATATTATGGACTTAGCCACTAAACTCTGCCAAAAATATACCCCATCCTTTATCCAACCATGCTTAAGGCAAGATAGTATTAGAGGAACAATCTCACAAACTATTGGTCATATCTCCTCTAAAGCCAAAATAACTGCAGCTTACCTGTAAAGGGCAACCAATATGTAAACTTATAGGTCTTATGGTCCCCAACACATCAAGTCCATGGCTAATATACATGTACCCCAATCATGCAAGTCATGAGAATGCTGAGCTGCAATTGCACCACAGGCCTTCCCAGTGACACTTTTGAATACCTTCTAGCAAATATAAAAAACTCCAGGCAGGTATCAACACTTTAATCCTGGACTTGATATATGATGAGGAACCCAAAAATTCAATTCTTTGGCCCTGTTTCTGATGAAGTCCAAATCCTAGACCACCTTGGCCATGCTGTTAATCCTTAATGAACATGCAGATTTCTTATGGGTAGGTTTAGGGGAAAATATGCTAAATTCTATTCCAATCCTCTCAGATTTATTTCAAGTAGACAGGTTTAGTTACAGACCGACAAGTTTATCATCTTATGAATATATTAGGTTCTGTGACTGAGGTGAATCCATCTATTAAGCCTCCATTGCCCCCCTCCCAACGCCAAGGCATAGAGGTGGAAGCATAACTACTCAAGTACAGCTAACCAGTTAGGATCAGCTGTTGTTACTGCAACGGTCCCCCACATGGACACCCACATCTTGCCCGGAGCTATCCGAACACGCGAACAATTAAAAAATGTCTTTGCAACATAATTGCTGCTATGTAATAACAAAAATCTGTCACCTTTCTTTTTTTAAATTGCCCAGTTTTCATATTAATACTAGCATGACAACGACCCTGTTTTGACATTACTATGGCCTTAAGTGATTTGGATTATGACTGTAATAACTCTGGCAGTTTATGATATATCAAGACCAATATTTTGTGTTTTCTATTGTTGAAACAGAATATATATATGTAATTTTCAAACAATTTCCAATATTTTGTTGGTGCGTTGCCATAGTAATGGGGCTGGTGCTCACACCCACCATCGGCGTCAGTTTGAGACCAAATGGATAATAAGAATTATAATCGTGTACCTGACTGTGACCTTGAAAGCACAAAAAAAAATTGCACTCAAAAGAGCTGCATGAAATAGATGAAATGCATACTAAATATTTTCACGTTGTTGAATATATGTTATTTCCTATCTTATTACATGGTAACAGCCCTAGTGGTCGCCCAGTATCCACCTTTGTGGCAGTCAGGGAGGATATGATATCCAGGGTCCTAGCTAACGTACAGGGGGAAAAACATCATTTCAGGTAGTGGAGATCCTTACTTTAAAGTGCATTGGATAGTTACATCAGATTTTTTCACTACTATTTATAAATCCACCATAACATTTCTATAGCAACAACCATGTTTTGACATGACGGTGACTTCCAATGACTCAGATTTAGCTGACAGATAAACACCATTTGAGGGTGTACATACACTTGTTCTTTGTTTTGTGTTGATTAGTTACAGAAATATTCAATTTTTATCATACTGTTTCTATAGCAACAGCCATGTTTTGACATGACGGTGCCTTCCAATGTCTCTGATTCTACTTGCAATCAAACGGGCACCCCAAAATACATATAGTTAGATGGTTCCAATTTGTTTTTGTGATGTTGAATTACAGATATATAGTATTTTCTAAAATTCAATTCATTGGTGTGTTACCATGGTAACAACCCTAGTGGTCACGCCCACGACCAACTTTATGTAAAATAGGAAGAATATGAGAGCTGAGGGTCATACCTAACAGAAAAACATGATTTAAGATTGTGCAGACAGTTGTTTTCTTTTTTGTATTGATAAATCATGGATATTTTCCACAAATAGCAGCATTTTGTGGGACCGTTTCCATAGCAACGGCCCTTTTATACACGCCCATGACTTGAAATTACTCAGATTGTGGTTGGAATCAGTGGGGCAGATTAAAATACATATATTAGAGTCCTTACCATGTATATTTCATGCTACTAAATGACAAATATACGGTATTTTCTAAATTCCAGTATTTCGTTATGTTACCATGGTAACGGCCCTAGCGGCCACGCCCACCATGAACTCTATGGAAAACAGGCAGATTATGAGAGCTGAGGGTCCTAGCTAACAGAAAAACATGATTTAAGATTGTGCAGACAGTTGTTTTCTATTTTGTATTGATAAATCATAGATATTTTACACAAATATAAGCATTTTGTGGGACCGTTTCCATAGCAACGGCCCTTTTTTACACGCCCATGACTTCAAAGGGCTCAGATTGTAGTTGGAGTCAGTGGGGCAGGTTGAAATACATATATTAGAGGCCTTACCATATATTTTATGCTGTTAAATGACAAATATACAGTATTTTCTAAATTCCAGTATTTCGTTATGTGTTGCCATGGTAACGGCCCTAGCGGCCACGCCCACCATGAACTCTATGGAAAACAGGCAGATTATGAGAGCTGAGGGTCCTAGCTAACAGAAAAATATAATCTAAGATTGTGTAGACACCTCTCTGTCTATTTTATACTGATAAGTTTAGATATTTTTCAAAAATATAAACTTTTTATGTTACCGTTTCCATAGTAACGGTCATTTTTTGACATGACCGTGACCTCAAATGACCTAGATTTTGGTTTCAATCAATCAGGAAACTCAAAATACATATATTTAGATGCTTACCAGTCATTTTTCAAATTTCTGAATTAGAAATATTAGGTATTTTAGTAAATTCCTATATTTCCTTGATGCGTTGCCATGGTAACGGCCCTGGTGGCCACACCCACCACTAACTCTTTGGCAAACAGGCAGATTCTGATAGCCTAGGGTCCTAGCTACCAGGAAAACATCACAAAAAAATGTGCCTAAGGGGGGGAGGGGGGTCTACGTTGGCCCATAGACTACTATTTGCTAGTTTCCCAAACTATGCCGTCATTCGAGAAAAACTAAGTCTAAAACGCGCAGCCCCTGCCCGCGCGCGCGTACTCCCCACAGAACTCCAAAAGACGTAGAAGGCTCATACCCATTCACAACGCGCAGATCGCGGTATCCTCGAAATACCCGCTGGAAGATTCGCTCGAGTGCACACGCCGCCATATTGCTTAGTCCTCGTTCTTTTCAGTGAGCTTACCGATCGTGCACGTCACAATGCCTATTATATTCGATCTTCTCAAAAGGGCCATCTGTCTATCATTTGAAAATTTTTAAGTCTGATTTTCCTTACATAAATGACATCAACTGAATGTGTATTACACATGTAACAGTTTAATTTTAGTTCTCTTTCAGGAGACAAGAGTTAAATTTCACTTCGTTTCCAAGATACTAAGTTTTGTAGTTCTCCTTCAAGGTACATCGGAGCCCGAGTTCATTTGTTCGCAATCATCCTTCTTGACACCCCCCCCCCCCCCTTGGAAAAAACAAAAACGAAACATTTAAAAATAAAGATATTACTTATATGGTTGTACAACCTGTCATTTTTTGTCCAATGTGTTATCGATATAAATTTATATAAAGGTATTTTTTCAAGTACTGTATATTATTTGCCTTTAAACATTGGACAATTTTCCTTTTGATTTAATTTGCTTTTTTGCAAAGTTTTAGTTTTGTTTTATGTCCTGCTCTGTCTTTGATGATAATTCGTATATAAACTTGTTTTAGTGGATATATTTCACAATACTGCAGCTTCGCAATAATATGCTAGTTCACATGCTAAGCACCCCCCCCCCCCCCCCCCCAGTTTAACAAATGCTTAACGGCCCTCGAATCAATATTATTCACCTTATCTTCTCTTTCTTAATACACACTGACATTTTTCCTCATGTACATGTAGGCTAGTAGCTCAACAATGAAGCACAAGCTTGTCACAGTACACACCCCCCCCCCCCCCCCCACACACACAATGCACATGTCACTCTTCATAGCATTACACAAACTCAAAGAGAAGCTTACTACATTTGTAAATAAATTTACATTGTACACATACATCACAACTGGAAAAAAAAAGAGAAAAGAAAGAGGAGAGGAGTAGGGAGATTTATCAACTGTTACAGGCAAATCTTATATTAAATTTTATGGAATCGAAAAAAACAAAATTTAATAGTTAAGTTCAACGTTTATTTTCCAAAAATAATTCAAAAGTTCACAAAATCTTTGAACAATAAAACTATAATGTTTTATTGCAGAAACTGACAAAGCATTGGCAAGTTACAAATTTTTCACACAAAATACATGTATTAGTACCAGTAGCAATGAATGTGATAGTTACTATATGTAAGTGCATATTGCCAGTGGTCACATTGCTACATAAGCCCCCATAGCCCGGCAAAATGCTACAGACAGTAAACTCTCATAGAGTTAAGAACTCTATTACATGTATAAGACAGTTTTATCATAAACAATATTTTTCTCACCAGACTCAAATGCTCCTTTCTGTGTTCCTTTTTTTTTAATGCTGGTCCAATATGAGATTCTTGATAAGTAAGCAAATTTTATGAGTCTAATCAATATCATTTAAGAAACAGATGAATATGATGATGGACTTGCTCATTTCAATCACAAATGATCCTTTCACTCCACTGAATAATATTTGACAATGTCTGCAAAGTAACCCATAATAAGGAGAGAAAAGGAAGTCATTGTACCCATCACTATGTTGTTTGTTTTATGATTATCACAGATGCATGTAACTGTATCTCCATCAAGTATCTTTGGTTTAATTAATGAAAATAAAATTGCACGAGTAACTTTGGCATATGGATGTAAATACATGGATTCAGTGTTGTCTGCAAGGGGCTTGGGTTTGATCGGGGTACTGAGTTCTTGTCTGTAGGTATCACGTGCTGGATCCTCATTTGAACACTCGGCAATGTGAAGATTGGAGTCATCAACCTGTTTAAGGGCAGAGTGTGGTTGAGCAGTATCTCGTGGTATTGGGGGCTTGCGCTGTTTGACATTCTGAAATGAGAAGGGAGGGGAAAAGTTAATCAAAAGTAGACAGTTACAATAAAAAAATAAATATCAAGTAACAGAGTCTGATGATGGAAAATGCATGAAAAGTTTTCAACTCTGTTTCTTTATATATATATATATATGAAATTAATCTTACATTTGCACAGATTTTGCAAGACAGTTGACTGCTAATCATTAGATCAACATTGGTTCAATCATTCTTTGTTACCTTAGTTCACAATCATAAAAGTTAAGAATATAATTTCGGCCCAACAAATTTACCTTTGATATTAGGAGACATCAAAAAAAAAATGCATAAAATGAGAATTGCCTGTACCATTCACGTAAATATAAACAAGATTCAAATAAAAATAAATAAAATTAAAAAAAAAACAGCTATAAAGGCATATAATATAATGTATTATTTGTATCTAAACCCTGCATGTTGTTGGTGCCATAATGTTGCATGAACATTAGTTACCTTTATAAGATGTTGGGGAAAGTTGAACAGTGTTGGCACAGCATCTGAGCGGAGCCGAGTTGTCTGACCAGTACGATCGAAGCATTCCTCTGCAAAGTGGTCGGAGCATATGGACGAATACTGACCAGGTGTCCAGTTGTCTCTTCTCATGTTCACGATCCATCTCTTTAGGAGAGAACTATCACCTCTTGGAAATCTGAAAGTGGAAAAATAAAAACATAAGATCACAAGAGGTGTTGCGGATCAGTGGATAAGTCCCCGGACTGTGAACCACGAGGTCCGGGGTTCGAATCCCACCGCAGCACTAGCGTCCTTTGGCAAGACGTTAATCTACATTTGCCACTCTCCACCCAGGTGTTAAATGGGTACCCGGTAGGATGGCGAAAGTTAATGTCCTTTGCTTAGCATGTGTGCGCTTAACAGGCGACTGGCTGGAATACTCCCCAGGGAGCGGAGAGTGTGCATACATTGTGTGCGGGCATGCCAGAATCCGATGACCAGGGTAATAATATATCTGTAAAGCGCTTAGAGACATCTCCGATGTATTAGGCGCTATATAAAAGCTGAATATTATTATTATTATTAATTAATTTCTAGGAATTAATCCTAATTGAAAAGAATCTCTTTGGAAATACAAACTACATTGTAAGAAAAATCAGAAATGTTTGATAAAGAAATAAAAGAATTGTTTAATAATTTAATTTAATCAATACATTACTTTTTAAGTTAAAGGGCAATCCAACCTTGGTAATAAGATGATTTGTGTGAACGCAGAAAAATAAGAAAAATAGGATGGTGAAAGTTTGAAAGAAATCGGACAAGGACTAAGAAAGTTATGGATTTTTGAAAAATGAGATCACTACATCTATGCAAATCTCAAATTGTGACATTTGTGGACAACTCTCGTTTATCGTACACAAAAATATCATTAATTTGCAGTTTTATTTGAGGCGCTTTTACCCTCGGGGCAGTAATATATTGGAGATAGCATATTGTTAATGTAGGTCCTCATAAAAGAAAAAGATCCTACTGAGTAGGCCCTAATACGTTTTGTTATTCATTATTGCTCGTCGGATTTCGTTCAAACTTTCAATCTGCTTCTCTGATTTTTCCTCTTTCTTTTAAAGCAACTTGCTATTAATTAAGGTTGGATTTCCCTTTAACATCAGAATTCAGGTCAACCTCACTAACACAATTACACCACATATTACTCATACTTCTAAGAAAATCGACAATTAACGCGTTAACGACAGCCATGACAGTGTCACTCATCTCATGACCATCGCATCTTCAGTCATGTCAGTTCAGGGAAGTCATGCCATGGAAGTGAAGAAGAGTGAAGACGTAGACTGAACTTCTGAAGCGAAGTCTCCACAATCACAGACACAGCTCACTCTGTCTTCACTGTGAGTATTAATTACTAACTTAGATTTACCTATTAGGCCTTAGAGTTACATGTCATGACTGAGTTAGAATTTCTCTCTAAAGTCTAAGTCTAACTTTACTGTCAATAAATAACTGTCACAAAGTTTCACTGTCATGACCTGATGACTGAGTGTCAGTCATGTCAGTGTCACAATTTTTACTGTTCTTAAAATGGTTAAATTAGCTGCTTAGATCTCTTTAACTATTCTGTAGGAATGTCAGAAAGGTATGAAATGGTAATATTCATTAATTTAATTAAACAAGTTATTTATCTTTACTCAATGAGCGATTTTCATAAGACGTCATGAAAACTGCAGCGAGTAATTAAAATAAAACGGTAAAATGAACAGATGGGACTACGTACTACAAAAAGCCAAGTATCACGAAGAGAGTTGTGGGGATGGTATGGTGTATTTAACAAAAAATTCAAACTAAAAATATATATGCGTGTTCAACAACCTCCTCACTAAATTTAAACTTAATTTGATCTCACAAGAAATGAATGAACATTAACACAATCAAATTAATTGCTGGTGGTTTAATGTTTTATATATATTCACCAAAACAATTTCAAATAAATATACAAAGTAAATGCTTAAGTGGCTCTGTTTCTATAGCGGAAGGCCGCCGCTGTAATAAGCATAAAAAATGTAGAGTAGTGTGAGCACAAGCTAATTTGGTGAAACTTGTGGCTCACAAAATATGAGTAAACGAATACAAAAAAAGGAATCGTTAAATGCTTAAACTTATGTGATATATGTGTGTGTGTATATATATATATATATATATAAAAATATGTGCGCCTGGTTGGTGCAAGATGGCAATCAAAACTGGTGCCAATTTAGATTAACAATTCTTTAACAAAAATGATCACTAAAGTAATTCAGCACTTAAGGTACAACAAATACGATAAATTGCTCAAAAAGAAGTGAGAAATAATATGCCCTCAGTTATGGGTTGCTTGGCAAGAATGTTTGGGTGTAAAACTCACGGCAGCAACAGAGTCAGAATGTTAGTTGAAACCTTGGACAGCGTAGATGGACACGTGGTATTCGCCCGCGGAATGCAGCGGTGAGCACGAGTCTGTTGTAAGTTCAGATGAGCTAGGTTGACGGCTCTATATACTCGATGGAATGAAGGTGTCCAGAAAGTTTCTCAATTCTGCTCCCTTGAAGAATCTAGTTGCAGAGATGAAGTAGCTTCGTTGTATGCCGTGTTATCAAAAGCTGGCTAAAAGAGCTAAGCCAGGTGTCAGCAGGTTGCTGAAGAAAGTTCTTCGGGAGTCGAACCCGGTTAAAAAATTAGCTTCAATATCTAGTGTACCTTCTCAGTGACTGATGTAGGAGTGAAAAAAAAGAACTTTGAACTTTGATTAATGGTGCCTCAGCTGCTAGGGCTATTTGCACCAAACCTTACATTATAAAAATAAAATTAAATCACACTGATCATTTATAAACTCTGCGCAAAGTTTTATCAAATTCTTAGAAGTTATCCAAAAAAAAAAAAAAAAACTCTTTAAAAATTAAAAATACCATACAACTAAAACATTTTCTTCTCATACAATACAAATTTATACCACACATGCGACTCACAATTTCATCACCCACCACAACCTCCCAGCATTACCCGGTATAGGCCCGGTGACCTCATGCCGCTCCGTTTACCAACAATTTAAGGGGCTAGCCCAGTCAGCTATCAACTCACAGGAGCTCTAGCAATCGAGGCCACCAGGCCCAAACACGAGCAGCCAATGAGGCAAGGGGGCAATTTCAATGCGAATCCACACAGCAGCAACTATAAATCAACTTTACACTCCTCAACAAACTCCATCACCTCTTTAAAGGGGGCCTTTCCCCCAAGCAAAGAACGAAGATTACATTCACTTATTCCTATATAATTCAGTTTTGTTTGTAGTTTTATTCTCTGAATTCGATATTTTTGCATTCTAATAAAAAGTGACCAACTGTATCGGGCTTTAAACATACCTCACATAAACCATTGTGGTGTTTTTTAATCTGGTATTGAAAGAATTTCAAGGATTTACCTGAACCCATACGAAGACGATGGAAAATTACCTCACTTTTCCTATTACCACCCCATTTGCTTTGTTTAAACTTTACATTGGGTTCTATGTCTTTCAGAGTATTTCGTTTATATTTATTCCACTGTTGTTGCCATTCAACTTTTAGTTTCAATTTAGTGGCAAGTTTTATTTCATTTAGATTCAACTTAACGTGCAAATCAACACGACTTTTATTAGCAGCTTGTTTAGCAATACTATCAGCATTCTCATTACCAGCTACACCACAATGGCTTGGAACCCAGTGAAAATGAACATCAATTCCCTGATTACCAATAGAACAGAGGATAAGTTTAATGTCACAGATAATAGGATTATTCGTCTGATTATGTGATAATGCTTGTAACGCACTCATTGAATCACTAAAAATACATACAGCAGTAGGTTCCACCTCCGAAACCCAAATTAAAGCCATATAAATAGCTGCTAATTCAGCCGAAAAAATAGAAGTCTGTGGAAGTAACTTATAACCACGGGAATACTTATACAGTGGAACACAGAAACCACAGCCAACTTTTCCATGGACAGGGTCAACCGAACCATCTGTATATATATGAAGATAAGAAAACCATTTCTCATTAATATTCTGAATAGCATTGTTTCTATTAATATACTCGTTCTGCACACCAACAGCCAATGGCTTGATGGAAAAGTGAACATTAGTTTTAAAATAATACCAATATGGAAAAACAGAACGGACACGATCAGTGAGATCAAGATCAGAAACATTACCACGAAAACCAAAGGGAATGCGGCCTTTCTTATTCCACTTTTCTTCAAAGTAATGCTTCTGCCAGCAATCTTCAAGTAAAATATGACATGGATGATCTGTATTACTTCTAATCAATTCTGAATAAATATTGCACAAGTATTTGCGGGTTAACTGAAGCGGGGGTTCTCCACACTCTATTTGTAATTTCGTTAGTGATGTCAGACATAACGCCCCGGTACAAATCTTAAGAGCTTTATACTGAATTCCATTTAACATATTCTTAACAGAATCAGAGGCAGAGTCAAATGCTTCACAACCATACTCAAGAACTGGTCGTATTAAAGCTCTATATATGTTAAGGAGGGAAGTACAGTTCGCACCCCATTTACAACCAGCAATACAACGCAAAAGATTGATTTTTACTTTACATCGATCTAAAATATACTTAATATGGGTACTCCATGTTAATCTGGAATCAAAAATCAAACCAAGAAATTTAGCAGACTTTTTAAATTCTATATCTTTATCGGATATTCTTACAGACATTTTATTTAACTGACCCTTCAAAGAAAACATTACTGCAACTGATTTTTTAGCAGAAAGTTTAAATCCCCATTGCCTACACCACTTGGAGATACAATCAAGGTCTGATTGGAGATGTTTATTCAATAAATTAGTATTTCTATGAGTTTTCCATAGTGCAATATCGTCAGCAAATTGACATATTTTAGCATGAGATATATGTTTATATAAATCATGTACAGATATATTAAATAATATTGGACTAATGACGCTACCTTGTGGCACTCCGTTTTCTACAATTTTAGTATTTGATAATGTACCATGAACCTTGACTCTAATAGTCCTATCTGACAGGAAATCATTAATCCATTTAATTATACGCCCGCCTAAACCAAACTCTTGTAATTTTATCAACACCCCTTTTCTCCATACCATATCATAAGCCTTCTCTAGATCGAGAAATATAGCCAAGGTACTTTCCCTATTGGCGAAACCAGTTTGGATCGAAGATTCCAAGTGTACTAAATGATCTATCGTTCTACGACCTTTACGAAAGCCACTTTGATTACCATTAATAAAACCATTAATTTCAAGGAACCAGTCTAACCTGCTTGTTATCATACGTTCCATAACTTTGCACAAAGTGGCCGTTAATGAAATTGGCCTATATGAAATGGGATCAAAGGGATCCCTACCTGGCTTAAAAATGGGTATCAAAACAGCTTCCTTCCACTGACTAGGACATTCACCTCTTTTCCATATTTCATTAAGTATAACTAGTAAAATTTGACGAGTGGTATGTGGAAGCTCTTTCAGAATATTAGCCCCAATACCATCAGCGCCCGGAGTAGTACATTTAGCTGTAGAAATGGCATCATCAAGTTCTGTTATTGTAAAATAATCATTAATTGGCGTATCATTTCCTTTATTGCTAATAATGAAATCATCTTCAGCTTTCCTTTTAACTTGCTGAAAAACCTCCTCGTAATTGTTTGTACTACTTGTATTACTAAAAGTATCCACCAGCATATTTGCCTTTTCTTCATTTGAAACTGCAATATTTGTGCCCTTAGTTAAACAAGGGATAGACTTAAAAGAACGTGAATGCGAAATACTCTTAACCCTATCCCAAATACATTTAGTAGATGTTTGTGGATTAATAGTAGCACAAAAATCCTGCCAACTTGTACGCTTAGTTTGATTAACTACACGACGACAAACTGCTTTTTTCTTCTTATATTCAATATAATCTTTTGGAAGTCTTGTTCGTCGAACAGTTCTAAGGGCGTGTCTCTTTTCCTTTACTGCTTGTTCACATGCAGCATTCCACCAGATTACAGGATGTTTCTTTTTAATAGAGGGCTTAGTTTTTGGAATAGAGTTATTTAAAGCAATATTAAGCTGATCAATAAAATTTATATATATAGTATCAATTGACTGATCCAGTTCTGGATATGAAATATTATCATCACATTCTGCATGAAATGTTCCCCAATCAGCCCGTTTTATTGACCATTTTGGTGTGAATGGGAGGTATGTCTGTGGAAACTGAACGCCACATTCAATTATAATCGGAAAATGATCACTGCCCCAATTATTTTCTAAAACTTCCCAAATACATTTAGCAGCTATATTATTTGATGTCCATGTTAAATCCAAGCATGAAGTATTACCACTATGTTCGTCTAATCTTGTACCAGACCCCGTATTAAGGCACACAAGGTTGCCATTTTCCATAGCCTTTTCTATATTAAGACCATTCGAATCAGTTTTGGAACTCCCCCATAACGTATTATGGCCATTAAAGTCACCACATATAAAAACAGAGCTGCCAACGACAGAAAATACATGATCTAAAAAATTATCCTCAAGTTTTAAGCACGGATTATAGATATTAACTACTGAAATCCAATTCGTGTTATTGATGTAGACATCAATGGCTAATATCTCAATCTCAGATTTAGGTAAATCAATAACTTTATAAGACAACCCTTTTTTAATTAGTGTCAGGCAACCGCCACCCTGCCTTTTATTATCAGATTTCCTGTCTTTTCTTATCGTTTCATAATCATATAAATTAAAATAATTCTTATCCTTCAACCAAGATTCCTGAATACAAATGATATCCGGTTTGGGGTTAATGTCATTTGTTATAGCTACCTTAAATTCAGCCCCCTGTCTAACTATTGATTTAGCGTTCCCTCCAATGAAACGCATAAGAAAACATAGTAGCACAAAAGAAAAATAAAACTTATTCATTTCACGGTTTATGATTCTTCCTATGAGAGTTATTTTTACGTCTTGAAGACGATTGACAAGATTCACCATCTGATGTAATCTTATCGGAAGATTTACCAGGATCTGACAAATTTATTTTAACATTACTTTTTTTGGAATCATTACCAGTTTCATTTTCAATTGTGTTACCAGCTTTCCTTTGCTGAGAGTTTTCATTACATGTCTTTCCAGATAAATCCTTATGAAAGGCCTGTTTGAAGAGATTCTTCATTGCGTATTGAATGTCATCCTTACTTTTAATTTTATCACTGCGACTTATTTGAATGGTTCCAATCATAAGCATTGCCAGTGCTGGCCCTATTTCTACCATACTATTATCATCTGTTTGGGTACTTTCCGTCACTTCAGTTTGTGTGGTTGCATTCTACATATACACCTTTATTTGTGGTTGCACTTTGAGGCTTACTAACAATAATAGGAGGATCTAAATTACACTTATCTTCACTACATTCCTCAACTACCTTAAATTCATTAACAGAGTTGTTCTGCGACTGAGATTTAACTTTCTTAGTTGCATCAGCATAAGATATGTTAAGAGTAATTCTGGTTTGATGAATTTGCTTTTGTATTTTAACATCCTCACATCCAAGGTAAGCTGCAGAGTGAGTACCTCCACATCTACAACATTTAGGGTTTTCCTTACTTTTACAATCCTTAAACTCATGTTGGCCACCACATCTAACACATCTCTGAAAGCTTTTACAACTACTGGCAATGTGTCCAAGCCTTTGACATTTAAAACATCGAATAACTGGCGGAATATATGGTCTAACTGTATATATTTGATATCCAACACACAAATCATCAGGAATATTCTTCCTCATAAATGTAATGCATACCGCCAAGGATGGTTCAACCTTGCCATTTTGTTTTCTCGTTAATCTCTTAGCCTCCACTACCCCGTCCTTCTTACATGCCTGCACCAACTCTTCTACATCTACATCAAGTGGAATACCAGAAATCACACCTCTACATTTAATTTCACTACTAGGATATTCTGTGGATACAGTCCACTTACCCAACTGCGTTATTTGTTTAAGTCTCTCTGCCTGAGAGGCAGTGTAACATTGTACTGCAATACCACCATTAACTTTATTGACTGTTTTTACAAAACTTTGCCCAATCGCATTCAAACATTTAGCAATATGGAGTGGGTTTACCTGTGCAAGATTGACATCACTTGATTTAATAATGATATTCTTTATGCCAGTTGTACTAGTAGTCGTATCCTTAGGAATGACCGTACTTTTCTTTCTTTTGTGGGTAACAACCTTGAAAGTATCGCCATCACTACCCGAATCGGAATCATCATTACTCGTATTAGACAAGTCCCTTTTACGATTAATGTTACAAATATTACTATTACCTCCATTATCGTCTTTACTTTGAGCTTGACTAATAAGTCGAGACAAAGTAGATCTTTCCTTAGCTGCAGGCTGAGAAGCAAGAAGCTTATCACTATTAACATTCAAGAAATCCATTAAATCATCCTCGGCATTGTACCCGAGTTCACGGGACATGCTGCTTAGAAATAAGATACTATAATACAAAAGTGTACTGATCTTTATAGTATTAAATAGAAAAAGTATGTACAGAGCAAATTCCTGCTTACCAAACTACTTGATACAGCAAAACAAAAGCCAAAAAGATGCACCCTTTAGCCACAGCGTCCGATTCACCCGTGAAACGTAATCACTCCCCTCAAGAACTCCACTTCTCTCCTCTCGCACCTCTATCAAAGAACTAACACGTGAAAAAAAACTATCCCTCGTGCTCGTTTTAACTCGAACTCTCACTTGTCAACTCGGCTCTCTCTCTCTCTCAAAAAACTAGCTCCGTTCTCAATCAGAATCAGAATCAGAATCGTCGTGTCCCAATCCAGAAATCGTGTCGTGTCGTGTCTGACCGTGAAAAACCTCCGTGAAAAAAAGAAGCACAGACTTTCACTTTATATAAACATGTAGTGGAAAAGTACTGTAAATGCTAAGGACAAAATTGGCAAGTGATGTTCACATGACCAAAACACAAAAGAGCATAGAAATAGCTACTGTCATGGAAAATAGTATGTACAGGAAGATCCAGACAGGTGTAATGTTATGTAATACTAGTACAATGTAAAACACATGTTTAGATAATGTACAATGTAACCAGGAAATGCCTGGTTGTCACCAGCTGTATAAAAAATAAATGTCAGCTATTTTGAATTAGCTAAATAAAGAGGAATTGATCTTAAATGCATAAAATTAGTAACCCCCCCCCCAAAAAAAAAAAATGCATTAACGCTACAGAGTCGACATTGTCAAAACATCATAAATTATAACTTATTACTGAATTAATCAGATCAACTAACCTGTGGAAAGTTTTCCCGCATCCTTTCTTCTGACGGTTAGTACAGTTATATGCCGTGCAAAACGGCATGGCGATGAAAATTACTCAAAAGTTCATGAATAGAATCTACATGTTAAATGAATTATTACGCTTGACGATCCGCTATCTGAAGGACTAACCAAGATGGCGGATATCACGTGACCACATACGAGCGACGGCGATAGTTTCGCACCCGCACAAGCCTTCTACGTCTTTTGGAGTTCTGTGGTACTCCCCGTCCACCAATCCAATCGCGCCACCGCCATACTCTTCCTCTTCCTTTCTCGCCCGTCAGAGAAGTGACATCTATGAAGCTAAGTCTTAACCTAAATTGCGAGAAGTTTTTACCTCCAAAAGCGTTTTTGGTTGCTATTCGCATTAAAAATCCCGTTCACCAAGTTTTCACACACATTTTGGTGTATCGGATTTTTCCTGAGTCAGCCTCCTTCACGGTAAATTAATCAAATTATTTTACCGTTTTTCCTTCCCCTTACGGGGCTTTATTCACAGACGGTGTACTAGTACACTGTGTCGGGCTCTTCCCCCGTGTCTGTGGGTGGTTGATTCAACGCGCTTAGACAAGCGGTCTTATCAAAACATTGTGTACTCCGTAATAGGAGTTTATTCCCACTCCGTATTGTGAGTTGGTTGTTACTTTTTATATAGATCTATATTGTTTGTAATAATAATAATCTTATTACCATATATAGTTTTCTATATTTGTTTGCTTGTCTTTATTTTCAGCCATGTCGAAGTCTCCGTCTAGGGCTGGCGTTCCCCAGTATTTTAATACTTATAAGGGGACTCGCCTAGCCTTGGAAGGTTGGCTGCGAGATTTCATCCCGCACCAATGTTATCTTCCCCGGAGCTTCGACTAAGGTAAGTTAAGGCCTACCTCGTGTACGGCTCGCCCAGTTATGAGTTCGTCGTCTGTTTTGACGACCAACTCATGCGGGATGAACCGAGAGAGTGAGTGCTGGGACTCGGCCAATACCTCTCTCGAAGATAGAGACTTGTATAACGGTGGGAGTGAGTGCCTTAGGCCAATGCCTCTCACCGATAAAACTGTGGGTGTTATCCCTACCCACAGTTCGTCTCGCTCGAGCATCATTCCTCGCTCCCTAGCCATAGGTATGTTCGCTCACGGGTCGGCTCTTTTTGTCTCTCCGCACGCTTCTAACACAAGCAAGGCGGGAAAGAGTAAAAAGAGTCGTGATCTTATAAAAGTACCCCCCTCAGGGTAAAGGGAGTGATAAACATGCTCACCTGCCCAAGAAGCGTAAGCACCAGAGTACTGCCCAGCCATCAGGCGGGGCGGACTCTCTCCCCTTGACACCGACTGTGTGTTCACCTCATGTGTCGGGGGGGGGGGCAAGAAGAAGAAGGTTAGCCCCCAAGGGGCGACTACTTCTGAGTTGGGCGTCTCCCATGAACTTCTGAATTATCTCAAGATCATTGTGGAGCGGAGTGGTTGGTCAGACTCTGTGTCCGTACCCCCCACTACGCCTGACTCCAACCCCTCCCCCCAAGGGGGAAGGGGGGATACCTGTACCCGCCCCGACCCAGGTCCGGTTCGGATACCGGATTCGGATACCGGTTTTTCCGGGTCCCGAATCCGGTTTTTCCGGTTATCCGGCTAGAGTTTTACACCACTGCAACCAGTGGATTGGGATCCGGTTCCTGCTCTCAGGTATCCGGCTCATTGTGTTGGGTTCCAACACACAGGAGTCTTGCCGCCCCACTTCGGGCGTCTCCCGACCACGTTCAGCCTTGATCGTCGGGTCGGGGCTGCTCCCATTCCGGCGGCACTTGGTGCTCGGCCTGGGGAGGAATCCTGGGACTGCCTAAACCGCCCTTCTTGGGATCAGGTTTCTCAGTCTGGATTTTCGGAGGATGATGCCTCTTCACAGGCTGAGATTACACCCCAGACCAGTCGGTCCTTGGCGGTAGAGACTCAAACCTGCTGGAGAAATATCTTCCCGACACTTTTTGCAGAGTCGGGCTGATCCGGGACATCCGTCTCTCCTTTTTCAAGGTGAGCGTCCCTCCAAGGGCATCCCTCTTACGGAGGACTTTAAGCGATTCTACAATGACTTCGCCTCACAGCCTCTTTCAATCCTTGGTAGGGTCAACAGGACACTCTCGATTATTTTACGAGAAAGTCCTGTTCCAGTGACCTCCTACATGTAGGTGGTAGGCTTGGTGTCAACCTTAAGATTACACCTTACGCCAAATGGAGAAGTTCCCGTCCTTAATGGAAGCTCATTCCAGGACTGGCCTGAGGCTGACTGCCTACTTGGGTACGGTCCTTTCCTTTCGCGCTAGGAGCCAGGAACTCGAGATGTCCGACTCGGACATCCTGTTTCTAGACGAAGCCCTCTTGTCCTTGACAGGCTCGTTGTGGTCAGAACTGTCTGTTCGACAGCAATAGGCACTAATGCTAGGAGGAAACTTCCTCTCTGGGCATTGCGGATGCGGACATACCTGCCCTCCTGGCCAGTGTCCCGCACTCCGGCCAACACCTCTTTGGAGGTAAGGTGTCTGATGTGATTCAACTTGGGTTGATTCACGCAAGCAGGCGACGGAACTTCTGAAACGCCTCAAGTCCTCGGCTCCTAAGCCGCAGGCCCAGGCTATTTTTCCGCCTCCTAGGCGCGGTGGCACTTCCAGCTATCAAGCCTCTCGTGCACCTCAAGTTCAGCCCAGTGCCCCACGCACACAGGGGGCCAGGGCGGAGCCTTCTCCTCGAGGTAGGAGAAGGCCTCGAAGTCGCGGTCGGGGCCGTGGTTCAGCCCGCGATTCGCGGCGACTTTGAGGGTGCGCCCCGAGCGTTGGAGGAGAGGGTTGGCGGCTGTCTTCAATTACCGACGACTTTTTGTGCTCTCCATCGTGCGAGGAGGCTTCTGCATAAGACTCGCAGAGCCCCTCCCACACGGAGCCATCCGCCGCAACCCGCCTTCAATATCGCCCCCTTTTTCTAGAGCACATCTCCACCGAGATTCAAGAGCTGCTGGAAAAGGGCGCGATCGAAAGGGTAAGAGACCACCCCCATCTGTGTCTCTCCCCTATCTTTATAATTCCCAAACGCTCGGGGAAGCTCAGAATGATCTTCAATATGATGGTCATAAATACCTTCATACCAAGAGAGCGTTTCCGCATGGAAACTTTGGCCTCGATTCTTCCGGCCATCAGACCGGCAGATGTGGCCATTTCGGTAGACTTGAAAGATGCTTACTTTCACATACCGATACACCCATCTTCAAGGGGCCTTCTAGTTTTCTCCTTTCAAGGCGAAACCTTCCGGTTCAAGGCCTTAACTGTTTGTGTGTGAGAGAGAGAGAGATTGAGAGAACAAACAGTGTACATTGACAAGATAACGTACTAAGCAGTGAGTGCATGATGGCAGTGCACGATCGGCTTATCGCGAGATAGGGTAATCACAGCCCCTAATAACCGGCATTTGTCCTATGGTTGTGCTATGAGAACTGATTCCAAATTTCACAAATGAGTCCAAATGGAATATCGTCGCTATTTTTCTTGATTCAGGTCAGAGAGAATGCCTAATATGTTGGTTAATTTGTTGAAATATTCTTTTGAAAAATCCCTGCTGGAATTCACTTTCCAGCAGAAATGGGAGACGTTCTTCTCCAGCACCAGCGGCCTAGATTATTGGTAGTGTAGTGGGTACACTGCGTGCACATCGTGAATCGTTCTTCATGACCAGGCTTTTGTGGTATGTTTTCTACTCTTTAACTTTATGTTGGGGTGTTTGAATTTATCTGTGGTTGACTACATACGATCAGGGAATTCCTGGAATGTTATATAGAATGAAGATAATTTCCCTTCGAAAAAAAATCTGGTTCCTGCCATCCTGGATTTGAGTTTAGATCTAGATAGATCTTACTCAGAAAAGATAACAACTGATATTTGATAAGGCAACTGGGCAAGGTGATTTGCATGATGTGTGGTAAAAAGCAGATCAATTGCCTTGGCTAAAATATTAAAGGGTGAGTCAATTAGAATCAACAGTGGGGCTAAAAATGTAGTACATAGGTCCAATGACACAATTCTGACATTTTTACAGAAAAAAAATTGCCCAGTAACAAGAAATTGGTCAAAAAACTCACTAATTTGGGAACGCCCCAAAAAATTGACAGCTGATTGGCTAGAGCGATTTGACGTAGCATCGGGAAGTCCCCCGCGAAGCCACTAAGTTTGACTAATATGTTGGCAATGTAAATGAATGATAATTTATCCATTTTCATATCACTATTTATACAATTTCGACAATCTTTAAGTCCCCCAAAAGGATTTGAATAGGTTGTTTAGACATTTTAGTAGAGGTCAAATGACAAGTCTGGCATTTTTTCAAACACTTTACCCATGATAATTCCTCTTTTGGATTAGGTTTATGTTTTGGAAAAACGTAATATTTTACAAACAAGTAGACGTGTGGACAGTCGCTTTACTGCTGACCGTACCTTGCGAATCTTTGTGTGCGTGCTTATGATAACAACCAAGTACACTGAAAGACTGGATGAAAGTCTAAATATATTACAACAATTACAACAAAATCGTGTGCTGCAAGCTAGCTGCCTCCGGGGGGCCCGGGGGCACTCACATGTCACACATGTATGTACCGCTGTGACGTCCCCCATTTTCAACCTTCTCGGGTCGCTCCCATGATATGCGATTTTCAGATTTTCACTAACCGCACCTCGATTGGCTTCCGACTCGCTCCCTAGAATATGAGAAAACAATGCGCACAGCCCATTGTCCGGGAACGGTCGCTTCCTAGCCTCCCAGGCCAGCGCAGCGGGGAGCTGGGCGGCCTAGTGCCCCCTAACTGAACGCGGTATTACTAGTGCTAGCGGCGGCTCAGCGAGATCAATCTGCATGCGACATCGAGCCAGTTCAGTGGCGCGGCATGTACAGCGTTAAAAACAGCGCTGCGACCGCTGACTCAGCTCATGCACCGTATGTGTACCAGCTAGAGTAGTGAGATCGCGAGCAGCTAAAATTAGCTCTGCCCATGAGCCCGTTCGCTCCTTAGACCCTCAAAAATGAGCTTCCTCAATTAACCATTTAGCTCCTTATCCCCCTGTTTTGAGATTGGCAGCGGCACACCCACATCCAAAAACAGGTTGAGTGCCCCCCCCCCCCCCCCGGGCTCTACGGTACGGTACGGTAGACCTACCCTCTTTTTCTCCAGTGACTCCAACTTCAGAACTGCAGACCGACTCTTGTTTTTTTAGCTCCCTGTGTTTGGCTTCCAGTTCCACAGCCCTCAGTTCCCAGTCTGATGACACGGATAGCTGTCGGCCGCAGCATTTTATTCTTGGGCGCAAATCCTAGCTGGTCATACAGCCCCTGGCCTGAGGGCCTGACTATCGAAGT
This sequence comes from Heliocidaris erythrogramma, assembly GCA_025617745.1. NCBI lineage: Eukaryota > Metazoa > Echinodermata > Echinoidea > Camarodonta > Echinometridae > Heliocidaris > Heliocidaris erythrogramma. Next base: position 40,638,341 of record CM046856.1, on the reverse strand, counting down.
CCTCCTCCCTGAAGTGGTCACTGCAAACAGTACTGTGAGTGTGAGCGGAAGGGCCATCCCATTGAGCTAGCTCGCGTCAGCTTGATCCTTGAAATCCAAATTTTTCGAGTTTCATCATCTTTAGGAAAGGTGTGCAGACTGACACCATCGCTGGTGCCTTTGCTGCACCCAGCAACAACACATCTCCTCGGCATTTTATTATTTTTCTTGAGATATGCACTCTTATCCAAAATTCCCTGCACTGGATATACACAGACAAGCGTCGTCCGCTAGCAAGATGTTCCCGATGGTACGTCACAGGTCACCTGACAAGGCACGTGACTGGGCCCTACTTTTTCGAGGGGCGTGACAGACTAGCTGATAAACGTGCGATTTAGGCAATTTCAACGAAGCTTAGAGAAGTACACAGATCTTTTTAATAAAAAGTATATGCGATTTCTAGCAATATTGACACAATACTTTGATATTATCATGAAATGTAATTCTAATTGACTCGCCCTTTAAGCTAAAACTTAATTTAATCATGTCAATATTTCTTTATAATGTACTGTCTGTAGATTAATGATTTTAGCCCTCTAAAGAACAAGAAAACGTACTAGTACTACTACCACTATCTCTTTTTGATTGAACGTATTTTTACCAAAAAATGCAAAAAAAGATCACAAGAAATTTCAGAGAACTCATCAGTGTTTGTGTATCCATGCCTCCTCTTGTTATGCAGATATAAAATGGCGGCTGCGACGGCGCGCGCTGTCGGCGACGTATAGTTTCAATTATGGTTGTATCGCGCGCCGTCGCACGCAGCCGCCATTTTATATTCTGATTTGAAATACTCTTACGAAATTATATGCCTACTGAAATATTGATTTAATATGGATAGTCTAGCTAGAATGTCAATGACCTTGTAGAGTAACTGAAAATATTAAGTTGCTTCTACTTACAATTAATGATGAAGGTCCTGAAGAGATGGTGGAGATTCCACGGAGCAGTGACTGATTCCGAACGCGAATAGTATAGGCTATCTAGCCTATTCACAAGTTATTTATGTTCACAAAATTATAAATCCAAATGAAATGATCCCAGCGAAAATGAAAGTAATGAAGAATCGCTAACGAAGAAAATAATGTCACAATACAATATCCTAAATATAAATCCAAGTGAATGGGTAGGTATGTGTGTAAAATTGACTATCTCCTATAAAACGCGACAGGGTCTTATCGCAACTGTGTCCTAGAAGAAAGTGATGATAAAATGATCTCCAAGAGCTCGTGAAAGTTGGTAATCACGCCCACAATAAATCTCATTGGCTGAGCGAGTGCGCGTGGTGTAATAATACGGAAATCCGATTGGTTAAACGAAAAGATGAGCTCTGATTGGAGCAGCGAGAAGAATGTAGCAAGAATGTTGGTAGCGATGTAAATGTTATACTTTGATGCGCGCGGAGGTTAAAAATAGGTCAAGAATGTTGTTATGTACACACACGCGTAAACAAAGTAAAGTACATGTAGGTCGTCTGCTAACCTTGTAAATTATGGCAGACCGATGAAAATACATAAAACTATGACGAAATATTCATCAAAATATGTTTGGTCACTACATCTACCCCCTCCCTAGAGGGTTGCGAAATGGAACGTAGCAACAATCGATGAACAATAACAGTGTCAAGTATATACAACATCCAAAAGTTAATGTAGAAGAAAACAGCTCAAGACACAATGAAGATAAATCCTTACAAGGGATTGGAAATATAAATGAAGATCCAAAATGGAGAATGTGAGTCCCGTCATCCAATATCATAATAGTCCACGTATTTGGCCGGCCACCTAACATGGCGACCCGATCGAGTCCGTTGAACCTCGGGGCGGCCGTTAGCGGGTGACGGCGGCGCGATCGTGGCTTTCGATGATGATGATGATGGCTCAGTACGATGTAGGTGATCTTCCAAAAATGCAGGCTTGATGCGATCCACACTGACATTCTCATGCTTACCATTTACGTCAATGGTGAAAAACTTGTCATTGCGGCGTATCACTGCAAAAGGGCCTCGGTAGGGCGGCTGCAAAGGTCTGCTTACGGCGTCATGACGGAGAAACACACGGCTAGATGCGTGCAATTCCGGGTGTATCCGTGAGGCAGGTTGCTGTTTACGGGTGGGGGTGGGGCTCAACTCCTGCATGAGTTGCTTCAAACGGTGAACATAGTTCGTAGGGTCGATGAAGTCGTCGGGCTTTGTTGGTGCAACAAATTGGGCTGGCAACTTTAGTGCCATACCAAAAACCAACACAGCACAGGAACATCGGATATCCGTCTTGATTGCTGTGCGGATGCCAAGTAAGACCAGCGGTAACACTTCTGTCCATCGAGTGTTGTTATGAGTCTTGATGGCTGCCTTAAGTTGACGACGGTGCAGGCGTTCAACTAAGCCGTTTGAAGGAGGGTGGTACGAAGTTGTGCGTATGCGATTCGTCCCCAGCAAGTTTGTGAGTTCATTGAAAAGTGATGACTCAAATTGTCGTCCTCGATCGGTGGTGATCGTGGTTGGCGCACCAAATATCGCTACCCATCTGGCCACAAAAGTCCTTGCAACCGTCTCGGCAGTAATATCCGGGATCGGTATTGCTTCTGGCCATCTCGAATAGCGATCAACACATGTCAAAAGATAGCTGTGACCTTCAGAAGGAGGAAGGGGCCCAACAATGTCAATGTGGACGTGCGAAAATCGTGCGTCTGGCACTCGAGGCAAGTGCGAGTCCAGCCTCTGACATCACGATTGATCCCAGGCCAAACGAATCTGTCAGTGATGAGTTTCTGTGTGGCCCTTATCAGGGTGAGACATGTCGTGAAGTGCACGAAATATCATGCGACGATGTTTCCGTGGGACGAAAGGGCGTTGATATCCAGTAGAGTCATCGCACCAAATATATCCGTCATCCGCTGGCAACGGAACACGCTTGAACGAGAGAGAGAGGGCGATTGGCGAACGTCGTCCCAGTCCTTGTCATCCTCTTGATCGATGGCGAGTTGATGGAAATCGACAGTGGAGGGAGTATGCCGATCCAGTGCATCAACATGTAGGCGAGAGAGAGCATCGGCTATAGTGTTGTCCACTCCTTTTACATGTTGAATGTCAGAAGTGAACTGGTAAATGTAGTCCAGATGTCTTATTTCGCGAGGGGATTGCTTGACTGGCTTGGAACAGAGAGCATACGTTAAAGGTTTGTGGTCAGTGTAGAGTGTGAACGCACGTCCTTCCAACAAATAGCGAAAATGCCGTATACCTAGGTATTAAAGCTGCAAGTAGCTCCCTACCAAACGTGCTGTACCGCGTCTCTGGCGGTTTCAAGCGTTGCGAGAAAAAGGCTATGGGCCTCCAAATTCCGTCTGACTGTTATTGAAGGACGCCCCCTACTGCCGAGTCTGAAGCATCCACCATGAGGCTAGTGGGAAGATGGGAGGAAGGGTGAACTAACATGGCTGCATCAGCAAGGCCTTGCTTAACGCTAGTAAAAGCTGCAGCTCGTTCATCCGTCCAGGCAATGGGTTTCGCGGACCGTTGCGATATATCCCTTAACGCATCAGTCAATGGAGTGAGAATATCGGCGGCCTTTGGGATGAAACGTCGGTAGAAGTTAACCAGTCCCAGAAACCTGCGAAGCTGTCTGGCAGAAGTAGGGCGAGGATTCACGAATTTCCTTGACTTTGTCGTCGAGAGGGCGAATACCGTGCTCATCAACATGGTGGCCTAGAAAATCGAGGCCGCTCACACCAAAGACGCACTTCCTGGGATTGATGACAACACCGTACTCCGAGAGGCGTGTGAACAGGGCGCGAAGATGGTGCTCATGCTCCTCAGGCGTTTCACTAGCAACCAGCAGATCGTCAATATAAGTATAGACGAAAGGAAGACCTCTGGTAACCTCGTCCATGAAACGCCATGGAAGCTCTGGGCAGCGTTCCGTAGGCCGAACGGCATCCGAACAAACTCAAAAAGTCCGAAAGGGGTAGTGATGGCCGTTTTGTGCACGTCATTTGGGTGGACAGGTATCTGGTGATAAGCCCTAACCAAATCTATTTTGCTGAAAACGTGCTTACCTCCCAGACGAGAAGTGAAGTCATGCAGATGAGGAATGGGGTAACGATCAGGCACAGTCCGTGCATTGAGAGCTCTATAGTCCCCACAAGGCCGCCAGTCACCCGGCGTCTTCTTAGGCACCATGTGAAGAGGTGAAGACCAATTGGTGCTGGACTGCCTTTAACGCGATCGCACTGTGTGATCGTGTCAGCGACGGTATACGGTACATTACACACAGTGCGATCGAGTCATTTGAATCTGACGGTACAGTACAGGGAAAAGATCGGCTCGGCGAGGAAATTCCATTTTTTTTTTGGAGCTCCCTGGAGTTAGAGGATACCGTAATTGACTAATTACGGAAGGAAGACCCAAATCGTGTTCATTTTAGAGAAAATGATTAAATTAAGATAATTATCTTATGGCCTAATTTGAAATATTTATTCATTAAAAGATACATATAATATCATTCATATCAAAGCAATGCGTGAAAACGGAAAAAATAGCGAAAATACATACATGATAAATTTTCGTTCACATGGGTCTGTAGGTATTATGGTGGTGTGACCATATTTCGCGCATGACCTAAGTTCGCGCACAGGGCAATATCTAAAAAACTACAAAAGATTTCGAAAATCTGATAGCGCTATTAGATAGAGGAAGCTAAAATTACATATGGACTATATTTTCTTTTAAGTTGGGTTATGAAGATATTGACAAAATATCGGCAATTTTGCTACTTTTTGCGTCAGTTTCCGTAAAATATGAAGTTACCGACAACGGTCCAAAAATCCTCATTTTGATAGAAGATGTCATCAAAGTTGTAGGTAAAACGTGATACCAAATGATTGTATGATATTTTGTCTTACAAATGATGCAATTATCTTCCCTTTGCTGGACCGCTACGTTGGATAACTTAGATGTTAATTTACGTGCGCGAACTTAGGTCTCGTGGTTTTTATGCCCTTTTTTTTTCAGTGTGTTGCGATCCGACCCCCCCCCCCCCCCCCCCGACACTGGGTTTTGAGATCGCGATATTTCCGAAATTCTTCGTCGATTAATGTTCTTGTTGAATCAAGTTTTAGTCCAGAATTTTGCTTTCCGTTTGGTATAAAACTTTATAAATAAATTATTGTAGAATATGAGAAATCAAGTATCGAATATCACATTTCTAATAAAAATTTGAATGTGCGCGAAATATGGTCACCCCATCATACAGACTGTTCCGTTTTCGATGCTGATTCTATGGTAGACGGATGTGGGTATTTTTAATATTAATGTCATTTACCTGTTGGGGGGGTCAAGAAGCCATAAAAACATATTGTTCGTCTGTACAATATTATAATACGGACATTAGTAATACTATCTGGTAAAGGAACGATAAAGGATAGTGCTTGGAGATCAGGAAATAAATGCTCTCATAATTTACATTTGTTATTTTTTCGCAGCCCACTGTAGACTGACTTAAAAGCTGGCTTGTGATGGCGTTCTATAAAGATGACAGGTCTTGAGTACCGACAAGTCACTTGTCGGCGACGTTGTCGCTGGTCTTGGCAAAGACGGCTTTGTAAAACACTTAGCGGACAAGTTGAGCGACAGTGTCGAGATGTCGCTGATCTTGTCGTTATGACGGTTTGATGAAACAACCCCCTGATAGCCGGAAGAATCGAGGCCAAGGTTTCCATGCGGAAACGCTCCCTCGGTATGAAGGTATTTATGACCTTCATATTCAAGATCATTCTGAGCTTACCCGAGCGTTTGGGAATTACAAAGATAGGGGAGAGACACAGATGGGGGTGGTCTCATACCCTTTCTATTGCGCACTTTTCCAGCAGCTCTTGAATCTCTGAGGAGATGTGCTCTTGGAAAAGGGGCGAGAGTGTAGGAGGGTTGCGGCGGATGGCCCCGTGAGGGGCTCTCATATGAATTTCTCACCCCCTGATTTGTTCACATAATTTGAAGGTTTAATTCTGCTTTAGTCAGCTGTGCGCACATACAAACGCGACTCGAGTACCACGCGCTCGATCAGCTGGGTGGTCCAGGTCATTGCTCTGTATAAATCGGTGTTTTGTTCGCGGCTGTTCTATTATAGCAATGGGGGGCAACGGAGAAGGGAGGGACAGAAGAGCTGCTATTTACGAATCTCACTCCGAGTACACAACAGTGCGTACGCGGGAAGGAAGAATTTTACACTTTCTCATTCGACATGATTCATCCATTTCATCCACGGTATGCAACATATCACTCCACAGCTGTAACGACTGCTCAATTCGCATTCACGGTCGTTCAACACACACATTGGATTGATGCACCCCGTTTTAGAATGGCACAGTCCAAATCGAGCCTATTTACGCAGCATTACATACTGTACGTGCTTTATATACATGACATCTTTTTTGCTATGTTTCTTTTTAATTATGCAAAATAGACGGCGGTTTTTTTCGACCAATCAGGACGAACCTGATATCACAAGAAAGAGTAACATCTTGGCTATTTGCTAGTCTTTGCCCCCATACATTTTGACAAATAAGTCAGAAGCTATAGGAGGAATACGAGAGCAATGAGTGCAAAAAAGTGCTTCTCCTCACACAAAAAGCATGAAACCATGCATTTTCAGTCGAAAATAGACGGCGGTTTTTTTCATTCAATTAAAAAATAACTGATATCATGAGATGTAGAATTAATCAAAGTTTTATAAACCGTTTGCCCCCATGAAAAATCTTGCGCGGTTCTGGAGATATGATTTAAAATGTGCCGAAAAGGACGTGTTTTCGCCAAATTTCTGTCGAAAGATCGGGGATCACGACTGGTTCGCGTTAAGTGAACATGACAAATTCATATGCAAGCTTTATGCAGAAGCCTCCTCGCACGATGGAGAGCACGAACTTGTCGTCGGTAATTTCTTCCCAGGCGGGAAGAAAGTACTGAAGACGGCCTCCACCCCTCTCCTCCAACACTCGGGGCGCACCATCAAACTTGCCGCGAATCGTGGGCCGAACCACCGCCCCGACCGCGACCTCGGGCCTTCTTCCAACCACGAGGAGCAGGCTCCGCCTTGGCTCCAAACGAGCGTGGAGCACTGGGCTGAACTTTACAGTGCACGAGTGGGCACTAGTCTAGTTTCTAGACGGTTTTAATTATTTTGTCCGTGAAACCATGAAGCTATATGAGCTATACAAATCCGAAGTTGTGGGGAGAGGGAATCCTGCAGCACCTTTAACGTTCTACGCTGGGTGGTGCGCAGTGCGCGCATAACTATGGTGCGTGCACACGTACACACGGGTTTGTATAGCTCATTATAGATTCATGGTTTTACGGACAAAATAATTAAAAACGTCTAGAAACTAGACTAGTGCTGAGTCTGCTGACACACCCCGCCGACGATCGATCAGCTGCGAGAGAATTATAGAGGTCATGATAATGCAATTACAGCAACATGTGTAAGGTAAGCTGAATCCTATCCCCGCTGCCGATTTTTTTGTTGATAAATGTTGATATTATTAATATATTTTTCATGTTAACATTCCATTTTGACCAGAACCACCACAGCAAACACCGGGGTTTTTTAGCTGCACATAGTTTGATTGTAGAGCAATTTTTACTTGCAGTGCACTGTACACTCGGCACTCGACAAGCACAAGGTACGATAATACGCCAGCGGCGGTCTGTACCAGACTGGAAGTGGAAGAAGAAGAAGAAGGGGTAACTCCAGGGAGCTCCAACGCGCAGCTTTGGAGCTCCCTGGAGTTAACAATAACACCGAGGGTGGTTTCCAAGGTAGGTCCAGTGTCATGAGTGTGCATGGGAATGTGTGATTTTTTTTGTGTTGATACTGACAGTAGTGTCCACCACACTCCACAGGCCCGACGGGAGGCAATTAGCTCCGTAGGCCCAGTATCAGATTGATAAGCCAAGGAGCTCGTATAGCTATGTGATATACGGGTGTACCGTCCACTCATAGCTACATTCCTATACTTCGTGTGTATAATGTAGGCAGTCATACACCTCATCTTTTTAAAACACCACTGCACAAAAGTCACCAATATTCACTCAAAATCGGCATTTAATTTTCAAAAACCGACCCCAAAATATCCAAGAAATACAATAAATTCAACTCACCGATGTTGGAAAAGATATTTCCAAAAATCAAATCCGTAATTTACTGTTGATTCTCGCGAAACGAGCTATCGGAGTCATTGTGTACATTTCCTGGTCGCCGCGGGCGCTGACATCTCCCCAAAAGAGTTTTGTCCTCAAAAATTCGGTCCCTATGGCGTACACGGAAAAGTTCCGATTTTCTGTGTGCGCGATCGTAAAGATCGATGTGCGCTTGCGATCCCGAGTTTCTTCGTGGACAAAAATTGTATTGGCCGATTTTAGTCTAAGACATCGGCAGTTTGTAAACAACACGCGATCGCGAAACAAATCGGCGGGGATTTCTCCGGTTTTGGACAAGATTTTGACTTTGGATTTTGCTGAAAATATCAAAAGTTCTTCCTAACGGCCATTTGAGGTAGGAGTGAGATTTTTAAGGGCTGAATTTGAAAGCAAGTATTTAAAATATTTATCTTATTTTTTCCCCCATACCTTTAGTACATGCGACAGAAAATACCAACTATTTTACAGAAATGTACCCGGGAGTGGGTGTACCCTCTGTCTATGAATGTACAAGTATGACTATGGGAAGGATGAGAAATGTCATGAATGTCAGAAAATAGAGAAATATTAAAGATTTCCCCATAACAGACGGTTATTTCTGTCTAGGTCATGTAGGTTACCCCTAGACCGAAAATTCTGTCTCTCGTTCGTTAGCTCTTCACTTAGAGACAGAAACGACCGTATTACTCTGCTGTGCAAACCGAATACACATTGACTTACACACTATAGCAGTTTGAATACGGCTGGAAGATTTTCAAACGGAGAAAACCTTGGACCCTGAATTACCTGAAAAAGGAGCATTGAAAGGAATAAAACAGTCAAATTGGTAAGTTGAACATGTTCGTTTTAGTATAGAGCCTAGGCCTAATCTATTTAATTTACACAAATATTTTTAAAAATCGTAATATTCACATTTTAACAACTACATGCCTACTGTTCCTCGGCGATCAGTGAGTTTGCACAGGCGAGCGTACGGAGCGTTTCTGTCTCTAAGTGAAGGGCCGACCCTATCCAAATAAGAGGCTAACGAACGAGAGACAGAAAATTTCGGTCTAGGTTACCCCTAGACCGAAAATTCTGTCTCGCGTTCGTTAAGAGGCTAAATAAGAGGCTAACGAACGAGAGACAGAAAATTTCGGTCTAGGTTACCCCTAGACCGAAAATTCTGTCTCGCGTTCGTTAGCCTCTTATTTGGATAGGGTCAGCTCCACATCAGCAAGCAATGGTCATATTGACCATTAGGAAATATACATGTGTGTATACTGGGTATTGGGGATTTGGGGATACAGATGTAATTTTGTTTCAAATGGAGGTTTTCGTGGGCAAACTGATACTTAGGTTTCAGTCTATATAAATTAATTTATAAGTTTGTTAAGATACAATATGTAGAAAGTTATAAAAACTTACATTTACAGCCGGCTTCTTTTTCCAACTTGTCACAGAGACATCCATCCGTATGACGACTGCTCTCAATATGTTGCGCACTAGATACGTACACAGAATGTTACGCACATTAAGCTATACGGACAAGGTCGATATTACGACGACGGGTGGCCGTTCTCTCCCAAAGACTTTTTCAATTATTGCTCTTTTTAATTTCTGTGAAAATTTAGGGGCAAATCCTCTGCTTTCTTTCAGTTTATTAGCAACTTCACATCTTGGTTCGTAGTGATTTCTCAGGAAATGGGCACTGCACACCGTTACGAATTCACTGTGAGAGGTACCGGTATCGTACCCGGCGCTGCAAAATCCTTACGTATACTCTTCACAAAATTGATCCATTTTTTCTTATATGTTGGATTCTTAGTGAAACGATGGAAACTGACAGCCACATCTTTACCCTTATTTGTCTTCCTGCATCCACCAACAATGCAGTTAGTCAGCATTTTTGACGATGGAACTGTCAAAGAAGACTAATAACTCAGGTCGATGCGGGGTCGATGTAAACTACGAATACGATGATTACCAATTGCTCATTAATTACGCGCAGCATGCAGCTAGCTAGGCCAGGTTGAAGCGCAATCGACTACTTGACATGACGTCACGCGGTTGACCTTCGGTCACGTGACAGTATACCATATGTTTCACACACCGTGTTGGAAATCCTTAAAATTTAACATTTTCAGTTATATGCCATAAAAATACTAAAGACTTTTAAGGAGCCAATTATGAAGAAATGTGTTACTTAATCAACATCCTTACCATATAAAACAATAATTTGCAAATTTAAGCCATAAAAACACCCGTAAGACCCCCTCTTTAATAGATAGTGAGGAATTTAAGTTTAAAAAAAAGTGGCTGTGAAGGAGCAGTATGCCGGGATCATCCCTATAGCTAGAAGGTCCGATAGCGGGTCCGATAGACCGACACCCAATAGATAGAAGGTTCGATAGACCGAATGTATGAGAGGGTCCAGTAGACAGAAGGTTCTATAGACCGAATCAGCAGGAGGGTCCAATAGTCCGAAGGTTCTATAGATCGAATGACCAACGGGTCCGATAGTCAGAAGGTCCGATAGATAGAAGGTTCGATAGTCCGAATGTACATGAGGGTCCAATAGACAGAAGGTTCTATAGACCAAATTGGCAGAAGGTTCAGTAGGGGTCCGATAGTTAGAAAGTCCGATAGACCGACAATAAATACGTAAAAAGGGTAAAATAGTGGATAAAATGATAAGTGGGTAAAAAATAACTGGTTAAAATAAGTGGGGGCGTTATGTTTTCAGATGTTTTCAAATGTGGGGGCGGGAATACCCTCCCCCTCCCACTTTTCATGCCTGAAAAGGGGGTTCCAACCACAGAAAAAGCAAAAAATGAAGAGGTTAAAAAGGAAAGAAAAGAAAAGAAAGGAAAAGAGAAAAAGAAAAGAAGAAGAAATCAGAAAGGGAGAGAAAAGAAAACAGAAATTAAAAAACTTTGCTCACTAGCATTATTAGCCAGGGTTATTTACCAATGCCAATTATATTTTCATTATTGATATTAGTTATTAATATAATTGCCATATTTATGTATATAAACCAATGCCAATTGTATTAATAAGTCATCTTGAATCTCTAGCTAATGTTATGCTATTTTTCTACTCAAATAATGTTAGCAACATAACTGAAAGGAATCGAGCAGCAAGTTGACCTAAAGGGGCTAAAGAGATGAATTTTCAGAAATAATGGCCTGTGACCAATAGTCTCTTCCCAATATGAGAACGGAAGATGCCGATAACAAGTTACACAGATTTATGAGAACGGAATAACAATACGCTAGAACCTATTCTCAGGATACAAAATTCTTTTTTTTTTCTCTCTCGTTCGCTCGCTTTGCTCGCTCATACAGTCAAGAAACTAGGCCTACATGTAGATTGTTTCTTGCAGCAAGCACCTTAAAAATCATTTTTATGCCTCCGCCCACCGAAGGTGGGTGCCGGAGGCATTATGTTTTCGGGTTGTCCGTCCGTCCGTGCGTCCGTCCGTCCGTCTGTCCGTCCGTCCGTCCGTCCGTCCGTCCGTGTGTCCGTGCGTCCGTCCATCCCACTTCTCGTTACCGCGATATCTGAAGAATCATTTGAGGTAGGAACCTCAAACTTGGTACTAGTATGTATCCCCATACGAAGATGAACTGATTAGATTTTGGGGTAAGTAGGTCAAAGGTCAGAGGTCACAGAGGTCAATTTACATGAAATTACATAAAAATTCTTGGTTTTTAGCACCGTTACCACGATATCTCAAGAACTGTTTGAGATAAGAACTTCAAACTTGGTACTAGTATGTTTCCCTATATGAAGATGAACTGATTAGATTTTGGGGTAAGGAGGTCAAAGGTCAGAGGTCACAGAGGTCAATTTACATGAAATTACATAAAAATTCTTGGTTTTTAGCACCGTTACCACAATATCTCAAGAACTGTTTGAGGTAAGAACTTCAAACTTGGTACTAGTATGTTTCCCTATATGAAGATGAACTGATTAGATTTTGGGGTAAGGAGGTCAAAGGTCAGAGGTCACAGAGGTCAATTTACATGAAATTACATGAAATTCTTGGTTTTTAGTACCGTTATCGCGATATCTCAAGAACTGTCTGAGGTGAGAACTTCAAACTTGGTACCAATATGTATCCCCATAGAAAGATGAACTGATTAGATTTTGGGGTAAGTAGGTCAAAGGTCAGAGGTCACAGAGGTCAATTTACATGAAATTACATAAAAATTCTTGGTTTTTAGCACCGTTACCACGATATCTCAAGAACTGTTTGAGGTAAGAACTTCAAACTTGGTACTAGTATGTTTCCCTATATGAAGATGAACTGATTAGATTTTGGGGTAAGAAGGTCAAAGGTCAGAGGTCACAGAGGTCAATTTACATGAAATTACATGAAATTACATGAAATTCTTGGTTTTTAGTACCGTTACCGCGATATCTCAAGAACTGTCTGAGGTGAGAACTTCAAACTTGGTACCAGTATGTATCCCCATAGAAAGATGAACTGATTAGATTTTGGGGTAAGTAGGTCAAAGGTCAGAGGTCACAGAGGTCAATTTACATAAAATTACATGAAATTACTGGTTTTTAGCCTCGTTATCAAATATTTCTAGTTTATTTATGAAATGAAATAAATTTTCAGTCTCCTGTGCATTTTATTTTTTTTATATATATTTACCCTTCCACAGGGCTCCTTTATTATGTATAAACATTCATTTCACATGAAATCGATACATGCACTATTCCATGACATTGTCAAATAAATATTCAAACATAAGAACATAACAAAATAATCTCGGTCACACTGTGACATAATAAGATAAGACAGAAAATATAATGTGTATTCTTAATTATAATTATCACAATCAAACAAACAAAATTTGAACAAAAAAAATCAGAAACATTTGGTAAAATAAAACCATTTTTTCGTAAAATTCTTCTCTTTAAGACTTGTTTTTGCTATATAACTTTCCATATCATAATAAGATTTAACAGCTAACATAACTTTTCCAAACAGTGGTATGTGGTTTTTGCATTTAGCTGAATAAATTTCTTTTCTTACGATAATTAAAATACAATTAAGAGCGTTGTTATGACATCCATTAAAGCCGAACAATTTATTCTGGTTTGTGAGTTTGAGCTTTATATTAGTCTTACGAAACAACCATTCCTCAAGTTTTGACCATATAACATTTGAATGTGGACAGTAACAAAAAAAATGAGTAATAGTCTCTTCACTACTGTTACAAAATGTACATTTCTTATCAGTAACTAATTGGAATTTTAACAATGAATCTTTCATGTAAAGTATTCTGTTTGAAATCTTAAACTGAAACCACCTCATATTTATATCAATAGTTGATTGAAAGGGAGTCAAACAATATGAATACCATGCTTTATCTTCGAGTTCTAAATCCTGTTTCCATTTTGTAAGGCTAATACATTCTTTAACGTTATGTTTTAAAAACGACTGGTAAATATGTTTTTTTCATTTTGAATATAATATCAATCTTTTTTCATTTTCAATATAAGGAATTATGCTTCAGGTATAATACATGTAGGTTGCATCAACTTTAGTATAACACTCTTTTTAAAACCAGACCGAATAGCATTGCACAGCCCATAGTATTGAAGGAAATTTATTTGTATACCGTATTGAATTTATGTTGAAGTTCAAAATATGATAGAAATGTATCATCGATGAAACATATTCCTTTCACACTCCAAGATTCAAAATATATTGAATTATTGTTCACTTTTATCCTGTGATTATTCCAGAGAGATTGACGTGCAATAGTATCTACAGTGAGTTCAACCAAATCTGAAAAAGCGAAAAGCACCTCTTTCCAAAATGGATTAAGCGTGACAGTAGCTAATTGTTTGTAATGTTCGGACCCCCTATATAATTGGAGAGAATATGACGGAGGAAAAACGAGAGAAACATATGATAAGTAAAGTTACTATCAGATGAGTCACTAATAAATCTTCTGACCCATGAGATCTTAAGAGATTTAATATGTGTAGAAATATCAGTCATTTTAATTCCACCATCCTTACATAACTGACACATTTGTTCCCTTCTTATTTTATCAGGTTTATTACCCCATATAAACGAGTAAAAACATCGATTTACCTCTTTAATAATTTGTGAATTTGGTTCTGGAAATGATAGAAACAAGTAATTTAATTTGGGTATAAATAACGATTTAATTATGGTTACTCGTCCTAAGGGGGTTAATGATCTTTTCAACCATGGGTTCATTTGATTTTTAATTTCTTTTATCTTTTCACAATAATTATGTTCAACCATCTGTGATAAATGTACTGAAAAGTCTATACCTAGGTACCTAAAATAACCTTCAGATATCCAGTTCAATTTGTATTCATGTAAAATTTCTGCTTTAAGAGACCTGTTCTTCCCGATCCATATAACGTGCGTTTTTGTTATGTTGATTTTAAGATCGGACATATTTTTAAAGTCATTAAGTATTTCGAGAGCACACTGTAAATCTTGCCTAGTACCATTAAGTGTCAAAAGGGTATCATCTGCATATTGCAATAGTTTGAGTGTTTTCCCATTCATATGCAATCCAACTAAAGAATTTGAGTGACGCATTAAGATACCAAGTATTTCACTCACTAACAAAAACAGGTAAGGAGACAAAGGATCTCCCTGGCGACACCCTTGTCCTATTAAAAATTTATCTGTACAATGTCCGTTAACTAAGACACACGAGGAAGCGTTTTCATAAAACAATTTAATCCACTTCTGTAAAGATGGGCCAAATTGAAAGAAATCCAAAACTTTATAGAGGAATTTGTGCGACACAGAGTCGAATGCCTTTTCAAAGTCAATAACCAGTAGCATGCCTGCTATATCATTTATTTCAGTGTAAAGTAATGTGTCATATAATAAACGTATATTTTCCCCTATGAAACGACCCTTTATAAATCCCTTTTGATTTTCATGTATCAAGTAAGACAAAACACCTTTTAGTCTATTAGCTATACAACCGGATGCCAGTTTATAAATAACGTTTAGCAAGGAAATAGGGCGCCAGTTTTTAAGTAAATCTCGAGACTTGTTCCCTTTCGGAATCAAAGTTATAATCCCCAATTTTTGCGATTGTGATAAATGTCCTGTAAAATAAGCATGGTTCAAAGACTTTACTATAAAATGGTTTATATCTTCCCAAAAGAAACGGTAGAATTCTACTGTAAAGCCATCTTGCCCAGGGGATTTATTATTTTTCATATGTTTTAACATAGCATAACTTCATCGACACTTAACGGACCTTCAAGCAATAAAGACATTTTTGATGACAATTTGGGAATGTCAGAATAATTCAATAAAATTTCCAAATTTATTTCTTCTACTTCTTTTTCTGTATAAAGATTCGAATAAAAATTAAACACCTCATTAAGCAATGCATGTTGTTCATTAATGATATCACCATTTTCAGTAGATAGTTCACGTATTTCTCTATTAACTTTGTTTTGTTTTTCCAAATTCAAAAAGAATTTTGAGGGTTTTTCCCCAAACTCCATCCACTTTATACAAGATCTCATGGCGATTCCTTCATTCTGTTTTGAGCGGAAGGTTTCAAGTTCTAATCTTATTTCTTTAAATTCCTTTAATAAAGCAGTATTATCATTGTTTATTACCAATTTTCTTTCTAACTCTTCAATTTTCTTTTCTAAATATTGTTGCCTATTTACACCATCTTTCTTTAAAAAGGAAGCATACGATATAGCTTCTCCCCTTATAATCATCATCAAAGTTTCGAAAAATAATTGATCATTTATAGTAAATTCACAATCACCAACTATAGAATCATTTTCATCAAAATCTACCGTGTCTTTTGCGTAAAATAAAATAGTTTCTTTTATTGTTTTCTTAATTTGTAAAACAAAACCGTCGTTTTTTAACAAAGAATTATTGAATTTCCAATAACCAGAACCTCGCTTTATTTGATTTAAGCTCAGACTTAGACTAATTAAGGAGTGATCCGTTCGATAACCCGGAGAAATATCAACCCTGTGAAGTAACGAAAGAAGTTCTGAAGATATCAAAAAGAAGTCTAATCTGCTTTGTTTAAAAGGGTTTGGTTGTCGCCATGTATAGGATCCTTTAGTTGGATATTTAATTCTCCATGGATCGCATAAATCTAATGCACTCTTCATTTCCTTAACTTGTTGTTTTGCTCGAGGGTTATTAACATGGAGATAGTTACACGTATCGAGAGTTGAATCTTGTACTAAATTCCAATCCCCACAGATAATGGTATGTGGATTTTCATATTCTGTTATAACTTTTTGAAGATCAGTAAAAAATGTGGGATTGTCTGTATTTGGCTCATATAACGATACTAATGTTATGTTATATTCATAAAGTGTCAAGTCTAAAACCTTAAAAATCATGTTATTTTAAATCAACATGATTTAAATCCGCCAACCCTGCATCAAATGCTCGAGGACCTTTTCATGGTCGCTCGGCGGCGAAGCGGGGTAATAATTGCAGGGCCCTCAGGGATGAGGCTACCCTGGATAAACAAGACATATTATCGCTATTAGTAAGTGACCTGTGTGTGAATGTACATGTATTTGCAGCCGCTCTGTCAAGAAGGAATTTCAGGGTAACTGGGTGAGAGTGATACAAGGTACTTTTGTATACCTGTAATACCAAGAAGGACTAGTCTGATCAAGCTAGATTCAAGGAAAGTCCACCCGGATATCAGAAGAAACAGACAAATTAAAGAAACGGGTCAGTGATGGTTTGAGCAAAATCCAGTAAGAAAGAAAGTTATGAAGTTATGAATCAAACACAAATTGGCAACTCCGTGATGTATTTTGCGAACCCCTGTCCCAATTTGCCCTGTAGCCCCCCAAAATCATTGATTTCTATTTTCTTTGCAAGAAAATTCCATTGAAATAAATATTGTCTTAATACTTATTATTGCATAGATGGCATAAATTATACAAGGTTATCCAAATTCAACGCTTGGAAACATTTGAATTAATGATTATTATCAATTATAAAACTGTAAAATACAGCCCCCGATATAGCAGCTTAAGAGCTCCTTGAACGCTGCTGAGATGTGTGACGACACACGAAGGACCAGTCCTGTCTAAGCAGACGATGTCCCATAACATCTTACACATTTTTCAGTGCCTGTTTTGTCATCTCCTCTTCACTTATTTCTCTTACTTGACTAGCGTCAGTCTTAATGTTAGTCTGTTGCCTCACTCTTAACTTTGTGTATGGTATTATTTTGATGAAAAATGCAGCGTTAAAAAAATAAAGGAATCAGTCACTTGTAAACAAAATAAGACGCCATTGTATTTTCAGCTGCTTGCACCGGGGCATGTTCGGCGTTATTAGTTATCAGAATCAGTTTCACTTTCCCTTTTAGAATGGTGTGAAATAAGGTCATGTTAAATATACCAAACTCTTTATAATTTGATAAATAATTGCATTGCAATTACGTACATTCATTATAGGACGTCGTCTGCTTAAGCAGGATCGATCCCTAGTGTGACGACATCAAAACATCGCTATATTTCTGGCGAATCCTCGGATATTCCAGATGCTTAGAAGAGCTTTTATTTATGTTGTTTTTATAATCATCAGTATATGCAGTTGACATAAAACTTATACGATTGCCATCTGTAAGCTTCCCAGTTTCTAGTGATACATTAATTGCCATATTTGTGATTTTCTTGCAATGTGATCTTTAATGAAAATATAAAACATTCATGCGCCTTAGATATCATTGCTCATATGTTTTGACGCAAAACCTGAGAAAAACCTGAAAAACTCAGAAAATGAAAAAATTAATGAGATTTTTATGCCTCCACCCACAGCTCTGTAAACTATTGTAAAGTTCCAAACTAAATCAAACACATCTTGTTGGGAGGGGGGGGGGGGGGGGGGGGGGGATCTCTGACTCTGATTTTCCCAGTCGAGAAGAAGTCTACTGTCTTATTGGGTTTTGATGACCATGGGTTATTGTCCAGCTGAAAATCTAGTTCTGGGCCCCTTTTCATGAAATTTTTTATTAACAAATGATGGTTTCAACTCTGGCTTGCAACGAGTTACCGAACTGGCCCAGAACCACATTTATAAAGACTTTTAGAAGTTAATAAACCGGACCAGACCAGGATTTGGGCTTGTGAGCTATAGCTCTACTCATGGGTATAAAGTCCTAAATTTTCAATTCTCTTTACTCAAAAGTGAAATTCTGTTGGGTTGGACATTACTTTCTTGGAATTTAGTGTGTTAGGACCATTCGATTACCGTATGATGAGTTGTATATCATTTCAAATCTGGGAATCTCCTTTAGAATTGAACCCAAACTGAAAACTTTTTGTTAGTTTTATCAAGCAAGATGATTCCTAAAGTAGTGCTTTAAAAAGTATACTGTCAGAAATTTGCACATATTTATTTGTAGTTTATGAGGTGACATTGAGTAAATGATCTCTCTTATTGTATCCTTGGTTTATTTTTATTTTCTTAGGCAATGCCGACAAACTTTTCCAGGGACTACTGAAAACATCTAATGCTACTATCTCAATGAATTGCAGTAATCTTCATCACAACACTTGAAAGCTCAAGTTCAACTGCGTGATAGGCTGCATAACCCTTTGAAAAAGTGGCAGAAGGAGAGGAATATGGCTGACCGAGAGACTGATAGTGGTGGCAAAACCTTAATAGTTGGTCTAGCGTGTGTAGACATCATCAATGTAGCCGAAATGTATCCTATTGAAGATACAGACCAGAGGTAGGTCTACGCCTAGTCTAAAATTAATGCCTTTTGTTTGCAGAAGTTCCTTTTGGATTTGCCACAGAACAAAAGAGATTTGTAAATAGAGTAAAACCTACATGTATATGGTCATTTTTCACAGTGAAGGGTGTAACGTTTATCTGACAGGGTCAAAATTTCAGAATATGTTTCCATCAACATTTCTACTAAAATTAGTCCTAGAAATGTCTAAACTGTGGATATTTTTTTTTGGTTCTGGAGCTTAAACTACATTTGAAACCTAGAGAAATAATGAACAAATGTGACAAATTATATAAATTTGAACAAAAACAACATTTTAATGCTCATGCTTAAATGACAAGATTTGAATGGGCAAACACTATTCAGTTGCCTTTATTTACTGCTATAAATTATATATACCTACCTATTCTGCGAGTCTCCTGAGTACACTACCCAATCGAGAACTTTTAACACAAAAGAAATCACAATATTGTGCGGACCATCTTCCTTTTTCTTGCTCGCTCACGTCGAGTTAGGTCCTCCTGAATTCAGGTCTTTTTGTATCTTTTCAGTGCGCCTACACGCCCTAAAGAGCACTATTTTGTACTTAACTTTGTTCTAGATTATAGTACTTTTGTGTTTTTGTGTCACTTTTTGCCTATTACAAGGATTTTTCTTGTTCCTTTCTAGGTAGTTATTTTCCTTTTAGCGAGCAGCCCCACGTAGTTATTTCTGTGTGTTTTGCTGGTGTTTCCGTTTGTTACGTTTCAATGTTTTTACGGTGTTTGTATGTACCTGCTTTTCCGCATATTCATATTTTTGTATATATTTCTATTGTCTGTTTTTGTTGCAGCAGTTCGGAAGAAGGAGTTAGGTCACAGAGACCTGCTTCTTCCGAAGTGTCGTCTAGCAAGACGACTCTGCCTTCCAGACCTCCCCCTAGTACTTTCGTACCTGGGGGGGGGGCAAGGAGGGCTGCAGGTAAGTTGCCCAGTGTGGTTACCCCACAGAGATTGCCAACCGTGGAGCCTGTGACTTCAGGGCGGGTGGCTTTAGTTGAGTTAGGGACGTCGGGTTCTAGCGGTTTGCATATTATAAATCCAATCCCCCGGTCGCTCCAACCAGAAGGGGGGACGTCTGCTTCCTCCTGGCCTCGCTCTAAGATGCCAGGGGAGATTCGTGCCACTACTGTGGGGCAACTCACGGACACCGCCCATGTTGGTCGGGGTTCACATACCATAGCCCCTGGTTTTAACCATATGGGGAAACGAGTGCTACCCTCCAAAATCCCGCAGGTGGAGCATTTATGCTTCCACATATCACAAATAGTGCTCATGCGAATACTGGGACCTCGTCCCAGTCCGCTCTTGCACTTGGCGTCTCTGGCGCCCACCCGGTACAGGTAGTGTGTGCGTGACTTTGGGTACAAACCCTTTAATAGCACACTTCTCCCCTAGAGGGAGGCGGGCATCCCTCCTTTGAGGCTTTTGGTTCATGATTCTGAATTCTAATCAGAGAACCGCCCCAAGAAGCGGGCTACGGATTCGGCTCTTGTTGAGCCAGATGATAAAAAGCCTAAAAAGGATACAATTAGAGGGCCTAAGAAAAGCAAGGCGTTGCCAGCTGCTGCCCCTGTCTGATCCTTCTTGATCTGTGCTCGGCTTGATGCGAGTTTTGCTCAGCGGCAGTGATGGTCCCTCTTCCTGATACCACAGCCACTGACTCTACCCCTCTTCAGGGGTCTGATACCGGGACTCTTCGGCCTCGATCCCCCTCGTGACTGTCCCACCCTTGGGGGGATCCGCTAGGTCAGGAGACTTACAGCGTCCCATGGGGGTACCTGCCTGGTCCGAGGGCCAACGTCTCACTCTATTCATGCGGTGTCGGAACTTAGTCTGTTTCTCAGATTTCTGTTTCTGAATCGACTTTGTCGGAACAGGCAGAGCCTCATATGCTTTCCCTTTGTGGGGCGGAGGCTGCTGCCCTATTGGCTAATTACATGTATCTGCCTGAAACTGTCTAGTCAACCCACTCAGGGCCCGACTCCTCTATAATCGTTCAGGCAACAGACTCCCTCTGAGGGTGTTCCCCTCACGGAGAATTTCATAGCGGAGTATGACCGCCTTGAGACAATGAGCTTTCCCCTAAGCGCACCGGTCCGATTATGGGCAAAGCCTTTGCTTTTAGAACCAAACATCATGATGTGATTTGGGGTGGGCTAACGCCTGCAGGCGTTTAACCCCCGTACTTCTCCCTCTTTCAAGGCTGAGGATAAACCTTGGGGCAACGTCGGCAATCAAATCAGACCTGGCACACGTTTAGTCGCAGTCCAGGGCTCTCTTTCCAACCTCAGAGCCAGGGCGGACGAGCTGAATATCGCCGAGGGTGATAAGCTTGTCATCGTTGATCTTCTGCTTACTCTACCGGGTCTGCAGAAATCACAAATCTCTGGTGCGGCCACTAGTCAGTTACGCACTGCCGCAGGGCTTTGGCCCTTTCCGCCCTTGAGGTCAAGCAGCGTGACTTACCGTCACTTCTCCAAGACGTCCCTTCACGGGTCCCTCCCTCTCCGGTGGACAATTTTGCCACAGAGGAAAATACGTCGCACGGAAACAGGTTCCCTGGATGGTCAGGCTGTTTCGTGCTCCCCGCTAGCTCATGCGGGCCCGTTTTCGGACAGAGGCTTATTGCTCCCACTTCGGGACAACACTGTCGAGTGACTGTCTTTTCCTGCTGCTTTTCCGACATACCCTCCTCGTGGGACGGGTGGACGCGGCAGGGCTCATTTTAGAGGCAGTCGTGGCTCTCAGCGGAGCAAGTTGAAGTCTGGTTAGGCTATGCCTAGCTTTTGACGGACTTTCCCGAGCGCATGTTCACTCTGACATGGTTGGGCGACTTCATTGTTTTCTCCCAGCTTGGAAGGTCTTCGCCTGGGGCGGATTTTGTATAGAGATTAAAGCTTTTAACGGTTTGGAGGTTCGCTGAAACAACCCAGCTTTTATTGGCGACAGTATTGTTATATCACACTGTCTTTTTCTCTCTCTGCCCACTCCCCGGAGGGGCTATTAGAACTCGACCACCTCCCATGTCTGCCCCTGCTTGTCTCGCATTTCTCTCCTCCTCCGATTTTTTTGTTCCCAAGCGCTTAGGGACTCAAACTATTCTTGGAAAGAATAAACCAGTTCATTCCACTGGTTCTTTTCCGGATGGAAACTCTAGCTTCAACTCTCCCGCTGATCAAGAGAGAGGTTTACGCAATCTCTATAGATCTCAATGTGTATTTCTATATCCCTACTCATCCCGCTTCGAGGGATCTTCTTGGATTCTTTTCTTTTCCGAAACCTTCCGGTTTCGTGCTCTTACCCAGCGGAGTCCGAAGCTCTATTCCCAAGAATTAGGTCTTCTAGTACTTTGGGAGAAATCAGAGCTGATCTCTACAAGCCGACCGGTTTTCTGGGGGCAGTGATAGACTTTCTGAATCAGTTAGCACTTACTCGGCATGCGTTTCTCCCCCGTCGATTTTATTTTCAACAGATGCTCTCTGAGGGTGGGGCGGACTTTGCTACGACAGGTTTTCGGGGGACTGGTCTCACCTTATGAGTCTACCCCATATATATGTCCTAGAACTTATGGCAGGTTTATTAACTTTGCAGGGAGGCACCCGCTCTACCACCCTAGATGCCCTAGCCTAACTTTGTGGAGGTGGTGTCGCCGCATTGCGTTCATGCTTGTTTCCTCCTCCTTTCCTGCTCAGGAAAGCCTTTTTACGGACTTCCTATCCCGGGGCAGGTGTCTTCCATCAGAATGGAAGCTTCATCCAGAGGTTTTTTCCCTCATTGACAATCTCTGGGGCCTGCTTGATGTAGACCTTTTTTATACCCCCGCCAAACGAAGTTTGAAGGGGGTATATAGGAATCAGTCGATGGTTGGGCGGGCGGGCAGGCGGCGGTCGGTCGGTCGGGCGGGCGGATGTGCAAGACATATTTTTCGGATGAGTCGGAATCTGTGTTGCCATGGTAACGGCATATTTATGGCAGAAAATCAAGGAAACACATTGCGGATCAAACTACTTCGTCAGTTTTTGACCGAAAGTCATGAAATTTGGTACACACATTGGTGTTACTGGGAAGATGTGTACAACATATTTTTTTGATGTGTCGGAAGCTGCGTTGCCATGGAAACGGCATATCTATGGCAGTAAATCAGGGAAAAATCTTGCGGATCGAACTACTTCCTCAGTTTTCGACCAAAAGTCAAGAAAGGCTGTTGTCACGGGGCGGGGGTATTAATCATCATCTTCAGTGATATTTCTAGTTGCATCAGCTCTCAACCACCTGCTTCCGAGGTACTGCTCCCGAGTTCACGAACGTGAGGCCTGGGCCCTGGACGCCTTCTCCCTTTGGAGAACCTTTGAGGGTTTGCTTTCCCCCTTCCCATTAATTCCTTTTTTTCAATGGTGTCAGACCCGGGATCAAATCCCGTCTATAAAGGCTCCTATTGGTTCAGTTGCGGAATTTCTAATCTTGCTGTTTGACAAAGGAAGGTCTATCTCTACTATCCGAGGCTACCGGTCAGCGATCAGCGCCATTCACACACAGGCTTTTCGGATGGTTTCAGGTTTTTCCAATTCCCAGCTGTTGAGTGGATTAATTCGGTCTTTCTTCCTGAAATGTCCTCCTCGTTCTCAATTAGTCCTGTACTTTTTTGTGGCCATTGCCTCTGGGCAGAGGCGCAGCACCCTTCACAATCTCTGTCTTACTCCTGGACACGTTCGCTGGGAGAAAAAAGGTGTTAGGCTGATTCCTAAAGCTTCATTTATCGGCAAGAACCAGACAGCTTCTTCTGGTCCTGTTGAAGTTTTTCTTTGCCCTTCTCCGGGCCCTTTTTCAAGGTGTGACGCTTGATGATATTTTGAGGCTGCCTTTTGGCGTTTTCCCAATTCCTTCATTTCATGCTACCTTAAGGATGTACCTGCAGGAGTGCATCAACCACCTTGAAGGCGGCAGTGTCTTCCCTTTTATCCTTCCTCACTTTAAACATGCTGCCCGTTTTTGAATGGTTGTTAGTCTAGCAGAATAGGTAAGTATATGATTTATAGCAGTAAATTTGTAAAATCAGCACTGATTTTCTTACTAGATAAATCTATATACCTACCTATGACCCTCACCTTGCAGGCAACATGTTTTACTCTTGAGGTAGCTCGCAATAGAGGAAGATGACCATTGTGTATTCATGCGAGTGAAGAATGAAGGGGATAACAATAGGGTACGGGGGTGCGCACAATATTGTGATTTTTTTTGTGTTAAAAGTTCTCAATTTGGTAGCGTAGTCAGGAGACTAGCAGAATAGGTAGGTATTATTGGTTTATCTAGTAAACAAGAAAATCAGTGCTGATTTCGCAATTTTATTTGCCATCCTATGTACTTGAATGCTTAAAAAGCTTTTTTGGTCAAACTTATTCGGTCTCCAAAAAAATTCAATGTGTTCTTCAAATTCATGACAAAATATGATTGACATTTAAATGTAAAAATTTCCTATCTTCCAAGAGTTAGAGCAAAGCAAGAATTATTATATAAATACCATTCAGTGAAGGTTAATTACCAACAAAAATTGCCATGAAATCGCATTTCAAATGAAGTTGAAAATTTCATGTGTATGTGTTTCGGAGGCTTCAGTTAAAGGAAAATTATAAATATAAATGTGCTCATATTCAAAGATGTAATCTATTCCTTCTTGTTGCCCTACGTAGTTTTGCATTAAAATATACGAGATGGGTATAAATCAGGATTTTCTCAGCAAGATTTCCCAAGTTGAAATGAAATAGGGTAAAAATAGGAAAAAAATACAAAAAAATTACCAACAGAAATATATTTTTTCCCTATTTTTTCCTATTTTTATTTCAAGAAAATAGGATAAAACTAGGAAAAAAATAGTTTGTCAAAAATATTTTTTTCCTATTTTTTTCCTATTTTGTATAGCGTAGAGATAGCTACTTGTAATAGGATTGAAACACATTTTTCCTATTTTTTCCCCTATTTTTATTCCAAGAAAATAGGATAAAACCAGAAAGAAAATAGTCCTTCGAAATTATTCCGGAAATAGGAAAAAAACAAAAATAGGATGGAAATAGGATTAAATTAGGTGAAAACTAGGTAGAAAATAGGGGAATAATAATGTTCCGTTTTTATATAGCGCCTAACACCTCTTGTCGAAGTGTCGAAGTCTCTAAGCGCTCTACAATTGCAGCATTATTACCCTAGCTTTAGCAGAGCAGCCTGTTAAGCGCTCATGCATTTCAAAGAATAAATAAAAAGGGGAAAACACGTTGAAGAAAATAGTGGGAGATGGAAAATAGGAAAAATATAGAAATAAAATAGTGGAAAACTAGGCAGAAAATAGGATAAAATTTGATTGAGAAATAGGATAAAATAGGAGGAAATAGGAATTGAATAATGGGAAACTACAGAAAAAATAGGACAAAAACAGGAATAAAATAGTGGAAAACTAGGCAGAAAATAGATTGAATCTAATTGAGAAAATGCAATGTAATAGGGAAAAACTAGGGAGAAAATAGGAAAAATCTACAAAGAAAATAGGAAAACCAGATTGAGAAACTAGGATAAAACTTGATTAAGAAAATAAAAATAGGGAAAAACTAGAATGAAAATAGGGTGAAAATTGGGATTGAATAATGGGAAACTAGAGAGAAAATAGGGCAAAAACAGGAATAAAATAGTGGAAAACTAGGCAGAAAATAGGTTAAACCTAATTGAGAAAATACAAATAAGGAATAGGGAAAAACTAGGGAGAAAATACAAAGAAAATAGGAAAACCAGATTGAGAAACTTAATTGAGAAAATACAAATACAAAGAGGAAGTTAATTAAAGTTTAACCTATTTTCTGCCTCACAACCCAGGTCGAAAATCCTATAGACAGAATTTCTATAGGTTTCTATATGGAAATGGTATATAGAAATCCTATGGGTGTCTATGGGACTGATAATCCTGTAGGTTTCTATAGGTCCAATAGAAAACCAATAAGATAATAATTAACTATAAGATTAATATAAGAAGAAATGCTGTGGGTGTCTACAGGAACAATCACATGACATTAATTATTATTTTATTAATCCTATCTTGTAATCATATCATATCCTATCCTATCCTCTCCTACTCCTATAAATCCTATAGCCTACATCCTATGTCCTATACCTATGTCCTATACCTAGCTACTAAGCAATTGTATCACATTCATTATATATAGGGACATAGTTGTAGTGCTATAAAAAAATGGTTACTGACTAGATTACACTTTTATTAAAATTGATTTACACTTTTATTAATGAAATATGAAAATGCCTTTTGAAATTGTGTACAACATAACAATAGTTTAATGTAAGTAAAATTTTTATCAAAGTTCAAATCTTAATCCCAAATCTAAATGTATTTATCTATTTCCACTAGTTTTCATATTTTAGATTGTTATCATGAATATTCATGATTGATTAGGACCTATAGAAACCAATAGTTGGGAAACTAGAATAAAACTACTGCTGGAAAAGATGAAGTTTGGAAAATATGATAAAACTAGTGTTAGCAAAAGTACAGAAGTCAGGAAACTAGAATAAAACTATAGTGCTGGAAAAAATAAAGTTTGGAAAATAGGATAAAACTAGTGCTGGATCATGGGGAAAGATAAAAGTTTGGAAAATAGTACAAAACTAGTTTTAGAATAATGAGAAAACTAGGATGAAACTAGAGCTAGCCTGAAAAATAGGATAAAACTATTTTTTTGACAAAAATGAAAAGTGCAAAAACTAGGGAAAAAATAGTCCAGAGAGAAATGAGGTCTAAAAAATAGGAAAAAATCAGAAAATAGCCTCAAAATAGGCCTATTTCTATTATATTTTCCATGGGAAATAGGATAAAAATAGGAGTAAAATAGGTGAAAAATAAAAAAATAGCCTAAAATTACTTCCATTTTCTTCCTATATCCGAGGGAAATACAATAAAAATAGGCCTATTTTCCTTAGAATAGGAATTAAATAGGGAAAAAATAGAAAAATAGCCAAAAAATAGATCTAATTTTTCATATTTTCCAAAGAAAATAGGAAAAAAATAGGCCTATTTTCGTTTAAATAGGAATAAAATAGGGAAAAAAATATATTTTCACACTTCCGAAAACTACTGGGGTTATCGTCTGCTGGCGATACAAGGGGGCTGCCATTTTCTTGATGTGTACATACATGTAAAGATATTTTTAATCCGAATGCAAAATTTTCTTTCTTCCTGATACAACATTCCATTTGAGATTTAAAATATTTAACAGATATATTCTAAAAACGAAAATGTGTTTTATATTTCTTTGAAAATTACGATTTTACTAAATATCAATCTATTTTCTTGATAACTATGACGTACGTGACGGAGCGAATTAATTAAATTTATGGATGATGACTTTCCCGAGCGTCAATAGTGACAAACTATGCATTCACCTGCTTTGAGATAATGGAGTTCAAAAGTCAGACTGCGTGTGGTATACATGTAAACTATGTTCTGCTCTGCCTGGCAAGACCAAGAAATCGATTTCTAGTTAGCAAAACCGGAGAATTTAAAAAGAAATCTATAAATTGCAATTTTTAAAATAAATGTATACACCTGTTATGTATTTTCCATCATATATGGGGCTTTTTTATAGTGAATAGAAGCAATTTAGCTTGTGGATTAAAAATATCTTCCTGACCGAAATGGTCTTCAATGGTTCATGTACAACTCCATGTCATCAAGAAAATGGCGGCCCCCATGAAGTCTTAGCAGATGATACCGTGTGCTAGATTGTCTTGATTTAAACCCTTTTCTGATATTTTATTTCTAAAGTGATACAGGTCAGTGATTAAGAATACATTACACCTTTGAACGTACATTGATATTCTAGTTTTAATTCTCCTTTAACAGTGTTGTGTGTTTCGGAGACTTCAATCATGGCAACATTGTATATAAGTCCTTCTATTTACTCAATAAAATACTCATTCTTAATTGTGAACTTAGAACTTAGAACATTTGTTAAACATATTAGACCAACTGTATATCTCAAGCAACAGAATGTCAAACGTTATATTTGTGACTTAATGGTTAACTAGAATAAAGACAACCATTTCCTATGTTGAATTGTCCTTGGCTGGAAATTCAGCTATTAAAGTAACATAGCACTACAAGTTGCAGAAAAATTCCATAAAACAGCTGAAATGTTCAAAACATATGTTTTGGAGGTTTCAGATTAACGACAATGCTTGTTTCGGAGACTTCACTCATGTTAACATACTATATTGTTTTTAGGTAACACATAAGTAAAATCCAACATCACTCATAATTGGATGTTAAATTGTTAACATAACACCTAACACATTTGTTTTAAAGACTAAAAATACTTGGTTAATACATCACTACAAATTATGTTAACTTAATACATGTATATGACATTTTTGTTGAGCAGACAAGATTAGAAAGTCAGTTAACAGAATGTGTGCAGATTTCAAATCTACATATATGTTAATACTCCAGGAAATATACAGCCAAGTATGTAATTTCCAAGGAAATCACTTTTGTCATCTTAAAAGTGAAATGTTCAGAATGTATTCTCACTAGGCTTCAGTAAACAGTACTTGTTTCGGGGACTTCAAACATGTTTCACACTATATTGTCCAATACAAAGGCACCATACAAAGCAAAATTGAACCTTACTATTGTTAACATGCTGAACTATAGGCCTACATAACCACTGAAAACACTTGTTCACATAGAAACCATAACTGGTTGGTACATGTATCATTAACCCTACACTTGTGTCTTTTTCTTCGTGCAAAGAATGAAATTTCTGTACAGTATGTCTACATGTATATGTAGGCTTCCACGAACTTTTCATTATGTGTTTAACATCTAAACAGTCATATTTCTGAGACTTTAAACATAATAACACAGCATATAAGGCCATTACTACAGGTACGATAATGAGTAAAATCTAACTCTACTTTTGAAACTCCATACTTGGAGATCGACGCACGACTGCGCGCAATGAGGACGATTCCCATCTAAATTCTCTGGATTTCCCCAAATCTACGCTGGTGAGAAGTTGTTGAGAGTTTTATCTTGTGAGTAGAATTGTGTATTATAAGTTGGAGATCATTTCAGTCATTATGGCAAATATCAAGAGACAGTTGGAAACGCCAGAAAAGTCAAAATTCTCGCCTGTGCCGAAGAAGGCGAATGTTAGGGACTCGCAGGCCGCTGAGCACGGCCACGGAGTTGATGCAGTACCACCCCCATGGTTCGCTCAGTTCTTAGTCCGATTCAACCTATTGGAGGAAAGAATCGACTCTAAGGTGATAAACAGGCTGGAAGAAATTGCTCGCAAATCTGACGAAAATGAAGAAAAGATCAGGGCGTGCTGTTTGCAGTTAGATGATCTTGTGACTGAAGTAAAGTCTCTGAAAGAGGAGAAAGAGGATATTCTAATGAAATTAGACGACTTGGAGAATCGTGCAAGACGATGCAACCTAGTTTTGCACGGCATAGCTGAAAACCGTAAGGAAACCTGCCATGAAACGGTGGAAGCTTTCTTCTCTGACTTCGTGGGTGTTCCCCAGAGTGAGTACTTGATTGAAAGATGTCATCGCACTCCAACCGTCCGTAAGGAGACCACTGACGGAGAGGAAAAGTCTAAACCCAGGATCATTCATGTTGCACTCTCTACGTTTTCATCGAAAGAAAAGTTGCGAAAGGCATGTATTGCCAAGTTAAAGCTCGACGGAAAATTCAGGAATCAGAAGGTGTTTGTATCCGAAGACTTTTCATGCCGTGTACTTCACATGAGGAAGGAAAGGATGGACAAGTTGAAGAGTCTTAAGGAAGCTGGGAAGAAACCGGTCTTCATGTACCCAGCGAGATTGGCCTATCGTAACAAGAATGGGAAGCTAATTTATGTGTAAGAAATAACAACTTGATCATTCATGAGCAGAGTTTTTTTCTTCCCTGTTAAACTACTGCTTTATTCATTTATGCTTATCCACCCATTTTATTCATGTCAGTTGCTTTTGACTTATTCTGTTCAAGATTTTTCTATCTTTACTTTTGTCACAGCACAATTTTGGGTTTAATCTAACCCCGGGACGCTGGTCGTCCCGGGGTTAGACCAGCCCAAACGCTGTTTGGGCTGGTCGTAGTTATGTTTAATTTAGCTTATATGAAAGTGTAAGAGATACATGTATGTGTATCTCTGTTTACTATCTTTAGTTTAAATATTTAGAACAAATATGTACATGTATGTCTCACATTACATGTATATTGTTTGTTTTAGACCTATTTTGTTTTGGAGCTGAAGATTAATTAACTTTGCACATCTTTAAAAGTTTATTCATATTTTTATGTAATTTTTTTTTTGCTCTGTTGGTACATGTGCCTCCCTTTTACTGTTTATTTTAAAGTCCATAGTAAACATTTAGGTTGCAATTCTTTCAAAATACCAAACCTTTTGTTTGCTGTTGATTGCTGTTTTTTGCAGGGCCGTGTTTTGATTTGAGGCTCTGCCCACTATCTTGTGCAGCTGCGCGTTCACATTTTTTTTTTTTCTGATGTCTTTTTTTTGTCTTTTGTAGCAGATTATATTTGTCTTGTATTATTGATGATAGCCTGATTTACAGCAATAAAACAATGTATCTACCTATTTGCTAGTTTCCCAAACTATGCCGTCATTCGAGAAAAACGGTAAGTCAGAAACGCGAATGCCCCTGCCCGCGCGCACGCTCCCCGTCCACCAATATAAGATCGCGCAGCCGCCATGCTCTTCCTCTTCCTTTCTCGCCCATCAGAGAAGTGACATCTATGAGCTAAGTCTTAGCCTAAATTGCGAGATTTTTACCTCCAAAAGCGTTTTGGTTGCTATTCGCAATAAAAATCCCATTCACCAAGTATTCACACTCATTTTTGTGTATCGGATTTTTCCTGAGTCAACCTCCTTCACAGTATTTTAATCAAATTACTTTGCCGTTTTTCTTCCCCTTCTGGGCATTACTCACAGACGGTGTACTAGTACACTGTGTCGGGCTCTTCCCCCGTGTCTGTAGGTGGTTGATTTAACCCCCCTGAGACAAGCAGTTTTATCAGAACGTTGTGTTCTCCTTAATAGGAGTTTATTCCCACTCCGTATTGTGAGTTGGTTTTTACCTTAGATATAGTTCTATATTTGTTTGTAATAATAATATTTTTATTACTTTATATATAGGTCTATATTTGTTTGCTTGTCTTTCTTTTCAGCCATGTCGAAGTCTCCGTCTCTTACGGCTGGTGTTCCCCAGTAAATATAAGGGGACTCGCCTAGCCTTGGGAGGGTTGGCTTCAAGAGATTTATCTCGCACCAATGTTATCTTCCCCAGAGCTTCGACTAAGGTAAGTTAGGGCCTACCTCGTGTACGGCTCGCCTGTGATGAGTTTGTCGTCTGTTTTGACGACCAACTCATGCGGGATAAACCGGGAGAGTGAGTGCCACACTAGGCCAATACCTCTCTCGGGAATAGAGACTTGTATAACGGGGAGAGTGAGTGCCTCACTAGGCCAATACCTCTCGCCGATAAAACTGCGGGCAGTACCCCAGCCCACAGTTCGTCTCGCTCGAGTGACACTTCTCGCTATCTAGCCATAGATGTGTTCGCTCAGGGGTCGGCTCCTTTTGTCTCTCCGCACGCTTCTAATCCAAGCAAGGCGGGTAAGAGTAAAAGGAGTCGTGATCTTCCTAGTGTACCAAGCACAGGGCTCACTACGGAAGCGGCGCCCATTTCATAAGGGTAAAGGGAGCGGTAATCATGCTCGCCTGCCCCCAAAAACGTAAGCCCCAGGGTCCTGCCCAGCCGGCGGTTGGGGCGGACTCTCTCCCCTCGACATCGACCGAGTCTTCACCAACTGTTCCAGGGGAGGCCAAGAAGAAGCGGGTTAGCCCTCCGAGGGGGACTACTTCTTCTGAGTCGGGCGTCTCCCATACACCTCTGAATTATCTGAAGATTATTGTGGAGAAGAGTGGTTGGTCGGACTCTATGTCCATACCCCCCACCACGCCTGACTCCAACCCCTCCCCCTGTACCCTCCCAGGGCCGGATCTGGTTCGGATACCGGATTCGGTTTTCGGATACCGGTTTTCCGGTTCCCGGATCCTGTTTTACTGGTTATCCGGCTAGGAACGCTGTTTTCGCTTGGTTATCCACCACTGTTTTCAGTGGATTGGGATCCGGTTCCTCTGCTCAGGTATCCGGCTCAGTGCTGTTGGGTTCCAACACACATGAGTCTTGCCGCCCCTCTTCGGGCGTCTCCCGACCACATTCAGCTTTGATCGTCGGGTCGGGGCTGCTCCCCTTCCAGCAGCACTTGGTGCTCCGCCTGGGGAGGAATCCTGGGACTGCCCTTCTTGGGATCAGGCTTCGCAGTCGGGATTCTCGGAGGATGATGCCTCTTCACAGGCTGAGGTTACGCCCCAGACCTTTCGGTCCCTGGTTGTAGATACTCAAGCCCTGCTGGAGAAATATCTTCCCTGCACTTTTTGCCGTGTCGGGTCGATTTCGGAACATCCGTCTCTCCTTTTTTCAAAGGTGAGCGTCCCTCCAAGGGCATCCCTCTTACGGAGGGCTTTAAGCGAGTCTACAATGACTTTGCTTCTCAGCTCCTTCCCTTCTTGGTAAGGCTCGTCCCTTGGCCAGGGATTTCACCTTCTCCCAGCAGGACACTCTCGATTCTTTACGAGAAAGTCTTGTTCCAGTGACCTCATACATGAGGTGGAAGGCTTGGTGTCAACTTAGAATACAAGTTACACCAAAGCGGAGAAGTTCCCACATTCCAGGTCTGGTCTGAGACTGACTACCTACTTGGGTATGCTCCTTTCCCTTCGGGCTAGGGGCCAGGAACTCCAGATGTCTGATTCTGACATTCTGTTGTTAGAGGGACATTACGGCCCTTTTGGTCATTGTTCCCCACTCCGGTCAACACCTCTTTGGAGGTAGGGTCACTGAGGTGATCCAACTTGAAGTTGAATCACGCAAGCAGGCGGCGGAACTTCCAAACGCCTTAAAGTCCTCGGCTCTGAAGTCGCAGGCTCGGGCTAACGTTCCACCTCCTAGACGCGGTATCACTTCCGGCTATCAGCCCAGTCGTGAACCCTAGTTCAGCCCAGTGCTCCACGTTCGTTTGGAGTCAAGGCGGAGCCTTCTCCTCTTGTTAGGAAGAAGGCCCGAGTTGATGACCGAGTGTTGGAGGAGAGGGTTGGGAAGAAATTACTGACAAGTTCGTGCTCTCCTTCATGCGAGGAGGCTTCTGCATAAAGCTCGCAGAGCCCCTCCCACACGGAGCCTTCCGCCGCAACCCTCCTACACTCTCGCCCCCTTTTCTAGAGCACATCTCACAGAGATTCAAGAGCTGCTGGTAAAGGTCGCGATTTAAAGGGTACAAGAAACCCTCATCTGTGTCTCGCCCCTATCCTTGTTTTTCCCAAACGCTCGGGGAAACTCAGATTGATCTGGATATGAAGGTCATGAATACCCTCATACCTAGGGAGCGTTTCCGCTTGGAAACCTCTGCCTTGATTCTTCCGGCTATTGCCGTCAGACGTCATTTCGGTGAACTTGAAAGATGCTTACTTTCATGTACCGATACATGCTAGGTTTCACCTTTCCGGTTCAGAGCCTTACCTTTCGGCACCTCGAGTGTTACTCGAGTAGTCTCTGCCCTAGCCGCTTTCCTCAGGTATCGCGGTCTGAGACTTTTCACTTACAATACCCCCTTCTTCAAGGGACATACTAGGTTTCACCTTCAAGACGAAACTTTTCCGGTTCAAAGCCTTACCCTTCGGCCTGAAACCGGCACCTCGAGTGTTACTCGAGTAGTCTCTGCCCTAGCCGTTTCCTCAGGATCGTGGTCTGAGACTTTTCACTTATCTGGACGACTGGTTCCTGGTGGCGACCAACTCATGCAGGATAAACCGGAAGAGTGAGTGCCGCAATAGGCCAGTACCTCTCTTGGGAATAGAGACTTGCATAACGGGGAGAGTGAGTGCCTCACTAGGCCAATACCTCTCGCCGATAAAACTGCGGGCAGTACCCCAGCCCACAGTTCGTCACCACGAGTGACACTTCTCGCTCTCTAGCCACAGATGTGTTCGCTCAGGGGTCGGCTCCTTTTGTCTCTCCGCACGCTTCTAATCCAAGCAAGGCGGGTAAGAGTAAAAGGAGTCGTGATCTTCCTAGTGTATCAAGCACAGGGCTCACTACGGAAGCGGCGCCCGTTTCATAAGGGTAAAGGGAGCGGTAATCATGCTCGCCTGCCCCCAAAAACGTAAGCGCCAGGGCCCTGCGCAGCCGGCCGTTGGGCGGACTCTCTCCTCTCGACATCGACCGAGTCTTCACCAACTGTTCCAGGGGAGGCCAAGAAGAAGCGGGTTAGCCCTCCGAGGGCGACTACTTCTTCTGAGTCGGGCATCTCCCATACACTTCTGAATTATCTGAAGATTATTGTGGAGAAGAGTGGTTGGTCGGACTCTATGTCCGTACCCCCCACCACGCCTGACTCCAACCCCTCGAGTAGTCTCTGCCCTAGCCGCTTTCCTCAGGATCGTGGTCTGAGACTTTTCGCTTATCTGGACGACTGGCTCCTGGTGGCGAGCTCTGTGTCCCTCCTTCAGTCTCACATGGACCTACTTCTCCGTACTCACAGAGAGTAGGGTTCATAGTCCACTGGGACAAGTCGGAGTTGACTCTTACCCGCAGGCCCATTTACCTGGGTGAGGAATTAGACATCATGAACCAAGTTGCCCGCCCCAGTCGGGAGAGGGTTCAAACGATTGTCTTACTAGCTCGATCTCTTTGTTTTACGTCGAGTTCGGGCAGGCCGATGGCTCCATTTCTTGGGCCACTTATCGAGCCTTGTGGATGTCCTCCAAGACTGTCGGCTTCATATGAGGCCATTCCAACTTCATCTCTGAAGTTTTTCAAGCCCACTGTAGACTCTCTCAAGGTGTGGATTCCTCTCACCGAGGAAATCAAACGCCTGCTTATCTCCTGGCCGAAAGAGTTGTTCCTTCTTCAAGGCAAGTCTCTTCGCACGCCCCTTCCGTCAGTCACCATCTAGGCAGATGCCTCACGTCTGGGGTGGGGCGGCCTTTGTTCGGACCAGGTGGTCTCGGGGGACTGGTCACACCTGTGCACCTTGCCTCACATCAATGTATTGGAGTTGATGCAGTGTTCTTGTCTCCCGTCTTTCGGGAACATGATTGTAGGTCGCTCCGTCCCGATTTTGACGGACAACACCTCTGTTGCTGCCTACATCAACCGACAAAGCGGTACTCGTTCCATTACTCTGAACGATCTGACCGCCAAGCTTTGGAGGTGGTGTCGGTCTCACCGAGTAATTTCGATCACCTCTTATGCTCCCGGGCAGGACAATCTTATTGCAGATTTTCTATCCCGGGGCATGTGCCTTCCCTCCGAGTGGACACTGAATCCAGAGGTCTTTGCCTCAGTTCGGTCTGGGTCCCTCTAGGTCGCCTCCCGAGATACTGCTCTCGAGTGCGAGCTCCGGATGCTTGGGCCCTCAATGCGTTCTCCCAGTAGGGGGACATCGGGGTTACGCCTTTCCGCCAGTCTCCTTAATTCCTCAGGTCCTGGGGGAAAATTCAGGAGGATCGGGCGTGGGTTCTGCTTATAGCACCTTGCAGGCCGAGGAGACCTTGTTTTCCTCTTTCTTCTGTCTCTGCTGGACGGTCGGCCACTCTCCCTTCCCGGAGAGCAGGCCTCATAGCTCAGCCCCTATCGGGGATCCTCCACCTTCGTCCAGCGGCTCTGCTTTTGTCCGCCTGGCCTCTGTCGGGGAGGATGCGAGGACTGCAGGACTCTCAGAGAGAGCCTCCCAGTTCATAGTCCAGAGTAGAAGAGAATCTACCCGAGCTGTTTACAACTTGAGGTTAGAAGCCTTCCATGCTTCGTGTGGCGAGACGGGAGTTTTCTCCCCGTTCTGCCTCGGTCGGTGCTATTGCGAATTTCTTGATCACCCCTTTTCGATAGGATAGATCTCTCTCTACCATTCGTGGATACCGTTCAGCTATTGCTGCGGTTCACCTTGGTTTTTCTGTTGGTTCGGGAGTTTCGAACCCTCCCTTCTTGACCTATTCGCTGAGGTCGTTCTTCTTAGAACGACCAGCAAATCGCCAGTTGACTCCTGCGTGGAGCCTTCCTTTGGTTTTTTGAACGCTTTGGCCAAACCGCCCTTTGAGCCGTTGTGCAAAGCATCTCTCGATGGAGAAGCACTTTTCAGGCTCTCTCTCTCTACGGCGCCCGGGCATATCAGCTGGAAAGGCAGGGTGTACGTCTTGTCCCTCGACCTTCGTTATTGCCAAGAATCCGACTGATTCTTCTGGCTCGATCGGAGTGTTCTTGAGTCCTCTGTCAGAATTCTCTTCTGTCAAAGAGGGTAAATCTTGGTGCCCTGTTAGGGCTCTCAGATGGCACTTGGATAGGACTAAGGTCTTTTGTTAAGGATGATCAGCTCTTTCTCTTTTCCCGTCACCCTTTTTCCCCAGCGTCGCGGGAGACTCCCGTTGGATTGTCGAGGCTATCCAAGCTGCGGGTTCGGAGGCTCTTCTGTGTGAGAATCCTCCAAGAGCGCACAATACCAGGAGTGTTCTACGTCCTGGGCGTTTTTTTTCAGGGTATTCCTTTGGAAGATACCTTGCGGGCTGCCTTTTGGCGTTCCCCTACCTCCTTCAACATCCTTCTATTTTAAGGATGTTCCTTTGGGTAAGGTTAGGTTTGCTACCTCTGGTTTGAGAGCTGCTTCGTCTTCACTCCTGCCCCACGTTCGTTCTTCCCGTCCTGGGACATGCCACCCGGGTTTTTATCCGTGCGTGCTATTCTAGCAAATAGGTAGATACATTAATTTATTGCTGTAAATCAAGAAATTTATAACTAATTTTGTTATTTACTAGATAAATCTATGTATCTACCTATGCACCTCCCTCCAGCCCCTCTCCTTGTCTGACAACATGTCCTAGACTCTGTCTCTGACTGCTCGGAAGAGGAAGAGCATGGCGGCTGCGCGATCTTATATTGGTGGACGGGGAGCGCGCGCGCGGGCAGGGGCATGCGCATTTCTGACTTAGTTTTTCCTGAATGACGGCATAGTTTGGCAAACTAGCAAATAGGTAGATACATAGATTTATCTAGTAAATAACAAAATTAGTTATAATTTTCTTGATTATCAGTATTTCTTATTACATCTCTTGTTAGTTTTGAGCATTGTACATGTGCATGTTCCTTCATGGGCTTGGTTTTTTAGCAATGTGAGATATGTTTTAAAGGTATTTAGAGTTTATGTATATAAAACTACATTCGTTTAACTGTCGAGGGTTGCAGGACTACGTCAAAAGGAGAAAGATTTTTCATTATTTTCGCTCTCTTGATTGTGAAATATTGTTCCTCCAAGAAACTCACTCTCGTAGTGATGACGAAAGATTATGGCATTCTCAATGGGGCGAACATGCCTTTTTTGCTTCCTTTACTTCTAATAGTCGGGGTGTAGCTATTCTTATTCGAAACACAATAAATCTTAAGGGGAAATCCCTCTATAGAGACCCAAATGGAAGATTATTAGTTCTGAATTCCACTCTAAATGAACTTCCTTTAAAGATCACATTTCAAGAAAATCACAAATATGGCAATTAATGTATCACTACAAACTGGGAAGCTTACAGATGGCAATCGTATAAGTTTTATGTCAACTGCGTATCTGATGATTATAAAAAACAACATAAATAAAAGCTCTTCTAAGCATCTGGAATATCCGAGGATTCGCCAGAAATATAGCGATGTTTTGATGTCGTCACACTAGGGATCGATCCTGCTTAAGCAGACGACGGGTTTATTTCATTGATCATTGACCCTTCTCCTGTGTATTTACAATCAAACGGTGTTAGTTATCAGAATCAGTTTCACTTTCCCTTTTAGAATGGTGTGAAATAAGGTCATGTTTAAATACACCAAACTCTTTATAATTTGATAAATAATTGCATTGCAATTACGTTCATTCATTATATGACGTCGTCTGCTTAAGCAGGATCGATCCCTAGTGTGACGACATCAAAACATCGCTATATTTCTGGCGAATCCTCGGATATTCCAGATGCTTAGAAGAGCTTTTATTTATGTTGTTTTTTATAATCATCAGATACGCAGTTGACATAAAACTTATACGATTGCCATCTGTAAGCTTCCCAGTTTGTAGTGATACATTAATTGCCATATTTGTGATTTTCTTTGAATAGCTACTTTAAGCCAATATTTACTTTGATTGAATTTTCTTGTAATGTGATCTTTAACTCTTGTAAATGTATATGCTCCAAATAATGACGACCCTGACATTTTACTACAGTTATTTGCTGAAATCGACAAATTTGACATTTTGTCTTCATTAGTAGCTGGTGATGTTAATACTGTCCTTGGGCCCCCTTGATTATCAAGGTTCCAGGCATCAACACTCCAGTATAAAGGCAGGTGAAATGCTTTCTGTAATAATCGTTTAGTGGTTTAGTGGATACGTCACCGGACTGTGGATCTCATGGTTCGCTGTTCGAGTCCCGCTGCGGCACTAATGTCCTTTGGCAAGACATTAATCTGCATTTGCCACTCTCAACCCAGGTGTAGTAAATGGGTACCTGGTAGGAATTTATTCCTTGAAATGCTTTGAGCGCCTTATAGGGCAGCTCGGCTAAAGCCAGGGTAATATTGGAGCGCCTTGAGCACCATTGGTGGATACGAGCGCTATATAAAAACCCAATATTATTATTATTAATGGAAGAATATGATTTTGTGTGATGTTTGGAGATCTTTTAACCCCAACTTGAAAAAATTCACAAGACATCAAAAAAACCCTCGAG
The DNA here is from genome assembly GCA_025617745.1 of Heliocidaris erythrogramma. NCBI lineage: Eukaryota > Metazoa > Echinodermata > Echinoidea > Camarodonta > Echinometridae > Heliocidaris > Heliocidaris erythrogramma. The sequence goes on along the minus strand of CM046856.1, from coordinate 40,599,427 downwards.
TCTTATCTAGGCTGGATTTTATCTTAGTCTCTAATAATTTCTTAAATAATTGTAAAAATTCCAAAATTTTGCCTGGAATTCAATCTGATCATTCAACTGTTTCTGTCCATTTCATTGATAGTCAACCTCCAAAAGGTAGAGGATACTGGAAATTGAATACTCATTATTTGCACCATGATACTGAATTTATCAATTTGATAAAGGAAAATATTAAGGCATTTAAGGTCATTCATAAAGTCTCCATTTTTACTGGGGTTGCCATTGAATACTCTGCACCAAAGAAAAGGGATAGGAATAAAGAAAAATGCAAATTGCTAGAGGGCATTGACAAGATCAAATCACAATTATCAACAAATAATTTAGTCTTATCGGATGACCCTTTGTATTTACAGCTGGAAGAAATGGAAGACAAATTGAACAAAATTTATGATTTCGAAACTAGAGGATTGATAATTAGATCTAGGATAAGATGGAGGACTGGAGTAAATACTTAATTTAGAAAATAGGTCTTGGCAGAAGAAAAATATCAGTAAATTGAAAGATAATGTCAATAACTTGATTACAGAATACATGATTTCTACATTAAGTTATACTCTGTTCCTAACAATTCAAATACTTCAAATACTATTGACAATGATGCTTGTGAAGCGTACTTGAATAACATTAATATACCGGAGTTGCATGAGGATGATAAGCAGTTTTTGGAGGCCCCTCTTTCTAAAAGTGAATTGTTCAGTGTGGTCAGGTCTGTGAAAATAAAGGATTAGATGGATTGCCGGTTGAGTTTTATGTAGTTTTTTTGGTCTGATATTTGCGATATGTTATTAGATTCTTTCAATTTCCCTGCAAAACGGTTCTATGTCGGCATCCCAAAGGAACGGTATAATAACTCTTCTTCCCAAGAAAGATAAAGATCCTACATGTATGTTCATTAAAAATTACAGACCAATTACCCTTTTGACTACTGACTATAAAATTCTAGCCAAATGCATCACCAACCGTTTGAAACGCTGTCTACACTATCTTCACTATCTTATTCAAGCGGACCAATCTGGTTTTATGCAAGGGAGAAATATTGGTCATAATATCTGTTTTATTTTAGATATTATAGAGTATACTGAGGCTAATGATACTCCTGGTTCAGTTATTTTGCTTGATATTGAGAAGGCATTTGACAGTGTCTCCCATAATTTTTTATTTCAAACCCTAGAAAAATTTAATTTTGGCCATAAATTTATTCATTCCATCAAAACTTTGTATTCTGCTCGCCAGAGCTATGTAATTAATAATGTTTTTTTTTTATCTGAACGCATTTCAATGAATAGAGGCATTTTCCAAGGTTGTCCAATTTCCCCCTACCTTTTTCTTTTTCTTATCGAGATTATGGCACTTTCTGTGTGTCAAAATGATCTAATAAGAGGTATCCCTTTTGTGGATGAAGAGTCCAAAATATCTTTATGCGCAGATGATGATTGTTTTATTGATGGGTCTGACAACTCCTTTTCTCAGCTATTTGAAACTTTATCCAAGTTTAGTCATTATTCTGGGTGTAAACTTAATATTAAAACAGAAGCAATATGGATTGGCTCAAAAAAGGGATGTCTGGATATCCCCTTCACTAATATTTGTGTATCATGGAATAAATCTGAATTTAAATGTTCAGGAGTCACATTTTCCTTAAACGTTGACCGGGTCTTTGACTTAAATTATAGAGTTAAATTGAAAATAATTGAGCAAGCCATAAGTTGTTGGCATATGAGAAATCTTTCTCTAATTGGCAAAGTGTGTGTTATAAAAGCATTGGTATTACTTCAACTGATAATCCCTCATTCCTTTTTCAAAGAGTTGAATAGAATATTTTTTTGTAATTCATTTGGAACGGTGGTAAGGACAGAGCCCAGAGACGGATTATGTGTAACAACTATATCGAGTCTTGTTTGAAAATGATCGTTTAACTTTTGCTAATGCTCAAAAGATGGTCTGTGTCATATAATTAAGGAATCTTCTAGAAGGAAGTTATTTTTCTAGTTTTCTATATGATTTTATGAACATAGAAATTTCCAGAAGAGAGAGTATTATTCATATGTGAAAAGTGAATGTGCTGTGTAGCAGTGAAAGAATCACAATGCACATCCAGTAGAGGAAGAACATTCTAGATCATTGTGTATGAGGTGTGATAATTACAATGTACATGCAAAACATGTTGGAATGTGTTGATTACATGTATCCTGACATTTACATGAACCTCCTAGTAAGAGTGTAACGTTGCAATGAGTCTATTTATAGAAAAGGGAAATCCCCTTCCTTTGTTTGTTACAACTAGAACTATATAGAACTTACAAGAGAGTTCCAAACCTTCATGAATATTGTAGTAGAATGTAGAAAATTCTAATTAAGGGTTGAGATTGTATATAAGCTGGGAGCTTGCACAGAAATTTCAGAATTTATACCCTGATTACATCGTGGAGCATATATTGCATAAGTTCTCAGTTAACACCATCTGAAATTGATATTGATATCAACCTGTGGAGATCATCTTGGACCTCATCTTGGACTTCATATTGGACATCATCCTTGACATATCTGACGTCGTGCTTGACATCAATATTGACATCGTTATCGACATGGTGGTCGACATCATCATTGACATCATCTTGGACATCGTCATCGACATTGTCGGCATCGATGACTTCCTGACTTATTTTGGACATTCTTTGGCTGTATCTTCTGGAATCTTCATTTGCCAGTTGGACAACATACCCTTTTGGATTTAATATCTGGGATCTATAATTGTGGATTAGCAGCCAACTTCTCTACACTTCAAGAACATTCTGGACTCATAGAAGTTTCCCAGTTGAGAAACTGCAAGTTTTTGCTAGTTAAGATCATGTACTGTATTTGTAACTAAAATTTGTGATTTTTTAATATCATGTCATACCAGATGTTGGTAAATATTTAAATTAAACCATAACTCATACAAAGTTAATATCTTTTGTTTGATTCTTATCTTTTGTGGATTTTGGATCATCACAAACTGGGGGCTTGTCCGGAAAAAGTAGCAAAATATAACAAGTCAAAAACAATATTTAGAAAGAATTTTTGGAAATCTCTGGAAACTTCTAGAATACATATTGCAGATAAGTTCTTAAATTCTGTAATTGTTTGTTACATGCTTCATCATGACTACAGTAGATGTTGAAGTGTTTGTTAAGAGGACAGATTGTCCATTGGTCAGTTGAAGTCAATAAGAAAAAATGACTTGAGAGCTGTTTGTCAGCATTTGGGAGTAGTTCTTACCCCTGAGTTAAAGAAGGCATAGATTATTGATCTGCTGGCTAGTCACATGAAGCTCAGTAAAGAAAGTGAGGTTCCTTATAATGTTTCAAGTGATGTTTAACTCCAATAAGCCACTTCGGGGATGCAATCTGAGCATGAGCAGATAAAGGTCATCTGTACCAAATTCTAAAACCCACTGACACTAATATTCGATATGTGCTCATGAATGTCATGTAATCATTATTCAATTATGCACTAATGGTGCATTCCATGATATCCAGGTGGAAGTATTCTTTTTAAAGGGGGAAACAAAAGCTATTCATGAGGCACCTCTATCACTCCCAGAGTTATTTTTCTGAAGTGCACATAAAGGGACCCTCCATGTCTAAAATATCTGTGGATATTTGGGGTCATTTGTACCATGCGCTAACCCCGAACTGGCTTATTAGCAAAACTTGAGATGGAAAAGAAGAGAATGAAATTAGAATTTGAAAGAGAAAAGCTACAAAGAGAAATGGAAAGAGAAGAAAGGGAGTACCAGTTGAAATTGAGAGAAATGGAGTTAGCAAATGCAAATACTAACTCTACCAAAGAGAAATCTCCCCAAGGTTTCGATGTAGCGAAGAACATTCGCCTTGTGCCAAAATTTGATGAAGAGGGAGTTTGTTTGTTTGTTTGCTTTTATTTCTGCGTTCTAATAACATACAATAATGTTTACATAAGTAAAAAGTCATGTACAGTAATAGTATACAATAATAAACATAAGACAAAACATACTAACAAAATTAAGGAATATAATAGACCTATGTAAATATTTTTTTCCAATAAACTAGAGAGGTAATTTAGAACGCAGGAGACCGCCATCGTGAGCGGTTAGGCTGGAAATGGATGGCGGCCTCGTAAAAAAGATTAGGCGACATAACTCTCTTGGTAAAACTGAGTGATCAAGTGGGTGCAGTGCAATTGCATGTGCGGGTGCAAATAGTAAATACTAATTTAAAGCGTGGGCATGTATGATTGTAGTATCTTTCGTTTAAGTGTAGCTTTTAAGGAGTAGATGGTTGAACAAGATTTTATGTTATTGGGAAGATTATTCCAAATGTCCGGAGCAGAATGTCTTACAGATTTGTGTGTTATTGATAATTTGGGATTCGTAAGATGGAAATTTCCAGAAATGCGAGTAGGGTAGGAATGAACAATCGTCAAGAAGAATATCGGGAGTGTAAGCGTGTGAATCATTTATTCATACAAAAATGTAAAGTGCCGGTTTTTTGGAGGATGATCAACTGCATGCGTGATGTCGGTGCGTTTGCAAGTGCATGTTGGTGTGTTTGTGTGTATATGTAGTGCAAGTGCGTGGGTAGTTTCAATATGTACAATACAAATGAAAATACAATAGGACCCATCTTGGTCAGTTACAATAAATGTTTTGGGCAACAGAGCAGAGCCCGACCACCCGAGTAAAGCACCCGAGCAAGGGTGTAATCTTTGACATACAAAATAAATTAAAGGGTCGGGAAGAAAGATTAATTGGGCATTACCTTACAAAAAATTGAACAGTATTTTTGCCTTTTTCTTTTCTTCCCCTCTTACTCCTTTTGATTTCGAACAGAAAAATAACATGTCATTGTCAAGCATTTAATATTTGACAAAGACGGAACTTGGTCTTAATATTCTCACTCATCGAGACCAAAAAAGGTGATAATTACTTGTCTCCATCCCAATGGACAGTGTACTTTCGTATGATCCCTGGTAGGTTATAATAAATGTAGCAGTTTCGACATAATTTGCTTGAACAGCAAAACAAGAATATGTGAAAACTTTAGATACACAAAACGATGGGTGGGGAATAAACATTCTGGTATATTACCAAACCCAGTAGGGGTAGACTTTTAACACATAGAAAGAAAGTGGCATGAATAAAAATCATGTAGAATAGCTCCAAAACAACTGCCCATACATCGAACTGCATCACAGAACGATAAAGGTAACAACCAAAATAAAGAATTGTTACTGAAACTGTCTGGCAGCATACAAAAGGATTTTGCATTACACAGTGAACAGCCAGCTATTCATCAGTAAACATGTATGATCAACAAGATAAAGAAAATTGTTACTTAAAACTCTTTCAGCACACATGTAAATACTATACCTTGTTGATGCATATTTTGTATCATTTTGTATCATTTGAAAAAGTGGCCAAGAGGTTGGAATGGCCTCAGAAAGACTGGACTCTGCTTCTTCAAAGCGTTTTTTTTTTTTTTTTGGAAAGGCTGCAAAAGTTTACTCATCTCTCTCTGAAGAGCAATCATGTGACTATGCTACAGTGAAGAATACTATTCTTAATGCATATGAGTTGGTCCCAGAAGCATACAGACGTAAATTTAGGAATATGCAAAGACAATCAGGCCAGACCTATGTTGAGTTTGCTTGGGAACAAGAAATGTTTGACAAGTGGTACAGATCACTGAAAGTTGACGAAGATTTCACCCAACTGAGAGAAGTTGTCCTCCTAGAGGAATTCAAAAAGAGTGTTCCTTTTGGCGTTAAGTCTCACCTAGATGACCAAAGAATTACTCAATTGAGTAAGGCAGCTGTGGTAGCTGATGAATTTGAGGTCACACACAGAGGTAGTGGGGATAGGCTTCCTTTCAAGAAATTTCAGAATAAGAAGGGTAAAGGGTCCTTTGAATCCCACAAGAAATTTGGTGAGGGAAAAAATGCTAGCAAGGAGAATGACACTGACAAGTCTCAAGCAGATAGAGGCGCGAAATCAAATGAAAGACTTGTTGGTCAAAGTTCCAAAGTCTTCTTTCATTGTAATAAGCCAGGACATTTGACAAAGTCCTGTTGGGCTCAGTCAAGCAATCAAGTATTCCACCCAAGGAGTCTGTCCAATTGGAATCAGTCCAAGTTGATGAGAGTGTTTCTCCAGTATTTGCTGATAAGGTCAAGAAGGTTGATGAGAGCTTTAGAAGCTTTTTGCATGATGGTGAGGTATCCCCCTGTTCGACTGGTGCTGTAGGTAAGCCAGTGGTCATCCTTCGAGATACAGGGGCTGCTCAGTCCCTGATGATGTCAGGGCATTTGACTCTCCTACCAGAGAGTTCAGAGAATGCCAAAGTTTTGGTTCGAGGCATTGGTCCGGATTATGTCGTACCGGAATTACCCGTGGAAGGGTTGACTTTTTGTTGGGTAACGACTTGGCTGGAGAGAAAGTTGTTGCATCTCCAGTGGTTTCAGAGAAGCCGGTTGAGGTAGCTGAAAATGAACGGTTGCAGGAGGATTTTCCTGGTATTTTCCTGGATTGTGTTACTAGGCATGTTCTGAGGCTGAGGCTGATAAGGTTCCTGAGTGCTATTATGTCAAAGGTGACATATTGATGAGGGAGTGGAGACCTCCCCGGAGACCAGCTAATGAGGAGTGGTGTGCAGTTCACCAAGTTACTGCACAGAGATTCTGAGGATGGCTCACGAGTTGCCTATGGCAGGTCATTTACATATTCGGAGGACAGGGGATAGGGTCATGAGGCATTTCTATTGGCCGAAGATGCACAAGGATGTTGTGCAGTTCTGTAAGACATGTCATATATGTCAGGTTGTTGGGAAGGCACAGCCTTCTATCAAGCCTGCTCCCTTGATACCGATACCTGCATTTGATGAACCGTTTACTAGGGTTCTTGTTGACTGTGTTGGACCCTTACCCAGAACTAGGTCGGGTCACAAGTATCTTCTTATGATTATGGATTTGTCTGCACGTTTTCCAGAGGCAATACCGTTGCGCTGTGTGCGCGCATAACGCGCGCACGGACGGAAACTTTTAAAATGCTTAAAATGTCCTGAACTGTACTCTTAATTTGATTAAAAAGTGATTTTGAGCATTTCTAAATTGTGACGCGCGCGTACGTGCGCGGATCATGATGCGTGCGCGGATTTTGATGAGATTTTTTGTTGACCCTTGACCTGAAGTTCATGTGTGTCAAATATGGTTCATTTTTGATGACTCGTTATGAAGATATGATTGCTAATCTGATTTCACAAAATGGCGCATGGATGACGTCACGATGACCTGATGACCTTGAAAAAGATACCCGAGCTTGATCTGATATGACATGATGACTGACCGAAATATCATGAAAATTGACTGAAAACTTTTTGAGATTTCGTGGAAACAAGAAAGGGGGAGAAAATAAAAATTAACTAGAAATCCCATTTTGTAATTGAAAATTGGGCATAATCCCGACATCTGTTCAAAAATTGGAGACGACACTTATGAAAGCTTATAGTCTCAGCTATAACATATTAAAATCTGGAAGGAAATAGACCAAAAATTACTGAGATACTGCGCAGAGAACGATGTCATGTAGATTCATGAGTCGAAAAAAAATCATCTTCCATAGACATAACACGCAACTAGAATTTAATTCGTCATGAGGACGAATTAGGTGGTCTGTCTTTCAATTTGTACGATTATGATTGTAATCAGGATGATCATAATAATGGGGAAATACTAAACTGAAGATAGGATGTCAAGAATGCCATGAATGGAGATGCTTCTTGAGTACAGGAATGTAACAAAATGTGTAACGGTCATTGTAAAATGATTATGGTGATGATGATTATGATGATTATAATGATATAATGATGATGGCGATGATATAATAATAGCGATGATGATCATGACGGTGATGATAATGATGATGATACAGGATACTTGGGAGATTAGCCCCATAGCTCTAATACAGGACAAGAAATCACAATTTTCATAGGGTTGTATACAAACTACTGCACACTACTTTCTAATAGACATAATACGGAAAATAAGGCAGTTTATTACATTATTTGTGATTTTTTATGTTATACTAGTCGAAGAGGATGGTAAAATGACAGGCAAAAAGAAGCAAAAAAAAAAATTGTTATGGACCCACCGGGGATCGAACCTGGGTCACCGGAATGGGAGGCAAGTGCTTTGACCAATAGACCAAAATATTTCCCATAAACACGTAAACCAAAACGGGATTCTTAAATCACATTTTGTACTGAAAAATTGGGCATGATCCCGACATCTGATCAAAAATTGGAGGGCCTACTAATGAAAGCGTATAGTCTCAGCTACAACATATTAAAATCTGGAAGAAAATAGACCAAAAATAACTGAGATACTGCTCAGAGAACGATGTCATGTAGATTCATGATTCGAAAAAAAATCATCTTCCATAGACATAACACGCAAATAGGGAAAATTATGACATGGCATCTTGCATTGAAAATTTCAGTGTGATGACGTCATCAAAATGAAAAATGGTGGAAAGTGATCTGGTAGAGAATTGTCTCAGCTATAACATATCAAAATTTGGAAGAAAATCGATCACCTATTACTGAAATATTAGCAAATGAATACAAAAATGACGTCATTTTTTCAAAATCATTTTTTTGAGTTCATATGCAAATATGATGACGTTAGAACATGAGATCGGCAAAAATTCTACATGATTTCAAATCTACAACTCACAGGCTTTCAGAATATGTAAAGAAATTGGGGGGTTTCCCTATATTCTGAGGAGCTATGGCAAATTCTAGATGGGCATGTTTTTACCACTTTTTACATTAGAATGCCCATTGACGTGCGCACGAATTTGAAAGTTTGACGCGCGCGTACGACATTATGGAAGGTCAAGATTGACTGTAAATAGTTGGAAATTGTCAAGAATAGTGTCAGGAAGATGAAACATGCGAAAAACGGCGTTTTTATGTTCTCTATGCGCTGTGCGCGCGGACGCGCACGGACAGGAAATTTTAAAATGCGTAAAATGTCCTGAACCATACCCTAATTTGATTAAAAAGTGATTTGGAGCATTTTTAAATTTTGACGCGCGCGTACGTGCGCGTCATGATGCGCGCACGGATTTTAATGACATTTTATGTTGACCCGTGACCTGAAGTTCATGTGTCTCAAATATGGTTTATTTTTGATGACTCGTTATGAAGATATGATTGATAATGTGATTTCACAAAATGGCGCCTGGATGACGTCACGATGACCTGATGACCTTGAAAAAGATAGGGGCACTTGATCTGATATGGTCTGATAATTGACAAAAATTTGATGAAAATTGATCAAGTTGATTTTGAGAAATTGTGTTCACAAGAAAGTGGTGGAAAAATAAAAATAAATAATAAACTAGAATTTAATTCGTCATGAGGACGAATTAGGTGGTCTGTCTTTTAATTTGTATGATCATGGTTGTAATCAGGATGATCATAATAATGGGGAAATACTAAACTGAAGATGGGAAGTCAAGAATGCCACGCATGGAGATGCTTCTTGAGGACAGGAATTTAGAAAAATGTCTTAAACGGTAATTGGAAGATGTGATAATATTTGTGCAAGATAACAGGATAATGGTGATGATTATCATGACGGTGATATTATATCATCACCATCATCGTCATTATATCATCATAACAGTGATGATGATAATGAAGTTGATGATAATCATCAGCATCATCATGAATATCATGACAGTGATGATGTTAATGATGTTGATGATAATCATGATGATGATCATTATATCATCATGATAGTGATGATGATAATGATGTTGCTATGAATGGAGATGCTTCTTGAGGACAGGAATGTAGAAAAATGTATGAAACGGTCATGGTAAAATGAATATGGTGATGATGATAATGGTGATGATGATGATGTAATGATGATTATGATGGTGATGATAGTCATGATAATGAAGGGGATAATGATGAGGATTGATGATGTGATAATGGTGATGATTATGGTGATGGTGATTATGAAGATGATTGATGATATAATGATGATGGTGATAATGATGATAATGATTGGGATAATGGTGATAATGATGATAATGATTGGGATAATGGTGATAGACATGACTGCAATGACAGTGACCTTAACCATGCCAAATATGAAACGGGCTATCTAAGGAGCTACAGTGAATTTTGTATAGGCATGTTTTTGCCCATATATGGTCTATAGTGAGGGATCACGCCCGCGCGTGCTGCAAACTTTGACGGACGATAATTTCCTTATTAATTGTCGTAGAAAGATAGAAAAGGTATCAAATTGCTCAGAATTTTGTGTTCTATGAGGGTGCACAAGAAAAAACAGCGATTTTGGGCTCCGTCATGGTGAAATACGGGAAAACGTGCACGCACCCGTGTACGCGCGCAAATTTTTGAAATGCTCAAAATGACCTGAAACGTGTGCAGACTTGATCCTACGTGATTTTGAGCATTTTTAAATTTTGACGCGCGCGTACGCGCACGTCCTGACCTTTAGATGACCTGTGAGGACATGACTTGATGACCCGTCATGTGAACTTCATGTGATGTGAATATAGTTGATTTTTGATGATCGATTATGATGATATAATCGATCTTGTAAATTTACAAAATGGCGTCTTGATGACGTCACGATGACATGATGACCTTGTGCTTTTCACAGTCAAGTTTTCGTACAAAATTTTATGGCTGTGCCAAATTTCAAAAAGATTCAAGATTTAGTTTTTAAGTATTGGGCCTAGCAAAAAATGGTGGTTTTGGTGGTTTTTGGAGAATTAATATGAAATTTCCCGTTTTTCCCCGTTTTTTCATTTGTCAATGGGAGGAAAATGAGTGGAAATGTGAAGAATCTTCAAGTTGGAAGTAAATGGGTCCCACATTTCCTGCAAATCTGAACCATTTTTTTCGTTGTAGATGGCAGGATGGAGGAGCTATTAAGGAAAAGATGGACAAGAAAACGACGTCGACACTTAAAAAAAAAAAAAAAAAAAAAAAAAACTAATTGAGCTACGAATCTGCCTCTTTGTGTGCATGATGTTTGGTCACGATGTGAGGATTGTGGCAAGATTCAGAAAGATCGACGCTCTTGTTTAGGAGTTATCGGAGTTGGCATATTTGATTGTTGTGGGGGCACTTACGCGCGAACGTAAGCGTCCGCCCGCGTCCAAGTTTGTGAAATTGACCGGATCAGTATTAGCTTTAATCCTGCCAAATATGAGTGAGAAATGACTTTCCGTTATGAAGATATGACCATGAACTAATACACGACAGGGAATCAAAATTTCCATAGCCTTTGTACACAAACTACTGGAGACTACTTTCCAATAAACATAACATGCAAAATAAGGCAGTTTATTGCATGGTTTGTGATTGTGTATGTTATAATAGTCGAACAAGATCGTAAAATGAAAGGCAAAAAGAAGCAAAAAAAATTTTTTTTTAATGGACGCACCGGGGATCGAACCTGGGTCACCGGAATGGGAGGCAAGTGCTTTGACCAATAGACCAAAATATTTCCCATAGAGATAACACGTAAACGAAAAACGGGATTCTCAAATCCCATTTTGTAGTTGAAAATTGGGCATAATCCCGACATCTGTTCAAAAATTGGAGGCAACAGTTATGAAAGCTTATAGTCTCAGTTATAACATATTAAAATCTGGAAGGAAATAGACCAAAAATAACTGAGATATTGCCCAGAGAACGATGTCATGTAGATTCATGAGTCGAAAAAAAATCATCTTCCATAGACATAACACGCAAATAGGGGAAATTCTGACATGGCGTCTTTAATTGAAAATTTCACTATGATGCCTTCATCAAAATGAAAAATGCTGGTTCCTGATCTGGTAGAGAATTGTCTCAGCTATAACATATCAAAGTTTGGAAGAAAATCGACTACCTATTACTGAAATATTATCACATGAACACAAAAATGATGACGTCATTCTTTTCAAAATGAGAGTTTTGAGTTCATAGGCAGATACGATGACGTTAGAACATGAGATCGGCAAAAATTCTACATGAATTCAAATCCACAACTCACAGGCTTCCAGAATATGTAGAGGAATTTGGGGGTATCCGTGCATTCTGACGAGCTATGGCGAATTCTAGATAGGCATGTTTTTACCGGGGAACCGACATTTGCTCCGGCGGCAATTGCTCCTGCGACAAATGCTCCTAAAAATACGACAATTGCTCCGCGACAATTGCTCCGCGATAATTGCTCCTGCGACAATTGGTCCGTCGACATTTGCTCCTGCGATAATTGCTCCGGCGACATTTGCTCCTGCGACAATTGCTCCGACGACATTTGCTCCTGCGACAATTGCTCCGTCGACAATTGCTCCGTCGACATTTGCTCCGTCGACATTTGCTCCGATCGAGCGACAATTGCTCCGCGACAACTGCTCCGTCGATAGAAATGCATATATGCGACAATTGCTCCGTCGACATTTGCTCCGATCGAGCGACAATTGCTCCGATCGAGCGACAATTGCTCCGTCGATAAAATGAATATATGAGACAATTGCGACAATTGTTTCTGCAACAATTGTTTTGTCGACATTTGCTCCGATCGAGCGACAATTGCTCCGTCGATAAAATGAATATATGAGACAATTGCGACAATTGTTTCTGCAACAATTGTTTTGTCGACATTTGCTCCGATCGAGCGACAATTACCTACTCCGCGACAACTGCTCCGTCGATAATAATGAATATATGCGACAATTGCTCCGCCGATAAAAATGAATATGCGACAATTGCTCCGCGACAATAAACTCAGTAAATAGAAATAAATATTTGCTCCTCAACAATTGCTCCGTCGACATTTGCTCCGGCGACATTAGCTCCGGCGGAAAGCACTCGATCCGCCGACATTTGTTTCATTCGAGCGACAATTCCTTCGCGACATTAGCTCCGTCAAATAAAATGAATATGTGACAATATCATTGCTCCGCAACAATTGCTCATGCGACAACTTGTCCGCCGACATCTGTTCCGTCGGTCGTCGTTAATGCTTATGTATGTGACAATTGCTCCAACGACAACCTTATATAAAATCCTCATCAAAAGCGAACACAACGAATTCAGAACAATAGCTGTTGTTGGTGTTTCGGGATTTGGAAATAAACCTTTTTAAAGATTTTTTCTACCACTTTACCTTGTGATTTTGCATATACCTATTAATTATTCATCTATATGTTTTATTATTTTGTCCCCCCCCCCTCTCTCTCTCTCTCTCTCTCTCTCTTTCTTTATCTTGGGCATTTTTACTAGTCATGACACTTGCTGGTGGGGAAAACAAGCCAGTCCTGTATGTGGGTTGTTGCGAATTGCTAAAGTTCATAGGTTCAATTTAATATTGTAATAGTGAGGGGAAGGGAATATACGCCCAAAATATGGGGAATTGGTGGAATTAAGTGTTCGCTCCCGGGCCTCCCGCCACGTGGAGCTTGCATAATGCCTCGCAAACAAAACAAATTGACATATACATGTATTATACTTATTAATATGGCAGTACTCTATCAAACAGAAAATATCATAATAATGCCTCTTGCTCCCTGACTCCCCGATGCAGAACTGCATGGTTTAAATATATATATATATATAAACAAAAATAATACAAACGTGAAAGATAGAATAATTTATACCAGTAATACAAAAGTACGACAATCATTCTGGGTTGCCAAGTTCAACTTTTTAAACTGGTCAAGCGGGGTATTAAGTGTTCGCTCCCGGGTCTCCCTCAGCGTGGAGCTGACAAACGCCTTGCAAACAAAAACAAACAAATATTGACTAAACTGTACAGCTTTCTTTTTCTCTCTCTAAGCTGGTCATAATTATGCCTGGAACCAGCTCCCCGGCTCCTGCCGCGCTGAGCTGGTGTCGGCTTATTAAGAACAAAACTATAAAAAAAACACACACACAGAAACAAGAATCAGAGCAAACGTCAAACGTATGGCAGTGAAAGGAAATATATAAACCATGATAAAGTAAAAGAACAATCAAAATAAAAACATGCAAAGGCCTATGTACGTGGAGTCCAGTGGCGTATGGGAGGGGGGACTTGTGGATGTGTCCTCCCCCTCAAAACTTGCCGTTGGTACTAGTACTACAATGCCCGTGTCGGTATGCATTCGGCTGTGCATGTGGAAGAAAATATGAAGGAAGAAAGAAAGAAAAGGGCAAGGAAGAAGTCAAAAAGAAAGATAGATAAAGAAATGAAGCAGGTGCGTCGAAGATCCTGTGGTGGGGGGGGGGGGGGGGGAGGGGAGGGGGCAGTTGTTACCCACCATGAAAGTGATATGGACGAGCATTTGTCGCTCGATCGGAGCAAATGTTGACGGAGCAATTGTCGCAGGAGCAATTGTCGCATATAAGCATTTCTGTCGACGGAGCCGTTGTCGCTCGATCGGAGCAAATGTCGACAGAGCAATTGTCGCATATATGCATTTCTATCGACGGAGCAGTTGTCGCGGAGCAATTGTCGCTCGTTCGGAGCAAATGTCGACGGAGCAAATGTCGACGGAGCAATTGTCGACGGAGCAATTGTCGACGGAGCAATTGTCGCAGGAGCAAATGTCGTCGGAGCAATTGTCGCAGGAGCAAATGTCGCCGGAGCAATTATCGCAGGAGCAAATGTCGACGGAGCAATTGTCGCAGGAGCAATTATCGCGGAGCAATTGTCGCGGAGCAATTGTCGTATTTTTAGGAGCATTTGTCGCAGGAGCAATTGCCGCCGGAGCAAATGTCATACATTCGTTTTTACCACTTTTTACATTAGAATGCCCATTGACGCGCCCACGTAATTGAAAATTTTACGCGCGCGTGTGGCATTATGGAAGGTCGAGAATGACTGTAAATAGTTGGAAATTGTCAAGAATATTATCAGGAAGATGAAACATGCGAAAAAACGGAGTTTTTACGTTCTCTACGCGCTGTGTGCGCGCATAACGCGCGCGGACAGAAAATTTTAAAATGCTTAAAATGTCATAAACCATACTCTAATTTGATTAAAAAGTTATTTTGAGCAATTTTAAATTTTGACGCGCGCGTACGTGCGCGTCATGATGCGTGCACGGATTTTGATGGCATTTTATGTTGACCCTTGACCTGAAGTTGATGTGTGTCAAATATGGTTCATTTTTGATGACTCGTTATGAAGATATGATTGATAATGTGATTTCACAAAATGGCGCCTGGATGACGTCACGATGACCTGATGACCTTGAAAAAGATAGGGGCACTTGATCTGATATGGTCTGATAATTGACAAAAATTTGAAGAAAATTGATCGAGTTGATTTTGAGAAATTGTGTTCACAAGAAAGTGGTGGAAAAATAAAAATAAAGAAATAAAGAATAAAGAAAATTCTGACGAAATTAAAAGGTGATCTGTCGTTGACAGAACACCTAAATAGGGGAAATTCTGACATGGCGTCTTTAATTGAAAATTTCACTATGACGCCTTCATCAAAATGAAAAATGGTGGCAACTGATCTGGTAGAGAATCAGCTATAACACAAAATTTGGAAGAAAATCGACCACCTATTACTGAAATATTATCTAAAGAATACAAAAATGATGACTTCATTTTTTTCAAAATGATATTTTTTAGTTCATGTGCAAATATGATGACGTCAGAACATGAGATAAGTAAAGATTCTGCATGAATTCAAATCTACAACTCACAGGCTTTCAGAATACGTAATGAAATTTGGGGGTATCCGTGCATTCTGAGGAGCTATGGCGAATTCTAGATAGGCATGTTTTTCCCGCTTTTTACATGAGAATGCCTGTTGACGCGCGGAGGAATTTGAAAGTTTGACGCGCGCCTGTGGCATTATGGAAGGTCGAGAATGACTGTAAATAGTTGGAAATTGTCAAGAATAGTGTCAGGAAGACAAACCATGCGAAAAAACAGCATTTTTAAGTTTTGTACGCGCTGCGAGCGCGCATAACGCGCGCGGAGACACGAACGGTTGGGAAATTTTGAAATGCTTAAAATGTCCTGAACCGTACTCTAATTTGATTAAAAAGTGATTTTGAGCATTTTTAAATTTTGACGCGCGCGTTACGTGCGCGTCATGATGCGTGCACGGATTTTGATGGAATTTTATGTTTACCCTTGACCTGAAGCTGATGTGTGTCAAATATGGTTCATTTTTGATGACTCGTTATGAAGATATGATTGATAATGTGATTTCAGAAAATGGCGCCTGGATGACGTCACGATGACCTGATGACCTTGAAATAGATACCCGAGCTTGATCTGATAGGTCCTCACGACTAGAGATTTTGATGAAAATTGACTCAGCCGATATTGAGGAATCATGGTAACAAGAAAGTGGTGGAAAAATAAAAATAAAGAAATAAAGAATAAAGAAAATTCTGACGAAATTAAAAGGTGATCTGTCGATGACAGACCACCTAAAAAGGACACAGACGATAACACTTCACAAAAGCATAACTGAAAATGTAAGAGTACAGTAACAAGTACAGTAACGGTTGCTGCACGTTCACATGACTTTAAAAATATATTAGTTACAATGAAGGTATCATCGACATGGCGTTTCCAAATTCTTGGGCTGAGTTCGAGCGGGCAAGTTCTGAGCTCATCTTCCTTAAAGGATTCCATGTACAAGTTAGCAATAACTGCGGAAACAGGACTCCCCATGGCTGCCCCTTCTTGTTGTTCATAAAAGTCAACGTACATGAAGTACGTGGATTCTAGCATGAACTTAAGAAGATCTGTGACATGGGCAGGATAGAGCTTGGTGCGATCGGGCAGAGTCGCGTCGGCTTCCAGTCGCTGGAGAGTGACGACGCAAGCGGCTTCTACAGGTACATTGGTAAACAGGGATACCACATTGAAAGAGACCTTGATCTAGTGATCAAGTATGGTCTCGCTGCGCAAGAAATCAACAAACGCGACTGAGTTACGGACTACATGCTGCTTGTTACTTAGAAGTGTTGTAAGCAAATGAACTCGCACAAGATACTATCGGGCGCAACGGGATCTCAGGTTTGTGGATTTTCCGCAATCCATAGATTCCAGGAGGTTGCTTTTGTGAGGGTCTAAGCATACGGTATGTCGAATCATCGATATCACCATTCTTGTGAAAACCGTGGAGAATGGTCGCAAGCTTGCGGGAGAGACACTCGGTGGGGTCTTTCCGTAGAGCACGGTAAGGACCTGAGCTGATCAAATCTGACATCTTATCACGGTAAGTAGAGACGAAGACTAGCAGTTAGCGGTCGAAACGTCGCAACCCTCGTTTGCTCCTCCGTGTGACAACAGATCATCTTATACTCTTATTGTACTACCACGATGATCAACATCTTCCGCACCAAATGACACATTGCTTGATTTTAAACTCCAGTCTCATTCCCTGCGCAGTTTCAAGTTTGCGCAGTTTTGTGTGAAACTGCCATAAAAAATCGAAGACTTGACGTGGAAAGCCAGGAAGTTACAGTCTATCATCGAACGATTCCCCTCTGTGCGCATGCTCTCACCTGACTTCATCATTTTACCTCAGCTCGTGCTCACCGTCGATCAGCCATTCTGTTATAAGCAACTGAAATCCTTGCAGTCTGATTGGCTGAGAGCAAATTTGTTGGTAACAATCACTGACAAGACACGCCCCCTGTTTACTCTCGAGTGTACATGCATGGTGTACGTGTACTGTGTAGCCTGTACGTTGCCCATATATCGCTAGGTAAGTTGTGCGTCCTACATGCACCGCTATACATGGGACTACACGCGAAGAACGGTAGATGGTTTATGAATGACATTGCCGTCGATTTTTTCCCAGACATAACTGTTCAACGGATAATTTTGAAAAGATATTTCAAGGATCCCCTCATGTACTTTGATTTTTCATATATGAAAGTTTTGATCTTGCGCAATGACAGCAAATGTGAAAAATACTGCTACATTTTCAGACTTAAAAAAAAAAAATATGGCTCCTCATTTCTTTAAGTTTGACAACCTAAATATGATTTTAATATGAGTGATACTCATTATGGGTTAGAGCAACAGTTCCTCTTATTCTGGAATTTGACGTTTAGTTCTTTTCATTTGGTTGGTTCTAGGGCAAGATTTCACAGTTTATCTAGTTTTACGTAAAATATTGTTATTTTATGCAAATTAGGCAGAACGGAGTGAAAGCTTTTGGGCAGTTTAATTGCAGTGTAGAGCCGCAACTGATACATGTATGTGCCTGCCAAAGTGTATCAAAGTAAGATGCTTATACTACCCAAGGTAGCACCCAAGTAGGGGAATCATATGCAAAAAAATCTTTGAATTCTGTAGCTTTATGATATTACTACTGAAAATGTTCAAATTTCAGAGTTACACCCTTTAACGTGAAAATGACCATAAATACATGTAAAGACTGCTCAAGGGAGACAAGAAATTCAGTGGCTTCCCTTTTCATAGGATCATCTTTCCAATTAGATTATATTTTCAAGTTGTCCTGTACCTTTTGTTCTTATTAATTGATAAATATTGTCCTTTTCCCCTGTTCGTTGTAGATTACTTGACCAGCAAATTAATCGAGGAGGGAATGCCACAAACACGTCTGTAGTTCTGTCACAACTTGGCTCTCATGTGGAATGGTTAGGGACCCTTGCTACCGATAGACTGGCAAAGTAAGTTCAGATGACTTTTACAAGGAAGATGCTGGATATTAAGTTTCATATACCTCATACAGAGATACTTATTTATTGATTGGTCAAAAGCATAACACATGACATGATACATCTCGATCTATCGTTGCGTCAGAGGGTTTTGGCGTTCTATCAATTGACACAAGGTCAAATGATAGAACGCCAAAACCCTGTGATAGAACGCGTAACCCTTCCGCGACTTTTGCACACACGGAAGTACACAAAATTTGATTTAGGTATTATCAGCGCTTTCGCGAGTTGCTAGGCTACGACTACGTTCAATATACACACATCGCGTAAGAATTCCAACATGAATCAATGAAAAGGATGAGGTATATAAAACAAATATGGACTGGTCTGTAATCGGATGGTGGTGGAAATTATCACTCCCTCGGTGGTGTTCATACCGGCCCTTCCATCTTCCCCTCGGCTTTGTCTCGGGGGTGATAGAAGGGCCGGTACATGTATGAACACCACTGAGGGAATGATAATTTCCACCATCATCCTCGTTAGCAGTCAATATTATTTTGTATACTACAACATATGCTTCGGCAACAGTAGTTTCAAGGTCATTATCCTATACTAATCTAATTCCTAATGCTAGGAGTTCACTGGGCTGGCGCCAGTTGGTGCTGTGGCACCGAATTAATGTCCGCTCAGCATGTATCGCCAAGTGGAATAAACTGGGTGCCATATGGCGTGCACCAAATGCCACCCGGCTTGCTCCAAAATGTTGCGCCATTACACGGCGCCATTCACGCCAATAGACGGCTATTTTGCGGCACTTGGTGATTAGTTTGTGCCAAAGGTAGCCAAATTGGTTTGAACTTGCCGCCACTTGGCGCTACTTGCCGACTACATGTATATGAAAATCTTGCAAGTTGTGTGAGAAAGTCCTGCGATGCCGCCCTGCTTTTATAGGCTACAAGTGGCACTGAATGGCGGGCAACCAGGTGGCATTTGGCGCGAAGTAGTCACCAATCGGGTGCCGTTTGGCTCGCGCCACTGCACATTTGGCGCGGGCTATCCGCCTCTGATGGAATTATTTGGCGCGTAGTGGTGCAAACAAGGTGCCACTTGGCACAAAATCTCATTGCCGCAACTTGGCGCATTCCAGTGGATTCCAATAGGTGGATTGTTTGTGCCAAGGGGCGATATGTTCGCGCCATTTGGTGCCACTTGGCGGACACTTGGCGCTGATTGCTCGATGCAAGTGGCGCGATGAAGATTTCAAACATTTTGAAATTTTCTTGCCGCCAAATTCAAATTTGGTGCCACCATGAGCCAGTTGGGAGGCAGTTTGAGCCACTACACGACACTAGGCGCCACAGCAAATTGCATTGGCGCAAACTGGCACCAACTGGCGCCGGCCCAGTGGACTCCTAGCATTACTTCAACCAAGGACTGAACACTGCCTAACCCTATCCCTTACCCTAACTTAAAACCCAAATTGAAATCTTGTAACAGCAAATGTCAGAGTGCAGTATAGTAGTGATTGCAGGATAAAGAGTAGGCATTATTTTGCCTTTCATGCATGGTTACAAGTTGATTACATTTTATAGTAGGTTGGTGGTTGTGGAGAATCTGATAAATGAACATAAATGACAAAAGAGTTTTTGCTGTAACATACTGCACTGCTTTTTTCAGGATTCTTCTAAACATCCATTGCAGGTAAGAAACCACTTTGACCTCTCGTCTGATTCTTGTCACCTTTTAAAGATGCCTAAAAGCTAAATCTTCAAGAGTACAGATCTTTGTTTCTACATTCAGTCTTGATGCTAATTGATTTTCCTTGCAGTGTCATCACAGAGGATCTTGAAAAATATGGAGTGTTGTATGATAACATCAAACATTATGACAACTGTGTTACACCTCTCTCATGTGTCATTGTCAATGCTTCTTCAGGATCGAGGACTATCCTGCATCAAAACAAGTAAGTGAATGTGTAGTCACTCCTCGATGCACACGCAGTGTCATTACAGTTTTACAAATAGTCTCGGCCAAATTTTTAGTCAGACCGTACCTGTTATTGCTGAGATTCTTTGTTTTATTTCGCATGTGTGATACAGTATGACAACTCACGGCTACTTGCCTCTGTTCATGTACATCCATAATCAGTTTGGTTCTTGCATAGGGCAGTGCCATTGAGGGTTTTTTGGTGTTTAAATTTTTTTTTTTAATGTTATAAGTAAGCTGGTGGTTTATTTTAACCGTTAACTTGAATTTGTGCAGTTTAAAGGGCCCCTGCCATCAAAATGCAAATGGATACCTGTTGGTGTGCGGTTCTGATATTTAAACTTCTAAATATTATTGTTTCATAGATTTGTAGCTCACCTGAGCCTAAGGCTCGAGTGAGCTATTGCGATGGAAATTTGTCCGTCGTCCGTCGTCTGTTAACTTTTTACATTTTCATCTTCTTCTCCAAAACCCATGATCGGAATTCAACCAATCTTGGTAGGAATCATCCTTAGGGGTAGGGGACCCAAAGTTGCTAAAATGGTACATGTGGCCCCCAGGGGGCCCAGGGGGGAGGGCCCCCAATTGTAAAAGCTATGTAAATATGAAGCATCTCCTTCTCCAGAACCAGGTATAGTTCAGACTTGGTATTGTGTATGGAGATACCTCTATAGATGAAGAATGAATGTTGTTCATGAAATTTCTCTGAGTGGCCCTATAGGGGCCCTGTGGGGGTAACATACTGGAAGGGGGGGGGGGCGCTGCCAGGCAAAATGTACATTCTGATCTTCTTCTCCAAAACACATGATCGGAATTCAACCAAACTTGGTAGGAATCATCCTTAGGGGTAGGGGACCCAAAGTTGCTAAAATGGTACATGTGGCCCCCAGGGGGGCCAGGGTAGGGCCCCCAATTGTAAAACTATGTAAATTTCAAACATCTTCTTCTCCAGAGCCAGGCATAGCTCAGACTTGGTATTGTGTATGGAGATACCTCTATAGATGAAGAATGAAGGTTGTTTATGAAATTTCTCTGAGTTGCCCTATAGGGGCCCTGTGGGGGTAACATACTGGAGGGGGGGGGGGGGGGGGGGGCGCTGCCAGGCAAAATGTACTTTCTGATCTTCTCCAAAACACATGATCGGAATTCAACCAAACTTGGTAGGAATCATCCTTAGGGTTAGGGGATCCAAAGTTGCTAAAATGGTACATGTGGCCTCCAGGGGGGCCCAGGGGGAGGGCCCCCAAATGTAAAAGCTATGTAAATTTCAAACATCTTCTTCTCCAGAACCAGGAATAGCTCAGACTTGGTATTGTGTATAAGGATACCTCTATAGATGAAGAATGAATGTTGTTCATGAAATTTCTCTGAGTGGCCCTATAGGGGCCCTTTGGGGGTAACATAATGGGGGGGGGGGGGGGGGGGGGCGCTGCCAGGCAAAATGTACATTCTGATCTTCTTCTCCAAAACAAAGTTGCTAAAATGGTACATGTGGCCCCCAGGGGGGCCAGGGTAGGGCCCCCAATTGTAAAAACTATGTAAATTTCAAACATCTTCTTTTCCAGAACCAGGCATAGCTCAGACTTGGTATTGTGTATGGAGATACCTCTATAGATGAAGAATGAAGGTTGTTTATGAAATTTCTCTGAGTGGCCCTATAGGGGCCCTGTGGGGGTAACATACTGGAGGGGGGGGGGGGGGGGTGGGGCAAGTTGTCCGCCATCCATAAACTTTTTACATTTTCAGCTTCTTCTCCAAAACACATGATTGAAATTTAACCGAACTTGGTAGGAAGCTCAGACTTGGTATTGTGTATAGAGATACCTCTATAGATGAAGAATGAAAGTTGTTCATGAAATTTTTCTTGGTGGCTTTATAGGGGCCCCTGCACCAGATGTGAATTGATCCACCTCAGGTGAGCGTCGTGCCCCCTGGGGCTCTTGTTAAATATTTTTTGAAATATTTTGTGTGCTGAGCTGGCGGAAGTTACGTTCCACTCTTCTACAATACAATAGACAATGATCCCCAAGCTCAGCACACACTCATAATAAAATTGCATGCCTTCATACAATACCTCCTCATTGCCTTTGTTTTCCTGCTGATGCTCCAGCATGTCTGACATAGCAACTGCTATGTTGTCATTGTATGTTTTATTGCAATAGGTGTCAGCTTTGACAAAATTAACCTTTTAGTCACTGAGGATTATGCACATTGTAGTCATTCACTCAACTCATTCTCAGTAAACCATCTTGCGGCCTAGACTGTCTGCTGTAGGCAATATCTTTCAACAGTAAAGCATCGCTGCATTGCGGATCCTAAATGGCTTATGTGTAAAGATAGAACACACAAAGTTTCAGCTTCCAATAACCCCTACAATACATTTGCTGTAGTGTTACACGGGTCAAAGTCCATGGGCGGTCCCAGGTGGTTCAGTGACTAATAAGAAGGGCGGTCCCAGGCAGTTTAGTTGCTAAAGGATGAAATAACAGTAATTCACTTGCAAAATCGCTATTAGCTCACTGATGATTGACAGATGATGTCACAGGGGGGCAAATGGTCTGCAGGATTTCTTTCAGTGGGTGGGGCTTAGCAGGTTGTAGAAAATATTTCAAAAAATATTTCAAAAAATATTTAAAAGTCTATGAAACATAGAAGTTTAAATATCAAAATATGAGATGTACATGCATGTAGGACTGCTCAACAACAGGTATCCACATGCATTTTGATGGCATAGCCCTTTAAGTAACCACAGAAGTAGTCGACAAGAAAACTGTTGGGCCTAAAAACAAGGTAGGTCTTGAAAAATCCTACAAATTGTGAGTATCTCAACTGTCAATATTTTCAACACTTGAGTATGAATGATTGTTTTATATTTAGATTTATTAGTATGAAATGTTTTGCCTTTATTTCTCACTGTTTATGATGAAAGATAATGAAAAGGTCCATGTACATGTTGTAAATAAATACCTCCAGCAATGCTATATGTACATTCTTTTTTAGGGCTTTGCCAGAGGTAGATCTAAAAGACTTTGAAAAGATGGATCTCGCAAAATATTCCTGGATACACTTTGAGGTAATTCTCAGTTTTATCCTGCTCATAACTAGGTCACATCTTTATCCTTGATATTTCAATAGTCAATATTTAACAGATCTATTCTTTCCTTTTCTAAAAGCTAAGCTTTTTATTCTGGTATTGGACTATAGTTCAAGAAAAAAAGAAGACTTATTGTAGGTCCCGAGGTCGGTATTGTACAGTGCGAATAAAAAAAAATGCAACAAGATTTGATTTCAAATTTGTGAAGATTGTGTGTGTATATAGTGTATATGCTGCTTTTGTTGGGAGTTTACAACAAGTCGAAATGAAATAGGGTAAAAATAGGAAAAAAATACAAAAAAATTACCAACGGAAATATATTTTGTATAGCGTAGAGATAGCTACTTGTAATAGGATAAAAATAGGATTGAAACACATTTTTCCTATTTTTTCCCCTATTTTTTCCCCTATTTTTCCCTATTTTTATTCCAAGAAAATAGGATAAAACCAGAAAGAAAATAGTCCTTCGAAATTATTCCGGAAATAGGAAAAAACAAAAATAGGATGGAAATAGGATTAAATTAGGTGAAAACTAGGTAGAAAATAGGGGAAAACACGTTGAAGAAAATAGTGGGAGATGGAAAATAGGAAAAATATAGAAATAAAATAGTGGAAAACTAGGCAGAAAATAGGATAAAATTTGATTGAGAAATAGGATAAAATAGGAGGAAATAGGAATTGAATAATGGGAAACTACAGAAAAAATAGGACAAAAACAGGAATAAAATAGTGGAAAACTAAGCAGAAAATAGATTGAATCTAATTGAGAAAATGCAATGTAAAATATAGTCCTCGGGAGAAAATCTACAAAACCAATAAGAAAATAATTAACTATAAGATTAATATATTTTTCTATGGGTGTCCTGTGGGTGTCTACAGGAACAATCACATGACATTATTGATTATTATTTTATTAATCCTATCTTGTAATCATATCCTATCCTATACTATCCTATCCTATCCTATCCTATCCTAGCCTACATCCTATGTCCTATACCTAGCTACTAAGCAATTGTATCACATTCATTATATATAGGGACATAGTTGTAGTGCTATAAAAAATGGTTACTGACTAGATTACACTTTTATTATTAAAATTGATTTACACTTTTATTAATGAAATATGAAAATGCCTTTTGAAATTGTGTACAACATTACAATAGTTTAATGTAAGTAAAATTTCTATCAAAGTTCAAATCTTAATCCCAAATCTAAATGTATTTATCTATTTCCACTAGTTTTCATATTTTAGATTGTTATTCATGAATATTCATGATTGATTAGGACCTATAGAAACCAATAGTCAGGAAACTAGAATAAAACTATAGTGCTGGAAAAAATAAAGTTTGGAAAATAGGATAAAACTAGTGCTGGATCATGGGGAAAGATAAAAGTTTGGAAAATAGTACAAAACTAGTTTTAGAATAATGAGAAAACTAGGATGAAACTAGAGCTAGTCTGAAAAATAGGATAAAACTATTTTTTTGACAAAAATGAAAAGTGCAAAAACTAGGGAAAAAATAGTCCGGAGAGAAATGAGGTCTAAAAAATAGGAAAAAATCAGAAAATAGCCTCAAAATAGGCCTATTTCTATTATATTTTCCATGGGAAATAGGATAAAAATAGGCCTATTTTCCTGAAATAGGAATAAAATAGGTGAAAAATAAAAAAATAGCCTAAAATTACTTCCATTTTCTTCCTATTTCCGAGGGAAATACAATAAAAATAGGCCTATTTTCCTTAGAATAGGAATTAAATAGGGAAAAAATAAAAAATAGCCAAAAAATAGATCTAATTTTTTCATATTTTCCAAAGAAAATAGGAAAAAAATAGGTCTATTTTCGTTTAAATAGGAATAAAATAGGGAAAAAATAGGGAAAAAATATATTTTCACACTTCCGAAAACTACTGGGGTATACGTGCCTGGCCTGGCATATAAATTATTCTCTCATTTGTTTATCAAACTTTAGGAGGTGAAATGTTCACAGTGCCTTAGTATTGCTAGTATCAACAGAAATTGAAGAAATCTGACAAAGTTTCTACAATCACCTTAATTTTGACTGTGTATTCTGTCATGAAATTCTTGGAAGCATCTTCACAGAATGTTTCATTAAGTAATGGAAATCGTCTGTAGATTTGCAACGAGTGTACTGGCTTAAAATGTTGGGTAGATATTTGTATCAAAATGTAAAACTTGATGTATACATAGCGGCGATTATGCTTTTTATTTTTGTTGACAGGGCAGAAATCAGGTCAATGTTGAGAAAATGATCGGTGTAATAGATGTCTACAATGATAGAAGGAAAGATTCCAATCCTGTCACTGTATCCATAGAGGCAGAGAAACCAAAGAGAATCTCACACGGTTTTCTTCAGAAAGCAGATTATGTAAGTTTGCCCATGTATCTTTAGAACCAGCCCAACGATCGATTACAAGTTTGGACAAAGATTTGAGGCCTTGAAAAGAAGTACAAGCTTGATTTTGATTGACGGGAAATCCAACCCTGGTAGGAAGTTACTACTCTGATGTAAAGCAGAAACATCCTTCCTGAAATAAAGAATTACTATGATCACATACTGTACGGTGGCAGTTCCAGGAATTTGAAATAGGGGAGGGGACACCAGCAGCGAGGGGAGCGTAGGGTGTGGGAAAGGGGTATCCCTTTTGCAGATCTTTTGCATGCCCAGTAAAAACCCACCTTTAAAGGGTAATTCAACCTTTGTAATAAGTTTATTTGTGTGAAAGCAGAAACAGGATGGTGAATGTTTGAAAGAAATTGGGCCAAAGAATGAAAAAGTTACATATTGCAAATTTGTATGAATGTTGAAAAATTAAGATCACTGAATTTATGCAGATCTCAAATTGACAATTTGGTGAGTAGATGCATTGAAAGTCAACGCTCCCATTTGTTCTACAAGAAAGTACAGTCAAACCTGCTTTAGCGATCACCTGTATAGAATGACCACCTGTTCATAACGGCCACCCTAATTTCCCCAGCAGGAAGTTTACGTGATTAGCGACCTTTATACCACCCAATTTGCTTCCCAACAGGCGGAAAAATCACCCCACAGTGACCGCCAAACTCGGCAGTTGGCCGTTCACCAACCATTTACACAACAGTAGAACTCAAATTCTAAGACATTTAGCTCATCAAAAGGACATTTTATTACCTATTAAAGGGAACGTTTGTCACAATAATCCAGGGGCAGGCAAAACGTCTTTTGTTCGGAACTCCCGATTGACTGCTCTGTTAGTAACCGTCTGTTATGGGGAAATCTTCAATATGACATTTCTCAACCTTCCCCATAGACAGATGCACACAGTTAGGTGCATTTAGAAGCCCCCTTTTCTACTAACTTAGCCCACAAGTGTTTTCATCTCATTAATTGATAATTATCCAAACTGTTCAACCCATCAGTAAGCACAGGTACACAGCGCCCCTATGTCTATGCATGAGTTACCTAGGCATGTCCAAAAAAACGGCGCAGAATACTGCTCCGTATCGGTAAGATTACATCTATGAAAGAGCTAGGCAAGCGCTATAGTTGGAACTGAGCTGAAGCATGTGGTGCTGAAGCATGTGGTGTTTTGTTATTTCCTTACTAAGTTTTAAATACAGATGTATATAAAGTATTAAAAGTTTCCTTGATTCTAAAAAAGAAGAAATACTGAATTTGAATTACATGTATAATGTCATTGGCAACAATAGTCAAATTTGACTGATTGCCGATGCCTAAGCTGACCTAAGCTTACGTCGGAATAGTTTTTCACTATTATAGAAAAAGATCTAGGTAGTAGATGTATTTACTGAACTTAGAAAGGTCTAGACCATGATATATTTAAAAGTTTTAAAAATAAAGTAGATAAGGTAATAATTAGAAATAGAATTAGGACTTACTGAGCAGCCGACTACAATCTGTTCGATACCATGTTCGCTACGTTCCGGTTACGTTATACTGCACTGCACTGTTAACGCGTACGCCACTGAATGCAATACTACGTACACACACACAAACAAACAAACACACACAGAAATTTAAAAAATGGCGATCTTTCCCGAGAACCGCTTCCGGTTCCGGGGTCAATTCTATTATCTGCACATACGTCTACAACGTGCTTACGCTCAGTCGCTCACGTCTATCAAAGATGTCAATGGGCGGAGACTATTCAATTGATATGACCGTCCACACACTACGCGATATGTGAGCATTCAGTCTCTACGGAGGTCTTGTGGAGCCAGACAGAGTCTCAGCGGAACAACCGACGCTACAGAGACTGAAGCTTTTGGTCTATCACTATGCTAGACCTTACAGACGAACAATACAGAAATAGAACTCAAAACCAAATTCAACGACATTTAGGATATTAGAAGGACACTCAGCTAATTACTGAAAGGGAATGTTTCTCACACATTAAATGGATAATCCGAGTGTAGGCGACCAGCAAACGTCATGCGTCTTTTGTTTCGAACACGCAGTTGTTCGCTTCACTGTAACACATCCCCTCATCGATAAATCAACATGAGCACGTCAATCAAACAGCCTCGTTAGTAACAATCTTTTCTAAAATAAATGTAAAAATCTATTTTCTTGGCTAAAGATTAATTGAAATATGCTTTAAAAAAAATGCAATGTTTTATATCTTTTAAACTAATGAAGTTGAAATTTTACAGAAGCAATGGCTCCTTCTGTTGCCTTGCTTGGTGTTCCTGGCATGCATCACATTGCTTTGTGATACGTTCAATGTCTTTGTTGATGTTTGGCCAGAACACTGTCTCACGAGCTAGTCGCCGTGTGCTCTCAATTCCCATGTGTCCAAGGTAAAGTTGTGTAAGGATATCTTCCCTAAGTGTCTTTGGTATGATCACTTGACTTCCTTTGAAGAGTACTCCGTGTGACACCCCAATCTCTTCTCTGTAAGACCAGAATTGTCTTAGTGATGTCGGCAACTCCTTCACTGTCTCAGGCCAGCCCTAGTTGACTATCTGCCACAATGACCTAAGAACAGGGTCACTTGACGTCTCCTTCTGTTCTGCCCTTTTGTGTTGTCCGAAGAAGATCAGGTCAAATTTACTGCAATAAATCATATATACCTACCTATTATGCTAGTAGTCTTGACTACGCGACCCCTTCGAGAACTTAACACAAATGAGTCACAATATTGTGCACACCCCCCGTAATCCTATTGTTCCCCTTCGCCACTCACGCGCGGCAACACGCAACGGCCATCTTCCTCTTTCTTGCTCGCCCCCGACGAGTTAGGATGTCAAGTCATGGCGCTCCTGAAATCAGGTCTTTTTGTATCTTTTCAGCGCGCTTTTTCGCATCTTAAAAGCACTTTTCGGTACTTATATTCGTCTAGATTATAGTACTCTTGTGTTTTGTTAGTCACTTTTGCCGATTGCTAGGGATTTTTGATTCCTTACCTTGGCAATTATTTTTCACTTTTACGGTTAGCTCCACGAAGTTATATCTATGTGTTTGCGGGTGTTTCCGTTTGGCACCGAGCCTTTGGGTTCGGTGTTTGCTGTCACGGTTTTTTGCTGTGAAATTTGTTGTGCGTATCTCCAAATTTATTATTATTATTACCTGCACTGAGTCAAAGTATTTCATATTTTGGTATACTTTATTGTCTGTTTTATTGCAGTGTTATGACTTCGGAAGAAGAAGCAGCTAGGTCGCGGAGACCTGCTTCTTCCGAAGAGTCGTCTAGCAAGACGACTCGGCCCTCTAGAACTCTCCCGAGTACGTCGGTACATGGGGGAAGGAGGAGAGCTGCAGGTAAGTTGCCCAGTGGTGTTTCCCTGCAGGGTTTTGCCAGCCCATGTTGGTCTGGGTTCTCATACCCTAGCCCCCGGCCGATGCCAATGGGGGAGCGAGTACTTCCCGGGCTGTCTATATTGCCAGCTGATGGGAAGGCTCGAGCCAACAATTATGGGCGCTCTACGGAGCGCCCATAAGTGCGGTTACCGGAGCGCGCGATTACTTCCGGTTTGACCTGAGGTCACCTGGGTGCGTGATTACTAGTGCTCTCCAATTGTCGCCCACGGGCGGAACAATAATGAGTTCACATGCTATTAGTAGTCGTTGGGCGAATACTGGGACATTGTCCCAGTCTGCCCTCGCACCTGGTTATTGGATAGCCCCCGGCTGACGCCGTATGGGGGAACGAGTGCTACCGGGGCTGTTGCTTTGCCAGCTGATGGGAAGACTGGAGCCTACATTTATGGGCGCTCTACGGAGCAACAGGTGCAATCACCTGAGTGCGCGACTGCTAGTGCTCTCCTATTGCCACTCTCTAGTGGTACAATAGCGAGTTCACAGGCCTTTAGTAGTCGGTGGGCAAATACTGGGTCATCCCGGTCCGCCCTCGCACTGGGCGCCTTGAGCGCCGGTCCCATGGCTGTTGCATCTTCTTGCTCAGCCGATATGGGTAATTTGTGCGCGTCTTTGGGTTCATACCCTCGGCGCACTTCTCCCGTAGAGGGAGGTGAGCGTCCCTCAGCAGAGGGTTCGGTTCGTGTTTCCGAAGCGGCTTCGGGGATGCGAACGAAACCGAATAAACGCTCTAAAAAGTGGGTTTCGGCTTCGGCTCTTGTTGAGCCAGCTAAAAAGAAGCCTAAGAAAGGGGCTAAAAGAGGCAAGGCTTTGCCTGCCTCTTGCCCGTCGGGTTTTGGCTAACCCACCGGCCTCTCAAGCTGAGATGTTCGGCATGATGTGGGCTTTTGCCCAGACTCAGGGTTGGTCCCTTGTACCGGGCACCACATCCCCTGCTTCTGTCCCTATTTTAAGGTCTGACATTGAGACTAATCAGCCTTTTATTGTTGATTCTTCTTTTTGTGAGACGGGATCACATGCGCCTCCTATTCTCGCAGCCCTCGGGGGCTCCGCCGGGTGAGGAGACTTATGGTGGTCCATGGGAGGATCCGACTGTTTCGGCCTTTGTTCGTGATCCTTTGTCACGATCAATTCAGGCGGAACCAGATTTAGAGGCGGCCTCTCAAGCTTCGGTTTCCGAATCTCTGGGGCAGGCAGAGCCTCAGTCGCTCTCCCTTTGTGGGGTAGAAGCGATTGCTTTGTTGTCCTAATATCTCCCTGCTTTTCAGTCAGCCTGCGCACAGGGTTCGACTTCGCGTTGGTTCAGGCAGCAGGATTCCTCCGAGGGTATTTCTCTTGCGCAGGATTTCAAGCTGGAGTATGACCGCATTGAAGCGGCGCTTCTAATTAAGCGTCCTGTTTAGTTTGCAGTGGTCACAGCTTTCCACTGTAGCTGCCTCGGTCATGTACCGTCGCAGAGTCTTGGTTCTTACGGCCCTTGGGGTTAAGGAGTCGGACATCGCACCGCTTCTCCGGGATGTTCCGTCTCGGGGTCCTTCGCTTTTTGGCGGTCAATTTGCTACGGTTTTTCAAAGAGAAATCGATGCACGAAAACAGGTCTCTGTCTTGATTACGCAGTTTCACGCTCACTCTAAGTCGACGTGGGCCTTTGTCCGCGACTTGGTAGGTGGCCGTCTTTGTTCCGTTCTCCCCGCTTGGGAGGCCATCTCCGGGGACGCTTTTGTTCTCTTTGTCGGGCGAGACGGATTCTTCATAGATCTGTCCGCCCAGCTCCCCGGAGGGGCTATAAGAACTTGGTCACCTCACATGTCTGCCCTTGCTCGTTCTCTTGCCTCATCGGAGATCGAATCTCTGTTGAAAAAGAGGGCTATAGAAAGGGTAAGAGACCGGCCGTCTCTTTCCCTTTCTCCAATCTTTGTTATTCCCAAGCGCTCGGGAAAACTTTGTTTGATACTGAATTTGAAAAGAATAAACAAATTCATTCCTTCAGTACATTTTCGGATGGAGACTCTCGCCTCCATTCTCCCGTTGATCAAGAGGAAGGACTACGCAGTCTCGATAGATCTCAAAGATGCGTATTTCCATATTCCCATTCATCGCGCTTCGCGCGATTTTCTAGGGTTTTCCTTCCTCTCAGAGACTTTTCGCTTTCGCGCATTCCCTTCGGGCTGCGCCCAGCCCCTCAGGTTTTTACTCAGGTTGTAGCCGTGCTGGCAGCCTCACTGAGGCGATGCAGCCTTCGGCTATTTTGCTACCTGGACGATTGGCTTCTCCTAGCGGAGTCGCGCGATCGTTTGTCAGACGAGACTTGTTTGCTCGTCAATCTTACTCAAGACTTGGGTTTCCTAATAATTTGGGAAAAGTCAGAGTTAGTTCCTACTCGCAGCCCAGTTTTTCTGGGGGCTGTGTTAGACATTCGGAATCAGTTGGCTCGGCCCAGTCGAGACAGGATTCTCACCATTGACTCGGCAGCTCGCAAGCTCATGCTGGCCAGAAAGGTCAAGGCCAGACAGTGGCTTCAGTTCTTGGGGTATCTAGCCAGTCTAGTCGATGTTCTGGAGGATTGCCGGCTCTTTATGAGACCGTTTCAGAGACATCTCCTCAAGTTTTACAAGCCGGGCAAGGATTCTCTGTTGGTCTGGATTCCAGTACCAATAGGAATCAAGTCTCTTCTCTCTCGTTGGACGAACGAGGAGTTTCTTGCGTACCCCCCTTCCGTCGATCTCGGTTTCGACGGATGCCTCTCGGTTGGGGTGGGGAGGACGACATTGCAATGGCAGCACGGTCGCGGGGGATTGGTCTCATCTTGGGACTCTTCCCCATATCAATGTCCTGAAGTTTATGGCAGTTCTATTAACCCTGCTTCATTTCAGAAGTCGACTTCTCAGTCTTTCAGTTCTGATCCTCACGGACAATGTCACTGTGGCGGCTTATATCAATCGGCAGGGAGGCACTCGTTCTGCTACCCTGAATGCCTTAGCAGCACAGCTGTGGAGGTGGTGTCGTCGCATGGCGATCACACCCGTGGCCTCTTTCATCCCTGGTCAGGAAAACCTCATTGCGGATTTTCTGTCTCGGGGCAGGTGTCTTCCATCAGAATGGATGCTCCATCCAGAGGTCTTTTGCCGCATTCGCAGTTGCCTGGGTCCACTGGAAGTGGATCTTTTTGCATCGGTTCTAAACCACCAACTTCCGAAATATTGCTCCCGTGCTCGCGATCGGGTAGCTTGGGCTCCTTCCTTCCAGCTGATGCCGCGAGTTTTGCGGAAGATCAGGGAAGATCAGGCTCGGGTGCTTGTGATAGCTCCCTTTTGGCCCAGGAGGAGTTGGTTTCCGGAGCTAATGAGCCTTCTGGCGGCTCAACCGTTTCGTTCTTCCGGATCTGGTGTTGCATCCCCTCTCGGGGATTCTTCACCACAGTCCGGAGTCCCTTCATTTGACTGCTTGGCCCCTGTCGGGGAATCTGCAAGACAGTCGGGTCTCTCTCTGATAGAGCTGCGGACTTTTTAATGTCTAGTCGTAGAGTTTCTACTGGGGAAATTTATAATTCCCGTCTTTCGGTCTTTTTCCTTTATGTGTAAAGAGCGAAATCAAACCCGGTCTAAGGCTCCTATTGGTTCAGTTGCGGATTTTCTAATCTCGTTATTTGACAAAGGGAGATCCGTCTCTACTATCCGAGGCTACCGATCGGCGATCGGGGCCATTCACTCGGGCTTCTCAGATGGTTTGGGGATTTCTAATTCCCTGCTGTTGAGTGGTTTGATTCGGTCGTTCTTTCTGAAACGTCCTCCACGTTCTAAGTTAGTCCCGTCTTGGAGCCTGCCTAAGGTCTTAGAAGCCCTGGCGAAGTCTCCTTTTGAGCCGTTAGGTGAAGCTTCACTTCACCATCTTACGGTTAGGACGCTCTTTTTGGTAGCCATTGCCTCTGGGCAGAGGCGCAGTACTCTTCATGCCCTCTGTCTTACTCCTGGTCATGTTCGCTGGGAGAGAAAAGGTGTTAGATTGATTCCTAAGGCTTCTTTCATTGTCAAGAATCAAACGGCTTCCTCTGGCCCTGTAGAGATTTTTCTTTGTCCGCTTGCTGGATTTTTTTCGTCAGTGCGCGAGGACAAAGTTTGGTGTCCTGTTACAGCTCTCAAATGGTATATTGATAGGACTAAGTCTTATCGTAAGGATGATCAGTTGTTCCTGATCACTCGAGAGCCTTTTTCTCCTGCTTCTTTTGATTCCATTTCTAGATGGATCGTCGAGGCTATTAGGGCTGCTGGCACAGAGGCTCTTGTATCTGACAGTAAGCCTCATGCTCATGACACTCGTAGTGTCTGCACTTCCTGGGCTCTGTTTCAAGGTGTGGCGCTTGATGATATTTTGAAGGCTGCTTATTGGCGTTCGCCCAATTCCTTCATTTCTTGCTACCTTAGGGATGTCCCTGCAGGTGAGGCTATTTTTGCGTCAGCCACCTTGAAGGCCCCTGTGTCTTCTTTGTAATCCTATTCCCCTCTGCTTGAAACATGCCTCCCGGTCTTTGAGTTGGCGCTGGGCTAGCATAATAGGTAGGTATATATGATTTATTGTTGTAAATTTGTATATTACTATTTACTATATAAATCTATATACCTACCTACCTATGACCCTCCCTCCTTCCCCGCACCTTGCAAGCAACATGTTTCTACTTGGGGTTGCTCGCAAAAGAGGAAGATGGCCGTTGCGTGTTGCCGCGCGTGAGTGGCGAAGGGGAACAATAGGATTACGGGGGGTGCGCACACTATTGTGACTCATTTGTGTTAAGTTCTCGAAGGGGTCGCGTAGTCAAGACTACTAGCACAATAGGTAGGTATATAGATTTATATAGTAAATAAGAAAATCAGTGCTGATTTTACAAGTTTGCAACATCTCTCAATCATCGCCTCCCGAGATACTGTTCTCGAGTGCGAGATCCGGAACCTTGGGCCCTCGACGCGTTCTCCCTTCAGTGGGGGAACTTCCGGGGTTACGCCTTTCCGCCGGTCTCCTTAATTCCTCAGGTCCTGGGGAAAATTCAGGAGGATCAGGCGTGGGTTCTGCTCATAGCCCCTTGTTGGCCGAGGAGACCTTGGTTTCCTCTTCTCTGCTGGACGGTCGGCCACTCTCCCTTCCTCGGAGAGCAGACCTCCAGCGGCTCTACATTTGACGGCTCTCTCTGAGAGTCCTGCAGTCCTCGCATCCTCCCCGACAGAGCCTCCCAGTTCATAGTCCAGAGTAGAAGAAAATCTACCCGAGCTGTTGATAACTCGAGGTTAGAAGCCTTCCATGATTGGTGTGGGGAGACGGGAGTTTCTCCCCGTTCTGCTCCGGTCGGTGCTATTTTCGATAAGGGTAGATCTCTCTCTACCATTCGTGGATACCGTTCAGCTATTGCTGCGGTTCACCTTGGTTTTTCTGATGATTCGGGAGTTTCGAACTCTCCCTTCTTGACCCATTTGCTGAGGTCGTTCTTCTTAAAACGACCAGCAAATCGCCAGTTGACTCCTGCATGGAGCCTTCCTTTGGTTTTGGACGCTTCCGCCAAACCGCCTTTTGAGCCGTTGTGCAAAGCGATGTTACACCATCTCTCGATTAAGACTGCCTTTGCTATTGCTTCCGGGCAGAGGAGAAGCACTATTCAGGCTCTCTCTCCGGCGCCCGGGCATATCAGATGGGAAAGGCAAGGTGTACGTCTTGTCCCTCGACCTTCGTTTATTGCCAAGAATCAGACGGATTCTTCTGGCTCGATCGAAGTGTTCTTGAGTCCTCTGTCAGAATTCTCTTCTGAGAATAAATCTTCTGAGAATAAATCTTCTGAGAATTCTCTTCTGAGAATAAATCTTCTGAGAACTGAGGATAAATCTTGGTGCCCTGTTAGGGCTCTCCAATGTTACTTGGATAGGACTAAGGCCTTTCGTAAGGATGATCAGCTCTTTCTCATTTCCCGTCACCCTTTTTCCCCAGCGTCACGGGAGACTATCTCCCGTTGGATTGTCGAGGCTATCCAAGCTGCGGCTTCGGAGGCTCTTCTGTCTGAGAATCCTCCAAGAGCGCACGATACCAGGAGTGTTTCTTGCGGGCTGCCTTTTGGCGTTCCCCTACCTCCTTCACTCCTTCTATCTTAAGGATGTTCCTTCGGGTGAGGTTAGGTTTGCTACCTCTGTTTTGAGAGCTGCTTCGTCTTCCCTTTCTGCCCCGCGTTAGTTCTCCCGTCCTGGGACATGCCACCGGGTTTTTATCCGTGCTATTCTAGCAAATAAGTAGATACATTGATTTATTGCTGTAAATCAAGAAAATTATATCTAATTTTGTTATTTACTAGATAAATCTATGTACCTACCTATGTCCCTCCCTCCAGCCCCTCTCCTTGCCTGACAACATGTCCTAGACTCTGTCTCTGACTGCTCGGAAGAGGAAGAGCATGGCGGCTGCGCGATCTTATATTGGAGGACGGGGAGCGCGTGCGCGGGCAGGGGAATGCGCGTTTCAGACTTAGTTTTTTTCTCGAATGACGGCATAGTTTGGGAAACTAGCAAATAATTAGGTAGATAGATAGATTTATCTAGTAAATAACAAAATTAGATATAATTTTCTTGGTTTGCACAATGATGATTGACAAACAAAACAAGATATATTTGATAATTGTATATTAATTTCGTTTTAAAGAACGTAAAACATAAGCATAATTAAATCATTTATGTACAATGAAGTTGATGAAAAGCAAAATGCTAAATCACAGTTATTATGTTTGGAAGTATAGATGTAGGATTCTGATCCCTTAAATGAAAAGACCCCGTGGGTGAGTGGCTTGGATGAACAATCGTATGAGATCAACACAGTAGTGTGAGATACTGTACTCACTTTATAATAGCAATGAGATTTTTTAACGAAACTTTTACCAGAAAGCGGTTTTCTAATGCCTTAATGTGGGAAAAAGATAAAATTATTCCTATTGAGCTAAGAATATTCTGGAGAGTTGGGTAAGCACTAGCACACAAGTCTAACTCAGAACTATCTCTTTAATTCATAATTATTGATAGATCTAGCAAGATGAAAATCTGATAATTTGGGGAGTGGTGCATTTCCTGACATGATCTGACCATTCATTGTTGATTTTTTTCCCCAAAAGAGACAGGATTGAGACGGTATATTTTGGGTGCGATCGATTCAGTTTAATACGTGAAACAACAAAGATGAAAACAAATAATACAAAGTGGTTTTAGGTCTGTGTAAGATCTTGTGTAATTCAAAGACAAAGAAAATGTGAGTAGTAGTAATAATGTGCAGGGACATGTTTAATGTGTAAAGCCTGACAGTAAAATTAGTACAAAATGGATCACTTTGGCAGATTATATGGACCGTCGAGTTTCGATCCCGGCTACGCAACGTACACAATCTCCGCATGGAGATAATCATAATGCCATGCACATCATTTTCCGGGATTCATTCCATGCACGATCTTAAAGGTTGACTAAATTAGAGAGAAAATGGATGCTCTTTCCATATAGTTTTGCCTTCTAATCACGAATCTGCCAATCGATTGTCCAAATTATGTCTTGTTTTGGCAAAAAAGGGGCAAAAGTAGAGGTTTAAAACTCGTGAGCTGATTGGCTAACCCCCAAGTGATGTATGAAAAGTAAGAGGCACAAGATCTGCAGGCTGCAGCATATAATATTGTACGCAGAATGCGGTATTTGACCCCTCTGTTCAACGGACAATTATGAAAAAAGGAAATTAATAAATATAATCTTAGGAGTGAATAATCAATAGCAATATACACTAAAGGAAAAAAGAAACTTATAAAAGTTCAAGAGATCACCAAATTAAATTCTCTGCATGGAAATGTACCAAAATTGGATATAATGTTGATTCAATGCATGGCTTTAAATGACAGTCAATAACAAAAAGTTTTCTTCAATGCCACAAAAGAAATGTGCACTGAAGCAAAGGACTCTCTAATCCCCAAGTCACAAAGACAAACTGCAGCCTTGTACACCATATGCATGTCAATGAATGAAACAAAAGAATTTCAAAAGGGATTTGCAAGTTCATATCCAAACAGATTAATAGCCAAACAGATTAATAGCCAGTATGTCCACCTCTAGCTTGCTGGCAAGCTGTACACCGTCTTCGCATGCTTCCGATCAGATTCGCGATGGTAGCCTGGGGAACATTGTTCCATTCCTCTTGCAGTGCTGCAATGAGCGTCTCCCTATTGATGGGTTGATTGTCACGCCTTGACACACGTCGACCAAGCTCTTCCCAGAGATGTTCAATTGGAGAAAGGTCTGGTGAACGGGCGCACCATGGCAGAACATCAATATCCTCTTGCTCGAGGGGTGCAAATCCCTTTTGAAATTCTTTTGTTTCATTCATTGACATGCATATGGTGTACAAGGCTGCAGTTTGTCTTTGTGACTTGGGGATTAGAGAGTCCTTTGCTTCAGTGCACATTTCTTTTGTGGCATTGAAGAAAACTTTTTGTTATTGACTGTCATTTAAAGCCATGCATTGAATCAACATTATATCCAAATTTGGTACATTTCCATGCAGAGAATTTAATTTGGTGATCTCTTGAATAAGTTTCTTTTTTCCTTTAGCAATGAATAATCAATAGCAATATATTTTCTACAAGATCAGAAAACGCTTTCGCCCAAATATACAGCTCTTGTTTTGTTTTTTAGCTTTTCTTTTGAACAATGTTCTCATCCTTCTGAGCTTGCGGAACGAAAGTTTTGCATTGGTCATAAATGCGTGCACAGCCGTTTTATACGTCTGTATGTGCAATGTCCTACACAGCTTTAGTACGGCAGTGGCTATGTTCCCCTCGTACATAGCGACTGGTGAATGCTTATGTTTATTTCACTTACGAATCACGAATCTGCCAATCGATTGTCCAAATTATGTCTTGTTTTGGCAAAAAAGGGGCAAAAGTAGAGGTTTAAAACTCGTGAGCTGATTGGCTAACCCCCAAGTGATGTATGAAAAGTAAGAGGCACAAGATCTGCAGGCTGCAGCATATAATATTGTACGCAGAATGCGGTATTTGACCCCTCTGTTCAACGGACAATTATGAAAAAAGGAAATTAATCAATATAATCTTAGGAGTGAATAATCAATAGCAATATATTTTCTACAAGATCAGAAAACGCTTTTGCCCAAATATACAGCTCTTGTTTTGTTTTTTAGCTTTTCTTTTGAACAATGTTCTCATCCTTCTGAGCTTGCCGAACGAAAGTTTTGCATTGGTCATAAATGCGTGCACAGCCGTTTTATGCGTCTGTATGTGCAATGTCCTTCACAGCTTTAGTACGGCAGTGGCTATGTTCCCCTCGTACATAGCGTTGGTGAATGCTTATGTTTATTTCACTTACGTTTTTTTTTTTTTTTTATGACTCCGCCCACCGTAAGTGGTGCCAGAGGCATTATGTTTTCGGGTCATCCGTCCCCTTTTCATTCTCGCGATAACTTCAAAACCGTTTAGCGGATCAGTTTGTAACGTGGCCCATGTTTGCATATGGGAGGGACGATGAACTGATTAGATTTTGGTGTCTCAAGGTCAAAGGTCATAGAGGTCATTATTTACATAAAAATGGTTCGTTCTCGCGATAACTTCAGAACCGTTTGGCGGATCAGTTTGTAACTTGGCCCATGTATGCATATGGGAGGACGATGAACTGATTAGATTTTGGGGTCTCAAGGTCAGAGGTCAAAGGTCACAGAGGTAATTATCTACATAAAAATGGTTAGTTCTCGAATTAACTGAAGAACTGAAGAACTTTAACGTCACCATCCGAAAGACGTGACCCAGCCTAGAACCTGGGTCCGCTGATAACTTCCACTGGTAGCTGGATTACAGGCGTACGCCACAACGCCCAGTTAAATGAACGTACCATATCTCTGTGTTATACAGGTTGCATTTGTTCATGGTTAATGTTATAATTCCTTTGTTATTACCTATAATTGATACTAATGACCCAGATTATTTATTGTAAAACATACTCATTCCAGGAAATAATGTGAAATGTAAATATATACACACACCCCACTACGTTATGCAAATTAACTGGTTTTCAACTGGTTTTCCAACTGGATTTTCAACGGGAACCAACTGGTAATTGGTTTCAACTGGAAATATTTGCTAACTGGTTTCCAGCTGGAAATATTCAATTGGAAATATTTGCTAACTGATTTACAACTGGAAATATTCAATGGGAAATATTTGCTAACTGGTTTCAAACTGAAATCAGTTGGCAACGGAAAATATTCAACTGTAAATATTTGCTGAATGCTTTCCAACTGGATTTCCAACTGGAACCAGTTGGCAACTATATTGAACTGGAAATATTTGCTAACCGGGGCTAACTGGTTTCCAACTGGAAATATTCAATTGGAAATATTTACAAAATTGTTTCCAACTGGAACCATTTGCTAATTT
The DNA here is from genome assembly GCA_025617745.1 of Heliocidaris erythrogramma. Classification (NCBI taxonomy): domain Eukaryota; kingdom Metazoa; phylum Echinodermata; class Echinoidea; order Camarodonta; family Echinometridae; genus Heliocidaris; species Heliocidaris erythrogramma. Next base: position 40,559,333 of record CM046856.1, on the reverse strand, counting down.
TTAACTGGAAAAGTATTCATCTCAACTGGTATTTTTGCATTTCCAGTTGAATTTAACTGGATCCACGTGAAACCAATTAAAACCATTTGATACCAATTGAAACCAGTTGAAACCAGTTGGAATTTCCAACTGGTTTCAATTGGATTTTCGTCCTGGGAGCTGTTTGACAGATCAGCTTCTAACCTGGCCCATGTTTGCATATGGGAGGGGCGATGAACTGATTAGATTTTAGGGTCTGAAGGTCAAAGGTCAGAGGCGTCATTATGTACTACATAAAAATGGTTCGTTCTTGCAATAACTTCAGTTGTTCTGTCTCCTGTGCTTTTGAAGTGAAAAGATTTGTAATTTTGATGGACCAATCCTTTTAAAGTGTACATGTATGCCATACATTGCCAATCTAGTGATGGCGGAGGCATAAATTCCGACCAGGTGTGGTCGGAGATTCATCTAGTTTCACTTCGCTTTACATAATAGTAGTGACTTAGATTTTGGCTGAATTTGAGTAACTTATATAGAGAGAGGAAAAGTGCCCGCGAATGGAGGACTTTTCTGAGCCATGCAGATACAAAGTCTGATTTATCAGATGATTTATCAGACCCCGAAGGCAAAGAAGCTGGAGTGGCAAGGGGAAATTCAATATGTTTGAACAGCTCGCAGAATACGTTGGAGCTCCCTGGAGTTACAGGTGAAGTAGACCAAAAATTCTGTCTCTCGTTCGTTAGGTTGTCTTAGCTAACGAACGAGAGACATTTTCGGTCTACGGGTGAAGCTGCTGCAGCTGCTGTCGTTGAAAAACAGATTGGAGGACTTTACTCCAAGTCTGATCATTGGAATAGCTGAATCTTTTAACTAGCTGATCCTTCTCTTCATTCCAAATTCGGAATACAAGCCAGGATCCTCAAAATCATCTTCGGCAAAGTGATCGCTGCAGATTGTACTCCACTCACCTGGCCGGCCCTTGCCACTCTGCCCGTGTGAGCTTTACCTTTGCGACCCACAATTTCCGTAGATTTTCATCTTTAGGAAAATGATGTAGGCTTACACCATCTTTAGGGGTCTTGCTACAGCCCGCAACTATACACTGATTAGGCATTAGTGAACGAATACCATCCTGCTATTATTCGGAGGGCTTTTCAATTTGAAAGTGGGGTTTATTTCATTGATCATTGACCCTTCTCCTGTGTATTTACAATCAAACGGTTATAGCTATCAGAATCAGTTCCACTTTCCCTTTACAATGGTGTTAAATAAGGTCATGTTTAAATACAAGATACTTAATACATGTTCATCTTTTTATTTCATTGCAGACCGTGATCATTGTCATATGATCTGAACATGCACAAAGAGACCACGTTCTTATCTATGATCACGGTGCAACGATATTGGATCAACGCCTGAGCCACATTGAAAAACTGACAATGCCTGTCGTATCCTGCCCCATCCCTGGTTGTCACTACGCCACTCCTGACCATGATGCTGCTATTGTAGCTGCACTCATCACCGCCCACAGCGCAATACACACCTCTGGACAAGTTGCCAAGGTTGAAAAGGTCAAACGTCCTACAATTACTGCTGCTGGGTCCAGTGAGGAATGGGCCTACTTCAAGTCGAGATGGTCAGACTACGTCGAAGCCACAAAGGTATCGGGCAAAGACAGAGTTGTACAACTACTGGAATGTTGCGATGAGCCCTTACGAAAGGACCTCACACGGTCGGCTGGTGGTAGCCTCACAAACAAATCTGAAGATGAGGTACTAGCAGCCATCAAAAAACTTGCAGTGCGTGAGGAGAATACAATGGTTGCCAGGGTCACACTACACAATATGCGTCAGGATCGGGACGAAACGGTACGCAGCTTTGGGGCTCGCCTACGTGGTCAGGCAGACATATGCAAATTCCTCATGAAATGTCCTGGCTGCAACGCTGATGTCAACTACACCGACGCCATGATGCGAGATGTGCTCACTCGAGGTATCGCTGACCCTGAAATCCAACTCGATCTCCTTGGTTACAAGAACCAGAACATGACCCTTGAGGAGGTCTTCCAGTTCATTGAAGCCAAAGAGGCTGGCAAACGTTCAGCATCCTCACTCCTCGATTCGCAGTCTGTGGATGCCACGAGCAGCATGTACAGGAAAGCCAAGCAGACAAACCTGAAAGAGAAACAGGACCTGTGCACGTACTGCGGCAAGAAGGGCCATGGTAAGACTGCCCCAGCCAGAATCCGCAAAGCCCAGTGCCCAGCATATGGCCACAAGTGTGGACACTGTGATAAATATCACCACATGGAAGCCGTATGCCGCGGAAAAGACAAGCCCAAACACTCCAGACCCAGTGCTAAAGACGACGATGAAGGTGCCATTTTTGATGCCTTATGCACCATCCACGATGTGGAACGACTTCATGGTGGCCTACCCATCCCAATTGACCATCATGTATACGACAACCTGTCCAAAACATGGCTGAAAAAAAGGTCAGCTTCTCAACCCTTCGTTGATTTGAACATCAAAATCGTGCCTGATGACTACAAGGCACTCGGTTACAGCCTACCTTACACCACAGTAACTCGCTCTGTCCCTGCCATGGCAGACACTGGGTGCCAAAGCTGCCTTGTGGGAATAAAGGTCATTCGCCACCTCGGTTTGCATCAAACGGACCTCATCCCGGTCACCATGAGAATGCACACTGCCACCAAAGGAGGAATTAGAATTCTTGGGGCCACTATACTTCGCATTTCAGGCAAAGATGCACAGGGTCGAGTTGTTGAGACCAGGCAGATGACCTACGTTACCGACAGATCTGAAAAATTCTTCCTTAGCAAGGAGGCCTGTATTGACCTTGGGATCATCCCAGACAGCTTCCCTATGTTGGGTGCAACACGCCAACCGGACACAGCAGCTGCCCTGCAGGAGACCTCTGAGAAGGCTTGTGACTGTCCACAGCGTCAGCATCCTCCACCACCTCCCAAGGACTTGCCATTTTCTGCAACTGAAGCGAATCGTTCAAGGCTGCAGCAATACCTCTTGGACTATTACAAATCAAGCACATTCAACACATGTGAGCACCAGCCCATGCCCCTCATGGACAGCCCTCCTATCAAGCTGATGGTGGACCCTGACGCTGAACCAGTTGTGCATCACACGCCAGTACCTGTTCCTCTCCACTGGCGGGATGCCGTAAAAGCCGGATTAGATCATGATGTACAGCTAGGGGTAATAGAACCAGTCCCGATTGGTGAGCCTGTTACCTGGTGCCACAGGATGGTCGTTTGTGCAAAGAAAAACGGCAACCCACGGCGAACTGTTGACTTCCAAGCCCTGAATGCCCACGCCACACGGGAAACACATCATACGCCATCGCCCTTCCACCAAGCTCGGTCAGTCCCCCATGGACAGAAGAAGACAGTCTTTGATGCATGGAATGGTTATCACAGTGTGCCCATCTGCAAAGAGGACCGTCATTTGACCACATTCATTACACCTTGGGGTAGATACCGCTACAAAACGGCCCCACAAGGATACATTGCCTCAGGTGACGGGTACACAAGGCGTTATGACGAGATCGTGTCAGACATCCCAAACAAGACAAAATGCGTGGATGACGTCCTCCTTTGGGCAGACACACTGGAAGACAGCTTCTTCCAGGCCGTCAACTGGCTTGATACTTGTGGCCGGCATGGGGTCACCCTCAACCCTGACAAATTCGTATTCGGTGCTGATGTTGTGGAATTTGCTGGCTTTGAGATAACTTCTGACAGTGTTCGCCCATGCCAGAAATACCTACAGGCGATTCTGGACTTCCCGACACCCAAGACCATCACAGATGTACGCTCCTGGTTTGGGCTTGTCAACCAAGTGTCATACGCCTTCAGCATGGCTGACAAGATGCTCCCATTTCGTCAGCTCCTGAAACCCAGCACACCTTTCACATGGGATGAGACCCTCCAGAGTGCATTTGACGAATCCAAAGCAGTTATAGCCGGTGAGATCGAAGAGGGCGTCCAAATCTTTGACTCAAGCAAGCCCACGTGCCTGGCGACAGATTGGTCCAAGAATGGCATTGGCTTCTGGCTCCTTCAGAAACACTGTGCTTGCACCCACACCGAACCGTTCTGTTGTACCACAGGATGGAAGATTACGCTCGTTGGTAGCAGATTCACACACCCTGCAGAATCACGCTATGCCCCTGTGGAGGGGGAGGCCCTTGCAGTCGTTGATGCATTAGACAAAGCCAGATACTTCGTACTGGGATGCAAGGACCTCATAATCGCTGTTGACCACAAGCCCCTCTTGAAGATCTTCGCTGACCGATCCCTAGAAGACATCCCCAACCCCCGCCTGAGGAACTTGAAGGAGAAATCACTGCGATATAGGTTCCGGATGGTACATGTTCCAGGCATCAGACATCGAGCTACTGATTGCATTTCGCGTCACCCGACTGGTGAACCAGAAAAGCTCGTCCTCCCAGATGATCTTGCGACCGTTGACTCCATGCCTAACGCACTGACACACTCCCCAACCCTCATGGCTGGCTTGCGCACAACAGCATCACATGTCGGCACCTTTGAGCAATGTGTCCTATCCTCTGCCACGTCTTCTTTGGATGGACTCTGCCTGAAATCAGTCACATGGGACAGAGTCCGCACCGCCACAGCGAGTGATGAGAACATGCAGTGTCTCGTTGAACTTGTGGAGTCTGGATTGCCTGAGTTTCGCCACGAACTACCAGGGCCACTACGTGAATACTTCCAGTTCCGCAATGACCTCCACACCGTTGATGGAGTGGTGCTGTACAGGGATCGCATCATCATTCCACCCTCTCTCAGGGATGAGGTACTGGCTCATTTACATGCGGCCCATCAAGGGGTCACGTCCATGACTGCGAGAGCTGAAGCGTCCATCTTTTGGCCTGGTATCACTCCTGCCATCACAGCCCTGCGTGCAAGATGCAACCATTGTAATCGGATAGCACCCTCCAACCCAAGTGCACCACCTATGCCCTTGACATCTCCCGCCTATCCTTTTCAGTGTGTTTGCGCGGACTACTTCCACTACAAAGGCTGCAACTACCTTGTTGTGGTCGACAGGTACTCCAATTGGCCTATCGTAGAGAAGTCTGCCAATGGTGCTGATGGCCTCGTCAGTTGTCTCCGACGCATCTTTGTCACCTTTGGCATCCCTGATGAGTTGGCTTCAGATGGCGGTCCTGAATTCACAGCCGTAGTGACGCGACACTTTCTCAAGAATTGGGGCATACACCACAGACTTTCCTCTGTCGCCTTTCCCCACAGCAACTGTCGTGCCGAAGTTGGTGTCAAAACAGTTAAACGTCTTATCATGGACAACACCAGCTCTACAGGGGCCCTCGACACTGATGCATTTCAACGGGCTATGCTTCAGTATAGGAACACGCCAGATCGAGATACCAAACTCTCTCCTGCAATGTGTGTGTTTGGACGACCAATTCGAGACTTCATTCCCATAGCACTGGGCAAATACAAGCCACATGACACATGGCGAGAGACTCTGGTGGCACGTGAAGCGGCACTCCGTAACCGCCACATGAGAGGTGCTGAACGCTGGTCGGAACATGCTAAACGCCTGCCGCCCCTTACCGTTGGCGACAGTGTCCGCATACAGAATCAGACAGGGCCTCACCCCCTCAAGTGGGACAGCACTGGCATCATAGTCGAGGTCCGCCAGTTTGACCAGTATGTTGTAAGAGTCGATGGCTCCGGCCGGGTTACCCTACGCAATAGGAAATTCCTGAGGAAGTACATCCCCGTCCATCCACCGACACCTCGGTTGACGATCGCTGACGACATGCGCCTGCATCACCGACCTCAGCGTCAGTGTGTCCAACAGCCATACATCTCACCCGACACGGCGCCCGTGCAACCAGCGCCGTCGACGGAGCCACCTTCCTTGGCAGCCGACACTCGACAACCCACACCACCCCCACCGATGGATGTGCCCTCATCCGTCGAGACTCCTGCAACTGCGACGCCTGCCTCATCTCTTCCCCAATCCACTGCTCCTGAACTTGCCACCACACCAGATGCCGTCCCTGCTGTGGCACCCAGAAGGTCCACCCGCCGTACCGGCAAGCCTGCTTGGCACACTGATTACCATATGTGATATAAACACTTGAACTAGGACATTTTACAATATGGACACTTTATCTGGACCCGCGATATGGACGCTTTGAACGTTTCTTGTTTTACATTTTCGTGTTCTTGTTGTTAGTTCAGATCACATTTGATGTTCACGCATGATTTTGTTAGAAAGTTTCAGTCGTGATTTCTTGAGAGGACAGATATCAACGACTTGGGGGGAGATAGAAGATACTTAATACATGTTCATCTTTTTATTTCATTGCAGACCGTGATCATTGTCATATGATCTGAGCATGCACAAAGAGACCACGTTCTTATCTAAGGTCATGTTTAAATACACCAAACTCTTTATAATTTGATAAATAATTCCATTGCAATTACGTTCATTCATTATAGGACGTCGTCTGCTTAAGCAGGATCGATCCCGAGTGTGACGACATCAAAACATCGCTATATTTCTGGCGAATCCTCGGATATTCCAGATGCTGAGAAGAGCTTTTATTTGTGTTGTTTTTATAATCATCAGATACGCAGTTGACATAAAACTTACGATTGCCATCTGTAAGCTTCCCAGTTTCTAGTGATACATTAATTGCCATATTTGTGATTTTCTTTGAATATCTACTTTAAGAATTAGAACCTGACTAAATCGTCATCAACCATGATGAATTGATACGTGATTCCTATAAATTAATTCCAACAATAACACTCAAATGTGAATAAAACATAACTACAACTTAACTTTATGATAACCTACTAGTAATGATCTCGTGCATACATGTATGAAAGTGCAGTGATCATCAACAACTCAATACAATATCGCTGATATGTTATACAGCCATTCACAGAATATAATGAGAATGGCCCTTATATCTCACTCTCAGATAAAGAATATCGAAGGTAATATTTCTTATTGAAATCAATTAATAATATGTTCTTCTGAATATAAAGCACACAATAATTATATAGAGAATATAGAGTATATCTCCTTGTAGCATATCAATAAATCTAACTTCACACGAATCACTGTCTATTACTGTAGATTGGGTGGTATACAAGACTATATGTACATGTACTGTATATGCAATGCCATGCTTGATTGAGAGCAAAGTTCCAAATTCCATCACTCTACTTTGAGCTTTAAAGACCTCAGCCTGACCGAATTTTGAAATATACCCTTTATTCATCCACGGGGAGCTATATATTTTCTGAACAAATTGAAACCAACTTCATGAGATTCCGTTTCCTGTGGAATGAGTAACAGCTAGCGTCCCGAATGTTGAGCCCCGGTGGTTTGGGCCCCGTCTCTGAGGAACGCTACTTTGCGGGGGGTGAAAATTTGATGACGACATATCGTGTAGACGCACTCGGAGCTGTATACATGACATGTCGTCACACGTCTAGCGACCCCCTGCAGTGTTACGCCATAGGGAGGGGGCGGACCAAAAAAATTATCTTTTTTATTTTATATGGATAAACGGAGACGAAAATTTATGAATAACCAGGGTAATTATATTCTTTGTTTACTAAGCTTTACGTCAATATATGGTTGTTTTGGGTCAGGCTGAGGTCTTTAAATAATTATACAGATATGAGTGAGTTACAGAACCAAGTAGTATGGTATAAGTAACATCACATATATAAACTTTGATAATAATGCAATTTTAATTTACCAACTGTTTGCAATCCTGGGGAATTTTCACTATTTACAGGGAGGAATACTATTCCTTGACTGCTTTCTTTTCAATATACTGCAACCTTGAATCTTCTCTTTGTTCTACTCTTTGGGTCATGCTTCATCCCTACCACTATCATACCCCCCACTATTAAAGCTTCTTGGTAAACAAGGAGCTCAGGACGCATACATGTGTGGCATAACCTTGTATGCTTTAATAGATTGCCTCTGCAGAGGGCATTAATTTAACAAACCTAGTCTTGGGCTACACCTTGTTATGGGGTTTCTCGAGTTGGCAACTTCGCCAGCCAGCATCTGTGATGTCATAGTGGACAACTCTCCATTTATATTGTACACAGAATTTCACAATTTCTTCATTACAAAAAAATAGAAATTCTTTTGATTTTTTGTTCCAAGTATGACATGGCTCCATGAATTCTGAAAGTCTTGATTTGAAATTTCATATACAATATGAAGAGAGTTAGTTGTCCACTGTGACATCATAATATATGCAACCTTGCAATGATTCATTCCATCTTGCAATCTTCTCCGCAACCTTGCAATAATTTCAATTAGTTTTGCAATCTTCTCCGCAACCTTGCAATACTTTCAATTAGTTTTGCAATCTTGTCTGCAACCTTGTGATTCTTTCATTTAGTCTTGCAATCTTGTCTGCAACCTTGTGATTCTTTCATTTGGTCTCGCAATCTTGTCTGCAACCTAGTGATTCTTTCATTTGGTCTCCCAATCTTGTCTGTAACCTTGTGATTCTTTCATTTGGTCTCCCAATCTTGTCTGCAACCTTGTGATTCTTACATTTGTGACCCGCCGCCTCAAAACCTACAATAAGTCGCACGGACCACAACGTAGCAAACAGCCCAAAATAGTAAATTTGCTTGGATCAGTCGATTTTCTGTTCTTAATAGAAATGGGTAGTTTCATTATCATTCTATCATGTCTCAAGTTTGTGAGTCGTAATTCCACTTAAAAATATGTTTCGGGGGCATTTTAAAATGACTCCCTTTTTTCACCTGTCAAGGTAATGAATGTTTGGAGAGTTTTTGTAATACTTTCATTCAATGCCAAATTACTACTTTAGCTCTAAAGGTATTAAACTGATTTTTGGAGTGAGTAATGAATAGGTCCACTTGGAGCAGCATGCCAAAATTCAGCTTAATCTGATAATCCCTTCATACCGGTTGCTATGGCCATTTGAATACCCAGTTTTACTTGGGCGCACACAGAGAGCGAAGGTTTAGCACTCTTTTGTTCCAAACTTAAATGGCCATTTTCTCTGAATAGGAGTTATTGATTGCTGGTTACGTACTGATTCTAAATGTGATATTTAAAAGTGTTATCATTGAATAAACTAGGCAAGTGATATACCATTGGAAAGCTCAGAATCCTTACTTTCAGAAAATGTATAAAACCAAAAATATAATTTTGGCGACTTATTGTAGGTTTTGAGGCGTCGGGTCACATTTGGTCTCGCAATCTTGTCTGCAACCTTGCAATACTTTCAGTTAGTCTTGCAATCTTGTCCGCAACCTTGCGATACTTTAGTTTGGTCTTGCAATCTAGTCTACAACCTTGCAATTATGTTCATTAATATCACAACCATATTTGCAACCTTGCGATAGTCTGCAAGCTAATGGCAAGTTTATGGCAAGCTTGCATCAAGCTTGCAGCAAGCTTACCAGGAGAAGGCAAGTTTGTATTATGCTTGCGGTAAGATTGCGAGAAGCTAGCGCAAGCTTGCAGTCATTAATAAAAGCTATTTAAGGTTGCCGCAAGCTTGCCGCAACCTAAGATTTTTATAAGGGCTATTCCCAGCAGTGCTGCGATGCAGCAGCCCGTCCACCCCCCTGCAGTCAATGCGAATCCGGGCTCTGGTCGGGGAAGCACAGTCCCTAAGGTGCGGCCGAATTGCTTCTCCCCACTGGGGAGCCCGGCCCTGACAATTTGGGTAGTGAGGCTTCTATACTGCAGCCTAACACTTCCCGTGCTTCTAAACGGCCTTCTATTACGGTGGCTCACACCCCCGCTAAGAAGCTTAAAGGCAAGAAGGGTAAATCCAAGGATAAACCCAAATCGGGTAAGTAGGCTCCGCCCACTCTTCCCCCCGACTCTCAATCTGAGTTGCTCAGATTAATGAGACTCTTTGCTGAGCAGCATGGTTGGGATACTAATCCCCCGACGCTGTTGGCTCTGAGACGGGTTCTCCCCAGTCAGTTGTCACTGTGATGGAGGATGTTCCTGAGTCGGACCCCGGTGTTTTCCCGGTCTCAGATATTCATGAGAACCTGGGACAATTTTGTCCGTATGCGGTATCTCGACCTACTCCTCCCGTGCCTGCGGCTCTCGGAGCCCCGCCGGGGGAGGAGTCTGTCACTGGTCCGTGGGCATATCCACCCCCATGGGATTTTCCCCACCGGACTACTTCTCCCGAATTTGATTCTGTCTCGCAGGTTTCTACCCCGTCTGTTTCAGAATCTCAGGCCGGCTACGACCCCCAGCCTTGTCAGGCTCTGGCGGCAGATGCCAAGGCCCTGTTAGAGAAGTATATGCCAGAAATTTTTCCCCAAGTCCAGTCGGACAGTGATCAGCCATCGCTGTTATTCAGACAGCATGGCCCGTCTCCTGGTATTCCTCTTACAGAGGACTTCCTCTTACAGAGGACTTCAAACAGGAGTATGGGGATCGGGAGGGCTACCCGACGTCCCTGTGGTAGTGCCTTCTCTTTCTATCGGGATAATACCCAGGGCTTCTTTTCAGCCAAGGGTTTATCCCAGGAAATTTTGGGTATGGGACAACGTTTGAATATCAATTTCAAGTCTCAGTCCTATAGATCCGCCGAGAAGCCCCTAGGGAACTTGAAACCAAAGTCAGGTCGGGCTTAAGGTTTTCGGCGTACCTGGGTTCACTGTTACACCTTCGGGCCAGATCAGTTGAACTGAATGTGACCGAGGGGGAATCCAATTTGTTGGATGAACTCCTGCTTTTGTTAGCTGGACTTCAATGGTCTCAGCTCTCATCAGCGGCGATTGACATTACGCCGCAAGTTGGCGCTCTCGATACTGGGAGTGCTAGAGAAAGACATCCTGCCTCTCTTGCGGGGTATCCCTTCCTCGCATCCCAAACTCTTTGGGGGCCAGTTTAATGAGGTCTTCCACAAAGAGATAGAGGGTCGCAAACAGGCAAAGGAGATGGCCAGACAATTCTTGCCCACTCAGCCTGCTCGGTCCTTTCCGAAGTCTAAGTCGGTCTCGACAGGCACTAACTGCTCAAATCGTCGAGTGACTGTGACTATCCCTCAGGTTGAGACCCCTACAATGGGCAACCGTGGTAGAGGCTCGGCGAGAGGAAGAGGGGGGCGTAAGACCGCCGCCAAGGGCCCGGTCAGGCCCAAGTCGGCCTTTTGATACCTTACCCCGAGTGCTTGTGGACAGTGTAGGCGGGCGGCTCCGGAGATTCCTCCCAGTTTGGGAAGCAATCTCCGGCGATGCCTTTGTGCTATCCGCCAATTCCAAACGGCGCCATCAGAATCCGCCCGCCTCCAATGTCCGCCCTTTTCCAGCAGCACATCTCCTCAGAGATCGCCACGCTGCTGGGAATGGGCGCTGTAGAAAGGGTGAGAGATCATCCTCATCTCTGTCTCTCCCCAATATTTGTCATTCCCAAGCGCTCGGGAAGTTTACGTATGATTCTAAATATGAAAAGAATCAACAGGTTTATACCTCCAGTGCATTTTCGCATGGAGACCTTGGCATCTATTCTGCCCTTGATCAAGCGGGACGACCTTGCGATCTCCCTCGATCTCAAAGACGCGTACTTTCACATTCCCACTCACTCTCTGTCGATTTTGTGCCCTGCCCTTCGGGCTGAGGCCGGCCCCTCGAGTCTTTACCCGAATAGTGTCGGCCCTGGCCGCGTTTCTACGGAATCGCGGCCTCCGATTATTCGTCTATCTAGACGATTGGCTCCTAGTTGCAAACTCAGAGTCCTTCCTGTTGGATCAGTTATGCCTTTTACTGCGGCTAACGCAAGACTTAGGCTTTCTGATAAACTGGGAAAAATCGGAATTATCTCCCACACGTACCCCGATGTACTTGGGTGCGGAGATAGATATCCCGAATCAGCTTGCCCGCCCCAGTCGGGACAGAATTCAGACTATCACCATGACCGCACGGTCATTGCGAGTGGCCCGCAGGGTCAGAGCCGGACAGTGGCTTCAATTCCTGGGCTATCTGGCCAGTCTAGTCGACGTCTTGCCAGACTGCAGGCTGTTGATGAGGCCCTTTCAGAGGCACCTCCTCAAGTTTTTCAGACTGGGCAAAGATTCTCCTTTGGGGTGGATTCCACTCCCAAGAGATATCAAGGTCCTTCTCGCCCCCTGGATGAACAGTTCGTTTCTTGCCCAAGGCAAGCCTCTCTGTACCCCTCTTCTGTCAGTTTCTCTGGCGACAGACGCCTCCCTTCTCGGTTGGGGCGGTCATTGCCGGGGCGAGATGATTTCAGGGGACTGGTCTCACTTAAGAGTTATGCCCCATATCAATGTTTTGGAAATGATGGCGGTCAGCCTGTCTCTTCATCATTTCAGGCCCTGTCTTGGTGGCACTGTACTCGTTCTTACGGACAATGTCACAGTAGCTGCCTATATCAATCACCAAGGCGGCACTCGGTCTTCCTCTCGGAACACCTTAGCTGCCCAGTTGTGGAGGTGGTGCCGGTCTATGAACATTATTCCGGTAGCCTCCTACATTCCCGGTCAGGACAATCTGATCGCGGATTTTCTGTCTCCGGGCAAATGCCTCCCGTCAGAGTGGACTCTTCATCCGGAGGTGTTTGCTCTTCTCCAAGAGGTGTGGGGTCCTCTGGAGAGCGATCTGTTCACCTCCACCCTCAATCACCGACTCCCGAGGTATTGCTCGCGGGTTCGGGATCAGGAGGCGTGGGCGATGGATGCCTTTTCCCTCCATTGGGGAGCTATCCGGGGGTACGCTTTTTCCCCCCCCCCCATTCCTCTGATCCCTCAGGTCTTGAGGAAGGTCAAGGAGGACGGGGCTTGGCTCTTGTTGATAGCCCCACATTGGCCAGCGAGACATTGGTTTCCAGACCTGCTGAGTCTCCTGGCCGGCCAGCTGTTTCCCCTTCCTCTCAGGGAGGATTTGATAATTCAACCCCTCTCGGGGATTGTTTATCAACGCCCAGTGGTCCTCCACTTGACTGCCTGGCCGTTGTTGGGGAAGGCGCCAGAAACTCGGGGCTCCCCGAGAGGGCCTCCCAGTTTGTAATGAGAAGCCGTAGAGACTCCACTAGAGATCTCTACAACTCTCGTCTAGGGGCCTTCTTTTCTTGGTGCGAGAAATCAGTGTGTCTCGCCACGTGAAGCCCCTATTGGTGTTATTGCCGATTTTTTTTATCTCCCTTTTCGATAAGGGTAGATCGTTTTCAATCATACGTGGCTATCGTTCGGCTATTGCCGCCGTCCACTTTGGTTTTGCTGATGGTTCGGGAGTCTCCAACTCCCCTCTTTTGGCTAGGTTTACTCGCTCCTTCTTCTTGCAGCGTCCATCAACTCGTAGCCTCACTCCTTCTTGGAGTCTACCCAAGGTCCTTGACGTGCTTGCGAAGGCACCTTTTGAACCTTTGGGTAAAGCGTCCCTTCACCATTTAACGGTCAAGACGCTGTTTTTAGTTGCTATTGCTTCTGCACAGAGGAGGAGTACTCTTCATGCTCTGTGTATCACACCGGGTCACATCCGTTGGGAGAACCATGGTGTGCGACTTATACCCAAGCCCTCCTTTATTCCAAAAATCAGACTGCTTCCTCTGGACCAGTTGAGATTTTTCTTAGGATAAGGTCTGGTGTCCGGTGAGAAATGGTATTTAGATAGGACTAAGACTCTTCGTAAGAGTGATCAGCTTTTTGTCATCACTCGAGAGCCTTTTTCCCCCGCTTCCAGAGAATCCATTTCTAGATGGATAGTCGAAGCGATCCAGGCAGCTGGGCCGGAGGCCCTATTGAGTGATGGGAAGCCCCGTGCTCACGATACCAGGGGCATCAGTGCCTCTTGGGCTTTTTTCCAAGGGGTGCCCCTAGTGGACATTATGAGGGCAGCCTACTGGCGCTCCTCCACGTCCTTCACATCTTTTTATTTAAAAGATGTTCTGTCTGTTGAGTCTTTTTCTAGCAAGACGTTGCAAGCTGCAACGTCATCCTTGGGTTCCTGTTGACCTTCCTCTTGGGACATGCCCCCCATTTGAATCTGTGCTGGTCTAGCAAATAGGTAGGTACATTGATTTATTGTAGTAAACCAGTAAAATCAGAAGTGATTTTATTATTTGCTAGATAAATCTATGTACCTACCTATGTCCCACCCTCTTACCCCATACCTTGCCTAGCAACATGTCAAAGTTTGTCTGAGGGTGCTCGTAAAGAGGAGGATTGTGTGCGCGCGTCATGCGTACGTGCACAGAGGTAGGTGTGATCCTAGGGAGGGGTATATGCACTGTCGTGACTTTAATTACTCAAATGGCTTGCGTAGTCGGTAGACTAGCAAATAGGTAGGTATATAGATTTATCTAGCAAATAATAAAATCACTTCTGATTTTACTGATTTCCCTCAAAAGTGTTACATGATATAATCAACGTTCGTCCTCATTTACATGTATGCATGCACAGCCCATGAGTGGTGCATAATTATGGGTAAACTAATTTTATGTTAACTCCTGGCACCGTTTGTTGCACTATACTGTAGCTCCGGGAAAGGAATTATCTACTTACCCGTTTTGTGTTATTGGTCAAGTGGCCAGTGGTCACTAATTATGCCCAATATTGACTATAAAAACATATTTTCTACATCGCTATTGATTTTAATAATTTATCCAATGACCTGTCCTTTATTCTATTCGCGGATGATTCTAACCTTTTTTTGTCGCACCGTAACCCAAATTCACTACTCAGTCTTATAAACAGAGAATTACAGTCGGTTCAGACTTGGATCTGAGCAAATAAGTTGTCACTCAATGTAAACAAAACACATTTTATGCTTTTTAGTAACTCTTTAAAATCATTGCCGGGCCATGTAGTTATAAACAATGTTAACTTACTGCAGGTAAATTCTACGAAATTTCTTGGACTTTACAAATGTCAAATTGATTACATTTGCAAGTTATCTTCAAGAAATATTGGTATTTTAAATAAACTAAAGTATTTCTTTCCTGATTATATTTTGAAAACATATTCTACACACATCGTATCTCATCTGAATTATGGAATATTGGCATGGGGAAATTGCAATAAAACCTTAATTTTAAAAAAATATTCAAAATACAAAAACAGGCGATTAGGGTGATTAACCAAGTTGGGTTTTATTCCCACCCAAATCCACTTTTTGTTAATAATAAATTATTGAAAATCGCTGTATATATATATACAGTTAACAACAAAATTATTCATACCCCTTGGAAAATTCTAGTTTTTTGCATTTTTCCTAAAAATGAATGGTTAAATGAAGTTACCTGCACATCACTTGAATACATTTAGTTATCATCTGCAAATGAATGCCGTTTCCGGTTTCACCTCATTTGCATAACAATAGAAAAGGTGAGTTATCCAAACTGGGCGATGTTCAAAATTATTCATACCCTTGCTGATTTATTGACTTTGTCAATCAGTATGAATCCGATCCTTGTGATTAATGCTTGTAATTCACTTTATTATATAATACACCGTCACAAGGCTTCCGGAGGGGTCTCTGCTGGGATATCAGGTCAGTACCTGTTCTCCAATGGCTCAATCTCCTTGGGGATGTGTCCACACATGCTTCACCTGACCTTCAGGGAGTTCATTAGATTTTGTGTCCTACAGGTGATGCAGTTATCGACTTCATGATGACAGGACTATGATATTGAAATTTTCGGTCATTTATTCCATGCATTTTAATGAAAATTCTGTATCTACTTATGAAGCAAAGCACCATTCCTGAAGAGCCCTCCCCTTTTGCACTGCCTGTGGGAGGGTTCACCTTTATTCATTGGCCCCATTCTTAATCTGAGTGCTCAGGAAGGCCATGTTGGTGATATTAAAGTCATTTCATGACTCTAACGTCAGGTCACCATGAATAACAGTATGTAACCTTTGAGTACCATACACATCCCACATTGACTGTTACTGTATCAATCTTCATATGGTATATTCTTTGTATCTTTGGTATGAAAGCTACAATCCTTGATATCAAAATGAATGTAAACCAAATTTATACCATATGCCCTCCATGTTACCAGCTGCAGTGCACAAAATGCTACCAGTTTGACAGTGCACTGGAACATAAAGATCAGTATTTTAGGCTTCACTAGAGTACCCACTTGCAGGTGTCCATATCAAAAATGTGTCAATCAGTGTAACTGAATAAACTGATAAAATTGGCACCATCCAACCTTTAGACAACTACCATGGCCTCCCTAAACATAATGGAACAAAAGTATCAGGAAATACCTTCCCTTGACAGAGTGCAACAGTGAATGCCTCTAGGGAAGTCTCTCCAGGAAGAGTGCTTTGTTTCAACTTAGATACAGAATTGTCATTAAAATGTAAGGAATATTAACGAAAATATCAATATCATAGTCCTATCCTCATGACGTCTAAAACTACACCACCTGCAAACACAAAATCTGCTTTAAATCCATCGAATCCCCTGAAGACCAGGTGTGGACAACATCCTCAAGGAGATTGGGCCATTGGAGACCAGGTATTGGCCTGATATCTCAGTAGAGACCTCCGGAAGCATTGTGACAGTGTGAAGAAAGTGTTACGAGCATTAATCACAAGGACTGGATTCATACTGATTGACAAAGTCAATAGATCACCAAGGGTATGAATAATTTTGAACATCACCCAGTTTGGATAATTCACCTTTTCTATTGTTATGCAAATGAGGTGAAACCAGAAACGGCATTCATTTGCAGATGATAACTAAATGTATTCATGTGATGTGCAATTAAATTCAGTTAACCATTCATTTTTAGGAAAAATGCAAAAAACTAGAATTTTCCAAGGGGTATGAATAATTTTGTTGTTAACTGTATATATATATCAAGTTGGGATATTCATGTTTCAGCTTTCAAAAAATGAATTGCCAGATATTTTTGCATATATGTTCCGAAGAAATAACCTAATTTATACGTATCCCACTAGACAAAGTGACTCCTATTACCTTCTACGTAATCGCACACTCTTTGCTCAAAGAACAATTGCATTTGAAGGACCCAGGTTCTGGAATGACCTTCCCCTCGATATGGTACACTGTACCTTACTTAATGTTTTCAAAGGTACATGTAAATTGAAAACGATGCTATTGAACTCATACAAGCCTTCTGCGTAGTGTGTACAGGATTTTGTGTACTTGTCAATGCGCACTGGCTGAGCAACTTTCTTGCACTTTCCGCACTGTACCTCTTCATGCACCTTCAAGCATTACACGGTGTGGCAGACACTTTTTTATTTTTTGCTTGTTTTGGCATTTCTTTTCTAGTCGATTCCTTTAACGTGTCCCCTCCAAGCATCTAAGACTCCATATTTTTCAAGGAACCTGCAGACTCAACAAGCTTTGCTTTTTATGCAGGTTCCTTCATATTTCACCTACGTTATTTTAATGTCTTGCTTCATTTTAACTAGCTCATTGATGTATCATTTATAGGAATTTTCATGCCATATGACTCACTTATTTACCGTTAAATTGTTTAATATTTGTATTTTTATGTTATGTCAATTGTGAATTATGAAAATAAAATTCAAATTCAAATTCAAATTTGGGAATGTGTGTGTTAGTTTGTCTTAGGGAGAAATACACATTTTATTAAAAATCATGTGATATCACAAATATTTATATACAGTGAAACCTGTATATAAAGACCGCTCAAGGGAGACAAAAGCGGTCTTTATGTACAGGTTCCTTTAATACATGTTTCAATGAGAAATACGTTTCAAAGGAAACAAAAATGATGGTCATTATAGACAGGTGGTCGCTAAAGCAGGTTTGACTGTATCACTTGTATGGTATTGAAAATAAACCGTAGTTGAATTTCATTTAGGGGTGGTAAGTGCCCTCCCCCCACCAGTACTCCGGTGCTCTAATCTACATTCTTTGTCCCTCCTTCGAATTGCTGCCAGTGCCGGGGGATACATACGCATTGCGCAGCAGTGGACATTTCTAGTGTTTTTGAGCAATGCCCATGAAATTTCCCATCCACATTTGTCTTGGGATGAAGATGTGCAAGACATAATTTTGGAATGTGTCGGAAAATGGGTTGCCATGGTAACAAAATATTCCAGATCAAACCACTTCCTCATTTTAGTCATCAGTGTGCAAATGGTAGATGTCCGCTCCAACATCACAGTGACAAATACCAGTTCGGCCAGTATGAAATTCCCATATCATAACTTTCAGTAACTTTCAATTTAGTTCAGACTTTTACCAATTTGCTTCTCTGATATTTCTGCTTTCTTTCAGAAAATCTTGCTATTAGGGTAGATTTACCTTTGATTTTTATGGGTTAAAATCCAGACGCAATGTAAACATTTTTTGTCATCTTTGTAGGTATTCATCAGCAAGGATTACTCCATGGCCATGGGATACAACAGTGCAGAAGAGTGTCTCAATGGAGTGAGAGAGAAGAAGCTTTTGAAGAAAGAGTAATAATCTCTCATCTTTATTTATTCATTTTAATTTTTTATTTAATTTATATACGTACAGAAATGTATATCAGTGAAGGTTGACTTCAAAGACAGAATTAAGCATATTCTGTTTAACAGACGTACTAGTTGTATCCCCCGGCAGTATGCCGGAGGATACTTTGGATTCACCAGCGTTGCGCCGCGTCGCATTCTTGTCGCATTCAATTTTGGTGATGCTGTCCTCAGTGTTCCGTCTTTTATAGGGTCAAATGAGTCACAATATTGTGCATACCCCCCGTAATCCTATTTGTTCTCCTTCGCAACATGCAACGGCCATCTTCCTCTTTCTTGCTCGCCCCCGTCGAGTTAGGATGTCAAGTCACTGCGCTCCTGAAATCAGGTCTTTTTGTATCTTTTCAGCGCGTTTTTTCGCATCTTAAAAGCACTTTTCGGTACTTATATTCGTCTAAGATTATAGTACTCTTGTGTTTTATATGTCACTCTTGCCGATTGCAAGGGATTTTTGATTCCTTTCTTGGCAATTATTTTTCACTTTCACGGTCAGCCCCACGTAGTTATATCTCTGTTTGCGGTTGTTTCCGTTTGCCACCGAGCCTTTAAGGTTCGGTGTTGTTACGCACACAAAATTTTCACAGCAAAAAACAGTATCTCCAAATTTTTTTATTATTATTACCTGCACTCGGTTAAAGTATTTCATATTTTGGTATACTTTATCGTCTGTTTTATTGCAGTGTTATGAGTTCGGAAGAAGAAGCAGCTAGGTCGCGGAGACCTGCTTCTTCCGAAGAGTCGTCTAGCAAGACGACTCAGCCTTTCAGAACTCTCCCGAGTACTTCTGTACATGGGGGAGGGAGGAGGGCTGCAGGTAAGTTGCCCAGTGGTGTTTCCCTGCATGGTTTGCCAGCCTCGGAGCTTGCGGCTTCGGGGCGGGTGGCGTCAGGTTCTAGTGGTTTGGATATCACGAATCCAATCCCCTGGTCGTTAGACCAGAAGGGGGGACGTCTGTTTCCCGCACAGTAGCTGCAGGGCAGGGCAGGGCAGCTCACGGGCAGGGCAGGGCAGGGCAGCTCACGGGCAGGGCAGGGCAGGGCAGCTCACGGGCACCGCCCATGTTGGTCTGGGTTCTCAAACCCTAGCCCCCGTTCGATGCCAAGTAGTGGAACGAGTACTGCCCGGGCTGTCTATATTGCCAGCTGATGGGGAGGACCGAACTAACAATTATGGACGCTCTAACAGGTGTTGTCACCTGGGTGCGCGACTACTAGTGCTCTCCTATTACTGCTCTCTCGTGGTACAATAGCGAGTTCACATGCCTTTAGTAGTCGGTGGGCAAATACATTGACCTCCCGGTCCGCCCTCGCAATGGGTGCCTTGAGCGCCCGGCCCATGGCTGTTGCATCTTCTTGCTCAGCCAGTATGGGTAATTTGTGCGCGACTTTTGGTTCATACCCTCAGTGCACACCCTCAGTGCACTTCTCCCGTAGAGGGAGGTGAACGTCCCTCCGCGGAGGGTTCAGTTCGTGTTTCCGAAGCGGCTTCGGGGATGCGAATGAAACCGAATAAACGCTCTAAAAAGCAGGTCTCGGCTTCGACTCTTGTTGAGCCAGCCAAAAAGAAGCCTAAGAAAGGGGCTGTAAGAGGCAAGGCTGTAAGAGGCCCGTCTGTCCTGGCTTATCAGCCTGGGTCCTCTCAATCGGAGATGTTCGGCATGATGCAGGCTTTTGCTCAGAGTCAGGGTTGGTCCCTTGTACCGGGCACCACAACCCCTGCTTCTGTCCCTATTCTAGGGTTTGACACTGAGACTAATCAGCCTTTTATGGTTGATTCTTCATTGTCTGAGACGGGATCACATGCACCTCCTATTCCCGCAGCCCTCGGGGCTCCGCCGGGCGAGGAGACTTATGGTGGTCCGTGGGAGGGTTCGCCTGTTTCGTCCTTTGTTGGCGGTCCTTTGTCCCAATCAATTCAGGCGGAACCAGATTTAGAGGCAGCCTCTCAAGCTTTGGTTTCCGAGTCGTTTGGGCAGGCAGAGCCTCAGTCGCTCTCCCTTTGTGGGGTAGAAGCAATTGCTTTATTTACAGCAATAAATCAATGTATCTACCTATTTGCTAGTTTCCCAACCTATGCCGTCATTCGAGAAAAACTAAGTCTAAAACGCGCAGCCCCTGCCAGCGCGCGCGTACTCCCCGTCCACCAATACAATCGTGCCACCGCCATACTCTTCCTCTTCCTTTCTCGCCCGTCAGAGAAGTGACATCTATGAAGCTAAGTCTTTTTGGTTGCTATTCGCATTAAAAATCCCGTTCACCAAGTTTTCACACTCATTTTGGTGTATCGGATTTTTCCTGAGTCAACCTCCTTCACGGTAAATTAATCAAATTACTTTACCGTTTTTCCTTCCCCTTACGGGGCTTTATTCACAGACGGTGTGTCGGGCTCTTCCCCCGTGTCTGTAGGTGGTTGATTCAACGCGCTTAGACAAGCGGTCTTATCAAAACATTGTGTACTCCGTAATAGGAGTTTATTCCCACTCCGTATTGTGAGTTGGTTGTTACTTTTTGTATATTTGTTTGCTTGTCTTTATTTTCAGCCATGTCGAAGTCTCCGTCTAGGGCTGGCGTTCCCCAGTATTTTAATACTTATAAGAGGACTCGCCTAGCCTTGGAAGGTTGGCTGTGAGATTTCATCTCGCACCAATGTTATCTTCCCCGGAGCTTCGACTAAGGTAAGTTAGGGCCTACCTCGTGTACGGCTCGCCCCGTTATGAGTTTGTCGTCTGTTTTGACGACCAACTCATGCGGGATAAACCGAGAGAGTGAGTGCTGGGACTCGGCCAATAGCTCTCTCGAAGATAGAGACTTGTATAACGGTGGAAGTGAGTGCCTTAGGCCAATACCTCTCACCGATAAAACTGTGGGTGTTATCCCTACCCACAGTTCGTCTCGTTCGAGCATCATTCCTCGCTCCCTAGCCATAGGTATGTTCGCTCAGGGGTCGGCTCTTTTTGTCTCTCCGCACGCTTCTAATCCAAGCAAGGCTGGAAAGAGTAAAGAGAGTCGTGATCTTCCTAATGTACCCCCTGCAGGGCCTACTACGGAAGCGGTGCCCGTTTCTAAGGGTAAAGGGAGCGATTAACATGCTCACCTGCCCAAGAAACGTAAGCGCCTGAGTACTGCCCAGCCAGCCGGCGGGGCGGACTCTCTCCCCTTGACATCGACTGTGTGTTCACCTCATGTGTCAGGGGGGGGGGGGGCAAGAAGAAGAGGGTTAACCCCCTTGGGGCGACTACTTCTGAGTCGGGCGTCTCCCATGAACTTCTGAATTATCCGAAGATCATTGTGGAGAGGAGTGGTTGGTCAGACTCTGTGTCCGTACCCCCCACGACGCCTGACTCCAACCAATACAAGTTACACCAAAGTGGAGAATTCCTCGAACCTGAAGGAAGTTCTTTCCAGGTCAACCTACTTGGGTACGCTCCTTCCCTTCGGGCTAGGGGCTAGGAACTCCAGATGTCTGAGTCGGACATTCTGTTGTTAGAGGGTCATAACTGCCCTGTTGGTCAGTGTTCCCCTCTCCAGTCAACACCTCTTTGGAGGTAGGCTGACTGAAGAGATCCAACTTGAAGTTGCGTCACGTAAGCAGGCGGAACTTCCAAACGCCTTAAGTCCTATAACGGCTCCGAAGTCGCAGGCTCAGGCTAACGTTCCACCTCCTTGGAGGTGTCACTTCCGGCTTTTCAGCCCACTCGTACACCGCTAGTTCAGCCTAGTACTCCACTTTCGTTTGGAGCCAAGGCGGGGCCGTCTCCTCATAGTAGGAAGAAGGTCCAGGATCGCGTTCGGGGCCGTGTTTTTCGGCCCACGATTCACAACCCTCCTACACTCTTGCCCCCTTTTTTCTAGAGCTCATCTCCACAGAGACTCGGGAGCAGCTGGTAAAGGGCACGATTGACAGGGTACAAGACACCCTCATCGGTGTCTCTCCCCATCCTTGTTTTTTCCCCAACACTCGGGGAAACTCAGTTTGGTCTGGATATGACGGTCATGAATACCTTCATACCTAGGGAGCTTTTCCGCTTGGAAACTTATACATGTAAATTTTTGCCTTTTAAGGCCAAACTTTCCGGTTCAGAGCCTTACTTTTCCGCCTGAAACCCTCACCTCGAGTTTTTACTCGAGTAGTCTCTGCCCTAGCCGCTTTCCTCGGGTATCGCGGTCTGAGACTTTTCACTATCTGGACGATTGGCTCCTGGTGGCGAGCTCTGTGTCCGTCCTTCAGTCTCACATGGACCTACTTCTTTGTACCCACAGAGAGTAGGTTTCATAGTCCATTGGGATAAGTCGGAGTTGACTCCTACCTGCAGGCCCAATTACCTGGGTGAGGAAATAGACATCGTGAACCAAGTTGCCCGCCCTAGCGGGAGAGGTTTCAAGCGATTGTCTTACTAGATCGATCTCTTCGTCTCTCTTACGTCGAGTTCGGGCAGGCCGGTGGCTCCAATTCTTGGGCCACTTATCGAGCCACTTATCGAGCCTTGTGGATGTCCTCCAAGACTGTCGGCTTGATATGAGGCCATTCCAACTTCATCTGAAGTTTATCAAAGCCCAGTGTAGACTCTCTCGCGGTGTGGATTCCTCTCACGAGGGAATCAAACGCCGGTTTTTCCCCCTGGCCAAAAGAGTTGTTCCTTCTTCAAGGCAAGTCTCTTCGCACGCCCCTTCCGTCAGTCACCGTCTAGACGGATGCCTCACTTCTGGGGTGGGGCGGCCCTTGTTCGGGCCAGGTTGGTCTCGGGGCTCTGGTCACACCTGTGCACCTTGCCCCACATCAATGGAGTTAATGGCAGTCTTCATGTCTCCCGTTTTTCGGAAACATGATTGTAGGTCGCTCCGTCCTGTTTTGGACGGATAACACCTCTGTTGCTGCCTACTCCAACCGAAAAGGCGGGTCTCGTTCCGTTCTCTGAACGATCTGACCGCTAAGCTTGGAGGTGGTGTCGGTCTCTCCGAGTATTTCCGATCGCCTCTTATGCTCCCGGCCAGGACAATCCTATTGCATTTTTTTGTCCCGGGGCATGTGTCTCCCCTCCGAGTGAACACTGAATCAAGAGGTCTTTGACTACCTCAGTTCAGTCTGCGCCCCTCTAGAGATAGACCTGTTTGCGACAGCTCTCAATCATCGCCTCCCGAGATACTGCTCTCGAGGGTGAGATCCGGAAGCTTGGGCCCTTGATGCGTTCTCCCTTCAGTGGAAGAACTTCCGGGGTTACGCTTTTCCGTCGGTCTCCTTAATTCCTCAGGTCCTGGGGAAGATTCAGGGGGATCAGGCATGGTTTCTGCTCATAAGCACCTGGCTGGCCGAGGAGACCTTGGTTTTCCTCTTCTTCTGTCTCTGCTGGACGGTCGGCCTCTCTCCCTTCA
Source organism: Heliocidaris erythrogramma (assembly GCA_025617745.1). Taxonomy (NCBI): domain Eukaryota; kingdom Metazoa; phylum Echinodermata; class Echinoidea; order Camarodonta; family Echinometridae; genus Heliocidaris; species Heliocidaris erythrogramma. Next base: position 40,535,424 of record CM046856.1, on the reverse strand, counting down.
CCGGAGAGCAGACCTCATAGCTCAGCCCCTATCGGGGATCCTCCACCATCGCCCGGCGGCTCTACATTTGACCGCCTGGCCTCTATCGGGGAGGATGCGAGGACGGCAGGACTCTCAGAGAGAGCCTCCCAGTTCATAGTCCAGAGCAGAAGAGATTCTATCCGGGCTGTTTACAACTCAAAGTTAGAAGCCTTCCATGCTTGGTGTGGGGAGAAGGGATTTTCTTCCCGTTCTGCCCCGGTGGGTGCTATTGCAGTTTCCTTATCGCCCTTTTCGATAAGGGCAGGTCCCTCGCTACCATTCGTGGTTACCGGTCCGCTATGGCTGCGGTTCACCTTGGTTTTTCTGATGGTTCGGGAGTTTCAAACTCTCCCTTCTTGACTCATTTGCTGAGGTCGTTCTTTTTGAAACGGCCAGCAAATCGCCAGTTGACTCCTTGTTGGAGCCTTCCTGTGGTTTTGGACGCCTTGGCCAAACCGCCCTTTGAGCCGTTGTGCAAAGCGTCATTACGTCATCTCTCGATTAAGACCACCTTTCTCGTCGCTATTGCTTCTGGGCTGAGGAGAAGCACTATTCAGGCTCTCTCTACGGCGCCCGGGCATATCAGATGGGAAAGGCAAGGTGTACGTCTTGTTCCTAGACCTTCGTTTATTGCTAAGTATCAGACGGATTCTTCTGGCTCAATCGAAGTGTTCTTGAGTCCTCTGTCAGAATTCTCTTCTTCCATTGAGGGTAAGTCTTTGGTGCCCTGTTATGCACTCAAATGGCGCTTGGATAGGACTAAGGTTTTTTGTAAGGATGATCAGCTCTTTCCTTTCCCGTCACCCTTTTTCCCCTGCGTCGTGGGAGACTATCTCCTGTTGGATTGTCAAGGCTATCCAAGCTGTGGGTTGGGAGGCTCTTCTGTTTGAGGATCCTCCAAGAGCGCACGATACCAGGAGTTTTCTACTTCCTGGGCGTTTTTTCAGGGTATTCCTTTGGAAGATATCTTGCAGGCTGCCTTTGGCGTTCCCCTTTTCTCTTTCACATCCTTTTTTAAGGATGCTCTTTCGGGTGAGGTTGTCCTTGCTGCCTCTGGGTGGAGAGCTGTTTTTCGTCTTCACTCCTGCCCTGCATTCGTTCTTCCCGTCCTGGGACATGCCACCCGGGTTTTTATCTGTGCTATTCTAGCAAATAGGTAGATACATCGATTTATTGCTGTAAATTAAGAAAATTATAACTAATTTTGTTATTTACTAGATAAATCTATGTATCTACCTATGTCCCTCCCTCCAGCCCCTCTCCTTGTCTGACATGTCCTAGATCTGTCTTTGACTGCTCGGAAGAGGAAGAGTATGGCGGTGGCGCGATTGTATTGGTGGACGGGGAGTACGCGCGCGCGGGCAGGGGCTGCGCGTTTTAGACTTAGTTTTTCTCGAATGACGGCATAGTTTGGGAAACTAGCAAATAGGTAGATACATAGATTTATCTAGTAAATAACAAAATTATAATTTTCTTGGTTGTCCAAATATCTCCCTAAATTTCAGTCAGCCCGCACGCAGGGATCGACTTCGCGTTGGTTCAGGCAGCAGGATTCCTCCGAGGGTATTTCTCTTGTGGAGGATTTCAATCTGGAGTATGACCGCATTGAAGCAGCGCTTCTAGTTAAGCGCCATGTTGCGGTTAAGGGTAAGGACTTTGCCTTTGTTTTCCAAGATCAAGACAGCTTTTTCAAAGCTAAGTCTCTCTCTCCGGAGAATTTAGCGGTGGGTCGTCGCTTGCGGACGATCAATCCGCTTACCTCTGTCGCTTTTAGGTCTAAGGATAAGCGTTGGAGTAGTGTTGAAAGCCAGGTCAGAGCAGGTATGTGTTTGGCTGCTTTTCAAGGTTTTCTCTCCGACCTCAGGTCTAGGGCGGAGGAGTTGAATGTCACTGATGGTGACAAGCTGGTTATTGATGACCTGCTGCATACTCTAGTTTGCAGTGGTCACAGCTTTCCACTGCAGTTGCCTCGGTCACGTACCGTCGCAGAGTCTTGGCTCTTTCGGCCCTTGGGGTTAAGGAGTCGGACATTGCGCCACTTCTTCGCGATGTTCTGTCTCGGGGTCCTTCGCTTTTTGGTGGTCAATTCGCTACGGTTTTTCAAAGAGAAATCGATGCGCGAAAGCAGGTCTCTGACATGACTACGCAGTTTCGCGCTCACTCTAAATCGACGCGGGTCTCTGTCCGTCAGAGGCCTGCCGGTCCCGCTTCGGGGCAACACAGTCGTGTTTCTGGGGTCCCGCCTGCTGAGCCTCAGCCAGCTCCTTCTCGTGGGAGAGGAGGACGTGGCAGAGGCTCTTCGAGAGGTTCTCGTGGCAAGGCGATGGTTTCGCATAAGGCTAAGCCTAGGCTTTGATGGTCTTCCCCGAGCGCTTGTTCATTTCGACATGGTAGGTGGCCGACTTTGTTCCTTTCTCCCCGCTTGGGAGGCCATCTCCGGGGACGCATTTGTGCTCTCCGTTGTGCGAGACGGACTCTTCATAGATCTATCTGCCCCGCTCCCCGGAGGGGCTATAAGAACTCGTTCACCTCCCATGTCTGCCTGGCTCGTTCTCATGCCTCATCGGAGATCGAATCTCTGTTGAAAAAGAGGGCTATAGAAAGGGTAAGAGACCGGCCGTCTCTTTCCCTTTCTCTAATCTTTGTTATTCCCAAGCACTCGGGGGAAAACTCTGTTTGATACTGAACTTGAAAAGAATAATCAAATTCATTCCTTCAGTACATTTTTGGATGGAGACTCTCGCCTCCATTCTCCCGTTGATCAAGAGGAAGGACTACGCGGTCTCGATAGATCTCAAGGATGCGTATTTCCATATTCCCATTCATCGCGCTTCGGGCGATCTTCTGGGGTTTTCCTTCCTCTTAGAGACTTTTCGCTTCCGCGCTCTTCCCTTCGGGCTGCGCCCACCCCCTCGGGTTTTTACTCAGGTTGTAGCCGTGCTGGCAGCTTCACTGAGGCGCCGCGGCCTTCGGCTATTTTGCTACCTGGACGACTGGCTTCTCGGAGCGGAGTCGCACGATCGTTTGTTGGACGAGACTCGTTTGCTGGTCAATCTTACTCAAGATTTGGGTTTCCTAATAAATTGGGAAAAGTCAGAGTTCCTACTTGCAGCCCAGTTTTTCTGGGGGCTGTGTTAGACATTCGGAATCAGTTGGGTCGGCCCAGTCGAGACAGGATTCTCACTATTGTCGGCGGCTCGCAAGCTCGTTCTGGCCAGAAAGGTCAAGGCCAGACAGTGGCTTCAGTTTTTGATATATGTAGCCAGTCTAATCGATGTTATGGAGGATTGACCCTTTCAGAGACATCTCCTCAGGTTTTACAAACCAAGCTAGGATTCTCTGTTGGTCTGGATTCCAGTACCAATAGGAATCAAGTCTCTTCTCTCCCGTTGGACGAACGAGGAGTTTCTCGCGCGAGGCAAGTCCTTCCGTACCCCCTTTCCGTCGATCTCGGTTTCGACGAACGCCTCTCGGTTGGGGTGGGGCGGACATTGCAATGGCAGCACTGTCGCGGGGGATTGGTCTCATCTTGGCACTCTTCCCCATATCAATGTCCTGGAGTTTATGGCAGTTCTTTTAACCCTGCTCCACTTCAGAAGTTGGCTTCTCAGTCGTTCAGTTCTGATCCTCACGGACAATGCCACTGTGGCGGCTTATATCAATCGGCAGGGAGGCACTCATTCTACTACCCTAAATGCCCTAGCAGCACAGCTGTGCAGGTGGTGTCGTCGCATGGCGATCACACACGCCTCTTTCATCCCCGGTCAGGAAAACCTCATTGCGGATTTTCTGTCCTGGGGCAGGTGTCTTCCATCAGAATGGATGCTCCATCCAGAGGTCTTTTGCTGCATTCACAGTTTGCCTGGGCCCACTGGAAGTGGATCTTTTTGCATCAGTCCTGAACCACCAACTTCCGAAATATTGCTCCCGTGTTCGCGATCAGGGAGCTTGGGCTCTGGATGCTTTCTCAGTTGGGAGAATCTTCAAGGGTTCGCCTTCCCTCCCTTCCAGCTGATTCTGCAAGTCTTGCGAAGATCGGGGAAGATCGGGCTCGGGTGCTTGCGATAGCTCCTTTTTGGCCCAGGAGGAGTTGGTTTCCGCAGCCAAGGAGCCTTCTGGTGGCTCAACCGTTCCTTCTTCCGTTAAGAACGGATCTAGTGTTGCAACCCCTCTCGGGGATTCTTCACCACTGTCCGGAGTCCGTTCATTTGACTGCTTGGCCCCTGTCAGGGAATCTGCAAGACAGTCGGGGTCTCTCTGATAGAGCCGCAGACTTTTTAATGTCCAGTCGTAGAGTTTCTACTAGGGAAATTCCCGTCTTTCGGTCTTTTTCCTTTGGTGTAAAGAGCGAAATCAAACCCCGTCTAAGGTTCCTATTGGTTCAATTGCGGATTTTCTAATCTCGCTGTTTGACAAAGGGAGATCCATCTCTACTATCCGAGGCGATCGTGGCCATTCATTCGGCGTTCTCAGTTGGTTCGCGGATTTCTAATTCCCCGCTGTTGAGTGGTTTGATTCGGTCGTTCTTTCTGAAACGTCCTCCTCGTTCTAAGTTAGTCCCGTCTTGGAGTCTGCCTAAGGTCTTAGAAGCTCTGGCAAAGCCTCCTTTTGAGCCGTTAGGTGAAGCTTCGCTTCGCTTCACCATCTTACGGTTAAGACGCTCTTCTTGGTAGCCATTGCCTCTGGGCAGTACTCTTCATGCCCTCTGTCTTACTCCTGGTCATGTTCGCTGGGAGAGAAAAGGTGTAAGATTGAATCCTAAGGCTTCTTTCATTGCCAAGAATCAAACGGCTTCCTCTGGCCCTGTTGAGATTTTTCTTTGCCCGCTTTCTGAATTTTCGTCAGTGCTCGAGGACAAGGTTTGGTGTCCTGTTAGAGCTCTCAAATGGTATATTGATAAGACTTAAGTCTTATCGTAAGGATGATCAGTTGTTCCTGATCACTTGAGAGCCTTTTTCTCCTGCTTTTCTTGATTCCATTTCTAGATGGATTGTCGAGGCTATTAGGGCTGCTGGCACAGAGGCTCTTTTGTCTGACAGTAAGCCTCATGCTCATGACACTCGTAGTGTCAGCACTTCTTGGGCTCTGTTTCAAGGTGTGGCGCTTGATGATATTTTGAAGGCTGCTTATTGGCGTTCGTCCAATTCCTTCATTTCTTGCTGTCCGGAGGATACCCAGGGCTTCTTTTCTGCCAAGGGTTTATCCCAGGTCGCCAGGCCCAAGTCGGCCTTTTGATATCTTACCCCGAGTGCTTGTGGACAGTGAGGTGGGCGGCTCCGGAGATTCCTCCCAGTTTGGGAGGCAATCTCCGGTGACGCCTTTGTGCTATCCATTCGCAACGGCTTTTACATAGATCTCATCAGAATCAGAATCCGCCCGCCTCAAATGTCCGCCCTTTTCCAGCAGCAAATCTCCTTAGAGATCGCCACACTGGTGAAAAAGGGCGCCATAGAAAGGGTGAGAGATTATCCTCATCTTTGTCTCTCCCCAATTTTTGTCATTCCCAAGCGCTCAGGAAGTTTACGTATGATTCTAAACATGAAAATTATCAGCAGTCTTGTACCTCCAGTGCATTTTTGCATGGAGACCTTGGCATCTATTCTGCCCGTCATCAAGCGGGACGACCTTGCGATCTCCCTCGATCTCAAAGACACATACTTTAACATTCCCATTCACTCTCTGTGGAGAAATTTGCTGGGATTCGCGTTCCAGTGCGAAACGTTCCGATTTGGTGCCCTGCCCTTCGGGCTGAGGCCGGCCCCTCGAGGGGCGGTCATTGCTGGGGCGAGATGATTTCAGGGGACTGGTCTCACTTGAAAGTTATGCCACATATCAATGTTTTGGAAATGATGGCGGTCAGCCTGTCTCTTCATCATTTCAGGCCCGGTCTTGTTGGTCGCACTGTAGTCGTTCTTACGGACAATGTCACAGTAGCTGCCTACATCAATTTCCAAGGCGGCACTCGGTCTTCCTCTCTGAACACCTTAGCTGCCTAGTTGTGGAGGTGGTGCCTGTCTATGAACATTATTCCGGTAGCCTCCTACATTCCCGGTCAGGACAATCTGATCACAGATTTTCTGTCTTTGGGCAAATGCCTCTCGTCAGAGTGGACTCTTCATCCGGAGGTGTTTGCTCTTCTCCAAGAGGTGTGGGGTCCTCTGGAGATCGATCTGTTAGCCTCCACCCTCAATCACTTACTCCTGAGGTATTGCTCGCGGGTTCGGGATCAGGAGGCGTGGGCGCTTGATGCCTTCTCCCTCCATTGGGGAGCTATCAGGGGGTATGCCTTTCCCCCCCCCCATTTCTCTGATTCCTCAGGTCTTGAGGAAGCCCCACATTGGCCAGCGAGACCTTGGTTTCCAGACCTGCTGAGTCTCCCTCTCAGGGAGGATTTGATAATTCGACCCCTCTCGGGGATTGTTCATCAACGCCCAGCGGTCCTCCACTTGACTGCCTGGCCGTTGTTGGGGAAGACGCCAGAAACTCGGGGCTCTCCGAGAGGGCCTCCCAGTTTGTGATGAGAAGCCGTAGAGACTTCACTAGAGATCTCTACAACTCTTGTTTCTGGGCCTTCTTTTCTTGGTGCGAGAATCAGGGTCTCGCCGTGTGAAGCCCCCATTGGTGTTATTGCTGATTTTTTTTATCTCCCTTTTCGATAAGGGTAGATTGATTTCTACCATACGTGGCTATCGTTCGGCTATTGCCGCCATCCACGTTGGTTTTGCTGATGGTCCGGGAGTCTGCAACTCCCCTCTTTTGGCCAGGTTGACTCACTCCTTCTTTTGCAGTGTCCATCAACTCGTAGCCTGACTCCATCCTGGAGTCTACCCAAGGTCCTTGACGAGCTTGCGAAGCCACCGTTTGAACCGTTGGGTAAAGCGTCCCTTCACCATTTAACTGTCAAGACGCTGTTTTTAGTTGCTATTGCTTCTGCAGAGAGGAGGAGTACTCTTCATGCTCTGTGTATCACATGGTGTGTGACTTATACCCAAGCCCTCCTTTATTGCCCAAAATCAGACTGCTTCCTCTGGACCAGTTGAGATTTTTCTTAGACCACTGTCGGACCATTCCTCAGTGCAGGAGGATAAGGTCTGGTGTCCGGTGAGCGCCCTGAAATGGTATTTAGATAGGACTAAGACTCTTCATAGGAGTTATCAGCTTTTTGTCATCACTCGAGAGCCCTTTTTCCTCCGCTTCCAGAGAATCCATTTCTAGATGGATATTCGAGGCGATCCAGGCAGCTGGGCCGGAGGCCCTAGTGAAACGATACCAGGGGCTTCAGTGCCTCTTGGGCTCTTTTCCAAGGAGTGCCCGTAGTGGACATTATGAGGGCAGCCTACTGGCTATCCTCCACGTCCTTCACATCTTTTTATTTAAAAGATGTTCTGACAGTTGAAGTTTTTTTCTAACAAGACGTTGCAAGCTGCAACGTCATCCTTGGGATCCTGTTGACCTTCCTCTTGGGACATGCCCCCCCAGTTGAATTTGTGCTGGTCTAGCAAAAGGTACATTGATTTATTGTGGTAAATCAGTAAAATCAGAACTGATTTTATTATTTGCTAGATAAATCTATGTACCTACCTATGTCCCACCCTCCTACCCCACTCCTACCCCACTCCTACCCCACTCCTTGCCCAATCCTTGCCTAGCAACATGTCAAAGTTTGTCTGAGGTTACTCGTAAAGAGGATGATTGTGTGCGCGTGTCATGGGTGCAGAGAGGAAGGCGGGATCCTGGGGGGGGGGGGGGGGGTTTATGCACTGTCGTGACTTTAAATTACTCGAATGGCTTGCGTAGTCGGAAGACTAGCAAAACAGGTAGGTACATAGATTTATCTAGCAAATAATAAAATCAGTTTTGATTTTACTGCTTTTTATGATGCTGCCCTCATTGTTCCGTCCTTCATAGGGTCAAAGGTCATTTGATGCACCACGCATTACCCCGGGGTACCATAGTGTCCCTGTTTTAAAGAGTTGCGACAACTGGGGATTTGAACGCCATTTTGTTTCCACTATTACAAAACATTTCTATTCAATTCCGAAGAGCACCTGGGTTTTTTAAATTTTGTTTCCAGAAAGTGAGACGTCCATGTCGCAACTCTTTAATACAGGGACACTATGGTACCTCGGGTACAACGCTACCCCGGGTAACGCGTGGTGCATCATTTGTCCATTTCTTGTACTCTTCTGCATTTCTTGACAGATTTCGTTCAAATTTTGTATGGAAGTGTATCTTGGTAAAATCTACACACCTATAGTTTTTGGTGATGCTGCCACCAGTGTCCCGTCTTTTATACGGTCAAAGATCATACTTTGGAGGATGGCGTGAGTGCACACTGCTGGCCAAATTTCTTGATGGATTTTTTTCAAATTTTTGTATGGAGATGTAACTTGGTATAATCTACACATCTTTACTTTTTGGTGATGCTGCCCTCATTGTTTCGTCTTTTATAGGGTCAAAGGTCATATGTCTTTTGTGTGCTCTAACTTCCACATTTCTTGACGGATTTCTTTCAAATTTTATATGGAGGTGTGTGAAATCTACATATATTTAGTGTTTACTGATGCTGCCCCCAGTGTTCCGCTTTTTATAGGGTCAAATGTCATATTTTGGTTGCATGCATTCTGGAGGACACATTTGTTGACTGATTTCTCGTGGAGGTCCATCATAGATTTCTCTAGACCTCTACAGTTTTTGGTGATGCTGCCCTCAGTAATGTCTTTCATAGAGTCAAAGGTCATATTTTAGTAAATATCTTGTGTGCACTCTGAGATCACATTTCTTGACAGATTTCTTTCGTATTTTGCATTATATACACACATTGTTTCGGTGATGCTGGTCCTATAGTGTTGACAATAGTCCGGGCCACTGGCGGCAATCTCTACGCCATCCTTTTGTTTGAGGGAAGGGAGGGGGAGGTTCTTTCTCCCTCCTTTGAATTGCTGCCAGTGTCGGGGGATACATTTCGCATTGCGCGGCAATGGACATTTCTAGTTTTGAAGTTGAAATGCAATTACTAAAAGCATTCAGTGAAGTTGTAGTTTCTTAATATTACTTCATTGAGTAGGGTGTATCCTAAGTCAAAACATTAAGAACCTTTATTATTATAGAGGTGTCATGGTCAAGTGGATATATCACTGGACTGTGGATCACATGGTTCACGGTTCAAGCCCCGCTGCGGCACTAATGTCCTTTGGAAAGACATTAATCTACATTTGCCACTCTCCATGGGTACCCGGTAGGATGCGAATGTCACTGTGACTGGAATGTGTGCCTGTAAAATGGCAGCTAGACTGGAATGCTCCCTTTGCGGAGTGGAGAATGTGCACTATAAGTGCAGAATCGTAATAGGATCCAATAACCGTGGTAATAATACACTGTACAGCGCTTTGAGCAGTTACTAACTGGAAAGGCCCAATATAAATGCAGATTATTATTATTATATCATGATAGTTAAAAACATGGCGTGAAAGGTATATTTAAAATCTTTTATACAAATTCAATGTGGTCTTGCCTGGATGTGACTCAGTTGTGTAACATACATGTATAACCCCATTTTTACCCAAATGCGATGATGGCTTTTATATACCATGCATTTTTAGATATTTTAATGGGTGGGGCTAAGTGAACATTGAGATAAGGATACGTTGATACTGTATTAACTTGATACTGTATTAACTTGGGATGGCATATAAGTTCAAATTCTACTTTAGATAATGAATTATTCTCCTTTGATATGTAATGGAAATAATTTCAGTACATGAGATAGCAATTATATCAGTTTTTCACTGAATGTCATTGTAACCCTTTTATAATCCAGTGCCAAAGCAATCTGCGCATGGGGCGAGAAAGGAGCCTGGGGATTGGAGGAAAGTAAAAGGATAGTGCACAGCCCGGCTTTTCCACCAATCAGAGTAGTTGATACATTGGGTGCGGGGGACACTTTCAATGCAGGTGCCCTCCATGCCCTGAACAAGGGGAGAACCGTGGAAGAAGCTGTGAGGCTCGGCTGCCAAGTCGCAGGTCAGAAAGTTGGGAGAACTGGATTCAAGATCGATACTGCTTCACTGGATCACCTATAACAGCGTGTGCCCTGGTTAACAAAGGTGCTGTTTAATATGTTTCTGTGAAATTAAGAGTTGTGTGTACGTCTTCAAATTGCTTGAAAACATTATACTGGAAAGTTTCAAGCAAAGTTATGATTACTCAGGTAGGGAATATCAAGTTGGTTCTGTGATTATACATTATATTCACAGATAAACGTACACCGCCAAACTTTTCTACCATCAAACTTGTCTTAGTAGCCACCCGAGTTCAGTGGTCACCGACATGAGGGATTTTTTTCTACGACCTGTCTATAAAGTTTACCAATGGATAACATAAAACATGACCATTGGAGACAGCACACAGCCTTTCTAGGCAGATTCTACAAGTATTTCTCTCGCAAGGAAGATAATAGGTGACCAATAAAGACGGGTGGCCACTTAATGCAGGTTTGACTGTATACATATACATGCACATATATAGAAAGTACATATGATTTATTTCGGTAATGTCCAAGTAGAGTACCAAGCAGGTTCAATACATTGGTCACCGCTTTTTTGGGAGAGAAAATCCTGTCCTGCAAAAACATGGACCCTATACATTTGGAGTTCCGGGTATTTGTCATGCAATTCAGCATCTGCATATCCATCTGGATGTTATCCACATTCCACATTACATAATATACTCAATTGGTTATTTTTGAAATATTCATAGCCGTTTATTATTGTTCTTACTTGTTGAGTTAATTTTTATGCCTCCGCCCCCCCTAGGTGGTAGCCAGAGGCATTATGATTTTGGGTCGTCCGTCCGTCCCCTTTTCTTTCTCGCGATAACTTCAAAACTGTTTTTTTTATCATTTTGTAACTTGGCCCATGTATGCATATGGGAGGGATGATGAACTGATTAGATTTTGGGGTCAAAGGTCAAAGGTCACAGAGGTAATTATGTACATAGAAATGGTTCGTTCTTGTGATAACTTCAGAACTGCTTGACGGATCAGCTTCCATCTTGGCCCATGTATGCATATGTGAGGGACGATGAACTGATTAGATTTTGGGGTCTCAAGGTTAAAGGTCAAAGGTCATAGAGGTCATTATGTGGCCCGTTTCACAGTTAGGCGCCACTTTTTGTCAACCTAGGTATTTGAAATGTAGAGCGGTATGATTTTTCAATCCTGGGAATGTGAGAGCTTAATTAATGCCATAACACCTGGATTTACTACAATAAATTGATGTATCTACCTATTATGCTAGTTGACCCAAACTACGCCACATTCGCGCATGCCCCACCCCGCTATACCGCCTTCCCATAGTCACCTGCGTGAGTGCACACCCGCCCGCCCGCCATCTTCCTCTTTTCATTCTCGCTGCCGATGAGTGAACATTGTCAGATAAGTCACTGCGCCCAAAATTGAGATTTGTCTCTATTTTTTGCGCTTTCTGATCTGCTTTAATAATTTTTATCGTCCACATTTAATGCTTATTTTATTTGTGGTACAGATTTTCTGGTCACGTTGTTTTAAGACAGACAGTTATTTTTCTGTCTCTCTTTTCTTCTCCTTCGTTCCTCCCGGTGACATAGCTTTTCGCTCGTTTGCTGGGTGGGCGATCCAGGCTTGGCACGTGGCCATGCTTGGGTTGTTGGAGATTTCTTTTTTTCGTACACAGCCCTTGGGATGTTGGTTCCCCTTTCTCACTTAGTTGTCCTTGTATTCCCTTATTTAGGAATACTGTGAGCTCCTTATTTTTCACTCCTGCGCGCTTGTTTTGTTTTTGTTTTATATTTTCAGGTTTTTGTCTCACATCGACTCTATAGCTTCGGTATGAGTTTTTCCTCGACTCCGGTTACCCGTACGGCCCCCGCCAGTACGCAGGCTGACACAGCAGGAGCCAGTGTTATGGCTTCTTCTTTGAGACGCAGTACACTTTCTATCGGGACGGGCGTGAGGTCGTCGACTCGTTCAGGAACTATCCTCCCAGACTTTTCTTCGGGAGGTGAGTAAGGGACCCCTGCGTGCATGGGGTCTCGCACTGGGTCAGGCAATTTGTTTGCTAGCCGGGTTCAGCATTACAACTTCAGTCGGGTCTTTTGGTCCCGATGAGGGGGTCGGCGGTTTAACGACCGCAGGCCCCCGAACGCAGGGCGTAAGTTTCGCCGGTCTTCCGACCTCTGAAACTCACATCCTCACAGGGGGAGCTGTCGGATGCCCGACAACAAGCTCCTTGAGCTTGGGACGTCAACTCCGAAGCCCGTGGCTTCAAGCTCTAGAGGTTGGGATATCACAAATCTAAGCCCCCGGTCGCTCAGACCAGAGGGGGGACGTCTATTTCCTGCATGGTAGCGATAACTCGCATAAATCCGCAGGAGGAGACGCGTGCCACGGGCACCGCCCATGTTGGTCTGGGTTCACATACCCTAGCCCCCGGCCGATGCCAAATGGGGGAGCGAGTACTACCCGGGCAGTTGGCATCCCTCCGTTGTGGGTTTGGTTCGTGTTTCCGAAGTTGTTTCGGAGAACCGCCCGAAGTCTGTCAGACGCCCTAAGAAGCGGGTCACAGCTTCGGCTCCTGTTGAGCCAGCTAAAAAGAAGCCTAAAAAGGTAAAAGAAGCAAGGCTTTGCCTGCCTCTTACCCTTCTTAATCTGAGATGCTCAGCATGATGCAGGTTTTTGCCCAACGACAGGGTTGGTCCCTCTTACCAGATACCACAGCCCCTGCTTCTATCCCTTTCCGGGTCTGACATTAAGACTAATCAAGCACGTGCTTGATTCCTCATTGTCTGAGACGGGGTCTCTCGCGTCTCCTATACCCGCAGCCCTCGGGGCTCCACCAGGTGAGGAGACCTATAGCGAGCGGTTCATGGGAGTGTCCGCCTGTTTCGGCATTTGTTCGTGGACCAATCAATTTAAGCCGACGCGGGCCCCTGCCTGTCGGAGGCCTGTTGCTCCCACTTCGGGACAACAAAGTTGGGTTTCTGGGGGCTTGCCTGCCGAGTTTCAGTCATACTCATAGTCTTTGACGGTCTTCCCTGTGCGCTTGTTCAGTCCGATATGGTAGGTGGCCGACTTTGTTCTTTTCTCCCGGCTTGGGAGGCCGTCTCCGGGGACGCCTTCGTGCTCTCCATAGTGCGAGACGGATTCTTCATAGATCTATCTGCCTCGCTCCCCGGAGGGGCTATAAGATCTCGTTCACCTCCCATGTCTGCCCTGGCTCATTGTCACGCTTCAATGGAGATCAAATCTCTGAACAAAAGGGCTATAGAAAGGGTGAGAGACCGTCCGTCTCTTTCTCTTTCTCCGATCTTCATTATTCCCAAGCGCTCGGGAAAACTTTGTTTGATACTGAATTTGAAAAGAATATTAAACAAATTCATTCCTCCGGTGCATTTTCGGATGGAAACTCTCGCCTCAATTCTCCCGTTGATCAAGAGGAAGGATTACGCAATCTTGATACATCTCAAAGATGCGTATTTCCATATCTCTATTCATTGCGCGATCTTCTGGGGTTTTTCCTTCCTTTCAGAGACTTTTCGCTTTCGCGCTCTTCCCCTCGGGTGTTCACGCAGGTAGTAGCCGTTTTGGCAGCCTCGCTGAGGCGCCACGGCCTTCGAGCTGCGTACAGCCCCTCGGGTGTTCACGCAGGTAGTAGCCGTTTTGGCAGCCTCGCTGAGGCGCCGCGGCTTTCGGCAGTTTTGCTATCTGGACGACTGGCTTCTCTTAGCGGAGTCGCACGTACGTCTGTTAGACGAGGCACGTTTGCTCGTCAAAGTTACTCAAGACTTAGGTTTCCTCATAAATTGGGAAAAGTCAGAGTTTGTTCCTACTCGCAGCCCGGTTTATCTGGGGGCTGTGTTAGACATTCGGAATCAGTTAGCTCGGCCCAGTCGAGACAGGATTCTAACTATTGTCTCAGCGGCTCGCAAGCTCATTCTGGCCAGAAGGGTCAGGGCCAGACAATGGCTTCAGTTCTTAGGTTTTCTAGCTAGTCTAGTCGATGTTCTAGAGGATTGCCGGCCCCTTATGAGGCCTTTTCAGAGGCATCTCCTCAGGTTTTACAAACCGTGCAAGGATTCTCTCTTGGTCTGGATTACAGTACCAGTAGAAATCAAATCCCTTCTCTCCCGTTGCACGAACGTGGAGTTTCTCAGGCGAGGCATGTCCTTCCATACCCCCTTCCGTCGATCTCAGTTTCGATGGATGCCTTTAGGCTGGGGTGGGGCGGACATTGCAACGGCAGCACGTTTTCAGGGGATTGGTCTCATCTTGGGACTCTACCCCATATCAATATCCTGGAATTCATGGCAGTCTTCTTAACCCTGCTACACTTCAGAAGTCGACTTCTCATTCGTTCAGTTCTGATCCTCACGGACAATGTCACAGTGGCGGCTTATATCAATCAGCAGGGTGGCACTCGTTCTGCCACCATGAATGCATTAGCAGCACAGCTGTGGAGGTGGTGTCACATGGCGATTATGCCCATTGCCTCTTTGATCCCCGGTCAGGAAAACCTCATTGCGGATTATCTATCCCGGGGCAGGTGTCTTCCATCAGAATGGAAGCTTCATCCAGAGGTCTTTTCCCGAATTTACAGTTGCTGGGGCCCACTGGAGTTAGACCTGTTCGCGTCAGCTCTGAACCACCAGGTTCCGAAGTACTGCTCCCGTGTTCGCGTCCGGGAGGTTTGCCTTTCCTCCCTTCCAGCTAATCCTGGGAGTCTTGGAGAAGATCAGGGAAGATCGGGCTCGGGTGCTTGTAATAGCTCCTTTTTGGCCCAGGAGGATTTGGTTCCCTTAGTTAGTGAGCCTTCTGGTGGCTCAACCGTTCCTTCTTCCGCTAAGTGTGCAAGACAGTTAGGTTTCTCTGAAAGGGCCGCTGACTTTTTAATTCCTGTCTTTAAGCCTTTTTCCAATGGTGTAAAGCGCCATTGGTGTTAGTTTGTTTTGTAAAGCTTCTTTCATTGCCAAGAATCGGACGGCTTCTTCTGGCCCTGTTGAGATTTTTCTTTGTCCGCTATCTGACTTTTCGTCAGTGCGTGAGGACAAGGTTTGGTGTCCCGTTAGAGCCCTCAAGACTAAGACACGTCGCAAAGATGATCAGTTGTTCCTGATAACTCGAGAGCCCTTTTCTCCTGCTTCTCTTGATTCCATTTCTAGATGTACTGTCAAGCTATTCGGGCCGCCAGCCCAGAAGCTCTTGTCAGATAGTAAGCGCCATGCTCATGACAATCGTAGTGTCAGCACCTCTTGGGCTCTGTTTCAAGGTATTTTGAAGGCTGCCTATTGGCGTTCGCCCAATTCCTTCATGTCCCTGCAGGAGAGGCAATTTTGGCGTCAGCTACCTTGAAGGCCGCTGTGTCTTCTTTGTAATCCTGTTCCCTTCTCTTAAAACATGCCACCCGGTTTTTGAATGGGTGCTAGTCTAGCATAATAGGTAGGTTTATATGATTTATTGCAGTAAATTTGTAAAATCAGCATTGATTTTCTTATTTACTATATAAATCTATATACCTACCCTCCCTCCTTCCCCTAGCCTTGCAAGCAACATGTTTTTCTACTTGGGGTTGCTCGCAAAAGAGGAAGGTGGCCGTTGCGTATTGCTGCGGGTGAGTGGCGAAGGGGAGAACAATAGGATTTATAGCAATAAATCGATGTATCTACCTATTTGCTAGTTTCCCAAACTATGCCGTCATTCGAGAAAAACTAAGTCTAAAACGCGCAGCCCCTGCCCGCGCGCGCGTACTCCCCGTCCACCAATCCAATCGCGCCACCGCCATACTCTTCCTCTTCCTTTCTCGCCCGTCAGAGAAGTGACATCTATGAAGCTAAGTCTTAACCTAAATTGCGAGATTTTTACCTCCAAAAGCGTTTTTGGTTGCTATTCGCATTAAAAATCCCGTTCACCAAGTTTTCACACACATTTTGGTGTATCGGATTTTTCCTGAGTCAACCTCCTTCACGGTAAATTAATCAAATTATTTTACCGTTTTTCCTTCCCCTTACGGGGCTTTATTCACAGACGGTGTACTAGTACACTGTGTCGGGCTCTTCCCCCGTGTCTGTGGGTGGTTGATTCAACGCGCTTAGACAAGCGGTCTTATCAAAACATTGTGTACTCCGTAATAGGAGTTTATTCCCACTCCGTATTGTGAGTTGGTTGTTACTTTTTATATAGATCTATATTGTTTGTAATAATAATAATCTTATTACCATATATAGTTTTCTATATTTGTTTGCTTGTCTTTATTTTCAGCCATGTCGAAGTCTCCGTCTAGGGCTGGCGTTCCCCAGTATTTTAATACTTATAAGGGGACTCGCCTAGCCTTGGAAGGTTGGCTGCGAGATTTCATCTCGCACCAATGTTATCTTCCCCGGAGCCTCGTGTACGGCTCGCCCCGCTATGAGTTTGTCGTCTGTTTTGACGACCAACTCATGCGGGATGAACCGAGAGAGTGAGTGCTGGGACTCGGCCAATACCTCTCTCGAAGATAGAGACTTGTATAACGGTGGGAGTGAGTGCCTTAGGCCAATACCTCTCACCGATAAAACTGTGGGTGTTATCCCTACCCACAGTTCGTCTCGCTCGAGCATCATTCCTCGCTCCCTAGCCATAGGTATGTTCGCTCAGGGGTCGGCTCTTTTTGTCTCTCCGCACGCTTCTAACACAAGCAAGGCGGGAAAGAGTAAAAAGAGTTGTGATCTTCCAAAAGTACCCCCCCTCAGGGCCTACTACGGAGGCGGTGCCCGTTTCTAAGGGTAAAGGGAGCGATAAACATGCTCACCTGCCCAAGACACGTAAGCACCAGAGTACTGCCCAGTCATCAGGTGGGGCGGACTCTCTCCCCTTGACATCGACTGTGTGTTCACCTCATGTGTCAGGGGGGCCAAGGAGAAGAAGGTTAGCCCCCAAGGGGCGACTACTTCTTCTGAGTTGGCATCCCTCCTGGCATCCCTCTTACAGAGAACTTTAAGCGAGTCTACAATGACTTCGCCTCACAGCCTCTTTCAATCCTTCGTAGGGTCCGTCCCTCGGAACTCGAGATGTCCGACTCGGACATCCTGTTTCTAGACGAAGCCCTCTTGTCCTTGACAGGCTCGTTGTGGTCAGAACTGTCTGTTCGACAGCAATAGCCACTAATGCTAGGAGGAAACTTGCTCTTTCCTCTCTGGGCATTGCGGATGCGGACATACCTGCCCTCCTGGCCAGTGTCCCGCACTCCAGCCAACACCTCTTTGGACGTAAAGGTGTCTGATGTGATTCAACTTAGGTTGATTCACGCAAGCAGGCGACGGAACTTCTGAAACGCCTCAAGTCCTCGGCCCAGGCCCAGGCTATTTTTCCGCCTCCTAGGCGCGGTGGCACTTCCAGCTATCAAGCCTCTCGTGCACCGCAAGTTCAGCCCAGTGCCCCACGCACACAGGGGGCCAGGGCGGAGCCTTCTCCTCGAGGTAGGAGAAGACCTCGAAGTCGCGGTCAGGGCCGTGGTTCGGCCCGCGATTCGCGCGACTTTTAGGGTGCGCCCCGAGCGTTGGAGGAGAGGGTTGGTGGCCGTCTTAAGTACTTTCTTCCCGCTTGGGAAGAAATTACCGACGACTTTTCGTGCTCTCCATCGTGCGAGGAGGCTTCTGCCTAAGATTCGCAGAGCCCCTCCCACACGGAGCCATCCGCCGCAGAGCACATCTCCACCGAGATTCAAGAGCTGCTTGAAGCTCCCTCCAACTCACGACCACCGCGTCTGCAGTTGGGGGGGGGGGGCGGTAGCTAGTATTACCGGGTCCCCTTGACCCCCGACCACCGTCGGAAGCCTGGAGGGGGCATTAACTGGTAAGACCGCTAAGCGGTCAGCTAATGATGTTACTGGGTCTTGCCGACCCCCGACCAGGGGAGGAGTCTGTCACTGGTCCGTGGGCATATCCACCCCCATGGGATTTTCCCCACCGGACTACTTCTCCCGAAATTGATTCTGTCTCGCAGGTTTCTACCCCGTCTGTTTCAGAATCTCAGGCCGGCTAAGACCCCCAGCCTTGTCAGGCTATGGCGGCAGATGCCAAGGCCCTGTTAGAGAAGTATATGCCAGAAATTTTCCCCCAAGTCCAGTCGGACAGTGATCAGCCATCGCTGTTATTCAGACAGCATGGCCCGTCTCCTGGTATTCCTCTTACAGAGGACTTCAAACAGGAGTATGGGGATAGGGAGGCACTCGCCGGTGCGGGTCGGGCTACCCGACGCCCCTTTGGTAGTGCCTTCTCTTTCTATCGGGATGATACCCAGGGCTTCTTTTCAGCCAAGGGTTTATCCCAGGAAATTATGGGTATGGGACAACGTTTGAATATCAATTTCAAGTCTCAGTCCTATAGATCCGCCGAGAAGCCCCTAGTGAACTTTGAAACCAAAGTCAGGTCGGGCTTAAGGCTTTCGGCGTACCTGGGTTCACTGTTATGCCTGCGGGCCAGATCAGTTGAACTGAATGTGACCGAGGGGGACTCCAATTTGTTGGATGAACTCCTGCTTTTGTTAGCTGGACTTCAGTGGTCTCAGCTCTCATCAGCAGCGATTGACATTACGCATCAACGCCGCAAGCTGGCGCTCTCCACACTGGGAGTGCTAGAGAAAGACATCCCGCCTCTCTTGCGGGGTATCCCTTCCTCTCATCCCATACTCTTTGGGGGCCAGTTTAACAAGGTCTTCCTCAAAGAGATAGAGGGTCGCAAACAGGCAAAAGAGATGGCCAGACAATTCTTGCCCACTCAGCCTGCTCGGTCCTTTCCGAAGTCTAAGTCGGTCTCGACAGGTGCTAACCGCTCAAATCGTCGAGTGACTGTGACTATCCCTCGGGTTGAGACCCCTACCCTGGGCAACCGTGGTAGAGGCTCGGCGAGAGGAAGAGGGGGGCGTAAGACCGCCGCCAAGGGCCCGGTCAGGCCCAAGTCGGCCTTTTGATACCTTACCCCGAGTGCTTGTGGACAGTGTAGGCGGGCGGCTCCAGAGATTCCTCCCAGTTTGGGAGGCAATCTCCGGCGACGCCTTCGTACTATCCGTCGTGCGCGACGGCTTTTACATAGATCTGATAAAGCCGATTCCAAACGGCGCCATCAGAATCCGCCCGCCTCCAATGTCAGCCCTTTTCCAGCAGCACATCTCCTCAGAGATCACCACGCTGCTGGGAAAGGGCGCTGTAGAAAGGGCGAGAGATCATCCTCATCTCTGTCTCTCCCCAATTTTTGTCATTCCCAAGCGCTCGGGAAGTTTACGTATGATTCTAAACATGAAAAGAATCAACAGGTTTATACCTCCAGTGCATTTTCGCATGGAGACCTTGGCATCTATTCTGCCCTTGATCAAGCGGGACGACCTTGCGATCTCCCTCGATCTCAAAGACGCGTACTTTCACATTCCCATTCACTCTCTGTCGAGAAATTTGCTGGGATTCGCGTTCCAGGGCGAAACGTTTCGATTTCGTGCCCTGCCCTTTGGGCTGAGGCCGGCCCCTCGAGTCTTTACCCGAATAGTGTCGGCCCTGGCCGCGTTTCTACGGAATCGCGGCCTCCGATTATTCGTCTATCTAGACGATTGGCTCCTAGTTGCAAGCTCAGAGTCCCTCCTGTTGGATCAGTTATGACTTTTACTGCGACTAACGCAAGACTTAGGCTTTCTGATAAACTTGGAAAAAATCGGAATTATCTCCCACACGTACCCCGGTGTACTTGGGGGCGGAGATAGATATCCCGAATCAGCTTGCCCGCCCCAGTCGGGACAGAATTCGGACTATCACCATGACCGCACGGTCATTGCGAGTAGCCCCCAGGGTCAGAGCCAGACAATGGCTTCAATTCCTGGGCTATCTGGCCAGTCTAGTCGACGTCTTACCAGACTGCAGGCTGTTGATGAGGCCCTTTCAGAGGCACCTCCTCAAGTTTTACAGACCGGGCAAAGATTCTCCTTTGGGGTGGATTCCACTCCCAAGAGATATCAAGCTCCTTCTCGCCCCCTGGTCGAACAGTTCGTTTCTTGCCCAAGGCAAGCCTCTCTGTACACCTCTTCCGTCAGTTTCTCTGGCGACAGACGCCTCCCTTCTCGGTTGGGGCGGTCATTGCCGGGGCGAGATGATTTCAGGGGACTGGTCTCACTTGAGAGTTATGCCCCATATCAATGTTTTGGAAATGATGGCGGTCAGCCTGTCTCTTCATCATTTCAGGCCCGGTCTTGTTGGTCGCACTGTACTCGTTCTTACGGACAATGTCACAGTAGCTGCCTATATCGCCAAGGCGGCACTCGGTCTTCCTCTCTGAACACCTTAGCTGCCCAGTTGTGGAGGTGGTGCCGGTCTATGAACATTATTCCGGTAGCCTCCTACATTCCCGGTCAGGAAAATCTGATCGCGGATTTTCTGTCGCGGGGCAAATGCCTCCCGTCAGAGTGGACTCTTCATCCGGAGGTATTTGCTCTTCTCCAAGAGGTGTGGGGTCCTCTGGAGATCGATCTGTTCGCCTCCACCCTCAATCACCGACTCCCGAGGTATTGCTCGTGGGTTCGGGATCAGGAGGCGTGGGCGATGGATGCCTTTTCCCTCCATTGGGGAGCTATCCGGGGGTACGCTTTTCCCCCCATTCCTCTGATCCCTCGGGTCTTGAGGAAGGTCAAGGAGAACAGGGCTTGGCTCTTGTTGATAGCCCCACATTGGCCAGCGAGACATTGGTTTCCAGACCTGCTGAGTCTCCTGGCCGGCCAGCCGTTTCCCCTTTTTGATAATTCAACCCCTCTCAGGGATTGTTCATCAACGCCCAGCGGTCCTCCACTTGACTGCCTGGCCATTGTTGGGGAAGACGCCAGAAACTCGGGGCTCTCCGAAAGAGCCTCCCAGTTTGTAATGAGAAGCCGTAGAGACTCCACTAGAGATCTCTACAACTCTCGTCTAGGGGCCTTCTTTTCTTGGTGCGAGAATCAGGGTGTCTCGCCACGTGAAGCCCCTATTGGTGTTATTGCCGATTTTTTGATCTCCCTTTTCGATAAGGGTAGATCGATTTCAACCATACGTGGCTATCGTTCGGCTATTGCCGCCGTCCACGTTGGTTTTGTTGATGGTTCGGGAGTCTCCAACTCCCCTCTTTTGGCTAGGTTGACTCGCTCCTTCTTCTTGCAGCGTCCATCAACTCGTAGCCTGACTCCTTCTTGGAGTCTACCGAAGGTCCTTGACGTGCTTGCGAAGCCACCTTTTGAACCTTTGGGTAAAGCGTCCTTTCACCATTTAACGGTCAACATCCGTTGGGAAAACCATGGTGTGCGACTTATACCCAAGCCCTCCTTTATTGCCAAAAATCAGACTGCTTCCTCTGGACCAGTTGAGATTTTTCTTAGACCGCTGTCGGACCATTCCTCAGTGCAGGAGGATAAGGTCTGGTGTCCGGTGAGGGCCTTGAAATGGTATTTAGATAGGACTAAGACTCTTCGTAAGAGTGATCAGCTTTTTGTCATCACTCGAGAGCCCTTTTCCCCCGCTTCCAGAGAATCCATTTCTAGATGGATAGTGAAGCGATCCAGGCAGCTGGGCCGGAGGCCCTACTGAGTGATGGGAAGCCCCGTGCTCACGATACCAGGGGCATCAGTGCCTCTTGGGCTCTTTTCCAAGGGGTGCCCCTAGTGGACATTATGAGGGCAGCCTACTGGCGCTCCTCCACGTCCTTCACATCTTTTTATTTAAAAGATGTTCTGTCTGAAGAGTCTTTTTCTAACAAGACGTTGCAAGCTGCAACGTCATCCTTGGGTTCCTGTTGACCTTCCTCTTGGGACATGCCCCCCATTTGAATCTGTGCTGGTCTAGCAAATAGGTAGGTACATTGATTTATTGTAGTAAATCAGTAAAATCAGAATTGATTTTATTATTTGCTAGATAAATCTATGTACCTACCTATGTCCCACCCTCCTACCCCACTCCTTGCCTAGCAACATGTCAAAGTTTGTCTGAGGCGTGATCCTAGGGGGGTATATGCACTGTCGTGACTTTAATTACGCGAATGGCTTGCGTAGTCGGAAGACTAGCAAATAGGTAGGTACATAGATTTATCTAGCAAATAATAAAATCAATTCTGATTTTACTGGTTCAAGGCCTTAACTTTCGGCCTGAAACCGGCTCCTCGAGTTTTTACTCGAGTTGTCTCTGCCCTAGCCGCTTTCCTCAGGTATCGCGGTCTGAGACTTTCCACTTATCTGGACGACTGGCTCCTGGTGGCGAGCTCTGTGTCCGTCCTTCAGTCACACATGGACCTACTTCTCCGTACTACGCAAGAAGTAGGATTCATAGTCAACTGGGACAAGTCGGAGTTGACTCCTACAGGCTGACCCAATTACCTGGGTGCGGAAATACACATCGTGAACCAACTTGCCCGCCCCAGTCGGGAGAGAGTTCAGGCATTTGTCTTACTGGCTCGATCTCTTCGTCTCTTACGTCGAGTTCGGGCAGGCCGATGGCTCCAGTTCTTGGGCCACTTATCGAGCCTTGTAGATGTCCTCAAAGACTGTCGGCTTCATATGAGGCCTTTTCCAACTTCATCTCCTGAAGTTTTTCAAGCCCAGTGTAGACTCGCTCAAGGTGTGGATTCCTCTACCCGAGGAAATCAAACGCCTGCTTATCCCCTGGTCGAAAGAGTCGTTCCTTCTTCAGGGCAAGTTTCTCCTCGGTCTTCATGTCTCTCCGCCTTTTCGAGAACATGATTGTAGGTCACTCCGTCCTGATTTTGACGGACAACACTACTGTGGCTGCCTGCTTTCAACAGGCAAGGCGGGACTCGTTCCACTACCCTGAACGATCTAACCGCCAAACTTTGGAAGTGGTGTCGGTCTCACCGAGTGATTTCGTTCGCCTCCTATGTTCCCGGGCGGGACAATCTGATTGCAGAACTTCTGCCCCGGGGCATGTGTCTCCCCTCCGAGTGGTCACTGAACCAAGAGGTCTTCGACTACCTCAGTTCAGTCTGCTCCCCTCTGGAGATAGACCTATTTGCGACAGCTCTCAATCATTGCCTCCCGAGATACTGCTCTCGAGTGCGAGATCCGGAAGCTTGGGCCCTTGATGCGTTCTCCCTTCAGGGGAAGAACTTCCGGGCTTATGCCTTTCCGCCGATCTCCTTAATTCCTCAGGTCCTGGGGAAGATTCAGGAGGATCAGGCGTGGTTTCTGCTCATAGCACCTTGCTGGCCGAGGAGACCTTGGTTTCCTCTTCTTCTGTCTCTGCTGGACGGTCGGCCTCTCTCCCTTCGCCGGAGAGCAGACCTCATAGCTCAGCCCCTGTCGGGGATCCTCCACCATCGCCCGGCGGCTCTACATTTGACCGCCTGGCCTCTATCGGGGAGGATGCGAGGACGGCAGGACTCTCAGAGAGAGCCTCCCAGTTCATAGTCCAGAGCAGAAGAGATTCTACCTCAGCTCGAAATTAGAAGCCTTCCATGCTTGGTGTGGGGAGAAGGGATTTGCTTCCCGTTCTGCCCCGGTGGGTGCTATTGCAGATTTCCTTATCGCCCTTTTCGATAAGGGCAGGTCCCTCTCTACCATTCGTGGTTACCGGTCCGCTATTGCTCCGGTTCACCTTGGTTTTTTTGATGGTTCGGGAGTTTCAAACTCTCCCTTCTTGACTCATTTGCTGAGGTCTTCCTTTTGAAACGACCAGCAAATCGCCAGTTGACTCCTGCGTGGAGCCTTCCTTTGGTTTTGGACGCCTTGGCCAAACCGCCCTTTGAGCCATTGTGCAAAGCGTCTTTACACCATCTCTCGATTAAGACCGCCTTTCTCGTCGCTATTGCTTCTGGGCAGAGGAGAAGCACTGTTCAGGATCTCTCTACGGCGCCCGGGCATATCAGATGGGAAAGGCAAGGTGTACGTCTTGTCCCTCGACCTTCGTTTATTGCCAAGAATCAGACGGATTCTTCTGGCTCAATCGAAGTGTTCTTGAGTCCTCTGTCAGAATTCTCTTCTGTCAAGGAGGATAAATCTTGGTGCCCTGTTAGGGCTCTCAAATGGTACTTGGATAGGACTAAGGTTTTTCGTAAGGATGATCAGCTCTTTCTCATTTCCCGTCACCCTTATTCCCCAGCATCACGGGAGACTATCTCTCGTTGGATTGTCGAGGCTATCCAAGCTGCGGGTTCGGAGGCTCTCCTGTCTGAGAATCCTCCAAGAGCGCATGATACTAGGAGTGTTTCTACCTCCTGGGCGCTTTTTCAGGGTCTTCCTTTGGAAGACATTTGAGGGCCGCCTTTTGGCGTTCCCCTACTTCCTTCACATCCTTCTATCTTAAGGATGTTCCTTTGGGTGAGGTTAGATTTGCAACCTCTGGGTTGAGAGCTGCTTCGTCGTCTCTGTCTGCCCCGCGTTAGTTACTCCCGTCCTGGGACATGCCACCCGGGTTTTTATCCGTGCTATTCTAACTAATTTTGTTATTTACTAGATAAATCTATGTATCTACCTATGTCCCTCCCTCCAGCCCCTCTCCTTGTCTGACATCATGTCCTAGATCTGTCTCTGACTGCTCGGAAGAGGAAGAGTATGGTGGTGGCGCGATTGGATTGGTGGACGGGGAGTACGCGCGCACGGGTAGGGGCTGCGCGTTTTAGACTTAGTTTTTCTCGAATGACGGCATAGTTTGGGAAACTAGCAAATAGGTAGATTTATCTAGTAAATAACAAAATTAGTTATAATTTTCTTGATTACGATGGTTGCGCACAATATTGTGACTCATTCGTTTTAAGTACTCAAACGGGTTAGCGTAGTAAAGTGACTAGCATAATAGGTAGGTATATAGGTAGGCAAAAGCTACTCTGATACCGGCGGCACTTGGTGCTCCACCCGGTGAGGAGGCCTTTGGTTCGTGGATACATCCGCCCCCCTGTGGTCAGGTTTCTCACACAGCCAGACCTGATGCTGACTATGTTGTTGAGCCTCAAGCCAGTGCGGTCCCCCAACACTCTGGTTGGTTGGCTGTCGACGTGCAGGCTCTTTTGGAGAAATACTTACCTGAGCCTTTCCCTCTGGCTGAGCCGGTTTCGGCTCAGGCTTTTCTTTTCAGTCAAGGGGTTCCCTCTTCGGGAATACCCCTTTCTGATGATTTCAAGGCTGCCTACGCAAACTTAGCTGAACAGGCGTCACAGCCTGGGATTTTGTTGGTAAGCAACCCCTTGCTCGGGCTTTGCTTTCCGTCCCCAAGATTCAGTTGGGTTCTTCCAACGGCTTATCTGAGGTCTCTAATCAGCCTCAAAATCAGGTCTCAAGAACTTGAAGTTTCTGAGGCTGATGGGCTGATTTTGGACGAGATCCTGCTTTCCTTAATGGGATCTCTGTGGTCACAGCTGACCCTTGCGGCCGTCAAAGCCACAAACTCTAGGAGAGAGCTGGCCCTCTCGTCCTTAGGGATTCTGGGGGGAAATTCCTCAGTCAGAGGGGCAACTGTGTGGGGGACATGGAGGACATGGAGGACAAGGTTTGGTGCCCGGTGAGGGCGCTAAAATGGTACTTAGACAAGACCAAAGATTGCCGCTCGGACGAGCAACTTTTCCTTATTACTCGCGAACCTTTCTCTCCTGCTTCTAAAGAATCCATTTCTAGTTGGATTGTTGAGGCCATCCAGGCCGCTGGTCCCTGAGGCCCTTCTCTCGGATAGTAAGCCTAGAGCGCATGATACCAGAAGCATTAGCTCTTCTTGGGCGCTTTTTCAGGGTATTGCCCCAGAAGACATTTTGAGGGCCGCCTTTTGGCAGTC
Organism: Heliocidaris erythrogramma; assembly: GCA_025617745.1. Taxonomy (NCBI): domain Eukaryota; kingdom Metazoa; phylum Echinodermata; class Echinoidea; order Camarodonta; family Echinometridae; genus Heliocidaris; species Heliocidaris erythrogramma. The sequence goes on along the minus strand of CM046856.1, from coordinate 40,509,619 downwards.
TCCCAATTCTTTTTATCTGAAGGACATTCCTTCTGCAGAAGCGCGGTTTGCGACTTCGTCACTGAGGGTGGCAGCTTCTGTTGTTACCCTGCGTTAGCCTCCTTCCCTTGGGACATGCCACCCTGGATTTTTATCTGTGCTGGTCTAGCATAATAGGTAGATACATCAATTTATTGTAGTAAATCAGTAAAATGCTACCTGATTTATTATTTGCTAAATAAGTTGATGTATCTACCTATGTCCCTCCCACAGTCCCCTCTCCTTGCCCAGCAACATGTCCTAAGCGTCTCTGGCAGCTCGTTAGAGGAAGATGGCAGGCGTGCGCTCACGCAGGTGACTATGGGAAGGCGGTATAGCGGGGTGGGGTGTGCGCGAATGTGACTTTTTAAGTTTCTTGGTGGTGGCGTAGTTTGTGTCAACTAGCATAATAGGTAGATTCATCAACTTATTTAGCAAATAATAAAATCAGGTAGGATTTTACTGCTCTATAATGGCCACTTTGAAGTTTAGGGAAATTTGAATAAAAAACAACATTTAAATATCACAGACATAACTAGAGGTCCATATGTACAACCAATATTATCACATGTTCACATGATGAATTGGGATTCAAGCAAACTTTGTTCCAAAAATTGTGCCTTTCTGTACATTTGTTGTTAAAATATATAGCAATGTGAAGAAAAAAAAATGCATTATAAAAAGGTTTTTGACTCTGAAAAGTTTCATTTTACACTTCCCCATTGAGGATATGTATTACTCCATGGAGATGATGATTGTGGTGGGGGACATCTAACATCCTTAATATAACATTGCTAATGTTCGTCTTTTAACTTTAGAATTTCAGCCAATAATAAACAAAAATGAGCCCATCATTAGTTATTAAACAGTTTGCAAAATTCAATTTTCAATCACAATGGGAATTTATAACTTATATAGAATATTTTTTTACCAGTAACAAGAAATCGATATTTGCAGAACACAAGTCACTCCTCACAAGGATATGCATTCTGTAAAGTTATGAATGCCTGAATTACTTGTGGTGGATGTGACAAATTCAGATGTGAATAGACCGTTTCCACCTTAATCGATTAATACTTCGGTAATGATGATGCAAATAACCGAGACATTGATATTAATCAAGCATAGCAGAGTTTGTTTGTTTCCTTTTTTTTCTGCGCTCTAATAACATACAATAAATCGAATTTTTACATAAGTATTACATAAGTAAAAAATCATGTACAATAATAGTATACAATAAACATAAGACCAAGTATACGAACAAGATTAAGGAATATAATAGATCTATGTAAATATTTTTCTCCAATAAACTAGAAATGGATGGCGGCCTCGTAAAAAAGATAAAGCGTGGGCACGTATGATTGTAGTATCTTTCATTTAAGTGTAGCTTTTAAGGAGTAGATGGTTGAACAAGATTTTATGTTATCAGGAAAATTATTCCAAATGTCCGGAGCAGAATGTCTTACAGATTTGTGTGTTATTGATAATTTGGGATTTGTAAGATGGAAATTTCCAGAAATTCGAGTAGGGTAGGAATGAACAGAACTATTTAACTTAAACATGTTATCAAAGGATGGTGGAAGTTGATTATTAATGTACTTGAACATTATGAATGCTACTTGCATAGTATTCAAGTCGAAAATTGTTAGCATTTTAAGTTTATGGAATAAGGGGTCAGTGTGAGTTAAGAAATGCGATCCGGTACAAATACGTATTGCTCTCTTTTGTAGTTTAAAAATAGAATTGATTTTTGTTGAACCACAATTAGCCCATACAATGTTACAATATTATATAACAGGAATAAGGTTGCATAGGGTAGAAGAAACTTTAGCTTGGAAATTATACCAATGCTTTTAGAAATGCACATTATTACGTGATGTAAATGGTCATTCCAAGTCAAAGTTTCATCTATAATTACTCGCAAAAATTTGGACTTAGTTTTCTTTTCTACTGGCATATCATCGATTTTAATATATATTGGTCTTTGTCTTTGTGGCTGCCCTTGTAAAACTTTCTACGAGGGATTTTCCTCTACATATATGTCCAACTGTTGCTATTCACAAGGCACGCCTACTCAATCAATGCTGGACTCGATTTTGCTAAAATGCGACAAACTTTTGTTTATTCAGCTAAAACTCCAACATTGGTTTCACCACGAACATAACTTCAGTTCATACTCCGGTCGTCCCTTCAGATAACAATTTAGTGCAATAAATCATATATACCTACCTATTATGCTAGTAGTCTTGACTACGCGACCCCTTCGAGAACTTTAACACAAATGAGTCACAATATTGTGCGCACCCCCCGTAATCCTATTGTTCCCCTTCTCACGTGCGGCAACACGCAACAGCCATCTTTCTCTTTCTTGCTCGCCCCGACGAGTTAGGATGTCGAGTCACGGCGCTCCTGAAATCAGGTCTTTTTGTATCTTTTCAGCGCGCTTTTTCGCATCTTTAAAGCACTTTTTGGTACTTATATTCGTCTAGATCATAGTACTCTTGTGTTTTATTAGTCACACTTGCCGATTGCAAGGGATTTTTTGTTCCTTTCTTGGCAATTATTTTTCACTTTCACGGTCAGCCCCACGTAGATATATCTATGTGTTTGCGGGTGTTTCCGTTTGTCACCGAGCCTTTGGGTTCGGTGTTTGTTGTTACGGTTTTTTGTTGTGAAAATTTTTTGTGCGTATCTCCAAAATTTTATTTTTATTACCTGCACTCAGTTAAAGTATTTCATATTTTGGTATACTTTATTGTCTGTTTTATTGCAGTGTTATGAGTTCGGAAGAAGAAGCAGCTAGGTCGCAGAGACCTGCTTCTTCCGAAGAGTCGTCTAGCAAGACGACTCGGCCCTCCACAACTCTCCCGAGTACTTCTGTACATGGGGGAGGGAGGAGGGCTGCAGGTAAGTTGCCCAGTGGTGTTCCCCTGCAGAGTTTGCCAGGCTCGGAGCTTGCGGCTTCGGGGCGGGTGGCGTTAGTTGAACTTGGGGCGTCAGGTTCTAGTGGTTTGGATAACACGAATCCAATCCCCCGGTCGTTAAGACCAGAAGGGGGGACGTCTGTTTCCCGCACGGTAGCGATGACTCGCTTATATCCGGAGACGCGTGCCACTACTGCAGGGCAGCTCACGGGCTCAGCCCATGTTGGTCTGGGTTCTCAAACCCTAGCCCCCGGCCGATGCCAAGTGGGGGAACGAGTACTGCCCGGGCTGTCTATATTGCCAGCTGATGGGGAGGCTCGAGCTAACAATTATGGGCGCTCTACGGAGCAACAGGTGTTATCACCTGAGTGCGCGACTACTAGTGCTCTCCTATTGCCGCTCTCTAGTGGTCCAATAGCGAGTTCACATGCCTTTAGTAGTCGGTGGGCAAATACCGGGTCATCACGGTCCGCCCTCGCACTGAGTGCGCGACTACTAGTGCTCTCCTATTGCTGCTCTCTAGTGGTTCAGTAGCGAGTTCACACGCCTTTAGTAGTCGGTGGGCAAATACCGGGTCATCTCGGTCCGCCCTCGCACTGGGTGCCTTCAGCACCCAGCCCATGGCTCTTGCATCTTCTTGCTCAGCCAGTATGGGTAATTTGTGCGAGACTTTGGGTTCATAACCTCAGCGCACTTCTCCCGTTGAGGGAGGTGAGCGTCCCTCCACCCCTAAGAAAGGGGCTAAAAGGGGCAAGGTTTTTGCCTGTCTCTTGCCCGTCTGGCCTGACTAATCCGCCTAGATCCTCTCAATCTGAGATGTTCAGCATGATGCGGACGTTTGCTCAGAGTCAGGGTTGGTCCCTTGTACCGGGCACTGAACCCCCTGCTTCTGTCCCTATTCTAGGGTCTGACGTTGAGACTAATCAGCCTTTTATGGTTGATTCTTCATTGTCTGAGACGGGATCGCATGCGCCTCCTATTCCCGCGGCCCTTGGGGCTCCGCCGGGCGAGGAGACTTTTGGTGGTCCATGGGAGGGTCCGCCTGTTTCGTCCTTTGTTGGCGGTCCTTTGTCCCAATCAATTCAGGCGGAACCAGATTTAGAAGCGGCCTCTCAAGCTTCGGTTTCCGAATCGTTTGAGCAGGCAGAGCCTCAGTGTCTCGCCCTTTGTGGGGTAGAAGCGATTGCTTTGTTGTCCAAATATCTCCCTGATTTTCAGTCAGCCCGCGCGCAGGGTTCGACTTCGTGTTGGTTCAGGCAGCAAGATTCCTCCGAGGGTATTTCTCTTGCGGAGGATTTCAAGCTGGAGTATGACCGCATTGAAGCAGCGCTTCTAGTTAAGCGCCCTGTTGCAGTTAATGGTAAGGCCTTTGCCTTTGTTTCCCAAGACCAAGACAGCTTTTTCAAAGCTAAGTCTCTCTCTCCGGAGATTTTAGCGGTGGATCGTCGCTTGCGGGCGATCAATCCGCTAACTTCTGTCCCTTTTAAGTCTGAGGATAAGCGTTGGAGTAGTGTTGAAAGCCAGGTCAGAGCAGGTATGCGTTTGGCTGCTTTTCAAGGTTTTCTCTCCGACCTCGGGTCTAGGGTGGAGGAGTTGCTCCTTGGTCACGTACCGTCGCAGAGTCTTGGTTCTTATGGCCCTTGGGTTTAAGGAGTCGGACATCGCACCGCTTCTCAGGGATGTTCCGTCTCGGGGTCCTTCGCTTTTTGGCGGTCAATTTGCTACGGTTTTTCAAAGAGAAATCGATGCGCGAAAACAGAAAAAAAAAACGAAAGTCGACGCGGGCCTCTGTCCTCGACTTGGTAGGTGGCCGTCTTCGTTCCTTTCTCCCCGCTTGGGAGGCCATCTCCGGGGACGCTTTTGTTCTCTTTGTCGGACGAGACAGATTCTTCATAGATCTGTCCGCCCCGCTCCCCGGAGGGGCTATAAGAACTCGGTCACCTCACATGTCTGCCCTCGCTCGTTCTCATGCCTCATCGGAGATCGCATCTCTGTTGAAAAAGAGGGCTATAGAAAGGGTAAGAGACCGACCGTCTTTTTCCCTTTCTCCGACTTTTGTTATTCCCAAGCGCTCGGGAAAACTTTGTTGGATACTGAGCTTAAAGAATAAACAAATTTATTTCTTCAGTATATTTTCGGATGGAGACTCTCGCCTCCATTCTCCCGTTGATCAAGAGGAAGGAATACGCGGTCTTGATAAATCTCAAGGATGTGTATTTCCATGTTCCCATTCATCGCGCTTCGCGCGATCTTCTAGGGTTTTTCTTCCTCTCAGAGACTTTTCACTTTCGTGCTCTTCCCTTCGGGCTGCGCCCAGCCCTTCGGGTTTTTACTCAGGTCGTAACCGTGCTGGCAGCCTCACTGAGGCGCCACGGTCTTCGGCTATTTTGCTACCTGGACGACTGGCTTCTAGTGGAGTCGCACGATCGTTTGTTGGACGAGACTCGTTTGCTCGTCAATCTTACTCAAGAATTAGGTTTCCTAATAAATTGGGAAAAGTCAGAGTTAGTTCCTACTCGCAGCCCAGTTTTTCTGGGGGCTGTGTGAGACATTCGGAATCAGTTGGCTCGGCCCAGTCGAGACAGGATTCTCACTTTTTGTCTCAGCGGCTCGCAAGCTCATTCTGGCCAGAAAGGTCAAGGCTAGACAGTGGCTTCAGTTTTTGGGTTATCTTGCCAGTCTAGATGTTCTGGAGGTTTGGCGGCTCCTTATGAGACCTTTTCAGAGACATCTCCTAAGGTTTTACAAACAAGGCAAGGATACTGTTGGTCCGGGTTCCAGTTCCAATAGGAATCAAGTCTCTTCTCTCCCGTTGGACGAACGAGGACTTTCTCGCGCGAAGCAAGTCCTTCCGTACCCCCCTTCCGTCGATCTCGGTTTTCGACGGACGCCTCTCGGTTGGGGTGGGGCGGACATTGCAATGGCAGCACGGTCGCGGGGGATTGGTCTCATCTTGGGACTCTTCCCTATATCATTCTGATCCTCACGGACACTGTCACTGTGGCGGCTTATATCAATCGACAGGGAGGCACTCGTTCTGCTTCCCTGAATGCCCTAGCAGCACCAGCTGTGGAGGTGGTGTCGTCGCATGGCGATCACACCCGTTGCCTCTTTCATCCCCGGTCAGAAGAACCTCATTGCAGATTTTCTGTCCCGGGGCAGGTGTCTTCCATCAAAATGGATGCTCCATCCAGATCCAGAGGTCTTTTGCCGCATTCGCAGTTGCCTGGATCCACTGGAAGTGGATCTTTTTGTGTCGGTCCTGAACCACCAACTTCCGAATCTTTGCTCCTGTGTTCGCGACCAGGAAGTGTGGGCTCTGGACACTTTCTCTCTCGGGAGAATCTTCGAGGGTTCGCCTTCCCTCCCTTCCAGCTGATTTCGCGAGTCTCACGGAAGATCAGGGAAGATCGGGCTCGGGTGCTTGCGATAGCTCCTTTTTGGCCCAGGAGGTCTTTGTTTCCGGAGCTAATGAGCCTTTTGGTGGCTCAACCGTTCCTTCTTCTGTTAAGAACGGATCTAGTGTTGCAACCCCTCTCGGGGATTCTTCACCACAGTCCGGAGTCACTTCATTTGACTGCTTGGCCCCTGTTGGGGAATCTGCAAGACAGTCGGGTCTCTCGGATAGAGTCGCAGACTTTTTAATGTCCAGTCGTAGAGTTTCTACTAGGGAAATTTATAATTCCCGTCTTTCGGTCTTTTTCCTTTGGTGTAAAGAGCGAAATCAAACCCCGTCTTAGGCTTATATTGGTCCAATTGCGGATTATCTAATCTCGGTATTTGACAAAGGGAGATTCATCTCTACTATCCAAGGCTACCGATCGGCGATCGGGGCCATTCATTCGGGGATTTCTAATTCCCCGCTGTTGAGTGGTTTGATTCGGGCGTTCTTTCTGAAACGTCCTCCTCGTTCTAAGTTAGTCCCGTCTTGGAGTCTGCCTAAGGTCTTAGCACTCTGGCAAAGCCTCCTTTTGAGCCGTTGGGTGAAGCTTTGCTTCACCATCTTACGGTTAAGACGCTCTTCTTGGTGGCCATTGCCTCTGGGCAGAGGTGCAGTACTCTTCATGTCCTCTGTCTTACTCCTGGTCATGTTTGCTGGGAGAGAAAAGGTGTTAGATTGATTCCTAAGGCTTCTTTTATTGCCAAGAATCAAACAGCTTCCTCTGGCCCTGTTGAGATTTTTTCCTTGCCCACTTTCTGAATTTTCGTCAGTGCGGGAGGACAAGGTTTGGTGTCCTGTTAGAGCTCTCAAATGGTATATTGATAAGACTAAGTTTTATTGTAAAGATGATCAGTTGTTCCTGATCACTCGAGAGTTTTTTTTCTCCTGCTTCTCTTGATTCCATTTCTAGATGGATTGTCGAGGCTATTAGGGCTGCTGGCACAGAGGCTCTTTTGCCTGACAGTAAGCCTCATGCTCATGACACTCGTAGTGTCACCACTTCTTGGGCTCTTTTTCAAGGTGTGACGCTTTATGATATTTTGAAGACTGCTTATTGGCGTTCGTCCAATTCCTTCATTTCCTGCTACCTTAGGGATGTCCCTGCAGGTGAGGCTATTTTGCGTCAGCTACCTTGAAGGCCGCTGTGTCTTCTTTGTATTCCTGTTCCCTTCTCCTCTTGAAACATGCCTCCCGGTCTTGAGTTGGCACTGGTCTAGCATAATAGGTAGGTATATTTGATTTATTGTAGTAAATTTGTAAAATCAGCACTGATTTTCTTATTTACTATATAAATCTATATACCTACCTATGACCCTCCCTCCTTCCCCTCACCTTGGAAGCAACATGTTTCTACTTGGGCTTGCTCGCAAAAGAGGAAGATGGCCGTTGCGTGTTGCCACGCGTGAGTGGCGAAGGGGAACAATAGGATTACGGGGGGTGCGCACAATATTGTGCCTCATTTGTGTTAAAGTTCTCGAAGGGGTCGCGTAGTCAAGACTACTAGCATAATAGGTAGGTATATAGATTTATATAGTAAATAAGAAAATCAGTGCTGATTTTACAAATCTGTAATGAAAATGAACAAACAAATAATAAACTAAATGTCTACAGCTGCAAATGGATTAACTAATACTGTTAATGTATCATAATGTTTTTTGTAATCTACCAAGATACCATGTGAACGAACCCTGTATTCATAATGTACAGTAAACTACCTCGTCAAAGGAGGAAGTAAACGATGAATGTGAAAGGGGCCACATTACACAGTAATCCGCTCATACACCCTTACGCTGAGGTAACTAATGTACAGACCCTCTTTGTTGTCCTAATAAAAACCCAGGCTTGCTCTATGTACATCTATAATACATCTTCTTCTTTGCAGAACTATGGAACTATATAAGTATATCAACAACACTAAATTAAACTCAAATGCTTAATCAAAGACAAAGAAATCAACCTTCTTATGCTACATATTATACGCTATACTCTCTATGTCTACCCATAACATAATATCTTTGTCTGTTCTTCAACTAAAACACATTTATCTTATCTTAAAGCTTCATGTTAATTCTACAACAGATTTATATCAAAACAATAATATAGGAATATACTGTTCTTACCCAATTGGGCTTATGTAGTTGTCCACAAATAACTAAAACTTGAACTTTCTGCTACAGTATATGATTCACACCTTACTGCATCACTTTGCATGAGAATGATGGTATCTTTACTTCGGCTTGTCTCGAATGGGTGGGTTGCGGGAGCGGTATGGGAGTGGGAACGGGCACAGACAAGCCCCCCCGTTATCTCGAATGGACGCATTCCTAGCGAGACGTTGTTGAGTAGACTCTTGTAACAGACGTATTTTTGAGAAATTTTCATTTTCATTTTTCTTTTGCCTAAGATGTAGAAAATGTAGAAAGATGTAGAAAATATAATAAAACAGTATCGGTGTAGAGGTGTTGTGGATCAGCGGATAAGTCCCCGGACTGTGAACCACGAGGTCCAGGGTTCGAATCCCACCGCAGCACTAGCGTCCTTTGGCAAGACGTTAATCTACATTTGCCACTCTCCACCCAGGTGTTAAATGGGTTAATGTCGTTTGCTTAGCAACTTGAGCGTCACTGTACTGCCCGTTGCTGGAATACTCCCCAGGGAGTGGAGAATGTGCATACATTGTGTGCGGGCATGCCAGAATCCAATGACCGGGGTAGTAATATATATCTGTAATTGTGAGCGCTTTGGGCCACTATGGGAAAAGCGTGTTATAAATGCCAGGTATTATTATTTATTATTATTATCTAAAAAAAAGCTTTTGACAAGGAAATCATTATTTGTGCAAAATAAATAGGAGAATTTAATAATTATGCATTAAAACACACAGGGACAAATGGGCAAGTGGCGTAGCTAGGATTTTTGTATTTATTTATTTATTATTATTTTTGTTTGGCGTGACCTGGGCCCCGTAGCATAAAGAGTGTTTAGCGGTTAATCGCTAAAGATCGCTAAACTCCGATCAAGCGCTGATGGCAATCAATCGCTAAAATCCGTAACACAAAGCCCCCCCCCCCCCCACTTCAATCAAATGCTATTAGAGCTTGATTCATAGCGATCGATCGTTATTAATTTTTGCATACATACACCCTCAAGCTGTTTCTGAATATAACATCAACAAATGTTTCCCATTGTTTTGTCTGTCGGTGTAATTGTACTCAACAGGACATTCACAGACACCATACAAAATACATTAGCAAATATCTTGTTAGTCTTTGTTTTTGGTTAGAATCAAATGAATGTATGAGGTTGCATGAATTCATAATGGAATGTTCATTTAAAATTCAAAGGTCTGGTCGGGCAGACAGTCCAGAATAGAATGTTAATTCACTGCGGCGTATTTTTTTACGGTGGGTGAGTAAGAAAATAGCAAGATGAGTGAGGAAGATAAAAAAATCTTCCCGGGAAAATGTAAATAGGGGTCAATTTTCGCAGACTCCCCGGAGATAGGAGGGGGGGGGGGGGGGGTTAATTTCCTAAATTGCCTGGATAGGAGGTCCAATATCTCTGAAAATCCCCGGGATAGGGGGGTAAAACAAATTCCAACTACTCCGGGATAGGGGGTCACTTTTGAAAAGCATAGGCCTACCCCTTGTATGGGGAGTTGGGGCCGGGTACAAACGACCTTTTGATATGCGTTTTGGCTTTTGATAGTGGGTATTGATAGAATGATAGTGGCATTAATAGGTGTTTCTAGTTTTGGAAAGATGACAAACAACCTTGGCTTATGTCAGCATATGTATGTAACACAATTTCACAATATTTAACAGGTCACGCCAAAAAAATAAAAATAAATAAATAAATCGTAGCTATGCCACTTGCCCTTTCGTCCCTGTGTGTTTTAATCCATAATTATTCTATTCTCCTATTTATTTTGCACAAATAATGATTTCCTTGTCAAAAGCTTTTTTAGATACTGTTTTATTACATTTTCTAAAAATTTCTCAAAAAGACGTCTGTTACAAAAGTCTACTCAACACACCCATTCGAGGAAAGACCCCGCCCCGGGAATGCGTCCATTCAAGATAACCGGGGGGGGGGGGCTTGTCTCGAAAGGGTGTGCCCGTTCCCGCTCCCATCCCGCTCCCGCAACCCACCCATTCGAGACAAGCCCTTTACTTCTAAGAAGTTACTCTTGGGGAGAACAAAGCACTCATTATGAGTCATACCAGGGACTAACTGAGCAAATATATGTCCCTGGTAGTAGTCTTATGATCAGACTCTTTTAAAAGCAGGTTATAAAGCATATTACAGTTCATCACTACACACTGCTATAGTGACAGTCTTTGTGAGAACAAAAGATATTTGTGTCGTCGGCAAATAAGACAAAAGAAAGAACAGATGGATGTATTAATAATAATAATAATAATAATAATAATAATGTGATTTATATAGCGCCAAATCCCCTCTGTGGAGTGCTCAAGGCGCATTCTTTTTATGTCTTCAGGTAGGCTATTCCAAAAAGTCGGGCTTGTGAATGAATATGATCGTTCCCCCCCCCCCCCAGGTTTTAGATACTTCGGGTATATTGAGAAGGCCAGAAGAGGAAGAACGAAGTGATCTTGTTGGGGTGTAGCGCTTAATAAGTGAAATATTATATTGAGGAGCAGTGCCATGAATACAATGAAAGGTAAGCAGCAGAATCTTAAAGGTGATGCGGTCCTTCACAGGTAGCCAATGTGATGAGCGTAAAATTGGAGTAATGTGAGTGAGTTTGGAGGATAACGACACAATGCGTGCTGCAGCATTTTGCAGTTTCTGGAGCTTGGATAGTAAAGTCTGGGGTAAATTGACAAGAAGGGCATTTCCAAAACCTAACCGGTATGAAATCAAGGCATGAACTAACTTAACTTATATCATTGACATAAAGAAGAAATAGTAGTGGGCATGAGATGGAGCCTTGGGGACACCGCATTGAAGGACACCGCATTGAACTAAAAAGGGATCAGAATCATATCCATTGAATGTAACATATTGTCTTCTGTGTGTTAAATAATCTTTAAACCATAAGATTACGTAGTTGACCCCAAATTCCATAATCACTGACTTTGTAAAGGGGGATAGCGTGATTCAGCATATCGAATGCTTTACTTAAGTCACAGAATATACCAACATGTTCTTTGTTAGCTATGGCATTTGTAATTTTGTCATAAATTTGAATTAATGCTATTATGATATTGATTTGAACTGAGTATATTGTGTTTATTGATAAATATATGTAACCTATTATAAACAATTTTTTCTAAGACTTTGGATATACTTGGAAGTAAGGAAATGGGACGATAATTACTTATTTCGTGCGGATCCTCTTTTTTGAAAATTGATTGACTTTAGCTATTTTCAATAGATCAGGGAAAACACCTTGTGATAACGAGTGATTAAAAATGTGAGTTAAAGGCTTTGCAAGTGGGTGGATTATTTCTTTTAAAAGAGACTTATTTTATCGAAACCATGAGATTTTGAGCTGTTAAAAGCCAAGTCCACCCTAATATCAAGTTGACTTGAATAAATAGAGTAAAATTAATCGAGCTTAACAGTGAAAATTTCACTGAAATCGGATGTAAAATAAAGTTATGCATTTTGAAGTTTTTTCATTATTTCATGTAACAGTGATGTGCATAGCGTGGGCGGTATGCAAATGAGTGAACCGATGTCACACACTTACTTTTCCTCATGTATTTTGTATGAAATTTCAAATATTTCAATTTTTGTAGATGTGATATTAAAGAATCCCTTCCTTGTATGAAAATATTAAGTTACAATAATGATGATTTTACATGTTCCATATGGAGTCAAACCATGTTTTACATTATTGAAGCAAAAAAATGAAATATATGATATTTCATGTAATAAAATGCATAAGGAAAAGGGAGTGCATGGCATCATCGGTTCACTCATTTGCATACCGCCCATGTTATACATAATCATATCACTGTTTCATGAAATAATGCAAAACTTCAAAATGCTGTAACTTTCTTATTTTACATCCGATTTCAGTGAAATTTTCACTGTTACGCTTGTTTAATTTTACTCTATTTTTTCAAATCAACTTGATATTAGGGTGGACTTGGCCTTTAAGAGATTGGGTAATATTAAAAATTTCGCTGAGATGTTTTGGGTTTAGAAAGAGAGACTCTTGGTTTTGTTCGGAAAGATCTGTAAAGGTCTGCAAAGTGAGCGTTAGGGCTATTAGTTTTGCTGGCGAGTTCAGGGCCGATATTCGTGAAAAATGAATTAAATGAATTTGTATAAATACTAGGATCATGTATTTAGTGTCATATTATCCGTGGGTGGGGGATTTGTCTTTTTTCCCATAACCTCTTTGATGATTTTCCAAGTTGCAGTAGTGTTTGGACTGGCCTTCTTTATTCTATTAGAAAAGTGTAATTTATGGGATATTCGGATCAATTTGGTTAATTTATTGCGGTAAGTTTTGTCTTTAGGTTAGTGTCAGTTGGATTGCGTAAATGTAATTTATAGAGGCGGTTGCGTGTTTGTAATGATGTCAATAAACCTTTCGTTATCCAAGGATTCCTGGGTTTAATTCGCTTGTTTTTAATTTTGCCTAGAGGGATATTCTTTTCATAGTAATATTGTAATTTGTTATTAAAATATTTGTATGCAGTATTTACATCATTTACATTGTAGACATCTGCCCATCCCTCTAAAAGTAAATCCTGTTTCAGTAATTCTACATAACGTTTGGATTCTTTGCGATATATAAAAATTCATCAAATGATTTAGGGCAACATAGTTTGCATTCACAAGTTAAAAATATGGGTAGGCGCTCGGAAACTTCAGAGCATAATATCCCCTGATGGTTTTGTTATTATGTACGTTGGAAAAAATATTGTTGAAGAATGTGAATTTCTTCTGGTGGGTTTATTAATAGTCGAAATGAAGCCATATGAATACATTAGTTGCATAAAATTGGTTGAATTACTGCTGTCAGATGAGGGCAGGAAATTGATATTAAAGTCACCAAGCATAAAAAATATGTTTGTTTTCATCGCCTATTTTATGAAGATATGAATCCATTTCATCACAGAATAGTTCAGAATTAGAGGCGGGGGTCTATAAATTAAACCAATAATGACATATTTACTACTATAAATCAATGTACCTACCTATTTGCTAGTCTTCTGACTACGCAAGCCATTCGAGTAAGCCATTCGAGTAATTAAAGTCACTGCATCACGCCTTCCTCTGTGCACGTACGCATGACGCGCGCGCACACAATCCTCCTCTTTCCTTCTCGCAGCCTAAAGAGTTGCAGCTAAGTCACTATCTTGCGCGAAAATTCAGAGTTTGCTACTCTTTTAGCGCGTTTTCTGGTGACTTTTGCCAATATTTCAGTCCTAGACTTGTTTTAATATCTGTTTAGTGTCGGTTTATGTCTGTCACATATTTATTTTCAATTGGTGATATTTGAGCTTAAATTCATACCTCACTTTTCACCTCTTTCGTATAGTTGCCCAGGGCATTCGCTTTGGCGTTTTGCCGGGCGCTCAGCCCTGTAACGTTTCGTTGGTGTTTCGTGTGTGTGGCTGTTGTGTGCATGATACCCTTACGAGAGTGTTCTTTAGTAGTGCGTGAATGGAATTTTCCACACACTGCGCTGGAAAATTCCATTCTGTTTCACTCTCGTTTGTATGCCCTTTTCTTTACAATTGTTTATTGTTTGACTCTTTTATATCTCCTTACAGGTGATTATGAGTTCTTCGGAGGAAGAGCAATCGAGGTCTTGGTTGCCTCCGTGCTCTTCCAATTCTTCTTCCCTCCCTTCCACTACTCTCACTTATAAGGGCGTCAGCCCAGTGAGTGTGTTGGAGACCTCTGTGTTTCGCTCGCCTACCAGGGAGTAAAACACGATGGTCAGGGGAGGTAAGGGCGTCAGTATGTCGGCTCGCTCTGGTAGTTTTGTACCGGGAGCGTGTGTGTGTAATTGGGTTTTTACAGACGTGTATCAATCAGGTATGATTATTTACGTCTGGGACCGACCTTTAACGTCACCATCCGAAAGACGTGACTCAGTCTCGAACCTGGGTCCGCTGAATCAGTTTATAACTTCCACTGGTAGCTGGATTACAGGCGCACGCCACAACGCCCAGGGCGTCGAGCAAGACAGGCTTTATAGGTAAGTTAGGTGTTCATAAGTCTTCGGACCGAACACCCGTCAGCAGCAATTCTAGCTCCCTCCAACTCACGACCACCGCGTCTGCAGTTGGGGGGGGGGGCGGTAGCTAGTATTACCAGGTCCTCTCGACCCCCGACCACCTTCGGGAGCCTGGAGGGGGCATTAACTGGTAAGACCGCTAAGCGGTCAGCTAATGATGTTTAATACTGGGTCTTGCCGACCCCGACCACTGTCGGGGTGCCTAGCGAGATTTCACCCAGTGTTACTGGCTTCCCCCGACATCCGACCACCGTCGGTGTGTCTGGGGGAATTACAGCCGGTAACGCAAATCCGCATCCCGCTAAGAAGACCTCCTCCTCGAGCAGGTTCTCGCAGCGGAAGACTGCTGGTTCCCGCCAGCCACTGACCAACGTCAGTGATCCGGGTGCTATTCCCTGTAGTGCTGCAATGCAGCAGCCCGTCCACCCCCCGGCAGTCAATGCGAATCGGGGCTCTGGTCGCTTTTTCGCACATTTAAAGCACTTTTAGGTACCTATATTCGCTTAGATTATAGTACTTTGTGTTTTAGTAGTCACTCTTGCCGATTGCAAGGGATTTTTGTTTCCCTTTCTTGGCATTTATTTTTCTCTTTCACGGTCAGCCCCACGTAGATAGTTCCACTCATAGCTACATTCCTATACTTCGTGTGTATAATGTAGGCAGTCATACACCTCATCTTTTTAAAACACCACTGCACAAAAGTCACCAATATTCACTCAAAATCGGCATTTAATTTTCAAAAACCGACCCCAAAATATCCAAGAAATACAATAAATTCAACTCACCAATGTTGGAAAAGATATTTTCAAAAATCAAATCCGTAATTTACTGTTGATTCTCGCGAAACGAGCTATCGGAGTCATTGTGTACATTTCCTGGTCGCCGCGGGCGCTGACATCTCCCCAAAAGAGTTTTGTCCTCAAAAATTCGGTCCCTATGGCATACACGGAAAAGTTCCGATTTTCTGTGTGCGCGATCGTAAAGATCGATGTGCGCTTGCGATCCCGAGTTTCTTCGTGGACAAAAATTGTATTGGCCGATTTTAGTCTAAGACATCGGCAGTTTGTAAACAACACGCGATCGCGAAACAAATCGGCGGGGATTTCTCCGGTTTTGGACAAGATTTTGACTTTGGATTTTGCTGAAAATATCAAAAGTTCTTCCTAACGGCCATTTGAGGTAGGAGTGAGATTTTTAAGGGCTGAATTTGAAAGCAAGTATTTAAAATATTTATCTTATTTTTTCCCCCATACCTTTAGTACATGCGACAGAAAATACCAACTATTTTACAGAAATGTACCCGGGAGTGGATATTTCTGTGTGTTTGCGGGTGTTTCCGTTTGTCACCGAGCCTTTGGGTTCGGTGTTTGTTCTTACGGTTTTTTGGCTGTGAAAATTCTTTTGTGCGTATCTCCCAAATAAAATTTACCCTTATTTTACTGCATTCAGTTGAAGTATTTCTTATTTTGAAAAGTATACTTTATTGTCTGTTTTATTGCAGTGGTATGGATTCGGAAGAAGAAGCAGCTAGGTCAAGGAGACCTGCTTCTTCCGAAGAGTCGTCTAGCAAGACGACTCGGCCTTCCAGAACTCTCCCGAGTACTTCGGTACATGGGGGAGGGAGGAGGGCTAAGGGTAAGTTGCCTAGTGGTGTTTCCTTGCAGAGTTTGCCAGTCTCGTAGCTTGCGGCTTCGGGACGGGTGGCGTTAACTGAGTCGGGATTGTCAACTCCGAAGCCCGTGGTTTCGGGGTGGGTGGCGTCAGATTCTAGTGGTTTGGATATCTAACGATTCCAATCCCCCAGTCGCTGAGACCAGAGGGGGGAGGCGGTTGTTTCCCGTACGGTAGCGTTCACTCGCTCTGATCCGTTAGGGGAGACGCGCCCCACTACTGCAGGGCAACCCACGGGCTTAGTCCATGTTGGTCTGGGTTCTCAAACCCTAGCCCCCGGCAAACGCCATATGGGGGAACGAGTACTTCCTGGGCTGTCTACATTGCCAGCTAATGGGAATGCTCGAGCTAACAATTATGGACGCTCTTCGGAGCAACAGGTGTTTTCACCTGAGTGCGTGACTACTAGTGCTCCCCTATTGCCGCTTTCTAGCGGTCCAATAGCGGGTTCACACGCCTTTAGTAGTCATCGGGCACATACCGAGTCATCTCGGTCTGCCCCCGCACTGGGAGCTTTTAGCTCCCAACCCATGGCTACTGCATCTTCTTGCTTAGCCAATATGGGTGATTTGGGCGATTCTCTAGGCTTACGCCATGAGCGCTCCAATCCCTTTATGGGAAGTGAACGTCCCTCCGCGGAGGGATCGGTTCGTGTTTCCGAAGGAATCCGATTAAGCGTTCTTAGAAAAGGGTTTCGGCTACGACTCTTGTCGAGCCAGCCAAGAAAAAGGCCAAGAAGAAGGCAAAAAGTGGCAAGGCTTTGCCGGCCTCTTGCCCGTCTGGCCTGGCTAACCCAGCTAGCTCCTCTCAAGCTGACATGTTCAGCATGATGCGGGCTTTTGCTCAGAATCAGGGTTGGTCCTTTGTACCGGCTACTTCAACCCTGACTTCTGTCCCTATTCAGGGGTTTGACTTTGAGACTAATCAGCCTTTTGTGTTTGATTCGTCTTTGTCTGAGTCGGTTTCGCATGTGCCTCCTATTCCCGCGGCCCTTGGGGCGCCGCCGGGCGAGGAGACTTTCGTTGAACCATGCGGGGCTCTGCCTGCTGAGTCCTTTGTTGGCGTTCCTTTGCTGGGTCATCCCGGTCCGCCCTTGCACTGGGCGCCTTGGCGCCCGGCCCATGGCTGTTGCATCTTCTTGCTCAGCAGATATGGGTAATTGGTGCGCGTCTTTGGGTTCAATACCCTCAGCGCACTTCTCCCATAAAGGGAGGTGAGCGTCCCTCAGCGGAGGGTTCGGTTCGTGTTCCCGAAGGGCTTCGGGGATCCGAACGAAACCGAATAAACGCTCTGAAAAGCGGGTTTCGTCTTAGGCTCTTTTTGGGCCAATCAGA
Source organism: Heliocidaris erythrogramma (assembly GCA_025617745.1). Classification (NCBI taxonomy): domain Eukaryota; kingdom Metazoa; phylum Echinodermata; class Echinoidea; order Camarodonta; family Echinometridae; genus Heliocidaris; species Heliocidaris erythrogramma. The sequence continues at coordinate 40,492,000 of CM046856.1, read as the reverse complement.
AGCCTAGGGAAGGGGCTAAAAGAGGCAAGGCTTTGCCTGCCTCTTGCCCATTGGGTTTAGCTAACCCTCCGGTCTCTCAAGCTGAGATGTTCGGTGTGAGATGGGCTTTGCCCAGACTCAGGGTTGGTCCCTTGTACCAGGCATCACATCCCCTGTTTTTGTCCCTCTTTTGGGTCGGACATCGAGACTAATTAGCCTTTTATGGTTTATTCTTCTTTGTCTGTGATGGGATCACATGCGCCTTCTATTCTCGCAGCCTTGGGGCTCCGTCGGGTGAGGAGGCTTATGGCGGTTCATGCGTGAATCCGACTGTTTCGGCCTTTGTTCGTGATCCTTTGTCTTGATCATTTCAGGCAGAACCAGTTTTGGAAGCGGCTTCTCAAGCTTCGGTTTCCGAATCGCTGGGGCAGGCAGAGCCTTAGTCGCTCTCCCTTTGTGGGGTAGAAGCGATTGCTTTGTTCTAAACTTTCCCTGACTTTCAGTCAGCCCGCGCGCAGGGTTCGACTTTGTTTGGGTTCAGGCAGCGGGATTCCTCCGAGGGTATTTCTCTTGCGGAGGATTTCAAGCTGGATTATGGACGCATTGAAGCGGCGCTTCTTTTAAGCGTCATGTTTGGTTTGCAGTGGTCATAGTTTTCCACTGCAGCTGCCTCGGTCATGTACCGTCGCAGAGTCTTGGTTCTTACGGCCCTTTGGGTTAAGGAGTCGGACATCGCACTGCTTCTCTCGGATGTTCCGTCTCGGGTCCTTTGCTTTTGGCGATGCGCGATAACAGGTCTGTCTTGTTTACATGCTCATCCTAAGTCGATGCGAGCCTCTGTCCGCGTCTTGGTTGGTGGCTGTCTTCGTTCCTTTCTCCCCGCTTGGGAGGCCATCTCCGGGGAAGCTTTTGTTCTCTTTGACGGACGAGACGGATTCTTCATAGATCTGTCCGCCGCGCTCCCCGGAGGGGCTATAGGAACTCGGTCACCTCACAGGCCCTAGCTCGTTCTCGTGCCTCATCAGAGATTGAATCTCTGTTGATTAAGTGGGCTATAGAAAGGGTAAGAGACTGGCTGTCTTTTTCCCTTTCTCCGACTTTTGTTTTTCCCAAGCGCTCGGGAAAACTTCAGTACATTTTCGGATGGAGACTCTCGCCTCCATTCTCCTGTTGATCAAGAGGAAGCACTACGCGGTCTTGATAGTTTTCGAAGATGCGTATTTCCACTTTCCCATTCATCGTGCTTCGCGCGATCTTCTGGGGTTTTTCCTTCCTCTCAGAGACTTATCGCTTTCGCACTCTTCCCTTCGGGCTGCGCCCAGTCCCTCGGGTTCTTACTCAGGTTGTAGCCGTGCTGGCAGCCTCTCTGAGGCGACGCGGCCTTCGGCTATTTTTGCTACCTGGACGATTGGCTTCTCCTTGCGGAGTCGCGCGATCGTTTGTTGGACGAGACTCGTTTGCTCGTCTCTCTTACTCAAGACTTAGGTTATCTAGCCAGTCTAGTCGATGTTCTAGAGGACTGCCGGCTCCTCATGAGACCCTTTCAGAGACATCTCCTCAGGTTCTTCAAGCCGGGGAAAGACTCTCTTTTGGTCTGGATTCCAGTACCAGTAAGGATCAAGTCTCTTCTCTCTTGTTGGACGAGCGAGGTGTTTCTCGCGCAAGGCAGGTCCTTCACTGCCCCTCTCCCGTCGATATCGATTTCGACGGACGCCTCTCGGTTGGGGTGGGGAGGACACTGCAACGGCAATGTTAGTTACTTTGGCGGCATATATCAATCGGCAGGGAGGCACTCGTTCGGTTGCCCTGAATGCCCTGGCAGCTCAGCTGTGGAGGTGGTGTCGTTGCATGGCAATCACACCCGTGGCCTCTTTCATCCCCGGTCGGGAAAACCTCATTTCGGATTTTCTGTCTCGGGGCAGGTATCTTCCATCGGAATGGACGCTCCATCCGGAGGTCTTTTGCCGCATTCGCAGTCGCCTAGGTCCACTGGAAGTGGATCTATTTGCGTCGGTGCTAAATCACCAGCTGCCGAAGTATTGCTCCCGTGTTCGCGATCAGGGAGCATGGGCTCTCGATGCTTTCTCCCTCAGCTGGGAGAACCTTCAGGGATTCGCCTTTCCTCCCTTCCAACTGATTCCGCGTGTCTTGCGGAAAATCAGGGAAGATCGGGCGCGGGTGCTTGTAATAGCTCCCTTTTGGCCCCGGAGGAATTGGTTTCCAGAACTTACGAGCCTCCTAAGGGCTCAACCGTTCGTTCTCCCGTTAAGAGCGGATCTGGTGTTGCAGCCCCTTTCGGGGATTCTTCACCACAGTCCGGAGTCTCTTCATTTGACTGCTTGGCCCCTGTCACGGAATCTGCAAGACAGTCGGGGCTCTCTGATAGAGCCGCGGACTTTTTAATGTCCAGTCGTAGGGTTTCTACTAGGGAAATTTACAATTCCCGTCTCTCGGCCTTTTTCCTTTGGTGCAAAGAGAGAAATCAAACCCCTTCTAAGGCTCCTATTGGTTCAATTGCGGATTTCTTAATCTCGTTATTTGGCAAAGGGAGATCTATCTCTACTATCCGAGGCTACGGTTCGGTGATCGGGGCCATTCATTCGGGTTTCTCAGATGGTTCGGGGATTTCCAATTCCCCGCTACTAAGTGGTTTGATTCGTTCGTTCTTTCTGAAACGACCTTCTTTTCTAAGTTAGTGCCGTCTTGGAGTCTGCCTAAGGTCCTGGAGGCCTTGGCGAAACCTCCTTTCGAACCGTTAGGTGAAGCTTCGCTTCATCATCTTACGGTTAAGACGCTCTTTTTGGTAGCTATTGCCTCTGGGCAGAGGCGCAGTACTCTTCATGCTCTCTGTCTTCCTCCTGGTCATGTTCGCTGGGAGAGAAAAGGCGTTAGATTGATTCCTAGGGCTTCTTTTATTGCCAAGAATCAGACAGCTGCCTCTGGCCCTGTTGAGATTTTCATTGTCCGCTTTCTGACTTTTCTTCGGTGCGTGAGGACAAAGTTTGGTGTCCTGTAAGGGCTCTCAAATGGTATATTGATAAGACTAAGTCTTATCGTAAGGATGATCAGTTGTTCCTGATCACTAGAGAGCCTTTTTCTCCTGCCTCTCTTGATTCCATCTCTAGGTGGATCGTTGAAGCTATTAGGGCCGCTGGCACAGAGGCTCTTTTATCCGACAGTAAGCCTCGTGCTCATGATACTCGTAGTGTCGGCACTTCTTGGGCTCTGTTTCAAGGTGTGGCGCTTGTTGATATTTTGAAGGCTGCTTATTGGCGTTCGCCCAATTCCTTCATTTCTTGCTACCTTAGGGATGTTCCCGCAGGTGAGGCTATGTTTGCGTCAGCCACCTTGAAGGCCGCTGTGTCTTTGTTTTCTTCGCTGTAATCCTATTCCCTTCTGCTTGAAACATGCCTCCCGGTCTTTGAGTTGGCGCTGGTCTGGCATAATAGGTAGGTATATATGATTTATTGCAGTAAATTTGTAAAATCAGCAGTGATTTTCTTATTTACTATATAAATCTATATACCTACCTATGACCCTCCCTCCTTCCCCTCACCTTGCAAGCAACATGTTTCTACTTGGGATTGCTCGCAAAAGAGGAAGATGGCCGTAGCGTGTTGACGCGCGTGAGTGGCGAAGGGGACAATAGGATTACGGGGGGTGCGCACAATATTGTGACTCATGTGTGTTAAATTCTCGAAGGGGTCCCGTAGTCAAGACTACAGGCATAATAGGTAGGTATATAGATTTATATAGTAAATAAGAAAATCAGTGCTGATTTTACAAATTTGATTCTGTCTCGCAGGTTTCTACCACGTCTGTTTCAGAATCTCAGGCCGGCTACGACCCCCAGCCTTGTCAGGCTATGGCGGCGGATGCCAAGGCCCTGTTAGAGAAGTATATGCCAGAAATTTTTCCCCAAGTCCAGTCCGACAGTGATCAGCCATCGCTGTTATTCAGACAGCATGGCCCGTCTCCTGGTATTCCTCTTACAGCGGACTTCAAACAGGAGTATGGGGATAGGGAGGCACTCTCCGATGCGGGTCAGGCTACCCGACGTCCCTTTGGTAGTGCCTTCTCTTTCTATCGGGATGATACCCAGGGCTTCTTTTCAGCCAAGGGTTTATCCCAGGAAATTTTGGGTATGGGACAACGTTTGAATATCAATTTCAAGTCTCGGTCCTATAGATCCGCCGAGAAGCCCCTAGTGAACTTTGAAACCAAAGTCAGGTCGGGCTTAAGACTTTCGGCATACCTGGGTTCACTGTTACGCCTTCGGGCCAGATCAGTTGAACTGAATGTGATGAACTCCTGCTTTTGTTAGCTGGACTTCAGTGGTCTCAGCTCTCATCAGCGGCGATTGACATTACGCATCAACGCCGCTCTCCACACTGGGAGTGCTAGAGAAAAACATCCTGCCTCTCTTGCAGGGTATCCCTTCCTCGCATCCCAAACTCTTTGGGGGCCAGATTAATGAGGTCTTCCACAAAGAGAGAGAGGGTCGCAAACAGGCAAAGGAGATGGCTAGACAATTCTTGCCCACTCGGCCTGCTCGGTCCTTTCCGATGTCTAAGTCGGTCTCGACAGGCGCTAACCGCTCAAATCGTCGAGTGACTGTGACTATCCCTCGGGTTGAGACCCCTACCCTGGGCAACCGTGGTAGAGGCTCGGAGAGAGGAAGAGGGGGCGTAAGACCGCCGCCAAGGGCCAGGTCAGGCCCCGCCCAAGTCGACCTTTTGATACCTTACCCCGAGTGCTTGTGGACAGTGTAGGCAGGCGGCTCCGGAGATTCCTCCCAGTTTGGGAGGCAATCTCCGGCGACGCCTTTGTGCTTTGTGCTTTGTGCTATCCGTCGTGCGCGACGGCTTTTACATAGATCTGATAAAGCCAATTCCAAACGGCGCCATCAGAATCCGCCCGCCTCCAATGTCCGCCCTTTTCCAGCAGCACATCTCCTCAGAGATCGCCACGCTGCTGGGAAAGGGCGCTGTAGAAAGGGTGAGAGATCATCCTCATCTCTGTCTCTCCCAAATATTTGTCATTCCCCAAGCGCTCAGGAGGTTTACGTATGATTCTAAATATGAAAAGAATCAACAGGTTTATACCTCCAGTGCATTTTCGCATGGAGACCTTGGCATCTATTTTGCCTTTGATCAAGCGGGACGACCTTGCGATCTCCCTCGGTCAAAGACGCGTACTTTCACATTCCCATTCACTGTCTGTCGAGAAATTTGCTGGGATTCGCGTTCCAGGGCGAAACGTTTTGATTTTGTGCCCTGCCCTTCGGGCTGAGGCCGGCCCCTCTTTATCCGAATAGTGTCGCCCCTGGCCGCGTTTCTACGGAATCGCGGCCTCCGATTATTCGTCTATCTAGACGATTGGATCCTAGTTGCAAACTCAGAGTCCCTCCTGTTGGATCAGTTATGCCTTTTACTGCGGCTAACGCAAGACTTAGGCTTTCTGATAAACTGGGAAAATAGGAATTATCTCCCACACGTACCCTGATGTACTTGGGTGCGGAGATAGATATCCCGAATCAGCTTGCCCGCCCCAGTCGGGACAGAATTCGGACTATCACCATGACCGCACGGTCATTGCGAGTGGCCCGCAGGGTCAGAGCCAGACAATGGCTTCAATTCCTGGGCTATCTGGCCAGTCTAGTCGACGTCTTGCCAGACTGCAGGCTGTTGATGAGGCCCTTTCAGGGGCTCCTCCTCAAGTTTTTCAGACTGGGCAAAGATTCTCCTTTGAGGTGGATTCCACTCCCAAGAGATATCGAGCTCCTTCTCGCCCCCTGGACGAACAGTTTGTTTCTTGCCCAGGGCAAGCCTCTCTGTACCCTTCTTCCATCAGTTTCTCTGGCGACAGACGCCTCCCTTCTGTGGAGGTGGTGCCGGTCTATGAACATTATTCCGGTAGCCTCCTACATTCCCGGTCAGGACAATCTGATCGCGGATTTTCTGTCTTGGGGCAAATGCCTCCCGTCAGAGTGGACTCTTCATCCGGAGGTGTTTGCTCTTCTCCAAGAGGTGTGGGGTCCTCTGGAGAGCGATCTGTTCGCCTCCACCCTCAATCACCGACTCCCGAGGTATTGCTCGCGGGTTCGGGATCAGGAGGCGTGGGCGATGGATGCCTTTTCCCTCCATTGGGGAGCTATCCGGGGGTACGCTTTTCGCCCCATTCCTCTGATCCCTCAGGTCTTGAGGAAGGTCAAGGAGGACGGGACTTGGCTCTTGTTGATAGCCCCACATTGGCCAGCGAGACGTTGGTTTCCAGACCTGAGTCTCCTGGAGGATTTGATAATTCAACCCCTCTCGGGGATTGTTCATCAACGCCCAGCGGTCCTCCACTTGACTGCCTGGCCGTTGTTGGGGAAGACGCCAGAAACTCGGGGCTTTCCGAGAGGGCCTCCCAGTTTGTAATGAGAAGCCGTAGAGACTCCACTAGAGATCTCTACAACTCTCGTCTAGGGGTCTTCTTTTCTTGGTGCAAGAATCAGGGTGTCTCGCCACGTGAAGCCCCTATTGGTGTTATTGCTGATTTTTTGATCTCCCTTTGCGATAAGGGTAGATCGATTTCAACCATACGTGGCTATCGTTCGGCTATTGCCGCCGTCCACGTTGGTTTTGCTGATGGTTCGGGAGTCTCCAGCTCCCCTCTTTTGGCTAGGTTGACTCGCTCCTTCTTCTTGCAGCGTCCATCAACTCGTAGCCTGACTCCTTCTTGGAGTCTACCCAAGGTCCTTGACGTGCTTGCGAAGCCACCTTTTGAACCTTTGGGTAAAGCGTCCCTTCACCATTTAACGGTCAAGACGCTGTTTTTAGTCGCTTTTGCTTATGCACAGAGGAGGAGTACTCTTCATGCTCTGTGTATCACTCTGGGTCACATCCGTTGGGAGAACCATGGTGTGCGATTTATACCCAAGCCTCCTTTATTGCCAAAAATCAGACTGCTTCCTCTGGACCAGTTGAGATTTTTCTTAGACCGCTGTCGGACCATTCCTCGGTGCAGGAGGATAAGGTCTGGTGTCCGGTGAGGGGCCTTGAAATGGTATTTAGATAGGACTAAGACTCTTCATAAGAGTGATCAGCTTTTTGTCATCACTCGAGAGCGCTTTTCCCCCGCTTCCAGAGAATCCATTTCTAGATGGATAGTCGAAGCGATCCAGGCAGCTGGGCCCGAGGCCCTATTGAGTGATGGGAAGCCCCGTGCTCACGATACCAGGGGCATCTGTGCCTCTTGGGCTCTTTTCCAAGGGGTGCCCCTAGTGGACATTATGAGGGCAGCCTACTGGCGCTCCTCCACGTCCTTCACGTCCTTCACATCTTTTTATTTAAAAGATGTTCTGTCTGTTGAGTCTTTTTCCAACAAGACGTTGCAAGCTGCAACGTCATCCTTGGGTTCCTGTTGACCTTCCTCTTGGGACATGCCCCCCATTTGAATCTGTGCTGGTCTAGCAAATAGGTAGGTACATTGATTTATTGTAGTAAATCAGTAAAATCAGAAGTGATTTTATTATTTGCTAGATAAATCTAGGTACCTACCTATGTCCCACCCTCCTACCCCACTCCTAGCCTAGCAACATGTCAAAGTTTGTCTGAGGCTGCTTGTAAAGAGGAGGATTGAAGCCATCTCGGGAAAGATTCAAATAATCCTATTTGTTTCTCTCTTTACATTACAGTGTGCAGTTGAGTGTGAGGGTCTGTATATTCCTTTAATTTCCAATCGAGCATAGCGGGCTGTGATACCCAGCGGTGGATCGTGGGGGTTGGGGGGCTTTTGGCGGAGCTTTTTTAAATTATCCCTGATTGACATCTAGGACTTCAGGCCCCTATTTTGGCCTTTCCTTTTTTCTTTCGTTTTTTCGCGTATCTCTCTTTCACATCGAGACTCCCCCTACTTTGGAAAACCCTGGATCCGCCTGTGACATCAGATTCTTATGAAGAGGAAAAAAGTCATCCTAGTGGGGTTCAAAGTACGATGTCATCATGAAAGACTGGATAGACTCATGGGCGTCGCTAGGCCTTTCTGAGTTGGAGGTGGGGGGGGGGGGGGGTGTCGAGATCACTAATTTACCGACGAACCTGAGCCTGTGTGCCACCGATAACCGATAAACCTTTGTTTGTGAACGACAACATTATTATTTATTTTTTTGGGGGGAGGGGCATGTGCAGAAGCAATTAACTGAATTATTTGTTCTCAACCTATATCAAGCGTCAGTCTATTTTCATTTAATGATTAATAATAATACATAACATTTATATTGCGCTGAATACATATGTTTCTAAGCGCCGAAGTAGTATTATTACCCTGGCTTTAGCCCAGGTGCCCTATAAGGCGCTGAAAGCAGTCAAGGAATAAATTCCTACCATTTACCCATTTACTACACCTGGGTGGAGAGTGGCGAATGTAGATGAATGTCTTGCCAAAGGACATTCATGCCATGGCGGGATTCGAACAGTGAACCATGAGGTCCACCATGAGATCCACAGTCTGGTGACGTATCCACTAGACCCCACGACACCTCTATTTGATAAATCTCATTCGAATAATTTTTTTTCCTTGCCAATATCTAATTAAAGCACCAGCTACAATCACTTGTTCCACATCAAATAAGTGTTAATTTCGTATTCGCGAGCGAGCCCCTTTTCTAATGTTCGATTTTAATAATTATCATATTTAAGGGAATGTTGGGTTTTGACTGGGCGAGCGAGTGTAGAGAGCGAGCGGAAAAATAGTAATATCTCTCATTGAAAGAAACTGGCAGCATATAAAACAGAATTTTCTTGGCAAGGGGCGGGGCGGGCACAATCGCATTTAAGGGAAGGTTAATTTTCATTAGCCGAGCGAGCGTAGCGACCGATCAAACTTTGTTGACACTTGTCTTTTGATAATAATGTATAGCATAAACGGGATCCTCTTTTTACGAATTGGGGGGGTGGGGCAAATCTTATTTAAGGGAATGCAAATTTTATTAAAACTTTTTTAAAAATAATAATTGGTAGCATAAACGGGATCTTCTTTCTCCGAAGCGGGGCGGGCACAAGATATAAAATTAATGACTCTTTTTTAGGGGTCAAAAGGGCACTTAATGGAAGGAAAACGCCATGTATCAGAATGAAAGGGCAATAATATTGAGGATAAATATGGCACTCAACAGAGATGAAAAGGAGCCTCTATTAGAAGGAAAGGATCACTTTACTGAAAAAAAATTGAATAGGGGTACTTGTCTAAGTAAAACAGGTAACTCTCAGAATAGGGGAATAACAGATGAAGGGGTACTTATCAGCTTATGAGAATGCAAAAAAAAAAATGTTGCAAAGGAAAAAAAAGCACTTATCGAAGGAAAAGGGGCACTATCGGATTTGAATAGGGGTTTTATAAGAAAGGAACGTATATTTATAAAAGGGACATTTTTAGAGGTGAAAAGAGAACATTTCTTAATAATTAGATAGATATATATAGCTACTATATTAGTTATTCTGCTGTGCTGTTATGTAATGTAACAGAACTCCCAACAATTCCCAATATTTTAAGATGAGAAACTGTTCACGCCCAGAACGTACCACGTGTCTCCGACTGTCAGATGTACAACATTGGTTAGAACATGGAATTAGCAGGGATTTTTCATGTAAAGGGAAGAGATAGCTAAGCGGTATCGAGATTCCCAAACATTGGTGTCGATCCCGGGCGGTTGGGGGAGGGGGGGGGGCTGGGGGTTATATATTCCCCCTGAAATTTGGGGTGGGGGATGGCCTGTATAATCCCCCAATATTTTTGGATGTGAGAATTACGATACATCAACTTAAAGGTCCCCTTTTATGGAATTATAATTCTTGGTATTTTGTACATGCATCTCATCTAAATTGAAAAATCACATCCGTTTGCAATAAATACGTATCAAAATATTTTTAAAATAATATTTCCCCCAGGTATTCATGTCCAAAACAGTCTGCTAAGCTCCACCCCCTTTTAAACCCGAATTCTCATTCCGCGAGCATGATTGACGTGTGACGTCACAAACCGACATTGCCGATGCTTGTTTACAATATTGCCTATGTATTACATGTGCAAACTAACTTGCTGTTGTGTATCCCACCTCGAAAACCACCTCTAAAACCACCTCTAAAGCGAAGTATGCCGCAACGCTGCGTTGTTGCAGGTTGCAGTAACACCACAAAGGAGGGTGTCAGTCTACATTTATTCCCTAAAGACCCAAATATAAGAAGGAAATGGACCGCAAAAGTAAATTAAAGAAGGGGCCGAGTGACCACAGTGTTGTGTGCTCCGAGCACTTTTGTGCGGAGGACTTCGTCGATAGCACGGGGCTGCATGCGGCGTATGGCATCAAGAAGAGGCCGTCCCTGAAACAAGTTTGATCATACATGTATCAATAATATGAAATTAGGCGACTCTTGAGCTTTACCTCACAAGCACCTCTCTCAATTGGTCTTTACTATTAAAAATGATTTTTTTTTTTGTTCTTGATGAAGAAAAAGATCTTTCTCCATAAAGAGTGTTATAAAAATGTTTATCATGGTAGAGTGGAAACTCAGTATAAAGAGGTCTGATACAACAATATTCCTGATATAACAAGGCAATATTTTGGTCTCAACTCTTTATATTCTTTTTTTTTAAACTGATATAACGAGATTCTGGACTTAACCTCGTTATACTAAGTTTCCACCGTATATTTAATATTGATTTTTGTTACCACCCTGAATGTACTGAAAATATAACGGGCAATTTTCAACCTACAACCCCCCCCCCCCCCCCCTCCTTCGGCAGGAAAAAGGGGTATACATCACAGTTACAGGTTGATTCCTACTTCTCTACCTTATACGTGTAGTTCATTTGACAGAAAATCTGTTTTCCAATGATTCCCTCTCTCTCTCTTTCACCATTTCTTCTCTTGTGCTTTCCCTCCCTTTCTCCCTCTTTATGCCCAAAATTCTCCACTTACACACATCTTCCCTCAACTTATCTCTCTTTTTTCCCCCAATGATTCCCTCTCTCTCTATTTCTCCCCTTGTGCTTTCCCTCCATTTCTCCCTCTTTATGCCCAAAATTCTCAACCTTTATGCCCAAAATTCTCCACTTTCACACATCTACCCTCAACTTTTTTATCTCTCCTTTTTTCCCCCAGTGATTCCCTCTCTTTTTCACTATTTCTTCTCTTGTGCTTTCTGTCTCCCTTTCTCCTTCTTTTTGCCCAATATTCTCCAATTACACACATCTCCTCTCAACTTTTTACCTCTCTTTTTTTTTTCTCTTTCCATTCTGCCAATTGTTGGTTTTGATCTCATTCACGCACTCACACCTTTCTTTTCAATTGTTAGTTTCATTCACGACAAGCCTTGCATAGTAAATGTGTTTGAGCTCTTCCAGAGATGACAAAAATATTCAATTGATTTGAATTATATTATTACTTCTGGAGAAATGTAGATATAGATGTTGTATCCAGGAAATGGTTGTCTTACAATTGAACATCAAAAATTCAATAGGAGAATGCCCACCCCCCCCCCCAAAAAAACATAACAAAACAAAACAAACAAAACTGATTAGCTTCCAAAGTGTGTTTCATTAACAAATTAAACAACAAATGCCATAAAAAATAACAGACCTCATATGCCATTAACAATAGAGTTATCATTCTTGACTGAGATACATGCATCTTTACAACATCAATTACAAAAAATGCTCTGGGCAAATACTTAGATTTTATTTGTGACAGTGAAAATGAATATTCAAAATAAGCCTCCTAGACTCCTCTTTTCTTCTGATACTTGAAGCAAAAACAGCAATAAAATTTTTACCACATTGTCACAGTGTAGCACACCCTCATGTAATAAACCCAACTTTCAGGGAAACTGATATCCATGTATAGGAATTAAATATCATGAAAAGATAGACTGAACAATGACGTACTAGCATTTTTTTTCCTAGAAACAGTTATATACATGATAAATGTATATGCTATCTAAGCGTTATCAAGTTAACAACTAGACCAACATATTTAAGTACATAATAATAAATACAATAAATCAAATGAAAGAAGAAAAAAAAAATCTGTAGAAAAAATGTCAATTTGAAAAGAAATATGTGAAGCAACAATAATGATGATCACATGAATGACCCAAGTAAATAAAAGATGTTTGCCAGTCATTAGTACTAAATAATTTTTTCTTTCAAATAATGACTTTGTGTAAATGTTTACACTGATGGAACAACAGTTCTGATACATAAATATTTTTAAAATGTTCAATTCTACTATCACCTTTGCATAATGTTGAGATTTGTGCATGTCATATCCAAGCCCCAGTAAAAAAAAATATGAGAATAATGGTTGCATAGCTTAAATTAAAGTTCCACAGAGCTGCCCTCTTGGGGGGGGGGGGGGGGGGGGGACCGGGCCGGCTGTGCCCCCTGGATCCGCCAATGGTTCTGATGGAAATGCTGCACGGATTCTTGTCACGGCACAAGATGGGAGAGGAACACGTCCTGCCCTGCCTGGCTTTCCTATAAAAGATTTTTTTAAGAGTACAAAGGAAACTATGATAAGACAACTTCAAAACAATGCACAGTGTAGTCTATGATGTAGGTGATAGTGAGGTAACTTTTACTTTGAACTTCACAAATAAACAATAGAAGATTAGCTAATAATTTAGTTGTCAACACCGCAGTGTAAAATGTTGTGATGGGGAAAGAGGAAACAAACGTTAATCTGCACATAGGACAAGGCTAAAACATTATTTTCTTTTATAGAATATCGTAATATTAATTTCATAAGGAACCAAATTGGCATTTTGCATCCAAACTGCTTTATATAATACAGGAATACTGCAGTAAGGATTAAAACCAAAAAAATGGTGTACTCACTGATTTTCAGTGGCATCCTGCCTTGCCTGTCCGCCATACTGCTGTCGATACAAATAGTAAGCAGTTTCCATCACATACCGCTCCATGCAGACACACTGGATGAAACACCTTCCTCGATAGCTATAGATCACCAGTCATCCCCCAATCATGAACACAGATCCACACCCCTGTTCCCAAGGAAAGTTATAATAAATGGCCTTAAATTAAATTCCATGTATACAACTAAGGATTTATTTTTTAATATATCTATTACAAGATAAAAATCATCTCTGTCTTTCATTATGAAAATATAAAATCATATCCCATCAAAGATTAAATGTTCTGACTGTGTGGTAATTTTTTTTTTTTTGCGCAGATTTGCACATTCATTGACTTGCATATTAGAATAAATGTACATTACTCCACTAGAGTCCCGGTTGTTTTACTGTGTTTACATAATACAATACACAATATCATACATAACCCTCTTAATACTAATAAGTCTGCTCTTCCCAAGAAGATAATTCCATTATCTCTATATGGATACATGACACATCATCACTGAATATTGTTGTTTATTTCTCTCACTTTCTGATATGATGTTCCACCTCCTGGAGATTGACCCATTGCATTCACATGACTTTATATTTTTTTAAAGGAAAATCCTATGTGGACTGCACAGTGAATTTATAATCAACCATAATGATATGTATTAATGTTTTAATGTTCATATAACATATTATATCATTTTTTACAGTTATAGTTAACGATAACTTATATTATAAAAATGAAATAAAGTTTGGCTTTTTCACGACAAATTAAAAGAAAAACCGAGATATCAAAGAATTTTTCAACCATTGATTTAGGATGCAATACAGCAAATTGTAACTTAAAATTTTGGGGTAAATATGATTCAGCATTATTTAAATAATTACAAGTATAATGTTCAAAACTGATGATTTAATCCTTGAATAATTCTGCATAATGATTATAATCATTTCATTTGTAGACTTTAATTGATTATTTTTTCATTTATTTTTTTAACTTGATGCATTAGTGTACTTTGTTGCTCTGATAATAAGCTTCACATTAGCATCAACCATAACGTGTTAAAAGAGAGGGGTTTTATCATCCATAAGTTCTGTGTCTCTGACAGTAACGGTCCGATCAGACTTAACCACTTGCACTACAATAAAATAGTTGGACACTGCCAGGGGCAGATTTGGGAGTGCAATTCGGTTATAGGGAACTGCTCTGTGACTGGCCCATCCATGCAACAACGTATATGTAGGCAAGTTTTCTTACATATTCAATATGATTTTGGTACATTATCAATATACCTTGGCACGACCGACTTCCGAGTGGTCGACCAAATGATGAAAGCCATGCAGAAGTCATTTTGATGGGGTGGGTGCTATATAGCTTTTTTCTAATATCTAGAAAGATTTGAATTGAAAGCTCAGAATATATATATTAAGAATGGACATTTGCTTGCATGTTGTTCAATTAGGAATGTGTGGTAAATTTTCAAATTCCAATAGTTTCGTGATATGTAACTCATTATTAACCATGACAGCGTCCATGAGGAACACATCCGCAACCAACTTTAAAGGCCAAGTTCAACCCCAAAATTGAGTTAATTCAATAAAATTAAATTAAACAAAAAAAAGGTTAAAATATTAATGTTTATGTTTTGCATTGTTTCATGAAACAATGATATGCATAACATCGGCTTTATGCAAATTATTGAGACGATAATGCCATAAGGTCACTTTTCCTTTAGTATTTTATTACATGAAATTTCAAATATTTCAGTTTTCTTCTCCAAGAATGTAAAACAAAGTTTGACTCCTCGTAGAATGTGTACAATCATCATTATTATAACTTATTGCGATACAATGAAGAGAATTTTTATAAACATCTATGAAAAAATGAAATATTTGAAATTTCATATAATAAAATACAAAACGAAATGTGAGCTCATGACATCACCGGATCACTAATTTGCATACAGCCCATGTTAAGCATATCACTGTTTTACGAAACAATGCAAAACTTCAAAATGCCGTAAATCTCTTATTTTTATCCGATTTTGATATTTTTTACTGTTTCGTTTAAATTATTAAATTTAACTCTACTGATTCAACTAAACTCATTATTTGGGTCGACTTGGCCTTTAAGACAAGCAAGCTGATTCTGATAGCTACGGTGAAAAATAATAAGATTCATTTGATATTGTTCAAATTCAGTTTGTTTAACATTTTATTTTGTATTGGTAGGTCACATTTCTTTCTTTGAAAGATTTCATCTTCATTAACATTCTGTTTCCAAGGCAACAGTTTTTATAAATCAAATATAGATCTACTCCAATTAACTACATTTTTTAATATAATCAAACAGATGGCAAAAGTTATTAGATGTTTACCATTATTTCATGTTGAAAACAACCATAGTATTTTGTTAGAAATACAACACAATAATATATTTGTTACCATGGTAACGGCCTACACATGTCGTAGTCTCACCTATCACCCATTTACTAAAAATGTATAAGGGATTGTCCTGTAAAAGAGAAAATAATAATGGTCAATATCAATACTTACCTCTTTTTAAGGTAGCATCAAGGGATCTTGCTACCATATCATTCTTGTTCTTACTGTTTCCATGGAAACAGCCATTTTCAAACACGACAGACACTTTTTATAACTCTTATTTGGGTTTTACTCAAGTGAGAAACTCTTGATACATTACTTTAGAATGTTACAATGTGTTTTTGTACTTTCTTAATCACGAATACATGACAATTTCTTAAATCCTATTGTTTTTGATCCGTTGCCATGGTAATAGCCCTTGTGGTCACGCCCACCTTTTAATTTAGGGCAAAGAAGCACATTTTGAGAGTTAATGGTCCCATCTAACAGGAAAATAAAAAACTAATTTAAGATTATTTCTAACGAGGTGGGGACACTTCAGTTTTTGGCCCATAGACTATACTGATAATACATGGGATAACTGCCTTTGTACATGTACACTCTAGATGTACCTTCAAATAGAGTTTTTCAGTGAAATGCGCATCCAGTAAAAATACATCGTTCCATTTGGGATAACCTAAAATGATAATTTCTTTTCTGTGTGTGACACTTATGTTTAATCAAGAAAAAGTTTTTAAAATGACGAATTACTTAGGGTAAAACACTTTGACATATTGGTAGTTTTTAACAACCTATTACTTTGAGTGGATCACAGTTTTATGTTTCATTATGCCATACATGTGTGTAATAGAAGAGTGCTCAGACAAAGGATGGAAGGTCTCTTGCTTTCCTTTTGAGGTCGGCTGCCGCGGGTTTGTGGCACGTTCAGTACAGAGGTGGTTCCGTGAGTTAGGTTTTTCAAATAGGGAGTGTAAACATGCTTGCAGGGCTGTATCTGAGGCAGCAGAGAAGGGTTCTGCATGGATTTGGACCAAGTACGTCCAAAGGCAGAGAGCAACCAGCATTTAAACAAGGTTTTTTTAATTTTTTCTGTTACCAGTGGGAAGGTGGTGCATTGCACTGCTGGCCCACCACCAAGAGGGAGTATTGTTCATAAGGGGCCGAAACTCCCAGTGACTGGTGGAAGAACAACTGATGATTCCCCTGGTAATGCATGCGTTCTACCATCTTCTCGTGTTTATTTAACTACATGTGTGTGTAATATCCAACTTTCAATTGTATATTAATATGGTTTATAACTTGAAACTCAAAATATATCTGATATCACTTGAAAAGTCTTAATCGGATATTACATATTAGGTCAAAAAAATGAAAATTGTGATTTTTGACATTCTTTCAAATTTTGAGCCCAAAATGGCATTTTTAGGCAAAAATGCGCGTGGCATCTGCCCGTACGTTATTCGTCAGTATTTTTGCAAGACTTTAAGCATGGATGCCGAGCATTACCCAAAAATGCCGTCGAATCTTTTTCTAGAGCCTTTTTGGATGTTTGGCTGGTCTACTATAATCGAGAATTTGGAAAATTCATGGAAGATTTGCAGCTTTCGGACATTTGGAGATGTAGGCATCCTTTAAAAAAGCAATTCACTTATATGCAAAAGAATCCCTTTATGCAAAGTAGACTAGATTACTGGATAATATCGGAATGTCTAGAGGAAATGGTTAAGAAGTGTGATATAATTCCATCTGTTGCCCCTGATCATCATTCAATATTTTTACGCTTATTTGATAAAACAATTAATAAATCGAATGGAAGAAAGGGGTCATATTGGAAATTCAACAATAGTCTGTGTGAAAATGAAGATTATGTTAGAGAGTTAAAGAAGAAAATTTGTCAATTAAAAAATGAACTACAAATTGAAATAAAAGACAAGAGGTTGTTATGGGATTTTTTGAAAATGAAAATTCGGAGCTTTACACAAAAATTTTCGAAAAAATTGGCTGATCAAAGAAGAACAATAAGAACAGATTTAGAAAAAGAAATACAGTTTTTAGAACTACGATTGACAGAAAGCACTAATGTAAATATTTTAGAAAAATTGGAAAACACCAAAGAGAAATTAAAGGAAGTTTATGGTTATGTAAATGAAGGAATTAGGATTCGATCACGAGCCTCGTGGTACGAAAGTGGAGAAAGGGATTCGCGTTATTTTAATCAGTTGATGCAAAATAACAAAAGAAAAAGTACTATTAAGAAAATTAAAACCTCAGATAGTGCTATCTGTTGCGATGAAAAAGGGATAACTGAAGAAATCCGGAAGTTTTACAGTAGGTTGTACGGTAAAGTAGAGTACGAGTGCTCGGATAACTGTTACGATAGGTTTTTTTTCAAGGTTTACCGAAATTGACAGAAAAATCTCGAGAATACTGTGAAGGATTTATAACTAATAAAGAATGCCTAGAAATCTTAAAAGAATTGAAACAGAATAAATCACCTGGAAATGATGGTCTTTCTTCAGAATTTTATTGTACCTTATGGCCGGATATTGGAGATTTAGTTAAAGATGCCTTGAATGAAGCTTATAGATCGGGAGAATTAGCATCTTCACAAAAACAAGCAGTAATTACGTTAATTGCTAAAGATGGGAAAGATCCCTTTTTATTGAAATATTATAGACCCATTTCCCTTCTTAATGTCGATTATAAAATCTTAACAAAAATCTTGGCTAAGCGAATCAAGAAAGTATTAAATGAAATCATTATGGGAGATCAGGTGGGTTATATGAAGGGGGGGGGGGGGGATATTGGTGAGGCCATTCGCATTATTGATATTATTTTTCATACATCCCGTTATAATTTATCCGGTTTTTTTGTTGGCTATAGACTTCGAAAAAGCTTTTGACTCGGTTTCACATCAATTTCTTCAAAAAGTTCTGTCATCATTTGGTTTTGGTCCTTCTTTTCAAAAGTGGGTTAAAGTTTTATACACGAACACTTTAAGTTGTGTATTAATGAAGGAAGGTCCACTGGTTATTTCAGAGTAGAAAGGGGAGTAAGGCAGGGAGATCCTCTTTCTCCGTACCTTTTTATCTTATGTATTGAAGTAATGGCACACAAATTACGAACAGATAAATTGGTGGAAGGAATTAATTTTGGAGATAAGGAAACTAAACTAGTACTTTATGCCGATGATATGACAATTTTTGCTCGCAATGAAAAATCAATTGATAGGTTAAAAGTACTATTTGCAGACTTCGAAAAACTTTCTGGACTGAAAATAAACAACGACAAAACTAAAATATTAAGGTTAGGTTTATGCCAACGTTTAGATTATGATTTTTCTTTTGGCGAAATAGTTGACTTTCTTAAGGTTTTAGGGGTTTTCTTTTCCCTTGATGAACACAAGAAAGAAGATTTAAATTACAAAGAAATCTTAAGTAAAATAAAAACACTTTTAAATTTTTGGAAGCAAAGGGATTTAACACTTGTGGGAAAGATTCAACTATTGAAGGTGCATATTTATTCTAAAGTTCTTTATCGGGCGTCACTTACTCCTGTTCCAAAATGGGTTTATGATTCACTGGATGAACTAACTTTTGGTTTCATATGGAAAGGAAAGACAGATAAAATCAATAGAAATACAATGTTTTTAGACTATAAGCAAGGGGGATTGAAGATGTTAAACTTTTCTGCACAAGTGAAATCGCAGCGCATTATGTGGATTCAAAAACTTCTAAATAAAGATGAAGACGTGAAATGGAAACAATATTTTAACTTTGTCACTAAACACCTGGGTGGAGATCTAATATTTTCATGTGACTATATAGCAGGTTTATTAAAAGTGACAGCTCCACAATTTTATATGGATTTATTAGAAGATTGGGTGAATACAAGACATATAAGGAGTATAGACATTGGTGATGTGGTAATTTTCAATAATAAGCTTATTCGATATAAAGGAAGTTGTATATACGATAAGAGGTTGTACGACAAAGGAATTTACAAATTAAAACATATTCTGGAAAACGATGGTAAACTAAAATGTGATAGACACTTTGTCGATTTAGGTGTGGAAGTGAATGACATTGAAAAGATCAAGCACTTTTATGCCTGTTTACCCTTTTGTTGGAAAAATAATATTAGAATGGAATAAAAAAATAATTTTGGAACTGATTTCACTTTGGGAAAGAAAACAACTAATATAACTGATGTAAAATCAAAACAAATCTATGTACAACTAATAAAGAAAGATGGATTTAAACCTTTGGTTTTTGAGAGAATTGGAAGGAACTATGGTTTTTCCTGCAAGGAAATAGAAAACATATTTTTAAGACTAAGAGTGTACACTTAATAGTCGATTAAGAGAGTTTCAGTTTAAACTTATACATAATATATTATATACAAACCACCACCTCTTCCGTTTTGGTCTTGTCTCGACTAACTTATGCTCATTTTGCGAAACAGAAGAAGAAACATATTAACATTTATTTTATACTTGTGAATTTGTACAATCAGTGTGGGAAATGTGCACAAGATTTTTACATTTTGAAATGCATAACTATAGTTGGGAGGAAATTCTGTTTGGGAAGGAGGAGAGAAATAAAGGAAAACATCAATTAATGAATCACATTCTAATTCTTATTTAATATCTGATTTATAGAAATAGAGAACTTAAAAAACCACCTTCATTTAATGAAATAAAGAATAGTATTGTAGGGGATAAAGTAGAAGAAAGGAAATTGGCAGCAATGAGGGGGACTCTTACTATCCATTTTTCTAAATGGGAAAACCTGAATATTAGACAAACAATTGGAACCCAGAGCCAGTCGTCCACCGGTTAAGTGGGGGGGGGGGGGGGGGGGGGGGTGGGGTAGGGTAGGGTAGGGTTGTTTGTTTGTTTGTTTGTTTTTTTAAGAAAACTTTCTCTCAGGACAACAGTACAAAGGGAGTATAAATTACGACATTGCAAAACAAAATTGTTGCATTATACAACTGGATATGTTTATCTCATTAAGAATTAAGTTTGTTTGTTTGTTTTTTCTCTGGAAATATGAAATTTTATTTGTATGATGTATGGAAATTGAACATGTAAGGAAAAAAGGTGGAAACGCTTGTCAGTAGGAGAATTAAGAGTATATGATTAAGGATATCAATTTATCCGGTTTTTGTTTATGGATTTTTTTCTTCAATATTCAAGTAATATTAATTTCTTTTGAAGCTTTTTGTTAGACGAAAATTTATATTGTTTTAGAATATCATATTTGTAGTATGTGTTATATACGATGATTGTAATTTGTACCATGATTGTAATTTGTTTCAAGAGAGAAAAGAATAAAAACTGATTATAATTTAAAAAAAAAAACTATATTCACATCACATAAACTTCACTTGACGGGTCATCAAGTCCTGTCCTCACAGGTCATCTAGAGGTCGGACGTGGGCGTACGCGCTCGTCAAAATTTAAAAGTGCTCAAAATCACGTAGGATCAAGTCTGCACACGTTTCAGGTAATTTTAAGCGTTTAAAAAATGTACCTGCGTCCGCGCGCGCAGGTCATAAATAACGTTAAAACGCTGTTTTTTCGATTGATTTGCAATCCTGACACTTTTCTTCATCATTTCAATCAATAACTAGAATTTAATTCGTCATGAGGACGAATTAGGTGGTCTGTCTTTCAATTTGTATGATCATGATTGTAATCAGGGTGATCATAATGCTAAACTGAAGATAGGAAATCAAGAATGCCACGCATGGAGATGCTTCTTGAGGACAGGAATGTAGAAAAATGTGTGAAACGGTCATTGGAAGATGTGATGATGTTGATGGTAATCATCATTATGAATGTCATGACAGTGATGATGATAATGATGTTGATGATAATCATGATGATGATAATTATATCATGACAGTGATGATGATAATCATGTTGATGATCATTATATCATGACAGTGATGATAATACTGATTTTGATGTTAATCATCATTATCATCATGATGAATATCATGACAGTAATGATGATAATGATGTTGATGATAATCATCATTGTTATAGGTCTCTAGCTATAAGACATAAATTAGGACATAAGTCAGAGTTACGTTATAATTACTCACAGGAGTCTTTATTGTCTGCTTTGTAGACGTTTAGTGGCCGATGCACAGATCGCCATGTAGAGTATTTTTGAACGTAGCTGGCGCTATTCATTACATCCCCTTTCTTTTAAAAGAAAGAAACGATATATAAAATATAAGTATCAACATTCATCATGTCTTGTGTTGATAAAGTCATAGCTGCCAGCTATCCGAATTCCAAACAATGTTGTATAGGAATTTGCATAGTTATAACCTCTTTTCATGTAGTTTTGGTCATTTCCTATCAAACTAAAATAAGGTTTTGATCACTTGATCACTTGTTCACTTTGGCAATTCCAAACTGAAAATGATATAATTTCTTCTTTGCAAAATAGTTGGCAACTATGTAAAAAAGAAAACAAATAAAATACTGTCAGGAATTAAAGAAGTGTCTAGCGTCTTCATTTGCGTGGTTGATTGTCCATTTCGGTATAACACTCAAAATTCCAATGTTGTTCAGAGTTCAAATGATTTCCAGTCCTTTAATGATTTGCTGTGTGTTTAATCTTCCTTAATTATTGTTAATAAACATGCAATATCTTCGTGCAGATACATTAAATTAAACTATGGAAAATGGTTACCGATCATATCTTCCTTCTACAAATCAAGGCGGTTAGGGGGTCTCCTACGTCTCAGTGGGTAGCGTCTCTCCCGGGTTAATTCGTCCGGAGGGTGTTGATCACGCTGATCATCTGCGTTGTCATCTTCGACGTGAGAACCGAGATTGGTCAGTACCTGCTGTTGGTTGTCTGGCACTTTCCGAAGATGTCTGCGATTTCGTCTGTAGATTCCTCCAGGTCCCTCAGTTTTGACGATGTAAGACCGTGGTGTACCATCTTTAGCAATTACCCATGCTGCTATCCATCTAGCATCGCGTTCAGTCTGCATCATCACTCTATCACCAACTTGTAGTGGGGGTAGTTGCTTCGCTCCTCGATCAAAGAACTGTTTCTGTTTTTCTTTGATCTTTTTCAGTCTTTCTGTAGCATCTGGTTGCTTTTCAGACTTCAGCAATGATCTTGATGTTGGTAGGGTAGTAGAAGTTCTTCTTCCCATCAGGATTTGAGCTGGTGAAGGTATCCCATCTCCAGGTGTGTTTCTGTAGAGTAGTATGGCAAGATTTGGATCACTCTTGCTTTCTCTACATTTCTTCAGAATGTTCTTGACTATCTGGACTGCTTTCTCAACCTTTCCATTCGATTGTGGGTAGGTCGGAGATGATGTAGTATGCTTGAACCCATACTCCACTGCAAATGTCTTGAAGTCCTTGCTGGAAAACTGTGGTCCATTGTCTGAGAATACCTCCTCTGGTATCCCATAGCGTGCAAAGTTTTGCTTACACCACGATATCACAGCAGCACTCGTGGTTGATACTAGCTTGCTCACTTCAACATAGTTTGAAAGATAATCAACCATCACCACATACATTGTTCCTTGTTCCTCGAATAGGTCAACACCAACCTTCTGCCATGGTAGTTCAGGAACTGGATGCGGTAGTAGTGGTTCCTTTTGGTTTCTGTTCTTGTGTAGGTTGCAAGTTTCACATCTGCTCACCATATCTGTAATCTCTCCTCCCATTCCAGGCCAAAAGATTACATCTCTTGCCAGTCTCTTTGTTTTTGCTATGCCAAGGTGGCTTTGATGGAGTTTGTTGAGCATGTCTTTCCTCATCTTTGATGGAACAATGACTCTGTCCATTTTGAATATCAGGTCATCCTCAACTGTTAGCTCCTCACGGTAGTCCCAGTATTGCTTTATTTCTGCATCTACCTTTGATCGCTCCTCAGGCCAGCCGTCTTGGATCTCCTTCTTCAGCTTTTGAAGCACTGCATCTTGCTTGGTTTCTCTTTGGATTTCATCTATCCTCGCTGGAGATAGTGGTAGGACATCTACCATGAACACTTCTACTTCATGATTGTGTTCATCATCGACCTCAGCCTTCTGTATGAAATCTCTGCTTAAGGCATCAGCTACATAAAGTTCTGTACCCTTTTTGTACTGCACTTCCAGATCATACTTTTGAAGTCGCAACAACATTCGTTGAAGTCTTGGGGGTGTGTCTGCCAAGGGTTTCTTTATTATGTTCTCGAGCGGCTTGTGATCAGATTCAACTTTGAATTTCTGCATGTATACATATTGATGGAATTTCTCTATGCCATATACGACAGCAGCAAGCTCCTTTTCTATCTGGGCGTATCTCTTCTCACTGTCTGTAAATGCTTTAGAAGCATAGGCAATTGGCTTCTCCTCTTGTAAGAGCACAGCTCCTACTCCATCCTTTGAGGCATCAACACTAACCACCACTGGTTTCTTGACATCATAGTACTGCAGTACTGGTGCTTGTATTAGCATTCTTTGTAGCTTCTCAAATGCTTCCTCATGTTCTGGCTCCCAGATCCATTCTCTATCCTTCGCTATCAGCTGTCTGAGTGGAGCTGTTGTTTGTGACATGCTTGGTACAAACTTTCCTAGGTACGTCACCATCCCAAGATAACGTTGCATCTCTTTCTTGTTGGTTGGCTTGGACATCGCCTTCACCGCTTCAACTTTTGCTGGATCTACTTTTAGCCCTCCTTCACTCAGAACATGACCTAGATATTTCACTTCTTTCTGTCTCAGATGGCATTTTGCATGATTCAATTTGACATTCTGTTGTCTAAGACGTTTCATCACTGCTGCTAGGCGTTTGTCATGTTGTTCAGTAGTCTCACCCCAGACCAGAATATCATCCATGACAACCTCTACTCCCTCAAGGTCTTCTAGCATCTGTGTCATGGATCTCTGAAAAATCTCAGGTGCAGACTTCACCCCAAAAGGCATCCGTAGGTACTTGTATCTCCCATATGGGGTGTTGAAGGTACATAGATCAGCACTATCATCATCAAGCTTCAACTGCCAGTATCCTGAATTTGCATCCAAAGTTGAGAATACCTTTGCTCGTGGCATTCTGGATACAACTTCCTCTATGGTCTGCATTGGGAAATGTTCTCTCTGGATAGCTTCATTCAGGTGACTTGGATCAATACAGATTCGTACTCGGTCACTGTTCTTCTTCCTCACAGTCACCATGCTGCTCACCCATTTGCTTGGTGTAGTCACTTTCTCAATTACTCCAAGCTGTTCCATCCTTTGCAGTTCCTCTTTGACTTTGTCTCGTAACGCCACAGGCACTCTGCGTGGTGGATGGATTACTGGATCAGCTTCTGGGTGAACTTTGATACTATGCTCTCCTGGCAGGCATCCCAAGCCTTTGAAGACATCTGCATACTTTTCTTCCAAGTCCTTTTCTACTGCATCGACTCGCTGTATGAGATTCATTCTTCGACATGCTCTAAGACCGAGCACTGGTTGCACATCACTATCGACCACTTGGAACTCTATTGTATAGCACTTCTGTTTGTGTTTTACCACAAGCTGCGTCTTTCCAACTGGTTTCACTCTGTGTTCCGTTACATATAACACCAGCCTTGCATATGACTTCTTCAATGGTGTTTGGAACTGTTCCTGGCTTGACTTTGGAATGACATTGCATTGTGCTCCTGAATCAAGTTTGAATTTCAATGGTTTCCCTTCAACCTCCATAGCTTCAAACCATTCGTCTTCCTTGTCTGCTGCATGTATCTCTCCCAAGGCGTAATCTACCATTGGGGTGTCATCGTTGTATTCAGCTTCTTCATCAAACTGGTGTACTTTACTTCCTTGTGCACTCTTACACATACAAGCAAAATGATTCATCTTTTTGCACTTCGTACACTGTTTCTTGTATGCTGGACATTTCTCTTTATTCATGGGATGAGATTTCCCACAGAACTTGCATTTTTTCAGCATTTTCTCTGCTTTCTTCTGTCCACTCTCTTTTGTTGACGGTTTCTTTTCTGATTTCCTTCTGATGGCATCCACCGCATGGGCAGCTCCAGAGATGGTCTCCATGTTTGCCTTGGACAGTTCAGATGCTCGACAAATTTTAACACACTTGTCTAGGGTTAAAGTAAGTTCTTGCAGCAATCTCTCTCTTAGTCCTCCATTCTGGACTCCGCATACAATTCTATCTCGTATGAGAGACTCTTTCAGATTGTCAAAGTTACAGTTGGCAGCTAATAACTGTAGATCCGTCAGATATGCATCAAAACTTTCATTGCATGATTGGTTACGGGAGAAAAATTTGTAACGGTCTACCGTTTCATTCTTTGGCGGGTTACAATATATTTCAAACGCTTCCAGAACCTTGTCTAGTTTCTCTTCAGCTGGTTTGATTGTTTTGTATAACTCCCGTCCTCTTGTCCCAACCAGATATAGGAGCATTTTTATTTTTACCTTATCTTCTTTGCCATTCATTGCTAAATCGACATACAAAGTAAATGTCTCCTTCCACTGCCTCCATTCTCGTGGCAGGTTTGATGAATCCATCTCTAGTTCTCTGGGGGGCTTTATCGACTCCATTGTACAAAAGCTCACTGTACAGGTCTATGGGCGAAAATCTATCAGGAGTATCCGGTCACTCGGCCAGTTGCAGCTGTCGGGGTAGTACACAGGCGATTTCACGTACATTCAGCACAGTCCACATCGCTCAAACACTCGCCCATAAATCGATGTTTATGTCCCTAGTGGGCTCATATCAACAATATCCCACTCCTGACACCATGTTATAGGTCTCTAGCTATAAGACATAAATTAGGACATAAGTCAGAGTTACGTTATAATTACTCACAGGAGTCTTTATTGTCTGCTTTGTAGACGTTTAGTGGCCGATGCACAGATCGCCATGTAGAGTATTTTTGAACGTAGCTGGCGCTATTCATTACAATCATCATGTATATCATCATGACAGTGATGATGATATTGATGTTGATGATAATCATGATGATGATCATTATATCATCATGACAGTAATGATAATGATGTTGATGGTAATCATCATCATCATCATCATCATGAATATCATGACAGTGATGGTGATAATGATGTTGATAATCATGATGATGATATAATGATGATGGTGATGGTGATGATAATGGGAATGACCATGACTTCAATAACAGTGACCATGCCAAATATGAAACAGAAATGACATTTCGTTATGAAGATACGACCATAAGTTGATTTGTAGAAAATGGCGCCTAGATGACGTCACAATAATCTGATGACCTTGAAAAAGATGCGGAAACTTGACCTTATTAGGACTGATGACTAACGAAAATTTAAGATAATTGACTAAGCCAATTTTGAGAAATTGTGATATCAAATAGGACTAATGATATTGCAGGATAGCTTGAATACACGTCAGGGAATCAGATTTTCTATAGGTTTATACATAAACCACTGCACACTACTTTAAAATAGACATAACACGCAAAATAAGGGAGTTTATTACTTGGTTGTGATTGGTTATGTTATAATAGTCGAACAAGATGGTAAAATGAAAGGCAAAAAGAAGCCAAAAAAATTTTTTTTAGTGGACCCACCGGGGATCGAACCTGGGTCACCGGAATCAGAGGCAAGTGCTTTGACCAATATACCAAAACATTTCCCATAGAGATAACACGTAAACGAATGAAGGGAATGAATGATAGATTTCATTTCATGTATCATTTGACCCTTATAAACATTATGACGTCATCAAAATGGCGCCAGAATTCAAAATTTCCATTTTTCATGTTTTGACGTCATCACATTTATGCAAATGTGGCTCTAGATTCGTAATTATTGGTCTTTTTTTGCCCAAATTTTAATATGTTGTAGCTGAAGCAATTTCCTACAAAATCAATTACCACGATTTTTCATTTTGACAACGGCATCATGTTCTAATTTTACGATATATATGGACATGTCAATTTCCACTGTTTTACACGTATTGTCTATGAGAAACGACTTTTGATGAAACCTTGATTCTGCATTCCCGTGTTCTTATTGTAAAACCTCGGTCATCCGTGCTCCAAATTCGCCCAGATTGGAATATGTTGTAGCCTGATAAATATTCTTTCTATGTGGGTTTGGTTTTTTCAATCTGATGACGGGATCATTGTCAATTTTTAACTACAAAATGGGATTTGAGAATCCCGTTTTTCGTTTACGTGTTATCTCTATGGGAAATATTTTGGTATATTGGTCAAAGCACTTGCCTCCCATTCCGGTGACCCAGGTTCGATCCCCGGTGGGTCCATTAATTTTTTTTTTCATTTTACCATCATATTCGACTATTATAACATAAACAATCACAAACCATGTAATAAACTGCCTTATTTTGCATGTTATGTCTATTAGAAAGTAGTGAGAAGTATAGTTTGTGTACAACCCTATGGAAATTGTGATTCCCTGTCGTGTATTAGAGCTATGGGGTTTATCTCCCAAGTATCCAGAAATATCAGATAGTCCTATTTGATATCACAATTTCTCAAAATTGGCTTAGTCAATTATCTTCAAATTTTTGTCAGTCATCAGTCCTAATAAGGTCAAGTTCCCGCATCTTTTTTAAGGTCATGAGATTATTGTGACGTCATCTAGGCGCCATTTTCTACAAATCAACTCATGGTTGTATCTTCATAACGAAATGTCATTTCTGCTTCATATTTGGCATGGTCAAGGTCAATGTCATTCCAGTCATGGTCATCACCATTATCACCATCATCCTCCTCCTCCTCATCATCATCATCATCACTGTCATCACCATTATCCCCATCATCATTATCACCTTCATCACCATCTTAATCATCATCTTCATAATCACCATCAACATCATCATTATTATCATCACCGTCATGATCATCATTGCTATTCATCAGCATCATCATTATATCATCATAATCATAACCATCATCATTATATCATCGTCATCATCATAGTCATCACCATTATCATCATCACCATAATCATCACCATTATCATCATCACCATAATAATTTTACAATGACCGTTTCACACATTTTGCTACATTCCTGTCCTCAAGAAGCATCTCCATTCATAGCATTCTTGACTTGACGTCATCCATGCGCCATTTTGTAAAAATCAACTTATGGCCTTATCTTCTTCACTAAATGTAATTTCTCTTTTATAGTTTGCAGGTCAATGTCATTTCAGTCATTTCAGTCATAGTCATCACCATTATCATCATCATCATCATCACCATCATCATCATTATATCATCATCATGATTATCATCAACATCATTATCATCATCACTGTAATGATCACCATAATAATTTTACAATGACCGTTTCACACATTTTGCTACATTACTGTCCTCAAGAAGCATCTCCATTCATGGCATTCTTGACTTCCTATCTTCAGTTTAGTATTTCCCATTAATATGATCATCCTGATTACAATCATGATCATACAAATTGAAAAACAGACCACCTAATTCGTCCTGATGACGAATTAAATTTCTAGTTATTCTTCTTTTTAAGACAAATTGTTGTGGCCACCAAATCTCAAAATCGGCCAGGTCAATATCATCGAATTTCATGTCATGTATGAGGTCAATCATGGACATGGTCCATTAAGCTTTTGGAGGTCATCAGGTCATCGCGACGTCATCAAGACGCCATTTTGGAAATTTACAAGATCGATTATATCTTCATAATCGATCATCAAAAATCAACTCTTTTTTTTTTTTTTTTTTTATAGGTGTTAAGAAAATATACATTACGTATCTTGCAAAATCTAAGTTCCTCAAGATACTTAGATACTTTTTGTCTTTTCTTTTTCATTTTTTTTTTTCATTTTTTTTTTTTCACTGCTCTAGACACAACAACTGGGGGCGTTTGGTGAAGTGGTGGGTCGGTGATTTTCACCGGCTAATGGTATAAGCTACTGAAAGTCCTTCCATCTGATTGGTTGGGGGCAGATTGGTCGGTGAGGGTCGCCGACGGGGCTTTTAATGAAACGTTCCCCTGATCTTTAACAATGAAATAACTCTATGGTCATTGTGTAAATGCTCCTTGTGGTGTTATGTTTTTATTCATCCATTTTAAATAATTTTACAAGGTTGATGGTATGTCAGAATTCCTTGCTAAAGACCCGGGTTGTTTTTTTTTTTTAGGTGCCAAGAAAAATCCGTATCATTTCTTGGTTTCTTAAGGTATCTCATTTTCACTGCTCATGACAAAACTGATCTCTAACAATGGCAATCTATAACCATTATGCAAACGCACCTTGGGTATTCTGTTTATTATTCATTCAACTTAAATGCTTTTAGATGATGTTCTGTCAGAATTACAGCTGATTCTTTGTAGGTCAGAAGGCAGCAATGTAGGCCTATATGCTATAACTATGAGCAAAATAATGCTCTCTATTTCGTTAGTTGTCAAACAAAATAAACTTAAATGTGTAAGAAGTATGATATATTTATTTCTTTTCCAATGTGCTGTTTCTATACCGGGGATGAAATTGTGTTTAAAAAAAATATATATTAAAAAAATGTTAACGGGGAAGTCACGTATTTCCAAAATGACTCTGATGGTATTAGCCTTTTTAATAGTAATACATAATAAATGTGATTATAACTTTGGGTTTGATGCTCGCTTAAAGTCATCCTTTTGAACAACTGTCTCTTATCATGCAATTCCATTTTTAAGTTTCATGAGTACTTTGGGTTGTAGGTGACTCTCTTAACTTTAAATTGGGTGCACGATATTGGAAATAAGTCAAGATGATATAAGCCCTTTTGATGAATTCATATTAGAAAAATATACACCTAGATATTATATTTCAAGTTCTTTGGGTGTGATAATGAACAGGTCGAGCAAGGGATTTTCTTTTTTATACTTTTGTTTTGATTTTTGTTTCTTCTATAATTCTTTTTTGATATTCTTTTTTCCATATTTGTATTTATTTATTTGGGTAACTAGAATTTTAATTATTTTTTCATTATCAGTTATTATTGAAAGAGGGAGGAGAGGGCGCGAACACCTACATAGGAAGTTATTTTATGTTTATTACAGCATGGCGATTCTTTGTGTGGTGTGTTACTGGGAGTGTATACTTTTGTTTTGTCTGCATAACGTGTGTGTCTGTCTGTGTGTGGGGGTATCGCAGCTTCTTTGAGATAATTACAGATAACCAAGCGAGAGTGTTCCGGTTCGTTTCGTCGTCAATACTTCATGGTGATTGGGAAAGTCGAATAAAAGGGGATTTTTTATTCTCTATTACTCCTCATGAATAGTAGTAGTGTATCGATAGATTGTAGTTTCATTTCATTGAATGTGAAGGGAATAAGAGAAGAAGCCAAGAGGCAGAAAATATTTGGTTGGTGCACAGATAAACGTGCAGATATTATATTTTTACAAGAGACATTCAGCACAAGAGATATTGAGGAAAGATGGGAAAGCTGGATCAAAACATTATATAACAAATCTTTGAGTTGTGTATTCAATGGGGGCATATCTAAAGGATATTTTAGTGTTGAGAAAGTGGATCTCCCTGTCTTACTCCTATCTCCATATCTATTTATACTTTGTATCGAGGTCCTCGCAAATTCCATTCGCAAGGACTCGTCCATATGCGGAATCAGATTTGGTGATGTAGAAGTGAAACAAACGCTCTATGCAGATGATATGACACTTTTTGTAAAAGACCTCATATCAATTGATAGAATAGGAAAAGCATTTGAAAAGATTTCTGGTTTAGGCTTCTTACGGAAAGTTTTTACGTCGGCGGGCCCTCGGCGGCGCCGATTGATTCGGCGCGCCTGCGGCCCGGCTTTGTTCTCAACACGCCGACTGAGCGATGCGGCGGAAGTTCTATTCATCTCGTTTAGCAGGTGGATCGCCGTAAATAGCCCGCACTGACATTGTTGGATAGTTTTTGAGATCGCGGTTGTTGAATACCCCCCTCTAGTGTTTGGTTTATGCATATGCTAGAGCCAAATTAATACATGAAAAATACGGCGAACAGCGACGACTTTATTGGATACATGTCAACTGGTATATTTATTATTTTACTTCTGTTAAATATCTAGTACTAGTGTTTATGGTTATAGTTATGCTATTAAAAGATGCCGACATCTTAATTGTTCAAAAGGAGGCAGTGCAACACTCATGAATAGAAAATAATATAATTATATAGTATGTCGAGTAATTCCCTGCTTTAAAAGAGTTATTTCAAATTAAATGAAATCACTAATACAACAGCCATGAGTTCTTTCTTCTTCTTAACTATTTTATGTTTCTTCTTTCTTTTTACCATAAAATATTACGAACAAAAAGAGGGTGAATGTATTTTTCGTTTGGTGGTATTCCCTTGGATTACACAAAACTAAATAAGCTATGAAGAAATAGGTACTAGAAAATCTAATTTGATTAATTACTTATCTAAATTTATGACCAAATATTTACTATTCTGCCTTGATGCTGATATATTTTTGTAAAATATTAATGTAATCGTTGGCCATGTACAGCGCGTTCGTTTCATTGTGTATTAAAGTTTTATACCGCTCATGACGCTTTCGCATTATGGCGGAGATATTATTGTTATTGACGGCTTAATCTATGCCTGGGGTGTTTCATAATAAAAGCTGTTCGTAAAGTTACGAATGACTTTACGAACAACTGGAACATGTTCTTGGGTGCTATACTAATCAGATTCTCAATCATTTAGTACAAAAACTGACCACCAGTCGTGCGTAAAGTCGTGCGTAACTTACGAACTGCTTTATGAAATACCCCCAGATGAAGTTGAATTTTACTATTTAGATATTTATCTATTCTAATAAGCCAGTTCGGGGTTAGCGCATGGTACAAATGACCCCAAATATCCACAGATATTTTAGACATGGAGGGTCCCTTTATGTGCACTTCAGAAAAATACCTCTGGGAGTGATAGAGGTGCCTCATGAATAGCTTTTGTTTCCCCCTTTAAAAGGAATACTTCCACCTGGATATCATGGAATGCACCATTAGTGCATAATTGAATAATGATTACATGACATTCATGAGCACATATCGAATATTAGTGTCAGTGGGTTTTAGAAATTTGGTACAGATGACCTTTATCTGCTCATGCTCAGATTGCATCCCCGAAATGGCTTATTATGAAAAATTTGATCTAATCCAATCAAGTTTAACGTTTACAGTAGCTTATAAGAACATTTGTTTGTGTTTGATAACAAATGTTATTCGTTTCAGTGGCATATCTACGGGAGGAGGGGGGGGGGGGGGGGGGATGGGAGGTGGCACGTACCCCAGCCGCGCCTTTTTTTTTGTACACAACTGTTTAGCCATATCGCGGAAAAATTTGTTCCATTGCCCGTGCTGAAATATTGAAGACAGAAATACATGAAGAGAGAGAAGAGGATAGATTAAGGGGAAACAAAAGAACTATACAATGTTTTAGGAAAGAGAAGAGTACAGAAAACAGGGAAAACAAAGAAATGTACGAAAAGGGAGAAGAGGAAGCTTAAAAAAGTTCCTTTCCCAGTATTAAAAGCGCGAAAGCTACGACGTTTTAGCAAGTTTGAGATATGCGGCCTGAGAAAATCGAAGAGACCAGCCCACTTTTACACCATTTATTTTACTCATTACTACATGAATAAACATAAATCCTTACTGATTCGAATGATTGTACATTTGACATAGTGGTTTGCTTTGTTTTACTTTGAAATGATAACGATTTGGGGTAGAAAAACAGTTTCAAAACCTCTTGAACTCGAATCTAAAAGCGCACATAGCAACGCTCAGGCTCACTGCCGAGAACCGCCCAATCAAAATAGGCTAGTTGTGCACGCACGCTCTATCATTTCCATATGAATTACGTGTACCCTCGATCTCTGCCTTATTTGCATAGTTTATGCAAATTAGCTCAATCGACCACTTCGCCTCGCGGGCCGGGTTCTTTTTCTCCAGCTTTGCCACCGGATTGATTTTCATATAGAAACTTTTTTTCATTTTCTAATATATTTTCCACGAAAGTTTATTTTATCATTGATCGGATTTTTTTTTGACGGGTTGGAGCTGACAGAGTAAAGTTTGAGCAAATGAAAGTAGTAGTAGGTCGAGGCCTACTGTATTCGTAATTACACTTTCAACTTTGAACTCCTGAAGTGATCGCGCGTGCAATGGAATCATGCAGCTGTTTTTTTATCGCGGGAAGGAGTCATGAGGCAAAAAAAAAATCAAATGCATAATGAAGTATAGATGAAAATCTTTTGAGGGCATTTCTTCTACTTTTTTCTCTTACATTCATAGGTTTATTATGGAGTTCACAATTTCTCATCATCAGCATCACACAAACTTTCATTATTGCTTCGTCTGCTGAATTGTTTTTCTGTATTAAAAAAGTAACATTATTCACATTTTATTGAACTCAATATATTCAGTCAAGCGACATAAATTACGAACGATAAACTGAGCGCAGCTTAGGTTCTAACGGTTTCAAAAGCATGAATAGATTTCCTGTCTTTTCATTGCAGATGAGAACAAAGAAAATACGAACGAAGCAGTTCAGCTAATCCCCGATTTTGTCAATGGAGCTCCAATTCGGGCATTTTACACGTTGAATAGTGTTCTACAAATTGTCGCTACACATCCATTTCCGGGGGGGGGGGGGCAATGCCATGACAAGGTGCGCACCATGCCTGTACACAAAAACACATTAAAAAGTTTTTTTTTCTTTTCAATACCCGGCGATGAACGTGCCCATCATGATGATATAATAATACAGTGAAATGGGTATAAAAAATGCTAAAATCAGGGGGGGGGGGTTATACTTTTCACAGCCTGACATTATCCCCCTTCATGTTTAGGGTGGTGAACACATTACACAATACTTGTTTCGGGTATTCTGAGTTCGAAAGTTGATTACTTTTCAGGGCCCATTTTGTAAATTCCTGTATGGGCATGGTGTCCATGTTGTAATAACATTGCCCCCCCCCCCCCCCCCCGTTTTGGGAAAGTCATATAACTCAGCAAAAGGCATCTAACAAAATATATCCATCTTCGATTACTTGCTTTTCCAAAGGCGGATCGGAGTTGGTGGTTATAAAAAAGAATAATCCCGAATATATAAATAAATTTATATATATATATAAACGACTAATGGGTACATTAGGAGGACAGTTTTTGTTCTTTTTCTTTGTTCAACTGTCGACCTAATGTAGGGGTCGCTATTATGACGGAATAAACTGCATTGTTAGGTGTCGACTTAATGTACCCGTTAGTCAAATATCCATATATATATATATATATATATATATATATGTTGTATATGTTATTTCCTTACAATTGTTAATAATTATTCTAATGTATACATGTATATCAAAGCATTCGCTTGGATCCAGCTGAGGCATGCGGCTTGTCATTGTTCAAAACTCACCTGCCCCGACAAAGGAATTAATTAATCAGGTTGAAGATTTGTCAAATCTGTCGGTCAATTGAATCTGGTGTCGCCGAAACTACTAACCCGTCTCCGTGGTCTAGTGGTTAAGGCATTGACGTTCTAAGCCAACGACCCGGGTTCGATTCTCGGCGGAGACTTTTTTTCAGCCTTTGCAAAAATTTCAAAAAGGGAGGACAGCTCTGGGGAACCTTGATTTAAGCTACGCAATCATTATTCTCTCATTTCCTTTCGCATTATATATATATATATATATATATACTCTTGTACCAGCGTACCAATCATAACAGAGGAGTTATTATTGAACATTTTCCCCTATTTTATATTTTTTAGACGTTAGCGAAAATTGAACTGATTTAGTCCGTTTTGAACTCTCTGATTTCATAAGTCTTCCGACCGCTGAGAGCTTATAATCTGTGGCAAAAATGAGAATAGATAACGACAGAATACCCACGAAACGATTCTGTAAAGATGATTATAATAAAGAAAACAAACAAACACATGAATACTGTAAAAATGGTTACCGTAGTTCTTTTCTTATTACGAGGCGGCTAAAGTTATAAATATTAATATCTTATAATATTTTATAAATACATCAACAAAGTTGAACAGCTTGAAAATCGAGAAAAAAAAATGGAAAATACAGAAGGAATCAGAAAAGTGGAATTAGTCTCGCTAAAATAATAAAACACATTTCCCAAAATAAATGTGACCCGTCACGTCAAAATGAGACAGAAGTCGCATTTTTGAAATTGCATTTTATTATTGATTATTATTCTCCGTTTAATAAGCTTTAATTTGGTATATAGTTCAACTCTAGAGAGTGAGTATTAGTGGAGATAATAGCTTTTGAATCTTGAGTAAAGTAGGGCTGTGGCAAAGTATTTCTTCGGGAAAAACGCTTCCAAAGTTTGACTTCCGTTTTGCAGTCATGCAGCATTTTCGTTTGTTATGTCAACTAGATTTTTATAAAGCCCTTAGCAACCGTTTATTAATTCTAATAAAAACTAGTCCTTATGTTTCTTTCGGATCTCTTTTCATGAAAACATGAATTTTAATTCATTTAAGCCATGAATTCTAACGCTTTAAAGGGTAACAAATCAAGTAGTTTCACGGCATTGAAAAAGCTTCCCGCATCAACTTCATGCTTTTTTCGTTGAGCCTTTCCTATGCCGGTATGATTTTCTTAAAGGGTTGATTAACCTATAGCTATAGTCAAAAGGTTTATAATTCTGTCATTTTGTGCGGGGAAATTTATTAGATTATGGTTCAAACTTTCAGAGGTTTTTATATCATATCTTTTTCTAAATTAATCATGTAAACTTGATTTCTTTCAATGTTATTTGCTTTCTTTTTATAGCTTGGATTCGATTGTCGCAAAGTCATTCAATTTTGGCAAATTTACTGATTAGACTAGTCTTTACCAAGAATAATATTGACAGAGATCGTTGATGTCTGCGTATGAAGCTTACTTTTTTTACTTTTCGTCTTGTGAAAGAGCAATAGAAATCGCAGCTGAAGAATTAACACACGATTTTCTCTCTCTCCTTATACATCACGCGCCTGTTTCATAATCTCCACAGTTTTATTTCTTTCTTTTGAATGCTAACTCTCTTTTCGGTTCGCTCTTTACTTATTACCAGATTAAACAACGATAAAATAAAACAGAATCATAATAAAGAAATTGTATCCTGCTCTAGTTAGTTCTACCTTTAAAAAATGTTTATAAAAGCGTCTTTCTTTTCTTTTCGCCATATCAAAGAGGTATAGAATTCGCCCCTTTCAAAGAACAAGGATTAAGTCACATCCTGCCTTCGCGAGACGATTGATTTTTCTTCTCTCCCATTGTCCTTCTCAGGGGCCGCGGAACGTCTTGGAAAGTGGAGGGGCTAAGGGGGGGGGGGGGGGGGGGGGGCTGCGTGTATAACCACATTTTTGCACTGCCATACGTTTGCACGTGTTTACTGAAAAAAAGTGAGGGGGCTGCAGCCCCCAGCCCGGTTCCGCGGTCCCTGCTTCTCAATCACGAGCTTGTGTCCTTTTCTGTATAGTTAAAAAGCTTCATTTCTTTTATCATCAATTCCCCATGTTCAACAGCAGGATAAAGATAAACTGCTTCTTAGCGCCGCTCTATAGTTAATAGAGCTTTAATTTTTTTTGAATTAACGCCCGAACAATCTCTCTCCTTCTAAATCTTTCACCTGTATCATAATTTCGACTGTTCTTCTTAATTCTATTTTGAAAGCTAACTCTTTCTTGTCTGTTCGGCTTTTTTAACGAATAAGAGATTTGGCCGCTAATTATCATCATGTTGACTGGCGGTATGAACATGACGAAGACAAACTGCATCTTAGCTTGAAAGTTCGTTTCTTCCCGCTCTATATTTAACTCAAGCTTAACAAAATCAGATACTTGTTTCACTATCGCAACCGAGGGCCTTTTCATTCTAGCTTTACAAAATAATTTTCTTTTATTTTCGTCTGTTAAAAAGAGTA
Organism: Heliocidaris erythrogramma; assembly: GCA_025617745.1. Classification (NCBI taxonomy): domain Eukaryota; kingdom Metazoa; phylum Echinodermata; class Echinoidea; order Camarodonta; family Echinometridae; genus Heliocidaris; species Heliocidaris erythrogramma. The sequence continues at coordinate 40,454,781 of CM046856.1, read as the reverse complement.
ATAGAATTGGCCGCTTTTTATCGTCATGTTCAAAAGCGGGATAGATATAAACTGCTTCTTAGCGCCGCTCTAGTTAACTAGAGCTTTAAAAAAAAATAATAATGACAACTGCTTTTTGTAAAAATTGACACCCAGACAATTCTCTCTCTCCTTCTAAATCTTTCACCTGTATCATAATTTCGACTGTTCCTCTTAATTCTATTTTGAAAGCTAACTCTTTCGTGTCTGCATCTTAGCTTGAAAGTTCGTTTCTCCCCACTCTATAGTTAACTCAATCTTAAAACAAATCAGATACTTGATTCACTATCGCAACCTAGGGCCTTTTCATTCTAGTTTTACAAAATAATTTTCTTTCATTTTCGTCTGTCAAAAAGAGTTATAGAATTTGCCGCTTTTTATCGTCATGTTCAAAAGCGGGATAGAGATAAACTGCTTCTAAGCGCCGCTCTAGTTAACTAGAGCTTAAAAAAATGAATAATAATGACAACTGCTTTTTGTAAAAATTGACACCAGACAATCTCTCTCCTTCTAAATCTTTCACCTGTATCATAATTTCGACTGTTCATCTTAATTCTATTTTGAAAGGTAACTCTTTCTTGTCTGTTCGGCTTTTTAAACGAATAAGAGATTTGGCCGCTAATTATCATCATGTTGACTGGCGGTATGAACATGACGAAGACAAACTGCATCTTAGCTTAAAAGTTATCGATTCTCCCCGCCCAATAGTTAACTCAATCTTAAAACAAATCAGATACTTGTTTCATTATCGCAACCGAGGGCATTTTCATTCTAGTTTTAAAAAATAATTTTCTTTTATTTTCGACTGTTAAAAAGAGTTATAGAATTGGCCGCTTTTTATCGTCATGTTCAAAAGCGGGATGGAGATAAACTGCTTCTAAGCGCCGCTCTAGTTAACTAGTGCTTTAAAAAAAATGAATAATAATGACAACTGCTTTTTGTAAAAAATGACACCCAGACAATTCTCTCTCTCCTTCTAAATCTTTCACCTGTTAATTTTTAAATTAAGACCCGAACAATCTCTCTCCTTCTAAATCTTTCATCTGTATCATAATTTCGACTGTTCATCTTAATTCTATTTTGAAAGGTAACTCTGTCTTGTGTGTTCGGCTTTTTTAACGAATAAGAGATTTGGCTGCTAATTATCATCATGTTGACTGGCGGTATGAACATGACGAAGACAAACTGCATCTTAGCTAAAACTCATCGTTTCTCCCCGCCCAATAGTTAACTCAAGCTTAAAACAAATCAGATACTTGTTTCATTATCGCAACCGAGGGCCTTTTCATTCTAGTTTTAAAAAATAATTTTCTTTAATTTCGGCTGTTAAAAAGAGTTATAGAATTGGCCGCTTTTTATCGTCATGTTCAAAAGCGGGATAGAGATAAACTGCTTCTTAGCGCCGCTCTAGTTAACTAGAGCTTAAAATATAAATAATAATGACAACTGCTTTTCGTAAAAATTGACACCCAGACAATTCTCTCTCTCTCCTTCTTAATCTTTCACCTGTATCCAAATTTCGACTGTTCTTCTTAATTCTATTTTGAAAGCTAACTATTTGTCTGTTTTGGCTTTAACGAATAAGAGAATAAGCAGAGGGGGGGGGGGGGCGCAAGGGGCGTATTGTGTTGACAAAGTATGCCCCAGACCCCCCAGATGGCCGTTTGGCTTCGTCAAACGGAGGGTTCCTCAGTGTGTGCCCCCCTTTCTGGAAATCCTGTATCCGCCCCTGGCTAACAGGTAGTATGAACATGATGAAGATAACGCGCGTCTTAGCTTGAAAGTCATCGAGTCTCTCCGCTTTATAGTTTACTCCAAAAAAAAATGTGTATAATCTACTGGTGTCTAATAGCTAATTTCTTTTCTTCTTCGCCATGTTTTAAAGAGGTAGAGAATTCGCCCCTTTCAAAGAACAAGGATTATAAGTCACCTCCAGCAAGAGACGATTATTGATTTTCTCTCTCTCTCTCTTTGTCCTTGTTTCATAATCTCTACACAGATACATGTACTGTTCTTTCTGGTTAAAAGGCTTATTTTCTTTTCGGCTTTTCAAAGGATTACATAATTTACCGCTTATTATTATCGTGTATCAATAGTTTCGTTGTTCGTAAGTCATCTTCCCAGTTCTTCTTACTTCTGTTTTGAAAGCCAACTCTTTTGTATTTCCTCTTTACTTTCCATAGATTAAACAGCGATGGCTTAAACCAGCTTCGCAATGAAGAGATCTTGACGATGAATCGTGTGAATAAGTGAGATATAGAAAGTTACAATTCAGAATTCAAAGCGAGATCCATATAATCCGATTTTGCTACATCAACCTTTCTTCTGTCTCGCACGGTCCAGTGGTGTATTAAACGGAGCGGATAGAGGGGGCACATGCCAAGGGCAGCACTTTCAGGGGGGGGGGGGGGGGGGGGAATGGAAATGAAAGACAATGACGAAAATGTGTGGTCCTGGATTACTACGCACCCAAATCATTAATAAAATGCATATTTTATAGAAACAGTGTTTTTAAGGCCTCGGATGAAAAAATAAATGAAGCTTGGCAGCTCTCTCGGATTTGTTTTCTCAAAGAATCTCGTAATATCTCCTCAATGTACGTAGAATATACATCTAGTTTATAGAAAGCAGTGTAAAGGGTTCATATTCACATTTTCTCTTTTACTTTATTTTTCAATCAATCGGCCTTTATAAAGAACACATAACGATGGACTGTCGAACTAGCCAAAATACGGTCCGGTCAAGGGGGATACTCAACACACAAAATCGCCCCATGGCTGGAGCTCGCTACAAAAGGGCACCAGCAATTTCTTTCTTTCTTTCTTTTTGCTGTTGCTTGTCGAAGACTTTTCGGACATGTGACAACCACCCCCCCCCCCCCCCCCCCCTCATGTTACTTTCTTTATATAGACTTGAATTAAGATTTGAATAAATGTACCGACACTCTTTATCATAAATAATTAATAATTCAGTTCATATTATAATTCTTTTCATGTTATAATTTTGGATTGGTATAGACTTGTGCATGTACTACAATGAGAACGAATGACATGACGTCATCCCATCGGAGTCCATGGATTCGCTCAGCTCCAAGTGCCAGTCGTCGCTGCAGCTTGACTCCATGTTGAAATCCTCGTTCTCGCTTGATTGTTGATTTGAAGAAACGATGCTATCCATGGTGAAAAGCTTGTCAAAAGATATCCTGCTTTATATAAACCACGGAAGGATCCAAAAGCCAGGTCAAATTTGCATATGCCGCATTGTTTGTGACGAAGAGTCAAATCACGGACGCGTGTCCGGCTCTATTGAAACAATAATATAACACACGAATGCTCGCTTCCCTTGATCTTCTTATACAATAGAGATTTACAAGTCAAAGGTGAAATAAGGCATTCACATTTTCTATAGATGTAACTGCGGCGTTCAGTTTCAGGGGAAGAAAATCTTCTGTCCAACAACAATTTTCTTATTCCACTCCACATTCAATGAATAAAAACAGAAAATGAGGGGGCTGAGTCAGTGAGAATTTAAATTATCCCTTTAAGTACCAGAAACGAAAATAACACTTTTCAGATATCAATACCCCATATACCCCGAAAAATAGACTTTTCATTTATATCATATAACAAATTTTCAACATAGTGAATGCCTTTGATAAAAATAAATCTGAATGTTATTTTGCAACAAATTGATACAATTTTAGGTTCTGCAATTTGAAACTTTGCAAACAAACATTCAGTTAGTATATTGTGTAAATAAGATAGGGGATTTCACTGGGGTATAAAGAGAGGGAAGTTCCCCAGTTTCTGCTGTAAAAAGATAAAGGTTTATCTCCTTGTCTGGATTCAAAAGATGCATATCGGTATAGGGATCGAGGTCTGCATGTGCATATGGAGTTTCTTTACAACAGCGCATGTGAATGGAATGACCATCTTTTATTAGTGATTACCCACGCCGATGAAATCGGCAGAGTTATGTAAAGGGCTCCGTATGTTTGTTTGTGTACAACAGAACGGGTTCGCACCAAATTTTCAAGGAATGTTCGGATAGTGACAGGAAAGAATCGATTAGATTTTGGTGATGATTGGTTGACCCCTGCAAATTCTGTGTGACCTTGAAGTTTTGACCCCAACTTCATTTCGGATAGTGACAGGAAAGAATCGATTAAGAAAAGAATGGATTAGATTTTTTTTGTGATGATCGGTTATAGAAACTTCAGTTCGGAGAGTTCTTTTTTTGTTTTTAAGAATATTTTATTACTTCCTTTTTCAAAATAACATTTTTCACAATAATCGAGGTAAAATACACAAACAAATATATTCACACCCAGTATCGTGCCAAATTACATAATAATAACAATAAGTAACCATAATATTTTACATGCATGTATTAAATACTAGATTATGCCAAATCTAGAAGTCTTTATTGCGATAAAAAAGAAGAAAAATATAAAATATAAAATATAGTGACAGGAAAGAATCGTTTAGGGAAAGAATGCAACTACTCTGTAGCGCCGCCTTTGACGGCCTTTCTAGTTCTCCAATGTCTTGCAGATACAAATGGTTCGCATGGGCCACAGAACAGGAACTGGGGTGGATGCAGTCCCCACCACCACAACCACACACAATTATTGTACACACTTTATATAAAAACACTACCCTCTGATACCTTCGGGGAAACCCTATCATCACTGGTGTAGACAGGGGGCACCGGGGGCCATGCCCCCTCCCTATTCAGCCACTACAACAACAAAAAGCGAGAGCGAAAAAGCGGGGGAAGTGAGAGAAAAAATGCCTAAAAAAGCACTACAAGCCATTATCCTGGCTCTCAAAATTTGCTAAAAAAGTCAAAGTTTTCGCGCCCACCCTTGTACCATGGGTGTCGATCCCGGGGGATGGACGTATAATATCCCCCAAAATATTTGAGGTGGGAGGATGGCCTGTATTATCACTCCCAATATATTTGGATAACATAAATAAGAATTATGATGCATTAACTTGAAACTAATAATTATTTAAACTAATGATGTTTAATCTTGAAAAAACACATTCTTTAATGATTAGAAGAAAGGAAATTTAAAAAATGCCATAAGTTCAATACGAAAATATTGAAGAAAATTAGTTCACTCGCATTGTTTTCATTAAAAACATGTTGATATGCTTTAAAATGCAAGTTTTATAGACAGATTCCCTGATGTAGGAGAGGGATACTCCCTCCCACCCCTGCTCGGTCTCTTCGCTCAGTGGTGTGTCTGGGGGGGGGGGGGAGGGGAGCACGTGCACTAGGAAACACTTGAAGGGGGCGCAAACGCAAAGGAGAGAAAGAAAAATAGGGGAGTGAAGAAACATTATAATCGTTACGGCTTTACGACCCGTACCCAGCCCTGTTACATACAATGCAGTATTGCGCCCCAAATAACTGAAAAGCAGCCAGGGCGGTGAACTAATATTCCGCCAAAAAAAAAAAATGCTAAAACTTCGGAGCTTTCGCGCTTCGCGCGGGAAGGGGGGGGGGGGAATCCCCTCCCTGTACCCACCCCTGTTACATACGGTGCAGTATTACGTCCAAATAACTATAACTTTCCGCCTAAAAAATTGTTTTCTACGAGCCGTTATCTTTATCTCAAAATTGCGGGGGACAAGGGGGGGGGGGGGGTGAAATGTGAATCGACCTATAAAGCATTCACGAATTCACGACTTCCACTTCTCCGAGACAGGGTCAATTTCTCCTTCATCCTGACAGTCTCTCTCTTTCTTTCCCTGCCACCCAGTCCCCCTTGTCTCTCTGCCACCTCACTCCACCCTCTCTCTCTTTATGCCATCCATCTTCTACATTAATCTACATGTATTTTTAATGTTACTTATGAAGGTTAACGACGTACATATCAAAGTCAACAACCTTATCCGGGGACAGGCGCAATCACGAAAGTTTGTAATCGTTCCGGAATTCTTAATAACTTTAATAAATTACCTCGCTCTCTCGCTCTTTTACTCGATCCCTCTTAATACAACAAACGGACTTATCGAATCACTTTTCTCCCCATTTTCCCCATATTTTGGAGTTCATTTTTAAGACCAGACGGCTGATCGAGATCGATATTTCAAAAAATAAACACATCGATAATGTTTTAATTTCAATAAAGCGCTCATTATATAACTGCCCAATCATGCTGGTTTGTAACAACATTACCCAAAGCACTAAGTAATATTTTTTTAATTCATGCACTCGAATAAAGTGTGCTTAATATTATTCCGAATTACCCAATAGATGTTGTTGACATAGATAACGAAAACGTTAAAAATATAGGGCAAAGCCAAGAAAGAAAGAAAGGTTACTCTTTCAAGGGGCGTTTTTGAAAGTGTGTGTGTGTGTGGGGCTGATTTGATTTCACTCATTAATGATAATATATTAAGCTAATTCATACATTTTATGAAATGTGTTTACTAAAAAAAGGGTGGAGGGGGGAGGGGGTGGGCTGCAGCCCCCAGGCCCCGTCCCCAGTTCTGGTTCCGCGACCCATGCAAAAGTAAAGTTGTATTTATATTCAGAAATCCGGTCTTAACTCGAGAACATTAAGTTTTTCGTTGTGATATTTCAATTTCATTTTTTTTATTCGCAGCCATGACGGCTACATACAACAGCTATTAACATGTGAAAGTGAATTTATAATTGCATTGCTTGGAAACTACACAATGTATTTTTGGGGTTGGATTTTTATTGTTATTAGTTGAGGGTTTTTTTGGTTTGGAACATAGAGCAATATTTTGAATAGTTGTCCGTCCTTTATTTATTCGTGTATTAATTTTTATGTCGTTTATCATTACTATATATTTTTGTGGTGGGCTCGATGTGGGAAAATTAAATGTTAGGGGCCGACTTTGTCATGGCACAAACCTAGGTATTTTTTTCTCAGAAAACTATGACAAATGATACGTACGGTACTTTGACGGAGACTTCAATACATTCGTACTTTTTCCAAAGAAAATAAGCAAAATGAAGCAGAATGAGTCACCATTTAAACCGTAAGTGGCGCTCTTTCAAAACACTAAATATACAACTTCCTTCAAGGCAGAACAAAAATAAAGAACAGGAAGTCGGCGAAATCGAAGGAATCGCAGGGTGGGTCTCTAAACAAAAGCTCGCGCTAATCCCGCTGAACGGCGACTTCTTAGAGTCGCCGATGGATATGACAGGATCCGGGAGATAATCCCGCTAATCGGCCTTTTTAACTTTGGCCGCGGTGAAAACGGTGACAAAACTTTCCGTAAGAAGCCTTAAAGATGAATAAAGATAAAACTTTTATATTGTCGTTAGGCCCTCTCTCTCTCAAAAAAAGTATTGCAGTTCCCTTTGATAAATTGGTAGAGATTATTAAAATATTGGGAATTTGATAAATCGGAGTATGCAAAACAAAAATGAATAATGCATAAGGTGTTTCTAGATACTTTTCGATATTTTCTTGGTATCGGGGGCTTCGGGAAAATGAAATGTTACCGAATGGGCGTGGCCGAATCAGGTCCGAATACGCTTCGCCTGAATGGTGACGCTACAGCTTATATGCAAATGAGGGAAATCCGCGGGTGTGTGTGTGATTGGGTTTTTACAGACGTGTATCAATCAGATATGATTATTTACGTCTGGGACCGACCTTTAACGTCACCATCCGAAAGACGTGACTCAGTCTCGAACCTGGGTCCGCTGAATCAGTTTATAACTTCCACTGGTAGCTGGATTACAGGCGCACGCCACAACGCCCAGTCCAACCTTACCGTCTATAAGATTTAATTTGTCTATGGTGTATACGGACGTCGGAGGAATCGGCGGCCGGTGGTGTTGGCGGGGTTGCTGTCGGTGGTGGCGCTATTATGTCCGAGAGTTGAGTGGGCGTGAGTGCGGATGTCGGAGGGATTGGTAGCGGGTGGCTGGCGGCGTGAAGTCCTTTGTGTGGTTGATGGTCGAGGGCGGAGATTGTACTGGTTTTGAGTAAGTGGGACGGCGAGCTGTGGTGTCGGGGGTGCGTCGGCCTGAGGTTTGGGTGGTGTGGTGGCGTTGGTAGTCGGCGGGTCGGCGTGCTGGATGGTCGGCGGGTTTGGTGGGCGGCGATTCAGTGAATTGAGTTGTCAGTGGTGCTGGTTGTGTGGATTGGGTTTGGTGTTGGTTGGTGCCTCTGTGAAGGATTGGGTGCCAGATGTGGTTGAGTTGATCTGTGTCCTGTGGTACTGTGTCGTGGGGTTGAATCTCGATGGCCTCCCTTACTCGTCTGGTGTGCCAGTGCTTGATGTTGGTGATTAGAGTGCTGTGCGCCCAATCGATGTGGTGATCCTCTTGTGCGTGTTTGACTATTGCAGATTTGTCCCAGTCGCTAAGTCGGTGGCAGGCCTTGTGTTCCTTGAGTCTTGTGTTGAAGTCTCGTCCGGTTTCTCCGATGTAGACTTTGCCGCAGTCGCAGGGAATCTTGTATACGCCGGGTTGTTTGTTGGTAGGGGTCTTGTCCTTGTGTGAGTGCAAGATGGAGTGAAGTTTCTTGGAAGATTGGTGTCGGACTTTGAAGTTGGCCTGAGTGAGTATGCGGTGTAGTTGTGGGATGTCTTGCCGAGGTACGGGAGAACAACTGTGGTGGGTTGTTTTTCGGTAGATTGGTCGTTGGTGGCGGTGTCTGTGGTTTAATTGGTGATGAGGTGGGTGGGTGGAGATCTTCTTCCTAGGGTATTGGTTGATGGAGGTGAGTGCGTTGGTGATGTGAGTGAGTTCTTGTTGAAGATGGTCGTTGTCACTGAGTTGGTAGGCGCATCTGATGAGGGAGTTGGGTACCGACTGGTGGATGGATGGGTGGTGGAAGGAGCGGTAATTGAGGTATCTGTCCGTGTGGTTAGGTTTTCGGTAGATCTGGTGTGAGAGGAACCCTGAGTTGGTCTTCTTGACGAGAACGTCCAGGAAAGGGATTGAGTCGTTGAGTTAGTCTCCATTGTGAACTTGATGTCCCTCCGACATCCCCACTCACGCCCACTCAACGTTCGTTCACGTTGCTCTTTACTCTCATATAGGTCACATGCCGAAACTTTTTGTCTGGGTCTTACTGTTTTAAAGTGAAATTAGGGCTCAAAACGTCATACCGGTGGTCTTATCCGCAGTACACAAGGAAATGGACGAAATGCGTTTTTAACTTTCAGGGCTTTTAAAACTATCGTATGACATTTTAACTAAATAATGACCTATATGAGATCAAAGCTGAATAGTTGCTCTTTACTCTCATATAGGTCACATGCCGAAACTTTTTGTCTGGGTCTTACTGTTTTAAATTGAAATCAGGGCTCAAAACGTCATACCGGAGGTCTTATCCGCACAATATAGCGGAAATGTACAGAATTCGTTTTTAACTTAAAACCTTTTAAAACTATCGTATGACATTTTAACTAAATAATGACCTATATGAGATCAAAGCTGAATAGTTGCTCTTTACTCTCATATAGGTCACATGCCGAAACTTTTTGTCTGGGTCTTACTGTTTTAAATTGAAATCAGGGCTCAAAACGTCATACGGGGGGGGGGGGGGGGTCTTATCCGCGCAATATAGCGGAAATGTACAGAATTCGTTTTTACTTTTAAAGCCTTTTAAAACTATCGTATGACATTTTAACTAAATAATGACCTATATGAGATGAAAGCTGAATAGTTACGGTGTAAACAGCTAAGAATATTAAATGTCTTGCGAACATTTATAACACTTTTTCTGCAGAACTTCATTACTAAGTTACGTGAAGCTGCATAGAATATTGCACAGGCGCTATTCATGCGGAGTGTAATATTTCGAGAATATGTGCCGTGTTGAGGTTTAAACAGTAAGATCCAGACAACTTGCTAAGCATAACGACCTACACCATAATAAAGCTGAATATCTCTTCTATTTCATGATGTAAACAGCTAAGAATATGAAATGTCTTGCGAACATTTATAACACTTTTTCTGCAGAACTTCATTATTGAGTTACGTGAAGCTGCATAGAATATTGCACTGGCGCTATTGTTCATGCGAAGCGTAATAATATCGAGAATATATGCCGTGTTGAAGTTTAAACAGTAAGATCCAGACAACTTGCTAAGCATAGTGACCTATACCATGATAAAGCTGAATATCTCCTCTTTTTCATGGTGTAAACAGCTAAGAATATGAAATGTCTTGCGAACATTTATAACACTTTTTCTGCAGAACTTCATTATTGAGTTACGTGAAGCTGCATAGAATATTGCACTGGCGCTATTGTTCATGCGAAACGTAATAATATCGAGAATATATGCCGTGTTGAAGTTTAAACAGTAAGATCCAGGCAACTTGCTAAGCATAGTGACCTATACCATGATAAAGCTGAATATCTCCCCTATGTCATGGTGTAAACAGCTAAGAATATGAAATGTCTTGCGAACATTTATAACACTTTTTCTGCAGAACTTCATTATTGAGTTACGCGAAGCTGCATAGAATATTGCACTGGCGCTATTGTTCATGTGAAACGTAATAATATCGAGAATATATGCTGTGTTGAAGTTTAAACAGTAATATCCAGACAACTTGCTAAGCATAGTGACCTATACCATGATAAAGCTGAATATCTCCTCTATTTCATGGTGTAATCAGCTAAGAATATGAAATGTCTTGCGAACATTTATAACACTTTTTCTGCAGAACTTCTTTATTGAGTTACGAAGCTCCATAATACAATACGAGCGCTTTAATGCGGAGTGTAATAATATCGAGAATATGTGCCGTTTCTGCAGAACTTCATTATTGAGTTACGTGAAGCTGCATAGAATATTGCACTGGCGCTATTGTTCATGCGAAGCGTAATAATACCGAGAATATGTGCCGTGTTGAAGTTTAAACAGTAAGATCCAGACAACTTGCTAAGCATAGCGACTTATACCATGATAAAGCTGAATATCTCCTATTTTTCATGGTGTAAACAGCTAAGAATATGAAATGTCTTGCGAACATTTATAACACTTTTTCTGCAGAACTTCATTATTGAGTTACGTGAAGCTGCATAGAATATTGCACTGGCGCTATTGTTCATGCGAAGCGTAATAATACCGAGAATATGTGCCGTGTTGAAGTTTAAACAGTAAGATCCAGACAACTTGCTAGCATAGTGACCTATACCATGATAAAGCTGAATATCTCCTCTATTTCATGGTGTAAACAGCTAAGAATATGAAATGTCTTGCGAACATCTGTAACACTTGTAATACTAGCTTGATTCATTTTGAATTGAGCGATGTTCCTCGCCGGAAGAACGGTATTCGAATTCTCTCATGAAAACAATAAATTCCGAATTATTGGTTTGAAATTTTAATAGTTTGGCCCATGCTATTTAAGATGCAACGAAGACTATTTTCAGACCAATTTTCACCCTCTACAGATTCCAAATTTAGTAAATGAATGGTATTACATGATCTTTTCGATTTAGAAATATTTTTCTGTTTTCTGTTGGACGTCTCGGCGACACCCTAATTGGTCGCTGAACTTGTGGTCGCCAGATTCAAGGAGCGGCTCAGAGCGAACCCATGATTAGCAATGCCTATTTGTCGTTATTTCCAACAAGGAAACTGTCGATTCGGTGATAGATGTCGATTCGAACATCCTAGAAATCAATCTGGTATGTTTTCAACTATTAGAATTTTACTATCGACGTAGGCCTAGGCCCTATAATATGATTTTATAAATTAAACTTTTTAAAGGAAAGAAAAGTCCTCACAGTCAGTCCGACGTATTCAAAGTGGTGTGTGCGATTCGAGGCTGATATTGATCACGCATAGTAGCTATGACTATGTGACAAAAAAAATTGAACTGCATACATCTTGATACAAATAGTATCATAGGAAAGCTCTTGGCTTAACTATAGAATACCCTACCAAAACGCTGTATCAACGTAGGTTGAGCCTACGCACCTAACGTTACGTTGTCTCAACGTAGTCCCGTCTGTTTGTTAATAAGTAGGGTGCGCGCCCCGGTATTCGGTCACTTAAAAAGAAATCGCCGCTGATATGAATACCTATCTCTTTAAATTGACAATCTACCATCAAAAGAACTGCAAAATTGTCCTTTAAATAATTATCAAAATAATTTAAAACATGGAAACTTACCCCAAAAGATATCGCCGACAGAAGAAGGAGAAGTTTTCCGCCCAGTATTCGGTCGGCGCCGCCCACAATTCGGTCACGCGATAGTGCGCTGCATCTCGGGAGAGTTATATAACCATTTTTGTCACATTTCTGCGTTTTTAGGCATTTTCTGTGGCTTCTATATATTCATAATTAAATGTATGAGAATTTTTATCCATTAAAATCCACAAATCGAAGCTCTAGGGTCAGAAATAATGCACAAAATGTATTTCTAAAAAGAGCAAAGCGCGTCAGCAAAGCGCAAAGCGCGTCGGTGAAGCGCAAAGCGACAAGTTGCACACAAAGCGCGTTGGCGCAAGGCACTCAATGTTGCCTGACCGAATACTGGAAGAGCGCCATCTCAGTGGCAGGGGTGAGGTATATATTCTCTTGCTCATCGCTGAGATCGCCATTTGCAAATTCGCTGCGATAGAGGGAAGACCCGGAAGCTCCTCTTCACACACATACTAAATTCATTGCACCTGCACACATAGTTATTTCACCATCGGCGTCTACATATAGCTATGCGTGTTAACTCGCGCGCTAACGGAACCCGGAAGTGCGGAAACTTGGGTAACACTGACCAGTTTCGAGGGTATTTGGAGATCTTTTCCAGGGCGTCCGACCTGAACTGCTTTCAACATTAGAGGTACCTTGTTCATGTGTCTGTTATGTACAGTTTTCGAGCTCCAAAAATTATTTATGAGTTCTTCACAGCTGTTCAAAGAGCTGCGTGACCGAATTCTGGAATATGACCGAATACCGGCGCGCACACCCTAATGTTTGGGGTGTTACTTACTGCGGCAGCCCGAACACGTAGTGTTCGGGCTGCGCTTCGCAGTCCTTTGATCGCATGGATGTCACATAATTACAAGGTCGTTTGTCAAAATGATAGCTATGAAACATGAAATCAGTTGATTTTAGGCTATTTTAGGTACTTACAATACTTTACGATTGACTGTCATCCACACCACGAATAGTGGTCATATTGACCACTACGAATACAATATGCAAAAATAGTTCGTATTTTCTGTCGCGTGTAGTAAAGGTATGGGGGGAAAAATAAGATAAATATTTTAAATACTTGCTTTCAAATTCAGGCCTTAAAAATCTCACTTCTACCTCAAATGGCCGGTAGGAAGAACTTTTGATATTTTCAGCAAAATCCAAAGTCAAAATCTTGTCCAAAACCGGAGAAATCCCCGCCGATTTGTTTCGCGATCGCGTGTTGTTTACATACTGCCGATGTCTTAGACTAAAATCGGCCAATAACATTTTTGTCCACGAAGAAACTCGGGATCGCAAGCGCACATCGATCTTTACGATCGCGCACACAGAAAATCGGGACTTTTCCGTGTATGCCACAGGGACCGAATTTTTAAGGACAAAACGCTTTTGGGGAGATGTCAGCGCCCGCGGCGACCAGGAAATGTACACATTGACTCCGATAGCTCGTTTCGCGAGAATCAACAGTAAATTACGAATTTGATTTTTGGAAATATCTTTTCCAACATCGGTGAGTTGAATTTATTGTATTTCTTGGATATTTTGTTGTCGGTTTTTGTAAATTAAATGCCGATTTTGAGTGAATGTTTGTGACTTTTGTGCAGTGGTGTTTAAAAAGTTGAGGTGTATGACTGCCTACATTATACACACGAAGTATAGGAATGTAGCTATGAGTGCTGTCGTCTTTCTTTTCAATGAGGATGATACAAAAAAGGCATATTTATCTCCAAGAGCCTGTAGTAAAAACTTCCGAAGGTCGGTGTTTTGCTTGCAATGCGCATGCGTCAGCAGCTCCAATTATAATATAGACAAGAAGGGAGGATTATGAATATTCATTAAGACGAGCTTGAGCGAGAGCGCTAGATCTATACGCTAGCGATCGGCAGATTACAGTGGGTATATGAATATTCATTCATTCATTCCATTGACGAAAAACTATGCCGTCATTGTAATAAACATTCATAGGCGCATGCGCAAGTGCCTATTTTCAATTTGGCTTTAACAACATGGCGAATGGGACTGGTTTCGAAAATTGAGAGTAAAAAGTGACATCGATTCTACACATTTTTTAGGAAAAGATGATTTGCGTAAAGTCTGTTTAGGTAAGTGGCATCGTATATATGATACTTTAATTAAAAAATAATAATTACATGGCCATTTTTTAAATGGTCATTTGAACATTGGTAGATTGTGAGACCCACCGAATCGTACTGGTTTCACTCAGGACGCTGCCACTTCGTGGCAGCGTCCCGGGGCTAGGGTGTTACCTACGTTGTGAACTTTCTAAGCTTTGACCCTTTTGAAATAGAATAAGATTATAAATTATACTCTATTTTTAGGTCATTTATATGAATTATAATTTTAACAATTGTTTATATGTTATTCTAAACAAAAGTAATAAATGAATATCTTGAAAATTGGAAAATTCACCTCCGAATTGTCCCTTTCCGTTCCGTAGTACTTAGTTCTCGCGAATGTAAGGTGGTGGCAAAACTCAAAAATAAAAAGAAAAAAAACGTCATGGCCATATATGTTTTATAGTATAGACCTTCATAGTCACGGTCATACTATTAAATCGTCTTCATTATCTCATGATATTCACGGCCGTACACACAGATGTGCATGGAAGGTGCCCTCTACAATAATTGTTCAATATTCTACATAAATCATGCTAAATAAAACATATCTTTAAAACGTTACAACAAGGCATTTTTATGGCCTATATTGATAACATGGGTACCGGTATATGGTGTCTCCTAAAAATACAAAAAAAATATATATAAATCAAGATAATACGACATTGTGATGGCCCATATTGATAACATGGGTACCGGTATATGATGTCTCCTTCTAAAAATACAAAAGAAATATATATAAATCAAGATAAGGTATATGATGTCTCGTTCTAAAAATACAAAAGAAATATATATAAATCAAGATAATACAACGACATTGTGTCGTTCTAAACCCAATTTATATAATTATAACATCATTATAGTATTTTTTTTAAATTGTCATATCTATATAAATAATTTTTCCTTTTTGAATCTTGACACCAACTTTCTACCTTTTAAATCAAAGTAGAAATTTTCTTCTTTAAACACTTGTGGATCGACTACAACGTGAAATATTCAGTCGATTTTACTGGTAGTCTGAAATATAGCCACAATATAAAACACAATTTTACTTGTTAAATAGTCTGAAATATAGCCAGAATATAAAACACAACGACTTTGAACCTCTCAAAGTGTTGCCATTTTAAGGATTATTAAGCTTATTCTCCTTTTTAAAATTCTGGCATTAAATGCAATATGGTCATGCAGCAAAAATGGACACGATGTGTGCTGACATTCTTGCTCTTTCTATTCATGCTTCTGGTATATTTTTTAGGGTTTTGTATGAAAAGTTACCGAGCCAAACCATCGAATGTAGACTCTGTACTGAAAAGGTTAAACATATGAAATATATTTTATTCTTTTTCTTCCATGCAAACATAAAATACATAACAACAACAACAAATTAACGATGTTTTAAGTTTAATAAAACTACAAATACTTGTAAAGATTACATAATGATCATATATACTAAACTAGTTATGTTAAAGGCATATGGGATAACATCATTAAGTATGTTTTTCAAAGAAATTTTTTCATATCACTTTATTTATTAAAAAATTACGAAATTAAATATATTTTAATATATAATTAGAGCTCTCTAGTCGGGAAAAACAGAAAAGGAACAGAAAAGCAAAAGAAAGAGAGAGAGATAGAGAGAGAGAGAGAGAGAGACGGGGTCGTATGATAGGACCGCACACCCTCCCCCTAATTGATGACATTGTTGATTTGTATTTTATGCACCAATTCGGACGTTTGCCTCAACCCCAGAACCCCCCCCCCCCCCCCCCCCATAATTCCATTGTACTCTCCATGCCTGGACCCATTATAAATTACCCGTATTTCATCCCACCCCTCCCAAAAAAGAAGCCTACCTATGTCCTTCTTAGATCTTTAAAACGTGACAACGAGGCATTTTTATGGCCCATATTGATAACATGGGTACCGGTATATAATGTCTCGTTCTAAAAATACGAAAGAAAAAAAATATAAATCAAGATAATAAAACGACATTGTCTCGTTCTAAACCCAATTTATAGAATGTTATTATAACTTAATGTACTTAAAACAAATCATTATCGTTCTCATGCTAAATGAAAGTTGTCTTAAAATGGTCACCCTGTTACATGCAGTGCAGCATTGCGTCTAAACACAAGTCAGTTGAAAATCAGTCCGGGCGTCGAACCGTACTTTCCGCGTACCGTTATCTTTATCTCGAATTTGCTATTAAACGTCAGAGCTTTTGCGCGGGAGGGTTGGCGGGTGGGACCCCCCCCCCCCCCCCCCCCCCCCCTGCCACCCCCGTAACATAGGGAGAGAGAGAGAAAAAAAATCAATAATCGTATCGTGCAGGGACCTGAGGAGGTGCTTCATTAATTCTTGTTCTTTGAAAGGGGCGGAAAAGAAATTTAGCTTTTAAGAAGCTGTAGATACACATTTTTTAAATAATTAGAGCAGGGTAAAATAATATCCCCATTAGCCTTTTTTGTTCCCATCGCTTTTAATCCAGTAAAAAGGAAAGAGTATACAGAAATGAAATTTAGCTTTCGATATTATGATAGGCCCTACATGTACGTGATTTAGGAGAGAAAAAATTGTCAGGGCGTTAATTTTACAAGAGGCAGTTATGATTTTTAAAAAAATGCAGTAAATAGAGCGGAAACAGAGACTGTTTTTCTTTAGCAGAGAGAACGTGAACTCAGCCGAGATTATCATACAAGTGCGTGATTTAGGAGAGAGAGAAAAATCGATAATCATGTGTTAGGCAGCTTACATATATATTCGTGCGCGGTAGATGTGGAAGGAAAAAGGCATGCTGACGAAAAGAGGTCACATACCGTTCACACGACCAGAATGATTGACATGTTTACAATAGCGCGCAAAATGTCGGTTTCACCATCAAAGGGCGGTGGCTTTGCGGAGCGAAAAGAACGCAAGTACAAGTAATTTATGCATTTTGTTTCTCGTCACCTCTGAATGTGATAATGTACATTACGAGACGGATGAACATGCATACAAAATCTTGATTTTCAAAACCACTGTCGAGAGGGGGGGTGGGGGGTTTGATTTGGAAATGTTTATATAGCAAGTTTTGTGCAAGCACGAAACAAATCTAAAAAATACAAATAATAAGCCTATCAGATACAAAGTCATGTACATTATTACAACTTTGTTTCTTTGGTTATTCAAATGCCGCTTAGCCAGAATTTAATTTCATGGCGGGGGGTTGAGCGCACGAAGCGTGCTCCTCAAGGGGGGGGGGGAGGGGCTTTGACGCTTTTAAGTAGTTGGAAAGTAGTTGGGCGCCCGGACTGCTTTCCAATTATTTGGACGCAAGACTGCACTGTACATTTATTTAACTGGGATGGGAGCGGGGAAAGCTCTGACGTTTACCAAATTTGAGAGAAAGATAATAATGGCTCGTAGCAAACATTTTTTTAGGTGGAAAGTTATAGTTCAACGCCCTGACTGCTTTTTAATTATTTGGACGCAATACTCCGGGGCAAGACTGCACTGTATGTAAAAGGGGTGGGTGCAGGGGTGAGCCCCCCTCTCCTCCCGTACGTGCGACGCGCAAAAGATGACTGCTCGAAGAACTCTTTTTAAGGCGGAAAGTGGGGTTTGACGCCCGAACTGCTTTTCAATTATTTGGATGCAATACTGCACTGTATGTCACAAATTTTGAGAGAAAGATAACGGCTAGTAGCGCCCTTTCATATAGGCTTTTTTCTTTCACTTCCGCCCGTTTTTGCGTTCTCCCTTTTTTTTAATTTCTTTTTTTAGTTGACGTTTCGTGGGGAGGCCGCCCCCACCACCACTCCCTAGTCACGCGCCTGAAAAAGGGGGCTTCGCATATTCGAATAATGATAACAGAACCCTCGTCGCTTTCTGTAAGATGTCCGGAACTTCTCAACAAAAAGGAAAGGTCATAAAATAGTAAAAAGAAACAGGGTTAGTAATTCCGAAAAGTTATGTAGGGCTCTATTAGATTTTCGGAATTATGAACCGTAGGAGTAACGAACCCTCTGCATTATGACGTATGGAGGACAGTCTGGACACCCCCCCCCCCCCCCCCCCTCATAAAATTCTAGTAACGGGCTTGAGTTAGATACAATGTAGGCCCCTATATATGATAACAGAGAAAAAAATGTACGACGATCGTAACGAATACACATGAAGCACTGTTGTGATCAAAGTTTACGTTCTTCAATAATTTATGACTGCATTAAAACATTCATTCTTGCATTTTCCTTCTTTTATTGTTTATTCCTCTAAAAAGTAAATACCTCAATGTAATATATCACCACACACACAAAAATATCATGATTTAGTAAATTCAAGTATAATATATAATTTTGCCGATTTAGATAAACTTCAAATTTTAACTGGTTGGCCTAAAGTGTTCATCCTAGAAAATAGAGAAACTCTATAAAAATGATAAACTACTGGCAATTATGATTTGTCAAACTTGCCGCACATCTCACTATTTTAGAAATGTTATATAAACCAAACTCCAAGCAAAGACTTCAAACGGGCGCAACAAGTAAAATTTTACAGAAAATAAAGGATATCCCGATCTCAAATAACAGATAAAAATGATAATAAAACAATAACTCGGCGTACTGAGTATATGATCTATTCAAAATGAAGAATAGGCAGCGAACAAGATGCGGAATCAATAGGTAAATCCGCATTCATTCAGAAACCTATCCACATATATTCTTGAAAGATTCCGTTCACTGTCTTTATAATTCCTAAACCCTTTTCGGCGTTTCCGCACTTTCGGGAGATGATATTCACGGCCGTACGTACACACAGATGTGCATGGAAGGTGCCCTCTACAATAATTGTTCAATATTCTACATAAATCATGCTAAATAAAAGATATCTTTAAAACGTTACAACAAGGCATTTTTATGGCCCATATTGATAACATGGGTACCGGTATGATGTCTCGTTCTAAAAATACGAAAGAAAAAAAAAATATTAATCAAGTCAAGATAATAAAACGACATTGTCTCGTTCTAAACCCAATTTATAGAATGTTATTATAACATCATAATAGTAATGTACTTAAAACAAATAATAATCGTTCAAAATTCTATTAACTCATGCTAAATAAAAGTTATCTTAAAATGGTATGTATCTTCCAACAAGCATTTTTATGGCACATATCAATAACATGGGTACCGGTATATGATATCTCGTTCTAAAATTACAAAAGAAAGAGATGATATTCACGGCCGCACGTACACACAGATGTGCATGGAAGGTGCCCTCTACAATAATTGTTCAATATTCTACATAAATCATGCTAAATAAAAGATATCTTTAAAACGTTACAACAAGGCATTTTTATGGCCCATATTGATAACATGGGTACCGGTATGATGTCTCGTTCTAAAAATACGAAAGAAAAAAAAAATATTAATCAAGTCAAGATAATAAAACAACATTGTCTCGTTCTAAACCCAATTTATAGAATGTTATTATAACATCATAATAGTAATGTACTTAAAAAAACACATTAAAATAGAGTTTGATTCAGGGTGCCTTTTAATTTATAATGATTTAACAAACACAAAATAAAAACTGAAAATAATTTTAAAAAAAAAATTAATTTTAAATTAGAATAATTAATAAAAATATTCATCAATTTGATTTTTAATCAATTGAATTCAGATTGAAGAAAAAGTTGAAATTTATTTTTCCCCCAAGAATTACATAATCATATTTGAAAAGAAAGTATATAATGACAGTCAAATTCATAGAAATGCGGATATGTTTGATTCATAAATCATAATTCATGACAAAAACATTTGACCAGTGTCAGATGCGCCATCTCTGCCGCGCCCACCACGTCCAGCGGTCTGTCACAAGCCAGACCACTGGCGGGGTATCATCGACCGAGCACCAGCTCTTGGCCCGGCGCACCGGCGGCCTAACTCCAGGTACAACTATCCAAAGTCGACCTCGCCCATTTTATGGCTAATTGCATTGCTTAATTTCGGCCAATTTATAGAATGTTATTATAACATCATAATAGTAATGTACTTAAAACAAATAATAATCGTTCAAAATTCTATTAACTCATGCTAAATAAAAGTTATCTTAAAATGGTATGTATCTTCCAACAAGCATTTTTATGGCACATATCAATAACATGGGTACCGGTATATGATATCTCGTTCTAAAATTACAAAAGAAAGAGATGATATTCACGGCCGCACGTACACACAGATGTGCATGGAAGGTGCCCTCTACAATAATTGTTCAATATTCTACATAAATCATGCTAAATAAAAGATATCTTTAAAACGTTACAACAAGGCATTTTTATGGCCCATATTGATAACATGGGTACCGGTATGATGTCTCGTTCTAAAAATACGAAAGAAAAAAAAAATATTAATCAAGTCAAGATAATAAAACAACATTGTCTCGTTCTAAACCCAATTTATAGAATGTTATTATAACATCATAATAGTAATGTACTTAAAACAAATAATAATCGTTCAATATTCTATTAACTCATGCTAAATTAAAGTTATCTTAAAATGGTATGTATCTTCCAACAAGCATTTTTATGGCACATATCGATAACATGGGTACCGGTACATGATATCTCGTTCTAAAATTACAAAAGAAAAAAATAAAAACAATAAAACGGCATTGTCTCGTTCAAAACCCAATATATAGGCCTATAAGGTTATTGTATAACATAATAGTACTTTAAAAAATTATCTAGTAAGAATAAAATTTTATGAAATGCTTGTTTGCTAAATGAAGATATCTTTAAAAGATTACAACAACGCGTAATACACCCTGCCAACGTAGGTCCGTAGGCTATGATTACTGACATCCTGGCAACGTAGGTCCGTAGGCTTTCATATTACTTATATCCCGACAACGTAGGTCCGTAGGCTTTCATATTACTTACACCCTGACAACGTAGGTCCGTAGGTCCGTAGGTTATAATATTACTGACACCCTACCAACGTAGGTCCGTAGGCTATGATTACTTATATCTCGACAACGTAGGTCCGTAGGTCCGTAGGCTATGATTACTGACACCCTGGCAACGTAGGTCCGTAGGCTATGATTACTTATATCCTGGCAACGTAGGTCCGTAGGCTTTGATATTACTGCCACCTGGCAACGTAGGTCCGTAGATCCGTAGGTTATAATATTACTGACACCCTGCCAACGTAGGTCCGTATAGGTCCGTAGGCTATGATTACTTATATCCTGACAACGTAGGTGCGTAGGTCCGTAGGTTTTGATATTACTTATATCCTCACAACGTAGGTCCGTAGGTTATAATATTACTGACACCCTGGCAACGTAGGTCCGTAGGTTATAATATTACTGACACCCTGGCAACGTAGGTCCGTAGGCTTTCATATTACTTACAGCCTGACAACGTAGGTCCGTAGGTCCGTAGGTTAAGATTACTGACACCCTGGCAACGTAGGTCCGTAGGCTTTGATATTACTTACAGCCTGACAACGTAGGTCCGTAGGTCCGTAGGCTATGATTACTGACACCCTGGCAACGTAGGTCCGTAGGTCCGTAGGTTATAATATTACTGACACCTGACAACGT
Organism: Heliocidaris erythrogramma; assembly: GCA_025617745.1. Taxonomy (NCBI): domain Eukaryota; kingdom Metazoa; phylum Echinodermata; class Echinoidea; order Camarodonta; family Echinometridae; genus Heliocidaris; species Heliocidaris erythrogramma. The sequence goes on along the minus strand of CM046856.1, from coordinate 40,432,883 downwards.
AGGTCCGTAGGTCCGTAGGTTATAATATTACTGACACCCTGGCCGGCAACTTAGGTCCGTAGGCTATGATTACTGACACCCTGGCAACGGTCCGTAGGTCCGTAGGTTATAATATTACTGCCACCCTGCCAACGTAGGTCCGTAGGTCCGTAGGTTATAATATTACTGACACCCTGCCAACGTAGGTCAGTAGGTCCGTAGGTCCGTAGGCTATGATTACTGACACCCTGGCAACGTAGGTCCGTAGGCTTTGATATTACTTATAACCTGACAACGTAGGTCCGTAGGTCCGTATGTTATAATATTACTTATATCCTGACAACGTAGGTCCGTAGGCTATGATTACTTATATCCTGACAACGTAGGTCCGTAGGTCCGTAGGCTATGATTACTGACACCTTGGCAACGTAGGTCCGTAGGTTTTCATATTACTTATATCCTGACAACGTAGGTCCGTAGGTCCGTAGGTTATAATATTACTGACACCCTGCCAACGTAGGTACGTAGGTCCGTAGGTCCGTAGGCTATGATTACTGACACCCTGGCAACGTAGGTCCGTAGGCTTTGATATTACTTGTTATCAACGTAGGTCCGTAGGTTGACCTACGAACCTAAAGTCATCGTGGTAGGGTATTCTATAGTTGCTCCAAGCTCTTTAAGAGACCTTTCCAATGACACTAACAACTTTCAAATTGGTCAAGTAACTAAAAAGTTATGATAATTTAAGTCCTGTCATTTCAACCATATTTCCGGCCACTGTCTAAATGTAAAACCAATGGAGGGCATGAAAAAATGTGTGACCAATATGGAGGGAATTTCATGTCACACTATAAACACACGCATAACTTCTCTATTTCTGAGACTTTTGAAGTGATCTAGGTATCAATGGAAAGCTGAAATTGAGCCTGGAGCAGCTACTAATTAGTTACTTTCTTAACAGTATATTGATTTATGCTAATTAACTTATGTTATGCGAAATATGGAAAATATTTGTTACAATTGTATTTGTAGAAAACGAAGAATATTATGTTTAAAAAAACACATTAAAATAGAGTTTGATTCAGGGTGCCTTTTAATTTATAATGATTTAACAAACACAAAATAAAAGCTGAAAATAATTTAAAAAAAAAATTAATTTTAAATTAGAATAATTAATAAAAATATTCATCAATTTGATTTTTAATCAATTGAATTCAGATTGAAGAAAAAGTTGAAATTTATTTTTCCCCCAAGAATTACATAATCATATTTGAAAAGAAAGTATATAATGACAGTCAAATTCATAGAAATGCGGATATGTTTGATTCATAAATCATAATTCACGACAAAAACATTTGACCAGTGTCAGATGCGCCATCTCTGCCGCGCCCACCACGTCCAGCGGTCTGTCAGAAGCCAGACCACTGGCGGGGTATCATCGACCGAGCGCCAGCTCTTGGCCCGGCGCACCCGGCGGCCTAACTCCAGGTACAACTATCCAAAGTCGACCTCGCCCATTTTATGGCTAATTGCATTGCTTAATTTCGGCAGGTAAGATAGAAATTTGTACTTACACTTTAAGAGAATTACTGTAACTATGTAGCAGGCTCTTTGATTTTACGATTTAACGATTGTTTCGATGAAAAAAATGGAATTTCCGCGCCGAGCTGATCTTTTCCCCGTACTGTAACGTCGATTCAAATGACTCAATCGCACTGTGTGATCGAGTCAGCGACGTATATACGGTACATTACACACAGTGCGATCGAGTCATTTGAATCGACGTTACAGTACGGGGAAAAGATCAGCTCAGCGCGGAAATTCCATTTTTTTCATCGAAACAATCGTTAAATCGTAAAATCAAAGAGCCTGCTACATAGTTACAGTAATTCTCTTAAAGTGTAAGTACAAATTTCTATCTTACCTGCCGAAATTAAGCAATGCAATTAGCCATAAAATGGGCTAGGTCGACTTTGGATAGTTGTACCTGGAGCTCCAACGCTGCGCGTTGGAGCTCCTTTGAGTTACCGGCGGCCTGGCTACTGACAGACCCGCTGTGCAAGAGTTTCCTGCGTGACCTATTTGAAAGCTGGCGCATGTCTAGAATCTAGTCAAAATGAATCATTTCATACTTTGATAATTAACAAAAGTTATGTTCACTGTTTTAATAAATATTTTACTCATTTTACTGATGAAATTCGATGATGAAAACGGCCAAAACTTTTCTAAAATTTCAAGCGATGATATCAATTTCTGGATGGTGGATGTCCACATTGAAACTTACATGTATCGAAAGTGCAGAATCTGGGCTACTCAAATACGGCCTCGAGAAAGTTGCGCCGAATTCCGCTCGCTCGAGAGAGCTGATTTTCAATTGGGATGTATGCAGAGGCGATGTCACTTGCGAACAGAATGTGAACAAGCCTTCTCGCCGTACTCGGCACTCGCGGTACCGTTGCATTTGCACATACCTACGCATAGTCACTCAGTCATAGCCACTCACGGGCACTCATAGCTACATTCCTATACTTCGTGTGTATAATTTAGGCAGTCATACACCTCAACTTTTTAAAGCACCACTGCACAAAAGTCACAAACATTCACTCAAAATCGGCATTTAATTTACAAAAACCGACAACAACAAAATATCCAAGAAATACAATAAATTCAACTCACCGATGTTGGAAAAGATATTTCCAAAAATCAAATCCGTAATTTACTGTTGATTCTCGCGAAACGAGCTATCGCCTTTTATCGGAGTCAATGTGTACATTTCCTGGTCGCCGCGGGCGCTGACATCTCCCCAAAAGAGTTTTGTCCTTAAAAATTCGGTCCCTGTGGCATACACGGAAAAGTCCCGATTTTCTGTGTGCGCGATCGTACAGATCGATGTGCGCTTGCGATCCCTAGTTTTTTCGTGGACAAAAATTTTATTGGCCGATTTTAGTTTAAGACATCGGCAGTATGTAAACAACGCGCGATCGCGAAACAAATCGGCGGGGATTTCTCCGGTTTTGGACAAGATTTTGACTTTGGATTTTGCTGAAAATATCAAAAGTTCTTCCCAACGGCCATTTGAGGTGGGAGTGAGTAGGGACACCAATACCGGTACCGGTACATAGGTACGTTACAATGCGTGCGCTCTCGCGGCAGTAAATCCTCCCGAGCGGCTGTTCGGGCGATTTGCGTATGGCTGTGGGGACTCCCCGTAAATACTGCCTTTGCATTGGCTGATAGCATTTTTGTCATGTGACGTTATTTTCAAGCTGTAGCTGAATGTAAGCTTTCATTCAATACCCAACATGTATGCAATTTTTCATCGTTGCGATCAGCACACCACTTTTTCCCGAGAGCTTGATTGTCAGTGCTTTTTTCTCATAATAAATCTTGGATAATGGATTCAATTTAAGGTATAATGGATGTTTTCTATACATGTTTTCTTGTTGTTGGTGAATTTGTGTGAAAATTCTACGATAAGAAATGTGTTTTTTTAGTTGCGAAGTTGAGGGATGTCATTGCAAAGTTGACACGGCGAAGCGATGGCTTCCCGCTGGGAGATGCATGCGCTTTGCTCTGTACGATCCGGGGGAGCGTTTCATCAAGCGTATTGTCAGTGATTTTTACCGACAACTGTATAAGCTACTGAAATCCTTGCATCTGATTGGCTGAGAGCAAATTTGTCAGTGAAAATCACTGACAAATCGCTTGATGAAACGCTCCCCTGAGCGGGCGATTGCATGTGTGCATTTTATATTGCAGTCCATGGGTGGGGGAGAATAATGCGCTCCACATACAAAACAAAGTGCGTAGCTGTAGGCCCCCCCAATCATACAATATGAGTTGAAAATAATGCAGAGGAGATTAATAATCATATTTTTTAGAATAGAAACATAATTTTGAAGTAAATAACATCTCTTAATTATAGTTCATGTCATTCTAAATTTTACTGTACATGTATTTTATTGCTTAAATTACTAATCATTTGGATTTAATTCAGGAAGAAATTCAAATCCTTTAATTTTTCCAAGCCTTGCAAAAATGTAAATTTGCTTTGACAAAATAGATGATAATTTAAAGTTTCGAACTGAAAACCTGCAGACAATAAATTGTAATAGTTTTCTCATAATTATGTATTAATTAGTGTAATTATCTTTTTTAAAAGAATATTAACACCTATTTTCGGTCAATATTTTTTATCCACAATTACAATTTTCAACTTCAGTTCTTCGACAAATTTGCAGTATTTAGTTAACTTATTGATGAAAATTGCTACTTAATTAAATAACTAATTATGGTATTAATTAACTAAGTATACAACAAGATCCTTACCAGATGATAGAACCAATGTCCTTGTCTGTTCCATTTACAAATATCCTGCATTTGACTTCGATGACTTGATAATTTCAGTAAACGCTTCATTTTTACATACACAAAAACATATATGCAGTCACAAAATAATTTGATTTTATTTTATTCAGATTCCACATTTACAATGAAATTTCAACAATATGTACAAGTTACAAACACTGCAAAAACAGAATACATGGATATGACATAGAAAGATGACAAAAGGATATGTGGAGGGATCTACTAAAAAGGTTAGCTTGTGTGATGTAGACCCCCTAAACGAATGATACAATATTATATATTTAAAAAAAGATTTTCGTTTAATTAAAGTAATTGTTTGAGAGGGAGAAAACTACTAAACAAAACATATTATATACAGTTGATCTAACATTACAAAATAAGATTGGTGAAATAAAAGAGATTTCGAGCGGAAATCAGTATATTATATATACACGTATATAAAAACCAGATAAATACATTTAATATGGAACGAAAAGAAAAAATAATCACCTAATTAATTAATAAATTAATGGTTATCCTTTGTTTTTTATGAGACAGTTTCACATAATGTTCATACTGTTATTATCTGTAATTGCTGAAAGTTTCATTTTGTTAGCTTTAATTTTAAGAAAGTTATAAAAGTTTTTGTTTTTGAATGGATGGTCCGAGATCACAACTTTTGACTTTTTTTTCCTATAAAAACAATAGAAAACAAAAGAAATTAATTGCGCTCATTTTTCAACATAAAAATGACTGTAACTTCATTAATTTTGCAGCTACAGAGCTGAATGAGGTATCAAATTGAAGCTTTCATTAAGCTCTATTTGATGGAATCAATTATATGCTTGAAATAAGATTTCTCAAATTTTTGTAACATACCTACAATACAAAAATCTAACTTTTAAATTAAGCTAAATTAAGAGTTAAAACCTATCCCTGATGAAAGGCAATGTCAACACAAAACAAACTCACCAATTTGCTGTCTCAGAAATGGTCTTCAAAGAGAGATATTTTGCTGTAAAGTTGGTAACTCCGGCTACGCCAAAGTGAGCCTTTCGCCTTGAAAAAAACTGCAACGTCATGCTGATATCGTTACGTTGGCAATTAGAAAGGCCAAAATGGGCAAAAAGTTACCTAATTACAATAACAATAGCGAACCTGCGCGACATGAAATTCAAATTCCCCGCCCCAGCGAGCTCAATTTCGGTAGCTAGTCTTGGAAAAATGCGTAAACAGTATTTTAAAATTCTGTATTGTGAGACCGAGCACAAAATGGAAGATTTCGAGCTCAAACGATTAAAAAGAAAAAAATTAGACGATCCATTCTAATAATCAGGCCCTAGAACTAAATTTTTAGTAAATATCTGAAATCTTACTGGCCTTATCTGTGGTTTCTCACCATTTTCTTGTCTTGTCGTCATTCGCTCACGCTCTGACACTGGGCCGTCGTGCATATCTAGCTGCCTAGCACATGCACAGTACAGAGTTCAATAGGCACTGAACTTAGCGTTTCGCATTCGCTCGATAGAGTCAGCTTGTCTTGCCGATTTTATGTAGGTCGGTAAATTATGATTGTAAGCATTCTTAAAAATATTTTATGACAAAAGAGAAGTATAAAATAATAATATTCACAAGTATAGATATATATTATTGCTTAAATTGTTTTATTATTAACTTATTTTTAAATTTAAAAAAATAATATTACTAGGTAAAAGAATGCAGTCAGCAAAACCGGCAACGCCGAAAACGAAAAAGCATGTACCCGTAACAAGGATAAAACATTTTGGCAATGGGTCTTTCTACCCCGTTTTGGACCTAGAGGTCTATTTCATGATTGATTGTCTTGTTGCCGTTTTGGACCCTTTTTCATGATTCATTGTTTAATGTTTAAAAATATAAGATGAAAGTCAAAAGTTTAATATTCATAAAAAAAAAAGACGACTTGCAACTAAAAAGCTGATGTTTGTTTTCACAAAGTTTGTACAAAATTGATCACATCATAATGAAAACAATAAAATCAGAAACAATTAACACCAGTTTTCAAGAGTCTGTTTAAACTCAAGACTACCAGCATCTTTACTCTAAGATTATACAGATTATAAGATTATACGATGTAAACCGAGCGGGAAACCGAGTCATGAAACAGAGAGTTCTTTGTTCTCCCAAATTACATGTTCTGGTCATTCTGGAATGCATGATTGTTGAAATGATGCTTGCTGAAAGGTCTGAGTTTATACATACTGTAGCATATATATTTTTGGACGTGGTGGAACAGCTACAAAGGCCCATTTCGGTAAGAATATATAATATCTATCTCTAGCTCTATATAGTTTGGTAGAATATGATAATACTTAATAGGTGTAGACAAAGATAGAGTTGTGCCATCTTCATGATCGTGCATGCTGTAATGATAGTGTAGGATAGTTGAGTTCTTTGTCCTTCATGAAAGAATTACATTACTATAAATTTTTAGTATTGTTGCAATGATCATTGATGTAAAGAATCATTTGTTGATGGAGTTTCATGTTTGATATATTGAGTAAATTTATGTTTTAGGAAAGAGACAATTTCTCATTGTTATTAACTGATATATTTATTCAAGCTTATCATATGATTGAAATAATTTAGTAGTGGTCTGTTGCGTCTTTTTAATATTTTATATAGACCGAATTTCTTAAACATACTTGAAACAGTTACTATTTATTGAATTGAAAAGTACATAATTAATGTGGTTTATTTTTCTCAGATATGATTAATATTTTCTTATATTATATCGTTATATATATATTTCACATTTTTAGTTATAGGCTTTTACATGCTAACAGGATGAAACATTTATTAGTTGGACAAAAAAAAGAAAAAAAGATTTCAGAAGACAGCCACAAAATGTTTTTCTTTATATTTTTATTGAATATACACATAAATTAAATCACAATATTTACAAACGTTTAAAAAGATTGGCATGAACAGAACAAGATCAAACATAAATCAAAGAAAAAATATATATAAAGAAAGGAAGAGCATGACCTGCACAAAGTTATAGTTATTATACAGGTATAATCATGCATTCTGCAGCTCATTTTCAAAGTGTAAACTGATGCAAAGGAATGTTGCATCCTTGAGTTCGAAACAATGAAAGCTCTATGGCCTGGACCTTATCTGTCCTAAATTTGTTGACCTCTGCGTGTTTGTAGAGCGAATGCAAAACACATGTCTCTCTTTTCCTCTCTCTCCCAAAATACCCTACGCTCATCCAGATTATATCCGTACGTGCTGCACAATAATTTTCTTCAGAGATCGACGGCGAAGAATGGACAGGCAGCGCATGCATTATGCATCTCTCTCTCTCTCTCTCTGGCCTACGCTTCCATCCACGTGCGCAGTCTGACTGTTGTGAATACAGTATACAGCCAGCCACACACAATCTTCCACTATACAACGGGTTCAAGAATCGGCTATCAAAGGTCAGGACTGGGTAAGAGTAGACTTATTATTCAGTCATATTTACTAAATTATCCTTTTGAACACTTCTAATACTCATAGGGTTAGTATTGCACTCTATGGACGATCTTGATGCCTGTGTGCACTGATATGAGAAATAGGGTCTTCGTGTGAGACTAGGCTACATGATTTCCCTCGCGTGTCACGTAAGAAGCTCATCAATATTCATGTTTCCACACCGATATAAACTAGATATTTCGCAATAACGTTGCAATAATTATCTTTATTCATGAGTTAGAGACCTGGTCGGCACGAAAATATGACGTCATATTTCACAGTTTTCCCTCTATTTTTGAGATGGCTATAGCTATGGAGCTCAAACCAAAGTACATTTGACTTAAAAATCATCTTCTATCTATACATTTATGTCAATAAAGTAAAAGTGTAAAATAAGGAGCAAATCCTCTATTTTCTTTATATTTTCAAGTGTATAGGGGTACCATACATTGACATCTCGTGAATTATTCCCTATCAAAAGTTCTTTGACTGAAGCTATCACCCTTATTTTTTGTGCCTACTTGTTGCCAGTTAGAAGATTTTTAGTGATCAAACATGCAGGCGCCCTCATTTCGTTACGCATTGCGATGTGTGTACGTTTTTCGTGAGCTGCTATGGAAATTATTGGATTCAAAACCGCCAAATTCTGCAACATCGTAACTCAAACGAGTAAGTTCTGTTAAAGATCGTAATTACAGGGATGTTTTTGTGTGTGTCATTGTCTTTGTTTCAGTGATGAAATCAAAGACGGGTTTTAAAAAATAATTTTGTAGTCATCAATTATCACTGATTATTTTCCAAGGCCTAGGGCGACGACGAGCGCGTATCAGAAGCAAAGCGTAGCCAACGCACCCTCGACGTGTTGGTGTCCCTAGAGTGAGATTTTTAAGGCCTGAATTTGAAAGCAAGAATTTAAAATATTTATCTCATTTTTCCCCCCATACCTTTACTACACGCGACAGAAAATACCAACTATTTTTGCATGTTGTATTCGTAGTGGTCAATATGACCACTATTCGTGGTGTGCTCACGGGTAGCCAGGATTAGCTTCGTGAATGTAGAAAAAAAAAATGGCTATACGCCTTCTACACACGAAGCTAGGCGTTATTACCCAGCAATCAGATTCCGCACGGGGTAGTACGACATGAAAAATGCCCTGAAATCACACTTTTCTGATAATTTCCGCGACCCACAGGCCCTTCCCCACAGCGTTTCCTCCTAGGGAAACGTTTGGAATTACAAATTTTTTTTGATTGAGTATAATTTTGGAAATATATCCATAAAAAGATGATAAAAATTTCAGAAAACTCACCAGCGTTTGCGTATCCATGCCTCAGAGGTCATGCAGATCAAAATGGCGGCATGATCGCCGTAATCGAAATCATGAAAACTATTAGGCGCCGTTTGTAAATTTATTATTTAGCTCAATTATTTACATCGGCGGGGATTTCTCAGGTTTTGGAAAAGATTTTGACTTTGGATTTTGCTGAAAATATCAAAAGTTCTTTCTAACGGCCATTTGAGGTAGGAGTGAGATTATTAAGGGCTGAATTTGAAAGCAAGTATTTAAAATATTTATCTTATTTTCCCCCCATACCTTTACTACACGTGACAGAAAATATCAACTATTTTTGCATTTTGTACCGTGTATTCTTAGTGGTCAATATGACCACTATTCGTGGTGTGATATTTTCAGCAAAATCCAAAGTCAAAATCTTTTCCAAAACCTGAGAAATCCCCGCCGATGTGTTTCGCGATCGCGTGTTGTTTACAAACTGCCGATGTCTTAGACTGAAATCGGCCAATATAATTTTTGTCCACGAAGAAACTTGGGATCGCAAGCGCACATCGATCTTTACGATCGCGCACACAGAAAATCGGAACTTTTCCGTGTACGTCATAGGGACCGAATTTTTGAGGACAAAACTCTTTTGGGGAGATGTCAGCGCCCGCGGCGACCAGGAAATGTACACAATGACTCCGATAGCTCGTTTCGCGAGAATCAACAGTAAATTACGGATTTCATTTTTGGAAATATCTTTTCCAACATTGGTGAGTTGAATTTATTGTATTTCTTGGATATTTTGGGGTCGGTTTTTGAAAATTAAATGCCGATTTTGAGTGAATATTGGTGACTTTTGTGCAGTGGTGTTTTATAAAGTTGAGGTGTATGACTGTCTACATTATACACACAAAGTATAGGAATGTAGCTATGAGTGCTCATAGCTACATTCCTACAGTGCAAAGTAAAAATTGCTCTACAATCAAACTATGTGCAGCTAAAAAACAGTCCTGAAGCTCAACGGAGCTTCACATGTTGCACCTTCTGCTTGAAGAGCTCCATTATCTATGTAATTGTTTCTAAATTACTTATTTATCATATGCAAACTCATAAAATACATCTTTAGAATGTTTCATAATCATCATAATTGTACCTTTTTATCATTTTAGTGATGCATCTTGCCAACCATTGCTTCCTACGTTCACTTTCTACGACCAATTTCTACACGCTGTATTGTGTATACATGTACAACTTATACCCAAACCCCATTCATTTATCACACCAACAAAAAAGTGTCTTATATTTCACAAATACATCATAATCATAAAATTCTGTCACACAACATCATTTTGAATGATTAAACCACAATAACATTCAAGAAATGTTACAACTTTGGGCTTATGCTGAATTAACTGGATTTCTAACGACAACTCCTAGAAACATCCATCACCAAAAACGTTAAAATTAGGCTGGCAAATCTAAAACGCCCTCACACATCTAAATCATTACAGTCCCCGCTTCTGACGTCATAATACGAACCGGACTGTTATCACAGTAAATCCTGTAGCTTACATCCCGGCCCCTTAAATGTGAAGTCTACATATGAACATTTACAATTTTTTCCATTCTACTGAAACCTATAAAACTGTACTGTTACAAACATTAATCCTTTAAGTTTGGATTACCTACAGTACAATAAGCTTTCCTTTAAATACATGTATCTTACTTCTCCCTTTAAATCAATTTCCTTGTAAACTATGAAATACCAAGCAAAATGCATAACTAAAGGTTACAGAAATACATGCTTGTTCCGGCATCTCCATTAACAGCTAAATCTGCAAATTGTTCTTAGAAATCTTTGCTCATAACAATTTGAAATAACCATGAAGTTATTCATATTGAATATTTATAAATTGAATAATTATTTACATGCAATATTACCCCAAAATTTATGCAACATGTTAACATTAAATCGTTCAGTTCATAGATATAATACTAGAAATAGAATGATATATTACTTATCTGTTATTACCAAACAATATGAATTACACTATTTCAGACATAATATAAAGCTCCTTCTGTATGGAATTTTATCCCATCAGAAATAACTTCTGTTCAAATTGAATAAAGCTGAACTGAGCTAAACTGAAATGATACATTCAGTTTGGAATACATTAATTTATCAACACATGCATCTATATGCAGGATACTTCATGCATTTGCACAAATTTAAAGTACTGTACAAAACTGCATATATCACATTGATGCTATACACACATACAACAGGTAATCAAAACTTATTTAAAGACAAGACAGCATTGCTATTCTATCCCTTTCTCTTATGCTGAGAAGTGAAAATATTGCATATAACCAAATTTTCACTGTTAATTGGTCAATTATAGCTTTCATTGAACAAATAAAGCAATCTATATTCCTCTCAACTGCAAAGTATAGTTCAAACATTAAGTCCCTGCAACTTGGCAAAATGTGACCAGCCGCCTCAAAACCTACAATAAGTCGCACAGCCCACAACGTAGCAAACAGCCCAAAATAGTAAATTTGCTTGGATCAGTCGATTTTCTGTTTTTGTTAGAAATGGGTAGTTTCATTATCATTCTATCACGTCTCAAGTTTGTGAGTCGTAATTCAACTTAGAAATATGTTTTGGGGGCATTTTAAAATGACTCCCTTTTTTCACCTGTCCAGCTAATGTTTGGAGAGCTTTTGTAATACTTTCATTCAATGCCAAATTACTACATGTACTTTACCTCTGAAGGTATTAATTGATTTTTGGAGTGAGCAATAAATAGGTCCTCCTGGAGCAGAGTGCCAAAATTCAGCCTAATCTAATAATCCCTTCATACCGGTTGCTATGGCCATTTGAATACCCAGTTTTACTTGGGCGGACGCAGAGAGGGAAGGTTTTAATAGCACTCTTTTGTTCCGAACTTAAATGGCCATTTTCTCTGAATAGGAGTTATTGATTGCTGGTTACACACTGATTCTAAATGTGATATTTAAAGGTGTTATCATTGAGTAAACAAGGAAAGTGATATACCATTGGAAAGCTGAGAATCTCTACTTTCAGAAAATGTATAGAAAAAAAAAAATAATGTTGGCGACTTATTGTAGGTTTTGAGGCGTCGGGTCACAAATGATCAATTTTGTACCTGATAATATCAATGTACAAGGCACTTAAAAGTCCTAAACTGCAATGAAAGAATTTCTACCCTTTCCTTTGGAAACTATAATTAGTACACTTTATGTTTGTACATGTATCAAATATTCAACCAACAGGTATTGGTATTCCAGTAAAAGTTAACACTATATGTGTAATAAATTTCGTTTTCACAAGAGTGATAACACAAATTAATATTTCTGCTCACCCTACACATACATGTATAAACATGAAATCAGCTTTTTTCGTTTTAACAGACAATATATAAAATATATATATGTGTATAAATATGAAAAATACACAGTTTGTGTTTCCACTTGAAACATTTAAGTCTCTGCTCACAAGTAGAGTTATCAGTTTCTTCAGTTTGGATGTTCTCATGGTCTGAATATTAATACTGTGCTATGAATCTTTGGTTTTGTTTACAAAAATAAACTTTCTACATGTATCAGTCCTAATATTGTTTCTGGAGATTTTATTAACTGCGACACGCAGACTGTTCTCTAGACTTCGTGAAGAAGCTCAAGTTGTTTTCTAGATCCCGCGAAGACGCTTAACTGGGCTATCATCTTACATGTACCTCATGAAGATGCATATAAAGCTATTTACGAAAACGTTTAGTCGCTATCAACTGGACTTTGCGGAAAAGCGTCCCGAATATGCCTACCTAGACTCCCTTTCAGACTTTATCATTAAATTTTCCATCAAGGAAAATTAAAATGAGGCAGTGCTAGGCTCAAACCTCCATCTCTAATACATGTAATCACAAATTAAACTATTCCTCTGCTAAAATCAAACACAATATGGTGATGGGTCTCACAAGGACGCTAGATTTCGTCTGGACTTCTACACTGCGAACAAATCCCTCATGGTCCGGCCTAGTACGAAGGACTTTCGCTAGCTGCCACGACTTACGTGGAAGATTGACATCGGCTACAAGCACTAGATCGCCCACTTTCAGGTTTCGCTCAGAGTCAACCCACTTCTGCCTGCCTTGTAGCTGTGGTAGGTACTGTTTAACCCACCTTCTCCAAAACACATCAGCTAAGTATTGGGCCTGTCGCCATCGACGCCTAGCATACATGTCACCCTCCTTCGTCAACGTCGGAGGAAGTTGTGGCTTGGAGTGTAGATGAAGCAGGTGGTTCGGTGATAGTGCTTCAACATCATCAACACCATTAGCAATCTTGGTGATCGGTCTGCTGTTCACAATGTTCTCGATCTCGCAAAAGAGAGTCTGTAAACTCTCATCAGAAAGCAGATGTTGACTGGCTAAAGAATATAACAGCTTTCTCACAGTTCTAATTTGCCGCTCCCATACTCCACCATTGTGAGAGGCACCAGGTGGATTGAATGTCCATTGAATATTCTTCTGGAGCATGGTGTCATTCGGCTGAGCTTTGTTCCAAGCTTTGTTCCAAGCTTCTATTTCTCTTTTCATTTCCTTCTCCGCTCCTACTAAATTAGTGCCGTTATCTGACCGAATCTCCCTCGCATTGCCTCGACGAGCTGCAAATCTCCTTATTGCAGCAATGCAGGAATCTGTGTCAAGGGAGTGAGCCACTTCCAAATGTATAGCTCGTACAGCCAAGCAGCTGAACATCACTCCGTATCGTTTCACCAGACTACGACCCCTCTTTACTTCAAAAGGCCCAAAATAGTCAACCCCTACTCTGGTGAATGGTGGGTCATCTGGTCGAAGTCGGTCCTCAGATAGAGCCGCCATCTTCTGCTGCATCAGCTTTGCTCTTTGCTTGCGGCACACAACACACTTGGTAGTCATCCTCCTGACTGCTGCACCGGCACCTAGCACCCAGTACTTCTGGTGAAGAAGTGAGAGCATATGATTTCTCCCACTATGTCCTGTCATTTCATGAATATGTCTCAGAACTAGGAGTGAAACTGGACTGTTCTTAGGGAGGATGAGAGGATGCTTAGCTTCTGCTGGAAGTGAGGATCTGTGAATTCTTCCACCTACTCGAAGCAGTCCTCCTTCTAGCTTGGCATCTAACTTGTAGATAGGAGTGGTTTTCCTCACTCCTGTGTACTATGCCTGTGCACCCCTCTCCGCATTCCTGCGCCTCAATGCTTCCATCTCAGCAGGGAAGCATCTTTCTTGTTCATGCTGTAGAATCTTTATTTCTGCATTCTCCAACTCTTTGACAGTCAGAAATTGTTTCATGATCGACTTCTCTCCTCTCAGGTACCTAATGACTCGTAGAAGCCATGCCACTGTTCTCTTTAACTTGTACCATGAGGAGCGACTAGCTATCAGCTTGTCTATTACATCACCACCATGTGCACTGGATGTTGCTTGACGTCTCGTTTGACTTCCTTATCCATTTCAAGGCTCGATCTACCTAACTCTGGTCCAGTAGGCTTATATTCTTCACCAAGATCTAGAAAATCTGGTCCCTCTACCCATCTCTGACTGGACTGTAGTTCATCTGCTGTTAGTCCTCTGGAGATGTCATCTGCAGGATTAGAATGGGACTCAACATGATGCCACCGAATAGCTGCTACCCTGTTAGCGACAAAGGTATGAAATCTCTTGTCATCATTTGTCACATACTGAAGGACGATAGTACTGTCTGTCCAGAACACAGATTTACTAATTGGGAGATCTAATTCTCTTCTAAGCATCTGATCTACATGGGTGGAGAGTGTCGCTGCCATCAATTCCAGTCTAGGGACAGTCATCTTCTTGAGTGAGGCGACACAAGATTTCGCAAACACTAAACTTGTGTGTACTCTTCCTTCATCATTCATCATCTGTAGATAAGATGCTGTACCATATGCCTTTTGAGAGGCATCTGAAAAGTGATGTAGCTGGTACTCGGTTACACTCCCAAAATCATGAGGCTTATAACATCGGTTGACCTGAAAGCTCTCCATCTGGGGTAGGTCTGCTAGCCATCTTTGCCATCTCTGGCACTGCAGGGTTGGTACTGGCTAATCCCAACCTAACTTAAACGAAGTCAATTCCTGAAGTATGAGCTTGGCCTGTAACACGAACGGACTTGCGTAGCCATAGGGATCATAGACTGACGATACAATGCTCAATATTCCTCGTCTGGTCAGTGGTTTGACCTTGGGTGTTATCTTATACCCAATACTATCTAGCTCAAGGTTCCAGGTTACACCTAATGCTCGCTCTACTGGCATCACTTCGTGGCTAAAATCGAGTCCCTTAATTTCCTTGGCTCTCTCTTCCGTAGGAATGGAATCAATGACATTTGGACTGTTGCTAACCCATTTCATGAGCTGGAATCCACCACTTTGAACCAGACTTTTCAACTCTGCAGCCAGCTTGATTGCCTCTCCTTCAGTCTCGGTAGATATGAGGCAATCATCTACATAGAAGCTATGTTGTACTGCCTCTACTGCTTCAGTACTGTAACTATCCTTCTTGTCATCACTAGTTCATTTCAAAGCAAAGCTTTCCATGTTGTCGTCTTCCCACCAGAGAAATCGTAAGAGATCTCGATCTTCTTGTGGCACACGTACCTGATGGAACATGGCTTTGATATCTGCCATAACTGCAACCGGATACTGCCTAAACCTCAACAGTACCCCCACCAGAGCATTGGTCAAGTCGGGTCCTTGCATCACTTCAGTGTTCAGAGACTTCCCTTTAACAGTAGCAGCACAGTCAGTCAAACACTATTCTAGTTTTCCCTGGTTTGTTGGGGTTCATCACTGGATGATGTGGTAGATACCACACCGGCCCCTCTGAATTTACTTGTGAAGCAGGTACCTCCTCTGCATATCCTTCAATGAGAAGCTCTGCTATGCCTTCACAGTAGTGAAGTGTAGTGTAGTGATGTATCACAAGATAACCTCCTCTTCAGGGACTGAAGCCTATTCTCTGCCATAAAGTAATTGTTAGGTAGGTCAGGTGGATCTTCTCTGAAAGGCACAGGTAGATAGTATTGACCATCTTGTAGGCTGATGTTGTCTTCCCATGTCCTGATCACTTTCTTGTCATTCATGGAAATTTCTTTCTCTCTTCCCTGCAAATACTCTGTACCTGCCATGGACCAGAACCTCTTTACTTGTTCTTCAAGTCTATCATCTCTGGAGATGAAACTAGAGTGGGCTCTTCCTTCCTCTGTGTTGTGTAATGGTCCATTGAGTGTCCACCCCAGAGAGGTTCTAGTGGCATACACTTCTCCAGGCCTGCCAGATCGGACTTCTAATGGTAGTAGAGCTTCAGGTACAACCTGGCCAATCAACAAACCAATGTTCTTCGAATTCACCTTGGGGAAAAGTTATCCCATCTAAATGAGAAAAGCATCTGACATCTTCCCTCTTGGCCATATTTGATGGATGGATGTTTATCTGCCTCTTTGTGAAGACCCTTGGAAGCTTGATGGTCTGGTTACAGGATGTAGATGTACCTTCCACTTGTAGAGACACTACCATACAACTAGTTGGACTGTTGGCTCTTTCCAAGGTTGAGAGTGACAAGTTCTGCTGTACACCACTTACTCTGAGTCTATGAGCTAGTTCCTCGGAGCAGAATGTGCTCGTAGATCCGCTATCAAGTAAAGCACAAGTCTCGATGCAAGTGTCGCCACCTGCAGCTCTCACTCGAAGGGGTAAAGCTACCCGTCCTCCAGTCCCTGTTATATTGCTGCTCACGGACTGTGCTTCGGTTGAAGTGGATGGGTCTACAATGTGGAGAAATTTGGTGTGCTTTCTCCTGCAACCAGGTACCGCACATGTCCTGTTGACTGTGCACTTTCCTGACATGTGACCCGGAATTAAACAGTTAAAACACAGCTTCTTAGTCTGAGCAAACTTAAATCGTTCCTCCGGTTTCATCTCTCTGAACTGGTCACATCTGAACAGAGTATGCTGCTGGTCACACAAAAGACAGACCTTTGTGAACTTTGGAGGTGCAGTGGTTGTAGCATACACCTTCCCCTTCTTCTTCGGTGACTGAGATATCTGTGTCCTGTCCATAAGTTGACCATACACAGGATCATTTTCCTCGTCTGCAGCATCTTGAACAAAAGCCATAAGATCATCAAAGTTTGGTTGCCTATACTGTTTCCGTATTACACTTACAACCTTCAGCCACCTTCCTCGAAGATGACCTGGCAACCTCTCTACCACTTTCAGGATGGAATGCTGCGATGATAATTCATCTCTATGGCCCATAGCTTGAAGTGTATAAAAACAAGCTTGCAGTTCATCAGCCATTCTGCGGAGGCCAAGCTTGTCTTTGACCTTTTCACCCTGTGTTACCTTCCTCATCCAAGCATTGGTAATCTTGAACGAATCCCCAAAACGCTCATGAAGCAGGAATTTTGCATGTTCTTATCCTGCTTTGGGGTCCATCACCATGCAGCCATGAAGAACTCTCCTTGCTTCTCCATTGCAATGGTGATATAACTGGTGGAGCTTAGCTGCATCGTCTATCGATGTCCCTTCAACGCTGTTCTTGAACGCTTGCCAGAACTCCCAGAACGAGAGGGGATTACCATCGTATGTCATAAGTTCTACACGGGGCAGAAGCATTGACTCCAACATACGCTGCTGCTGTTGTTGACCCTGGTGTAGAAACTTGACAACCTCAGTCTCTGATGGTGTTGCCTTAGTGGAGGTCTCTGTAGATCTCGCAGGATACGTAAGAGTTTCTTCTGCTGGATTTGGCTTAGCAGGTGACTGCACAAACTTAACAACCTCAGGCTCTTCTGACACAACTCTCATGGGAGGTTCTATAGGAGATGCTATAGGGTAGGCTACAGTTTCGTCAACAAGACTAGGCTTAGCAAGTGATCCTGCTGAACCTGACCAGTTCCTGGCTGAGATTTCCCTTCTAGTTACTCATAGACTTTCTCTTCTGCCTCGGCCACCCTTAGCTTTGTTGCTAGAGAAAGTCTTAACTGTTGCTGGCGAAGTTTCATCTCTTGTAGCTCAAGTTCTTGTTGTTCTTGAAGAGCAGCTACCAAAATTGTGCTCGCTGGGGCGGGGAATTTGAATATCATAGGTTTGCTATTGTTATTGTAATTAGGTGACTTTTTGGCCTTCCTAATTGCCAACGTAATGATTTCAGCAAAATATCTCTCTTTGAAATTGAAGACCATTTCTGAGACAGCGAATTGGCATGATTGGTGAGTTTGTTTTGTGTTGACACTGCCTTTCAATTTCATCAAGGATAGTTTTTAACTGTTAATTATGTTTAATTTAGAATTCAGATTTTTGTATTGGTGTCCCTAATAATATGGAAAAGGCTGAGGAGACAAAGAAAACAGATTTTTACTCAACCCCCATCAAAAATTGTAGGTGGCTGTTGCAAAAGGAACTCTTTCCTGTGGGGGGGGGGGGGGGGGGGGGGGGGGTTGTATGCATGGGGGATGGGTGCGTGCCAACAGCCGGCCAGTGAAGGGTGCGTAGAGTACAAAAATGGAGAGTATGCGGGTTATTATAGCTAATATGGCCAGTGATCCTCAAATGGGCAAGAATTCCTACCAAGGATATAAAAAAAACAGCAGAACGGAGGTACAGATTTGTATGGATTTGTATGGAGCGGAGGTATAAAGCCTTATTAACCCTTTGAGTGCGAGCCCACACACTACGATTGTTCTCCCTGTGACGGAGCGATTTCGGTTACATTGCCGGTAATGGGAAATTTGGAGGTGCTTTCTACTTTGATTGCTCATTGCACCTCACTCGGTCATTTTCGTCATTTTTAGTAAATGTAAACATGAAAGGTCAGACTTTTCTCCTTCTAAAACATTTTATAAGTTTTGTTTATCGAAACAAAAAAATATGGTTTGTTATTTTACAGGGGAAAAACCGTCTTATTTTGTTGAAGATTCGCTTCCTTCCTTTTCAGTACACGTACAATACAAATTGCGTAAACGCCGTCGCACACGCGGTTAGATCAAGGTTTGTGATAACTCCTTGGTTCGATCGATACCCCATTCATTGGCCCCCATTGTCGTCTGCTAATGCTCGGGCGATTATCTGCCAAGTCATGCATTGCGCCCTGCATTTCACCCTGCATTTCACACATGTTTTCACACTCATTTTGTAGTCGCATTCTGACCAGCATTGTGACATGATCACTCTAAATGCTTTCTATATATCACATAAGGGAACTGTTTTTTCAGATGAACATTGTTTATTCAATAAGACAAAAATAATCCTATTTACTTTCCAATACATTTCTCATGAATAATTTCTTGGTACTACAAAATTTCAATATGGCACGGAAAAGAGACATGATAACGAAGCTTTTCGACCTGCAGTCATCAGGTTATCACGCAGGTATATAACAAATTACTTGAAATCAACTAAATTATGCACGGTGAACCCGGACGCAAACCGAGACGCCGTAATTTCAGAACAATCGCAAAGCTTGGACGAACTCCTTTTGTCTGCACAAAAGGGGCTCATGCGATTGAATGTAAGCAGCTTCCAGAAAGCGTAAATGCGCTGAGCTTCTGGCCCGGGACATAATTGAGAATTGATTGTCGCCATATCTTTGTGCGCAAGCTGGATTGTTCAGCAAGTGGAGACCAATCGCCGAATCGCAATTTGGCTATCTTTGGTTTGTTAGCGTGCGTTTCAGATTTGCAGGCACGGACGGGCTGTCCCGGGCCAGAAGCTCAGCGCATTTACGCTTTCTGGAAGCTGCTTACATTCAATCGCATGAGCCCCTTTTGTGCAGACAAAAGGAGTTTGTCCAAGCTTTGCGATTGTTCTGAAATTACGGCGTTCATAGTTGCGTCCGGTTCACCGTGTATAATTTGGTTGATTTCAAGTAATTTGTTACATACCTGCGTGATAACCTGATGAGTGCAGGTCGAAAAGCTTCGTTATGTCTCTTTTTCGTGCCATATTGAAATTTCTCATGATTTGTTATAACTATTTGTTTTATTTCTCCCACTTCATTCGTTTATTTCTCCATCTATCCATCTCTCTTTCAACGCTTCTTCCCTCTGTAGTTGCTTTATCAATAAAACAATTTACTAAAATCATGTGCACATATGTGATTTGTTTTGTTTGTAATGGGAAAGAGCTAAATGAATAACAGTGAGTGGAACAAAATAATACTTTATCACATCTCAATGCCGCCTGCTCTCTCTCTGTGAACTCGTCAGGAATTTTGTGCAATTAAAACTTTCAGTGCGTTTTATTTCCGCATTGCATGCAATTTTTATTATAAAAGGATGTGGCTATTTATCAGAGTTTGATCAACTTGAAAATAAAGAGAACAACAGAAAGGAGCATGATGTTGATAGTGTAGTAATTCATTGTATGTTTCGAGATACTGTGGAAAATATTGAAACAGAAAGACAACAGTTGAGTTGGATAATGACAAGAATCATAAAGAAACTAAAACGATAAAGAAATATTTTTTTAAAATATAACAGCGATGGGGGAGGGGGGGGGGGCAATGACAACAATGGCGATCAGCGATCCCGATCATAGAGCAATCAATGATGGTAATTTCTAGTCGCCCCCCCCCCCTTCCCTGGCCGTGACAAGAAATTGATGATGACAATATATCATGTCAGGACGGTTAATAAACATTTATGTTAGAAACAGAAAATGCGTGAGTTTTAAGTTTATTGTAATGTAGGATTACATCTGAGTTAATTACCAAATCAATATATCTTTATAGTGATGTTGCAATATCTGCAATGACAGCCTGCCTTCCCCCTTATTATTATCATTTTTTTTTTTATATACCAGCAGATGACGGAATTGGTAATAAAATAAAGATGCATGAAATTAAAGCTTTCAAAGTATGCAATATTATGGTTATCCTTTTGACACAAATCCCAGTCATCAGGATAACCATTTAACGGGCTGTACTGTGAATTTCAAAATGAGCATTAATTTTTTTTGTTATCCGTCACAAGATTTAATTAATTTTTGTTTGTAGAGAAAATGGAATTATAATTGGGTTCCCCTAATTCTTGGGGTTGTAGTTTTATCATATTGATAGCATGGCAGCGCATGTTTACAGTACATTCTATGCATGTATACATGTATTCAGTAGGTCGACCTACGTTTACTTCCTCTTCTTTCAAAACGCTAATCCTTGTTAGAAGTCCACGGAACTGAGAAAGCGTTTCATTTTGAAAAGGTTCTTTGAAATTCATGAATGAAGCGTTGAATTGGCCAATTTAAATTTCAATAACCCTTGACCAAGGTCCTTTTATTTTATTTTATGAACTTGGATTTCGGAAAAGAGTAGAATGGTTCATTCATGAATGAAGGGCTGAATTGGCCAATTTCAATTGATATAATCCTTGAGCAAGCTCCTTTTATTTTATCTTATGAACTTGTATTATAAGGAGCGACGTCGAGTTATCAAAGCACATGATGTTTGGAACAGGGAGGCAATTTCTTGTCATTGACCGGGATGGATTGGAGGGGGAAGGGGCTCTATCTTCTATAGCTCTCATCTAGTACACACTTTCCTAAAAACATTAAAATATAAATACATTTACTATAAAAATCAAACAACCAATCAAAGGTAGTATAGTTGATGGGTGCACAGCAATTTAATTCCTACGTGAAACAACAAATCATGTGCTTATTTCAAATCAGTTGATGAAAAAATAAATAAGTAATCAAAGTCGGGAGTGTAAATGTAGTGAATAGGCACATAACGTCGCTGTAGCTTTCTGTCAAGATCGATCAGCACTCTGAACGCTATGATATCACGTGATTGGAGCTCTAGACTATGGAAATAACATGATCGGGGCGAACGCGTACGCGTACGTCTGTATGTATACAGGATTTACGATCCCAAACAAGAATTTCGGGTATATTTGAAACGAAATCCTATTTTTCTCGATTTTTCTCCACGTAACCTCATATTTTTTTTAACGGGTATTGTGAATGAATATATCTACATAATACTAGAAAGAATTTTAGTGCATAAGAGCGGATAGTTAGCTGGAAAACTTTGTCAACATATTAGGCATAAATCTCGGCTTCTGTAGAAGCCCTCCGTCACAGAGTGAGCACCTCGCTTAGCTTCTGTAGAAGCCCGTCGTCTCCAAAGGGTTAAACTAAGTAATAGATCTAGTGCAGCAAGATCAGATTTACTGTCAATTGCTCGTGGTCTAGTGGTAAAGGCGTCTGGTCAGACTGTTACATTCTCTTTCTACACAGCACTCGCGTTTAAGGTCCCGGCTTCGAATCCCGCACTTTCTTGCTGATAATTTTTTCATTTATGAATCGATAACGATCGCGTTTATTCCGCTATAAATAACTGAATTTCAACAATGAAAACCAAGAAAATTGACTAATTATTCACTTGTTCAGGCGGATTTAATGACGGCTGGGCATAATAATGACTTTGGCCCGTATGCACATGTCGTAAGAATAGCCGGAAAATTATTTTTACGACTCGTCGTAAGAATAGCCACTGCCTTAAAATTTCACTTTCAATTCTGAATCCCCAAATTTGTGGCACAGTAAAACGAGTAAGAGTTGAAGAGTCCCTGAATCAGGTAATCTAGCAAATTTAAGAAAATTAAATCTTGCTTAGAGCAATTTTGCTGTCTGTTTTTGACTGCTGCAACAGTGAATGTTGGACACATTCCCACATAGGCAAGGGCCTATGAGTGAGTCTATATAGACAGTATAGTGGTGCTCCTTGAAATTGTTTTATAGTAATAAAACAGATGATGCACATGTTTTAATTTTTAAGTCAGTGAAATAAAATACCCTTAAATATTTTTAAATCGGTATTCTGAGAACTATTTTATCAAGATTTTATCTCATCTAAGAGACGCCCATTTATGATGCCTTAACCAATAAGAAATGTCATTAGATTTCACTTTCATAATGCTCAGCTAGGATTTCATGAAAGGTAGTGGCTATTCTTACGACGAGTCGTAAGAATAATTTTCCGGCTATTTTTACGACACGCGCACGCGTTCAATTTTCGTACCCCACGCCGTCGTAAGAATAGGGTTAGGGTTAGGGTTAGGGTATTTATATGTTTTGAACACCTTCGTCAACTCGTTCTCACGGGTACATCGTTAAGTCAGATGACTGGCAATATCGAGGACCCAGGTTCGATTCCCAGCTTTGTCATTTGTCGTTTTTTTCATTTGTTACTATAAACCGATGTTTTCTCTCTACAGAATTACATATATAATATGGAAAAGGCTGAGGAGACAGAGAAAACAGATTTTTACTCAACAAGTGAAGTGTGCGCAGAGTACGAAAATGGAGCATATGCGCATGTCGTAAGAATAGCCGGAAAATTATTCTTTACGACTTGTCGTAAGAATAGCCACTGCCTTCATGAAAATGACTAAGGTACTTTCCGAGGTTTTAGAAGACCACCACAAGCATTATTACAAGTGTGATATTAGTTAGCTAAACTCTTGTAATAGAATTTGATAATCGAATATATCATAAAGAAATGTGAGAAAATTACAATGCCCCGACCGGGATTCGAGCCCGGGACCCTGGATTACATGACCAGTGCTCTACCAACTGAGCTATCCGGGCTCCCGTCGAAGCAAAGTAACAATCTCACATATAGCCCCTCTCCATCGAGCGTAGGGGGTACATCCATACCAATTCCATGCGTACGCTATATAATGGCCTACCAATGAGACAGGTCTTGCTATAATCATACGAGAATGTTGCTTGAGAAATATAGTGAGTAGGATCTACTCAGTATCTTTTTGGTTATTTTGATCGCACGACTAGCACCATACTTGTTCAAAGATATTGCACTCGCCGTGCATCCTAGAGATAAAATAGCCCCTACACTATTTTAAGTTTTATTTTATCTTTCCCACAAATATGATTGGCTTAAGCGTTTAAAGCTGTGCGTATCATGCATACAACATGAATAGGCACGCAAGAGGTAGGAGACTGAGATGAAATGTGAGATAAAATTTTAGAGATAAAATGATGCTCAGAATACCACCCCTGTGCATCATTTGTATCCTGTCGCACACATAGACAGCGAGATCAGCATGGAATGTGCGCTGTAGATGAACGGAGTACAAGTCAGTGCGACACTGAGCGGTTGTTTAAAATGTATTCCCATATTTGCATTAGCCATGCTGCCAATTTTTATGCCTCCGCCCACGGTAGGTGGTCCAGGAGGCATTATATACATGAAAATGGTTCATGATGTATGGAGTCTAGGCCTTCATATTTTAGGAATTTCAAGGGGCAGTGGTCTATTTGCTGTAAAATATCTATTTCCTTGGTGTATTTGGTGATTGTAAGTCATCAATGTTAAGTTTTTTATTTGTACGGGATGGAAATGAAATGAAATAATTTTTCTGTCTCCTGTGCTTTTTAAGTGATAAGATTTGTAAATTTGTTGGACCAATCCTTTTTAGAGCGTACATGTATGCCATATTTGGTGATGGCGGAGGCATAAATTCCGACCGCGCGCGGTCAAAGATTCATCTAGTTCAGGGTATGTATTTTGTTAAGATTTGGCTTACATAAAGTTTACCACAACATACTTGTATGGTTATTACCTGATAACAAAATTTCACAATAATTGATTTGTTTTCTCCAAATGAAGCTTTCCTGCTCATACTCAGTATTATAAATAATTATGTTTCCTTTGAAGGATTCAGCAATCAAGGAAGTTACGGAGGAGGAGGAGGTGGTGGTGGTGCGGGGTCACAGTCACAGTACAGGTGGAGCAGCTCCAGTTATGGTTCCCAGGCAGACTACAGAGGCCAAGGATCCAGGGATCTATTCTCTGGACGAGGAGGGGGTGGAGATGGAGACTGGGGGAACAGGGGTAGCCAGGGTCAGGGAGGTTATCGAGGTGGAGGAGGGGGAGGGGGAGGAGGTGGATCAAGTCGTGATGGCGGATACAGAGGTGGAGGGGGAGGAGGAGGAGGGAAACAAGTGAATTTTAAGGATTCATTCGGCTCCTTACAAGGGAATAAGTTTGGTGCCCTTGGTGACCAAGCATCCAGAGATAGTAGAAGCAATCTACACCATAGCAGCTCACAAGATGTCTCTGCGAAGGAGATTATGTAAGATTGCAGATACATGTAGAGTATTTTATCATTTGTTATCTTGTACTTTCAATCTATTTACATGTACATCTATCTGACCACTTCTTTCTCTCTCAAAAAAGTATTTCCTTTTGTCACGATACTGAAAAATTAAATCTATTTTGATTCATATCTCCCCCCCCCCCCCCCCCGTCTTTTTCCGCTTTATCTTCCACTATCTCTTTTTGTGTCTCATTTTTTCCTTCCTTTTATTTCTTCCCTTTCTGCTTATAATCCTTAAATTTTCTCCTGTTGTTGATTATTGTGATCTTAAACTTGATAGAAGTTAAAGGGAAATCCAACCTTAATAGCAAGTTGCTTTGAAAGAAAGTGTAAAAATCAGAGAAGCAGATTGGTGAAAGTTTGAATGAAATCTGACAAGCAATAAGAAAGTTATGCATTTCTAGCTCTGTGGGGGTAACATACTAGAGGGGGGGGGCACTGCCAGGCAAAATATACATTCTCATCTTCTTCTCCAAAACACATGATCGGAATTCAACCAAACTTGGTAGGAATCATCCTTAGGGGTAGGGGACCCAAAATTGCTAAAATGGTACATGTGGCCCCCAGGGGGAGGGCCCCCAAGTGTAAAAGCTATGTAAATTTCAAACATCTTCTTCTCCAGAACCAGGAATAGCTTAGACTTGGTATTGTGTATGGAGATACCTCTATAGACAAAAAATGAAAGTTATAATACATGACATTGTAGACCATGGGGTGGGGAGGGGGGGGGGGGAATTATGTTAACTTCTAACATCATCTCAAACTTCTAACATATCTCCTGGTGGTGCTAGAGAAAACATGCACCAGATGTGAATTGATCCACCTCAGGTGAGCGTCCTGCCCCCTGGGGCTCTTGTTGAAAGTTGTAATCACTATTCATATGGGAATTTCAAATTAGCCGAGTAGGTAATGTCACTGTGATGAAGCTGTGGACAACTCCTCCATTCGCTCCAACACACAAAATGACTAAAATGTCACTTTTTTCAAAATGTTTAAATTAGTTGGATCTTTTTCTTTCATGAGGACCTATAACAATATGCTGTCTCCAATATATTTTGAGTACTGCCCTGAGGGTAAAGGCGCTTCTGAGAAAACCGCAAATTAATGATAAATTTGTGTCAAGAAATGGGAGAGTTGTCCACAAGTATGTCCACAAGTATGGGAGAGTTGTCCACAAGTTGTCCACAAGTATGTCACAATCGACTCATCAAATTGCCAATTTGCGATTCGCATAGATGTAATGATATCATTTTTCAAACATCCATAACTTATTCCTTGTCCGATTTCTTTCAAACTTCACTATCCTGTTTTTATGCCTCCGCCCACTGTAGGTGGTGCCGGAGGCATTATGTTTTTCGGGTCGTCCGTCCGTCCGTACCCTTTTCGTTCTCGCGATAACTTAAAAACCGTTCGGCGGATCAGCTTGTAACTTGGTTCATGTATGCATATGGGAGGGACGATGAACTGATTAGATTTTGGGGTCTCAAGGTCAAAGGTCAAAGGTCACAGAGGTAATTATGTACATAAAAATGGTTAGTTCTCGCAATAACTGAAGAACTGTTTGACAGATCAGCTTCAAACTTGGCCCATGTATGCATATGTGAGGGACGATGAACTGATTAGATTTTTGGGGTCTCAAGTTCTCAAAGGTCATAGAGGTCATTATATACATAAAAATGGTTTGTGATGTATGAAGTCTAGGCCAACCTATTTTAGACATTTCTAGGGGACAGTGGTTATTTGCTATAAAATATTTCCTATTTCCTTGGTGTATTTAATGATTGTAAGTCATCAAACGTAAGTTTTTTATATGAAAATGAAATGAAATAAATTTTCTGTCTCCTGTGCATTTTAAGTGAAAAGATTTGTCATTTTGTTGGACTAATCCTTTTTAGAGTGTACATGTATGCCATACATTTCCAATCTGGTGATGGCGGAGGCATAAATTCCGACTGCGCGCGGTCGAAGCTTCATCTAGTTCTTGTTCCTGGAAATGAGTGAAGACCATACTTTTTTATTGCCAAAATCAAATGCCCCACTCTGCAGTTATTTATTTTGTTTCTTATTCTTCATTTTGTTTGCTACTGCTTCCATACTAAGGGATGGTATCCAGTATGACATGGAGGAATGGGAGAGTGGGAAGATGTGGCCCTTCAGCTGTTATGGACCAAACAAATCAAAGTCTTGCTTGTCAGGTCAGTTCATTGTCACATAAACATTTTGTAAAAACAAAAAAACATTTGCGAACTGTTAAATATCAGCTGTTTTGACTGCAAGAAACTCTTGGAAATTGCAAAAGCTCATTGTTTAAGTCCCATAGTTAGCCAAATGAAACTTTCACAAATTGCAAAACTCGCACAAGTTTCTGATCCTTGTCAATAAATATGAGAACGAAATTAAGGCCCATTCAGAAGACATAGGCGATAATCCACTTGAAAATCCCGAGTGGAAAAATTCAATAAGATATAAACCATGGTGCACTTTTGCCTCGTAATGTCCAAACAGGTTCAGACTACATGTATGTGCACAATAGCAGATCTGGGCCCCGTCTTTTAAAGAGTTGCGATTGATTTGAATCAATGCAACTTGAAATCAATCGCAACACCTATCTCTTTAAAGGGCAATCCAACCTTGGTAATAAGTTGATTGGTGTGAAAGCAGAAAAATAAGAAAAACAGGATGGTGAAAGTTTGAAAGAAATCGGACAAGGACTAAGAAAGTTATGGATGTTTGAAAAATGAGATCACTACATCTATGCGAATCTCAAATTGGCAATTTGGTGAGTTGATTGTTGCATGTTTGTGGACAACTCTCCCATTTGTCGTACACAAAAATATCATTAATTTGCGGTTTTCTTCGAGGCGCTTTAACCCTCACGGCACAGCTCAAAATATATTGGACAGAGCATATTGTTATAGGTCCCCATGAAAGAAAAAGATCCTACTAAGTAATACATTTTGAAAAAAGTGACATTTTAGTCATTTTGTGTGTTGGAGCAAATGGGGGAGTTGTCCACATCTACATCACAGGGACATGACCTATTCGGCCAATTTGAAATTTCCATATGCGTAGTGATTACAACTTTCAAAAATTCGTAACTTTCTTATTGCTTGTCCGATTTCGTTCAAACTTTTATCAATCTGCTTCTCTGATTTTTCCTCTTACTTTCAAAGCAACTTGCTATTAAGGTTGGATTTCCCTTTAATAAATGATTGAATTTACTGCAATAAATCATACATGTATATACCTGTACCTATTCTGCTAGTCCCTTGACTACGCTACCTGTTCGAGAACTTTAACACAAATGAGTTAGGTCACGGATACCTGCTTCTTGCGAAGAGTCGTCTCGCAAGACGACTCGGCCTTCCAGAACTCTCCCTCGTACTTTCGTACATGGGGGAGGGAGGAGAGCTGCAGATAAGTTGCCCACTGGTGTTACCCCACAGTTTGCCAGCCTCGGAGCGCGCGGCTTCAGGCGGATGGCTTTAGTTGAGTTTGGGACGTCAACCCCGAAGTCTGGGTGATGGAAAGGGGGGGGAATTATGTTAATTTCTAACATCATCTCATGTACATGTACATCCTCCTAGTTGTTTCAATTTCTAACATATCTCCTGGTGGTGCTAGAGAGAACATGCACCAGATGTGAATTGATCCACCTCGGGTGAGCGTCGTGCCCCCCTGGGGCTCTTGTTTATTTTGCTATCGATTTTGTCAAAGACTGAAAGAGTTCAAAGAGGTATTCAAAATCGTCACCCGGTCGTTGTAGGTCTTGTCTATGTGACGAATTTGAATGACAATTTCTTGAAATCGACTTCCCATAGATGGATTTGATGATAACATTTTGCAGCGGATTGCCAGGTCGAATGAAATCTGACAAAAAATAATGAACCTGTTGAATGACATTTTAATAAACTATCTTTGACATATGACATTTGGATGATTATTGATTCCTGTCAGACTATAGGACGAAACTTAAGTGCTCAATGATGCATTTTGATCTTTAAAAATTGGACAGGAAATACAATACAAGGAGATAGATTACTTAAAACATCACACAAAGATAACATGGGAAGATAAGCAGTGATAAGCATGATAAGACTAAAATTAAATCTGCGGTAATGGAATATAATAGGGAAATATAGAAAGCATACTAGAAAAGGAGAGAGAGATGGGCATTTTTTATTGTGTCTGTTCTCTTCAAAATTGAAAATTATCCCGCTCGCAAGTTGCATGGAGTACTCCAGGCGGACATGGTCAAGGCATTCAGCCCCTTTAATTATGGACCTATAATATAGCCTGTTCAACCGAAGTGCCACGTGAGTATTTTATAGAACTTCGACTTCTTGGAAACTATAATGACAAACTAGAATTTAATTCGTCATGAGGACGAATTAGGTGGTCTGTCTTTCAATTTGTATGATCATGGTTGTAATCAGGATGATCATAATAATGGGGAAATACTAAACTGAAGATGGGAAGTCAAGAATGCCACGCATGGAGATGCTTCTTGAGGACAGGAATTTAGAAAAATGTCTGAAACGGTAATTGGAAGATGTGATAATATTTGTGCAAGATAACAATCATGATAATGGTGATGATTATCATGACGGTGATATTATATCATCACCATCATCGTCATTATATCATCATAACAGTGATGATGATAATGAAGTGGATGATAATCATCAGCATCATCATGAATATCATGACAGTGATGATGATAATGATGTTGATGACAATCATGATCATTATATCATCATGACAGTGATGATGATAATGATATTTACAGCAATAAATCGATGTATCTACCTATTTGCTAGTTTCCCAAACTATGCCGTCATTCGAGAAAACCTAAGTCTAAAACGCGCAGTCCCTGCCTGCGCGCACGTACTCCCCGTCCACCACCAATCCAATCGCGCCACCGCCGTACTCTTCCTCTTCCGTTCTCGCCCGTCAGAGAAGTGACATCTATGAAGCTAAGTCTTAACCTAAATTGCGAGATTTTTACCTCCAAAAGCGTTTTTGGTTGCCTTTCGCAATAAAAATCCTGTTCACCATGTTTTCACACTCATTTTGGTGTATCGGATTTTTCCTGAGTCAACCTCCTTCACGGTAAATTAATGAAATTACTTTGCCGTTTTCCTCACTTTTGGGGCTTTATTCACAGACGGTGTACTAGTACACTGCGTCGGGCTAGCCCTTGCCCTTACAAAAATATCCTGTGGTATTCCTGTGGTATTTC
This sequence comes from Heliocidaris erythrogramma, assembly GCA_025617745.1. Lineage (NCBI taxonomy): Eukaryota > Metazoa > Echinodermata > Echinoidea > Camarodonta > Echinometridae > Heliocidaris > Heliocidaris erythrogramma. The sequence goes on along the minus strand of CM046856.1, from coordinate 40,402,326 downwards.
TATGGTACTTTATAGTACCACAGAAAATACCACAGGGATGAAGAGGTACCACACATAAGCATGTGGTACTGCAGAGGTGTAGCCTGTGGTACCCATGTGGTATGAAAAATACCATAAGAAATACCACAAAGAAAAACTATACCACAAAAATACCATACAGCAGTGCTGTGGTATTTATATAGTACAGTGTGCTACCACAGAAAATACCACAGGGACAAAAAGGCCCACACAGATTCCTGTGGTACTGCAGAGGAGTAGCCTGTGGTACATACTTGGAACTAAAAATACCACAGGGATGAAGAGGTACCACACATAAGCATGTGGTACTGCAGAGATGTGGCTTGTGGTACCCATGTGGTATGACAAATACCATAAGAAATACCACAAAGAAAAACTATGCCACAAAAATACCATACAGCAGTGCTGTGGTATTTATATAGTACAGTGTAATACCACAGAAAATACCACAGGGATGAAAAGGCCCACACAGATTCCTGTGGTACTGCAGAGGAGTATAGCCTGTGGTACATACTTGGAACTAAAAATACCACAGGGATGAAAAGGCCCACACAGATTCATGTGGTACTGCAGAGGAGTATAGCCTGTGGTACATACTTGGAACTAAAAATACCACAGGGATGAAAAGGCCTACACGGATTCCTGTGGTATGTGTCGCCTGCGGTACCCATGTGGTACCCATTTACCCACAGGAAATACTACAAAGAAAATGTACCACAGAAATATCATACAACAGTGCTGTACTGTTGTACAGTGTGACAAGGCTGTAAGAGATACCATACAGATTCATGTGGTGCTGCAGAGGAGTAGCCTGTGGTACATACTTGGACCTAAAAATACCACAGGGATGAAAAGGCCCACACAGATTCCTGTGGTATACTGCAGATGTGATCGCCTGTGGTAGCCATGTGGTAAAAGAAATACCACAGGAAATACTACAAAGAAAAATGTACCACAGAAATATCATACGATAGTGCTGTGTTATTTATGATTTGTGTGGTATCTTTTACAGCCGTGTACACTGTACCACATAAATAACACAGCACGTACTGTTGTATGATATTTCTGTGGTACATTTTTCTTTGTAGTATTTCCTGTGGTATTTCTTTTACCACATGACTACCACAGGCGATCACATCTGCAGTACCACAGGAATCTGTGTGGGCCTTTTCATCCCTGTGGTATTACACTGTACTATATATATGTATGGTATTTTTGTGCTATAGTTTTTCTTTGTGGTATTTCCTAAGGTATTTTTCATACCACTGTACTATATAAATAACACAGCACCGCTGTATGGTAATTTGTGGTATAGTTTTTCTTTGTGGTATTTCCTATGGAATTTTTCATACCCTCAGAAGATGCCTCAGAATGAATAGCTCGAAACACATTGAATTATTTCAATCAGTTAGTGAATTCTGAACACTTTAATATGTTTAATATCAGGGGCCTGTAACATTTATAAAGATACAATAAATCTTACAATCAATTGTAACTCTTTAGTACATGGTTTGCCATAGACTTACGATTGATCAATCGTAAGATTGAGTTATCTCTTTATGTTACGGGCCCCAAATTAAAGTGCTATTAAGCATCAATACCATCGCGACGCGTAGGCCTATTGATTACCAACATATTACATTTCATTGCAAAATGGTCTGAATCTAATAGACTAGATGCACAAGCAACTGCACACACACAGACACACACATGTATTGGTACACCGGTACACACCATAGAGTTGAGTTCTGTGTATAACTCTATGGCAGACACAGAGTTTGGCACATGCGCACAATATGCCAGCCGTTACATTAACGCGGTCTTTGCAAGTGAAAGGCAGAACATAATTATGTGCCTACAAGATTTCTGGATTATAAACTTCATTTCAAAGGTGAGCAATGGCAATGTATTTTATGAAGTAATAGCAATTCATTTAATATTATTCACTTTCTTGATGGGTATTTTTGTACTGAGCATCACTCGACAGTTGATGAGTGAGAGTAATGAATGAGTACTTAAGACAGTTAAGCTTGTAGTTCCACCTATTCATATACATGTAGCCTATTCGTTGTTTTTGTGCTATGGTGGGTATCAACTTTCTGCATGTATGTTTCATAAATCAAATAAGCGATGCTACATTATTTTATGAGTAGATAGACCTATAGTGTCCCTGAAAAGAGCCAAAATTATTCAAACATTATGTAGAGGCTGCATGGCCGGCATCTGATGCATCTGATCATTCGGTGTATAAATTTTGTTAGATGTATCAAATTTAATGACGAATCCGGAGGATCTAATAAAATTTACTGTGCAATAGTTGCTCAGGAAGACATTTTCTGAAAATATTTTGATGTTTTCTTGCAAGAATGTTGTGAAATTAAATAAAAAGAATGATTTAAATATGTAGATATGAACAAAAACATTTTATTACAACTTTGATAATGATATTTGGAAATGGGAAGATGATGCATTCTTTTTTCTTCTGCCATTGTGTAAATTAAATTGACACTTTCTTTTTTAATTGTTCATTTCCTTTTATCTGCATGGCAGGAAAGCTGGCATTTTGTTCAGTCTGAGGCTCGGCAGGATCAAGCTTATGTCTAAGGGATTGGACCTGAGCGAAGCATTCTGCCTACATGTACATGTAGGTACGTGAGGAATTCGGCGAGCATGTCTTAGCTGCGTTAGTAAGAGTGGATCTGTGGGCACGTGGTACCGTGATTGGGCTCAGAGGAGTACTTATATGTAGCAGCATGTGTGACTCGTACGTACATGTTTAGAATCATTCATATAAGATTAACTTATCATTTGCTAGTCTTTGTAATGACACTTTAAATTTCTGAGATAATGTCAAGTCATAATGTAAATGTCTTATCTATTTGACAAGCCTTTTTTAATTTACTTTTTACTTGTCTCCTCAAAAAAGTGGACTTGGAAGTCAGATTACAAAAATGATTAAAAAAATGTATTCTTCTGTTGGGGCAATGTATGAAATTTGCATAGTTATGAAAATACATGTATCATAAGAATAGGGGAATATCTTTGGGAAATCCTCACTTTTGAACATGAAACTGAAACAATAATGTAGGTGACATTTAAAAAACAGAAATACTATTGAAGACTTTACTCTTACTCAGAGCCCTGCAGTATCCTTGATCATGAGAAGAGGAGACTGATAATGTACATGTTATACTTGTACTTGTTATACTTAACAATTAGCCACTTGTGCATTCTTTCAAAATTGTAATCAAGAGGAAAACTGTGTTCTTCTAAACAAGAGACAATATTTCAGATATGTGTTAGTTGTGTATTTTTTAGATTATAGGCATGTCCATTCATAGGAATGTAACTGCTGTCCTCATGAAAGTAGCATTTTTAACTGAGAAATGACCAGTAATAAAATTTTGCAATGTCCCTCAACTCTCTAGTGAGCGTGTGTGAAGAACATTTTATTTGACCAAGTTTATGAGTGAGCACACATCAAAGGAAACTGTCGCTTTTCAAAATTCACAATGGTCTCTTCATAAGCTCATTGTACCAAGAATTCTTGGTACAATGAGCTTTTGAAGAATGTTCTTCACACATGCTAGGTAGAGAGTTTTGTACTCATGACTTATTTCATTCAAGTCTTGTGCATCTTTTCGGACAAAAAAAAAAGAATGTTTCAAAAGTTTTATGGCGGTATTCATGAACTGTACTATTCAACTCTCAATATAATCATTAAATCAAACTGTAACATGGGAGCCTGGAACTGGCCTCCAAATTGGAAAATTTTCAGAGGACTTTGGTAGTTCTCAACTACTCATCGAGCATAATTTCATGTAGGTGTAAGATGCCAAAAGGGGAGCTCCTCAACAAATGTTGAACTTCAATGTCTTCTGAATTCAGGTTTTAGTGCTACATTCATTCTTGGAGCTTTTTTTTTCTCATTCCTTAACTCAATACTGCCTCCCTTTTTTCCATGTAGTATCTGTTCAGGGATTTGAATCATATGTTACTAGTGTTTCAAAGTTAATTTCTTTACAGTTACGGGTCAATTTTACTTCAATACTTTACCTGCCTTTTACCTTGAGAGTGTGTACCACACAAATATTTATTCAGGTACACTCTGTATTTATTGCATGGCGACATGTTTTTATTATATCTATCTTAAATGAAACTTATAAGTTCCTCAAGAATTTGTAAGTGTATATCAGATTACCAGCAAAGTTTATATACTTTTCCTATTTCTTTTTTTAAAGAGAGAGAATATCTGCAAATGCTTGAGGGACTTACAAGTTGTGCAGAGTTTAAATATCAGTATACACGTAGCAGTTTATATATGTATATTTCCTTTTATTAAAAGTGAAGAATTTGTTCCCTTAACTTGCAATTTCCACTTTCATTATATGTAGTAAAACGTGTTGGTCTGTAGTATTCTGATGGGATCATGCTTGATGGTGAATTATTTTGTGAATGTGGTAATAAAGTGCAAGTCACAATTATTCTACCTGTCAACGTGCAAGCGCTGAATTCAATAGATATGGTCCGGTGATCCCACTGTGATCCTATTGTGATAAGCTTTTGCAGGTTAACAGGTAGAAGAAGAATTGTGACAGGCACTGTACTTGGCAAAACCGCACACCAGTAGCATGCATCAGTACCAAACAGAAAACCCACACAGTAGTATGACAGAGCGATACCACAGAGTATCACATATTGACACCGGCACAAGACTTCCACACAGCAATACCACATATGAGTACCACAGAGCTTTACCACAGAGGAGTACCACACAGCTATACCACAGTGGAGTACCATACAGCTATACCACAGGGGAATACCAAATAGCAGTACCACAGGAGTATCTCACACCAATACCACAGACGAGTACCACACATCAATACCACAGATGAGTACCACACAGTAATACCACAGGGGAAACTACAGAAATACCACAGAGAAGTACCACACAGCAATATTACAGAAGAGTACCGCAAAGCAATACCACAAGGGAGTACCACATAGTCATACCATATGAGAGTAGCTGTGTGGTACTCTCATATTCAGTATGGTATTTTTGTGTGGTACTTCTCTGTGGTATTGGCCTATGTCCAAAGATGAACTCGGGTATTGCTGTGTGGTACATCTGTGTGGTACTGGTTTGCGGTACTGCTATGCGGTATGTGGTAAACATCTGTGGTATTGCCCTATGGTATACCACAGGAATTGCTATGTGGTACAGCTATGTGGTACTGCTGTGTGGTACAGCCATGTGGTACTGCTGTGTGGTACAGCCATGTGGTACAGCCATGTGGTGCAGCCATGTGGTACAGCCATGTGGTATTGCTGTGTGGTACTGCTGTGTGGTACAGCTATGTGGTACAGCCATGTGGTATTGACGTGATTTGTGTGGTATATGTCCCAAAATACCACATGTATTGCTGTGTGGTACAGCCATGTGGTACTGCTGTGTGGTACAGCCATGTGGTACTGCTATGTGGTACAGCCATGTGGTACAGCTATGTGGTACTGCTATGTGGTACAGCCATGTGGTACTGCTATGTGGTACAGACATGTGGTATTGACGTGATTTGTGTGGTATATGTCCCAAAATACCACATGTATTGCTGTGTGGTACAGCCATGTTGTACTGCTGTGTGGTACAGCCATGTGGTACAGCCATGTGGTACAGCCATGTGGTACTGCTGTGTGGTACAGGTGTGTGGTATTGACGTGATTTGTGTGGTATATGTCCCAAAATACCACATGTATTGCTGTGTGGTACTGGCATGCGGTATTGCTTTGTGGTATTGTTTTGTGGTATTAACATGTGGTAATGAGCCCGGGGTTCTGTGGTAAACGTCCCAAAATACCACAAGATCCACAGGTGAATTCCATGGGTATTTTTCTTGTGGTATTTTCTATGTGGTAATCCCGTGTGGTATTTATGTGTGGTACTTATATGTGGTAAATGTCCAAAAAAAACACAGGAATTTTCTGTGGTATACCACAGGAATTTTCCTATGGTATATCCTATGGTATATCCTGTGGTAACGTTGTGTGGTATACCACAGAAAATTTTTGTAAGGGCGTGTCTGTAGGTGGTTGATTCAACGCGCTTAGACAAGCGGTCTTATCATACGTTGTGCTCCGTAATAGGAGTTTATTCCCATTCCGTCTTGTGAGTTGGTTGTTACCTTTATATAGATCTATATTGTTTGTAATAATAATAAATTTATTACTATATATGGGTTTCTATATTTGTTTGCTTGTCTTTAATTTCAGCCATGTCGAGGTCTCCGTTCGGCTGGCGTTCCCCAGTATTTAATACTTATAAGGGGACTCGCCCAGCCTTGGAAGTGGTTGGCTGCGAGAATTCATCTCGCACCAACATTATAAACTTCCACGGAGCTTCGACTAAGGTAAGTTAGGGCCTACTTCGTGTACGGCTCGCCCCGTTATGAGTTCGTCGTCTGTTTTGACGAACAACTCATGCGGGATGTTACGAGAGAGTGAGTGCTGGAACACGGCCAATACCTCTCTCGAAGATAGGGGCTTGTATAACGGTGGGAGTGAGTGCTGGAACACGGCCAATACAGTACCAGTCAGCATTCATTGACTACACTTTAACACTATTCAAGCCAGAACAATGGGATTATTGGACGAAATCTATTGTTCTGGGCTGAATAGTAGTCGATGAATGCTGACTGGTACTGTACCTCTCACCGATAAAACTGGGGGTGTTATCCCAGCCCACAGTTCGTCACGCTCGAGCATCATATTCCTCGCTCTCTAGCCATAGGTATGTTTGCTCAGGGGTCGGCTCTTTTTGTCTCTCCGCATGCTTCTAATCCAAGCAAGACGGGAAAGAGTATTAACAGTCGTGATCTTCCAAATGTAACCCCCACTGGGCCTACTATACGGAAGCGTTGCCCGTTTCTAAGGGTAAAGGGAGCGATAGACATGCTCACCTGCCCAAGACACGTAAGCGCCAGAGTACTGCCCAGCCAGCCGGCGGGGCGGTCTCTCTCCCCTTGACATCGACTGTTCACCTCATTTGCCAAGGGGGCCAAGAAGATAAAGGTTAGCCCCCTGGGGGCGACTACTACTGAGTCGGGCGTCTCCCATGAACTTCTGATTATCTCAAGATCATTGTGGAGCGGAGTGGTTGGTCAGACTCTGTGTCTGTACCCCCCACCACGCCTGACTCCAACCCCTCCCTCACAAGGGGGAAGGGGGATACCTGTACCCGCCCTGACCCGGGTCCGGTTCGGATACCGGTTCGGATACCGGATATCTGGTTCGGATACCGGTTTTTACCGGTTATCCGGCTAGGAACACTGGTTTCCCTTGTTTACCACCACTGCATCTAGTGGGTTGGGATCCGGTTCCTTTTCTCAGGTATCCGGCTCATTGTGTTTGGTTTCCAACACACTAGAGCCTTACTGCCCCACTTCGGGCGTCTCCCGACCACGTTCAGCTTTGATCGTCCGGTCGGGGCTACTCCCATTCCAGCGGCACTTGGTGCTCCGCCTGGGGAGGAATCCTGGGACTGCTTACACCGCCCTTCTTGGGATCAGGTTTCAGTCTGGATTTTCGGAGGATGATGCCTCTTCACAGGCTGAGATTACACCCCAGACCTTTCGGTCCTTGGCGGTAGAGACTCAAGCCCTGCTGGAGAAATTTCTTCCCGACACTTTTACAGAGTCGGGCTGATCCGGGCGTCTGTGAATAAAGCAGGCGACGGAACTTCTGAAACGCCTTAAGTCCTCGGCTCCTAAGCCGCAGGCACGGGGTGTCTTTCCGCCTCCTAGACGCGGTGGCGCTTCCAGCTGCCCCTTGCACAGGTGCGCCCCGAGCGTTGGAGGAGAGGGTTGGCGGCTGTATTCAGTACCTTCCTGCCTGGGAAGGATTTACTGACGACGTTTTCGTGCTCCCCTTCGTGCGAGGAGGCTTCTAAGCCCCTCCCACACGGAACCGTCCGCCACAACCCTCCTACACTATCGCCCCCTTTCTAGAGCACATCTCCACCGAGATGCAAGAGCTGCTGGAAAAGGGCGTGATCGAAAGGGTAAGAGACCACCCCAGTTGTGCCTCTCCCCTATCTTATATTCCCAAATGCTCGGGGAAGCTCAGAATGATCTTGAATATGGAGGTCGTCAATTCCTTCATACCAAGAGAGGTTTTTCCACAGGGAAACCTTGGCCTTGATTCTCCCGGCGATCAGACCGTCAGATGTGGCCATTTCGGTAGACTTGAAAGATACTTTCACATACCGATACACCCTTCTTCAAGGGACCTTCTAAGTTTTCTCCTTCAAGGCGAAACTTTCCGGTTTTTTTCGGCCTGAAACCGGCTCCTCGAGTTTACTCGAGCAGTCTCTACCATAGCCGCTTCCCTCAGGATCGCGGTCTGAGACTTTTCACTTACCTGGACGACTGGCTCCTGGTGGCGAGCTCTGTGTCCGTCCTTCAGTCGCACATGGCCCTACTTCTCCGTACTACGCAAGAAGTAGGATTCATAGCCAACTGGGACAAGTCGGAGTTGACTCCTACCCGCAGACCCATTTACCTGAGTGCGGAATTTAGACATTGTGAACCACCTTACCCGCCCCAGTCGGGAGAGAATTCAGGCAATTGTCTTTCTAGCTCGATCTCTTCGTCTCTTACGTCAAGTTCGGGCAGGCCGATGGCACCAGTTTTTGGACCACTTATCGAGCCTTGGGGATGTCCTCAAAGACTGTCGGCTTCATATGAGGCCTTTTCCAACTTCATCTCCTGAAGTTTTTCAAGCCCAGTGTAGACTCGCTCAAGGTGTGGATTCCTCTTACCGAGGAGATCAAACGCCTGCTTATCGCCATGTTCGGACCAGGTGGTCTCGGGGGACTGGTCACACCTGTGCACCTTGCCCCACTTATTGTGTTGGAATTGATGGCAGTCCTCATGTCTCTCCGCCTTTTCGAGAACATGATTGTAGGTCGCTCTGTCCTGATTTTGACGGTCAGCACCTCTGTTGCTGCTTACATCAACAGACAGGGCGGAATTCTTCCCGCTACCCTGAACGATCTAACCGCCAAACTTAAGAGCGGTGTCGGCCTCACCGAGTGATTCCGATCGCCTCCTATGTTCCCGGGCGGGACAATCTGATTGCAGATTTGCTGTCCCGGGACATGTGTCTCCCCTCCGAGTGGTCACTGAATCAAGAGGTCTTCGACTACCTCAGTTCAGTCTGCGCCCCTCTGGAGATAGACCTGTTTGCGACAGCTCTGAATCATCGCCTCCCGAGATTGCTCTCGAGTGCGAGATCCGGAAGCTTGGGCCCTCGATGCGTTCTCCCTTCAGGGAAAGAACTTCCGGGGTTACGCCTTTCCGCCGATCTCCTTAATTCCTCAGTTCCTGGGGAAGATTCAGGTGGATCAGGCGTGGGTTTCTGCTCATAGCACCTTTGCTGGCCGAGGAGACCTTGGTTTCCTCTTCTTCTGTCTCTGCTGGACGGTCGGCCTCTCTCCCTTCAATGGAGAGCAGCCCTCAGATCAGCCCCTGTCGGGGATCCTCCACCATCGTCCGGCGGCTCTACATTGACCGCCTGGCCGCTATTGAGGAGGAAGCGAGGACTCTCAGAGAGAGCCTCCCAGTTCATAGTCCAGAGCGGAAGAGTTTCTACCCAAGCTGTTGTCAACTCGAGTTTAGAAGCCTTCCATGCTTGTTGGGGAGAAGGGATTTGTTTCCCATTTCTGCCCCGGTGGGTACTATAGCAAAAAAAAAAAAAATTTTTTCCTTATCACTCCTTTCGATAAGGGCAGGGCCCTCTCTAACTTTCGTGGTTACCGGTCCGCTTTTACTGCGGTTCACTTTGGTTTTTTCTTTCTGATGGTTTGGGAGTTTTCAATCTCTCCCTTCCTGACTCATTTGCTGAGGTCTTTCTTTTGACACGCCCAGCAAATCGCCAGTTGACTCCTGCGTGGAGCCTTCCTTGGTTTTGGATGCCTTGGCCGAACCGCCCTTTGGGCCGTTCTGCAAAGCGTCGTTACACCATCTCCCGATTAAGACCACCTTTCTCTCTCTACGCCCCCCGGGCATATCAGATGGGAAAGGCAAGGTGTACGTCTTGTCCCTCGACCTTCGTTATTGCCAAGAATCAGACGGATTCTTCTGGCTCAATCGAAGTGTTCTTGAGTCCTCTGTCGGAATTCTCTTCCGTCATGGAGGATAAATCTTGGTGCCCTGTTAGGGCTCTCAAATGGTACTTGGATAGGACTACGGTTGTTTTCGTAAGGATGATCAGCTCTTCTCTTTTCCATCACCCTTCCCCAGCATCACGGGAGACTATCTCCCGTTGGATTGTCGAGGCTATCCAAGCTGTGGGTTCGGAGGCTCTCCTGTCTGGGAGCCTCCCAGAGCGCATGATACTAGGAGTGTTCTACATCCTGGGCGCTTTGTCAGGTTCATCCCTTTGGAAGACTTTTGAGGGCCGCCTTTTGGCGTTCCCCTACTTTCTTCACATCCTTCTATCTTAAGGATGCTCCTTCGGGTGAGGTTGGATGTGAATCCTCTGGGTTGAGAGCTGCTTCGTCGTCTCTGTCTGCCCCGCGTTAGTTACTCCCGTCCTGGGACATGCCACCCGGGTTTTTATCCGTGCTATTCTAGCAAATGGGTAGATACAACGATTTATTGCTGTAAATCAAGAAAATTATAACTAATTTTGTTATTTACTAGATAAATCTATGTATCTACCTATGTCCCTCCCTCCAGCCCCTCTCCTTGTCTGACATGTCCTAGATTCTGTCTCTGACTGCTCGGAAGAGGAAGAGTATGGCGGTGGCGCGATTGGATTGGTGGACGGGGAGTACGCGCGCGCAGGCAGGGGCTGCGCGTTTTAGAATTAGGTTTTCTCGAATGACGGCATAGTTTGGGAAACTAGCAAATAGGTAGATACATAGATTTATCTAGTAAATAACAAAATTAGTTATAATTTTCTTGGTTGCTATGAATGGAGATGCTTCTTGAGGACAGGAATGTAGAAACATGAATGAAACGGTCATTGTAAAATGATTATGGTGATGATGATGATGATGGTTATGATTATGATGATATAATGATGGTGATGATAATCATGATAATGAAGGGGATAGTGATGAAGATTGATGATGTGATAATGGTGGTGATTATGGTGATGGTGATTATGAAGATGATTGATGATATAATGATGATGATGGTGATAATGATGATAATGATGGGGATAATGGTGATGACCATGACTGCAATGACAGTGACCTTAACCATGCCAAATATGAAAGAGAAATCACATTTCGTTATGAAGATACGACCATAAGTTGATTTGTACAAAATGACGCCTAGATGACGTCACGATAACCTGATGACCTTGAAAAAGATGTGGGAACTTGACCTAATTAGGACCGATGACTGACGAAAATTTGAAGATAATTGAGTAAGATAATTTTGAGAAATTGTGATATCAAATAGGACTAATGATATTGCAGGATAGCTTTAATACACTTCAGGGAATCAGATTTTCATTGGGTTATACATAAACTACTGCACACTACTTTCTAATAGACATAACATGCAAAATAAGGCAGATATTTAGAACCAATTAGCTTGGCCCAGTAGAGACACAATACTCACTATTGTCTCAGCGGCTAGCAGGCTGATTCTGGCCAGAAGGGTCCGGGCCAGGCAGTGGCTTCAGTTCTTAGGTTATCTAGCCAGTCTGGTCGAGCTGAGCTGATATGCGATATGCGATCAGATCAGGGATCCCACCACGTGCAAAATGTAAACAACGCAATTGACGGTGATTTCATGAATATCTATGATCACTTGTGTGTGAACTTGTGACCCCTGACATCAGCGTGGAGCAATTGCACTGGACTCTTTTTTTTCGGGGCCAACAGGTTCTCGGGATCGCACCATCACTTTGCATATCGCGTATAGTCGGTGAATAAAAAAAATCAATAAAAAGAGTCCAGAACTAGACTATATAAGACGGGGCCCAGGATTTTCCATTGTGGACCTCTGATGCCATTAAGAGCATGTTTCCTTTGAGACTGTAAATAAGAGTATAATGTCTTTGATGTACATGGAATGCGAGTTGTATTGAGGTTAAACTTCTTTATTTGTTATATGTTTAGGTCTGGTAGATTTATCGCAGGAGGAACTAAGATTCTTAGCATACACTGCAGAGAAAGCAAAACAGTTTCACCAATATGTAAGACATGCCTTTTATTTTTGTGCTCTTTAAAAGTCAGTTGGTTGCAATTTCATTATGGTCATTACCCTCAATTTATTGGCCTGAAAACCTCAAATTTCTTGTACAATATTTATATATTTTTTGTTGCTTGTTTACCTTTTGTAAATTATTTTCCCCATTTAACCTAGATATTCTTTTCTTTTTCCATTTCAATTTGAAATTTCGTATTATCTTCTTGTCATCGGGGCATATTCTCTCTTTCTCTCTCTCTCTCTCCCTATCTATCTTTTTCTTATTTATTACTCTATGTTTAAATTTATTATTCCTCGTTTACTGTCCTTGTTTTGTCTTTTCTTTATATATTTCTGTATTTTGTGTTCCAGTTTGAGCTAACTCTGCCACTATGAAAAGTACATTGCTGAATAGTGCCATGATTGAAGTTGAAATCATGGTTTGTGCAACCTTATCAGAGTTTTCCTGCACTACTACTGTAAATGATTGCTCCCTCATTTGATCCAACTTTTTATCTTGCAAAATGCAATCATATTTGACAAATGAAAAGTTAATTTCCATTAAATGAAATTATACTGTTTTTCATCTATAGAGGGCAGCATGCAGTACAGCACTGGATGCTGTCAAGAACAAGCGAGATCAGCTGAAGAAGCCTTCCCAAGCTATGAGGAATCAATTGGTAAAATTATTAATTTAATAGTCTGTATTCACGATCTTCATCATCCCCATCATCACTATCATCATCACTATCATCATCATCGTCATCATCATCATTACCATCAATATCATTATTGTATCCCCTGGTGCCGCCGCGTCACATTCTTGTGTACGCACATCGGTCACATTTATCCACGGATTTCCTTCAAACTTTGTATGGAGGTGTATCTTGGTAAAATCTGGAAACCGATAACTTTTGTTGATGCTGCCCCCAGTGTTCCATCTTTTATAGAGTAACAGGCCATATTTTGGGGGATAGTTTGTGTAGGCACTAGCTGTCACATTTCTCAACGGATTTCTTTCAAACTTTGTATGGAGGTGTATCTTGGTAAAATCTAGAAACCGATAGATTTTGGTGATGCAGCCCCCAGTGTTGCGTCTTTTATAGGGTCAAAGGTCATATTTTGATAGATGTCTTGTGCGCTATGGCGGTCACATTTCTCAAAGGATTTTGTTCAAATTTTGCATGCAGGTGACTCTTGGTGTAATCTAAAAACCTATAGGCCCGAATTCACAAAGGTGGTTTCAGTCAAATCCATGGTTTCAACAGTGGTTTGAAACCATGGATTAGACCACGGTTTCACTTTTGCGATTCACAAAGGTGGTTTCAAGTGAATCCATGGTTTCACCCACGGATTTTACGTCATCATTTTGAGTCAACTGTTTGGGGTGGTCTGAAACCGTGGATTCAGGTGAAACCACGGTTTTAACCAATCAGAGTGCAGCATTTAGGCTGGAGACATCATCATCATCAACCGGCCGGCTGATCATCGATCGTGAACGCTGCGGAAAGAAATTTTCTCGCAACAAAAATTGAGGAGCTAGCATACTTTCCCGAGCCCAAGCTGGAAGGAAATCGTAAGTAATTTACCGATTCCGAGTGATATCTAGTTTAGAAATTTCTTTTCTTCTTATCTGTACGTATCGTGTTGCGCAGAAAAGTAAAAATTACTTCATAAAAGCATGCTGTTTGGAGCCTAGCGCCAGTGTGCAGCTGGTGGAGAAAAAACAATCGCACTCTGGTTAATTCTTTAGTCCCGGGCGTGTATTTTGGTGTCCCTGATCACAACAAACAAAGACGAGTCTGAGAGTGAGACTGAAGAAAGTCGAGGTCAGCCTCATCAGGTAACCTGGCATTCTTGTAAATAGGCCTCGACTATTTAGTAGTATCCAGCATGTATTATTTTGTATGGATTTTCATCAAAATTTCACCATTATTGGGGAGTCGATGAACAAGACATTGCACTTTTTACTTGGTTTGCTAAAATAGTAATTAAAAATCAACGCCCACGCACGTGACGTAGGCCTAGGCTTAGTCTATTTAATCCAATTCCAGAGTCCGACTCAAGGCCAGTTAAGTTAGGCTAATCTATGATTATGAATGAATGATTCAAAAATTAGGTGGTCAGCAACATGTCAATGTCCAGACTCTGCTCGAGATCCTGATTTAAAAGCGTGGCATTCTCGTGAAATAAGCCACCCCGCATTCACTTTGTACATGCAGTTTATTGCGTGTAATTGCCTATGAGGGTTCACATCCTCCATTGACTTTACACGGCAGTGTGTATGTACACACTCGATGACCGGTGGCTTATTTCACGAGAAGGCCAAAAGCAAGATCTATTCAAATTTCAATCTTTCACCAAAATTGATTTTGAGTAAAATGAGACCAAGGGAACTATAAATATTAATAAATTAATCTTTGAGTCTGATGTCATAAACTAAAGCTAGAATCTGACTAAGATGTACATTGTAGAGCATGATGTAGGAATCTCAATTTTTGCGAACTTGTATACCCATCTGTAATGTCATGAATGCATACCATTACATTACAGGAAGGTTCACAAAAATTTAGATTATTACAGCTTCAGGATGCATCAATGCACATATAAAGCAGAGCGAAGCATAAAGGCAGGTTAAGAAGCACACATTAGATGGGAGGGACTGTAATGAGCAACAATATCGGAGACGGTATGATATCAAGGTTCCATTGATCCCACTCATAGGCCCAAACTTATGCGGGACTAGCAAACATTCACTGTTTCAGCAGTCAAAGTCATATTGTGATCTTCCCTCTAATTCTAAATTTCTAACACCATTTTCCATACAGACAGCTGCCAGACCACAACGAGGTCTTGTAGACCGGAGGAATCCATTTGAATTGTATGACGACACTGCATTCTGCCTCATTAACATGCTGGAAGGGGATGAGGAGGAAGGAAAAAGTCCACTACATGTGATCTTGCAGGTATTGGCCTCTCTCTTTTGTACACAGAATTTCACATTTTCTTCATTTTCAAGAAAATTTGAAATTCTTTTGAATTGTTATTTGAGTATGACATGACTTCATCAATTCTGAAAGCAATTTGGAAAGAATTGTTGATTCCTAATTTGAAATTTCATATTAATCATTTTTTAAAAATGTATACACAAAATGAATGGAGAGTTGTCCACGATGACATCACAGATGCTGGCAAAGTTGCCAACTCAAGGATCCCCATGATAGGGATTTACTCTAACTTTAAAAAGTCATAACTATTGAATGGATTGTCCGATTTTGCTCCAACTTTCACTATTTACTCTTCTTGGTCATCCCCATTCGCTTATAGCATACTGATGCCTGGGTTTCATTCCCCTTTAATTTTGTTGTAGCTTATAATTATTAAATCACAAATTGATTACATTTTTTCTGCAAAATTTTGATCTTTTTTTGCTTACTTTGTATATAATATATTTCTCTTTTTTTTCATAAATTAAAATTTTTTCTGATAAAATATTTTTCAGCCCACTATCTGTTGATACGTTGTCATTTACAGGGTCATTCCATAGGATGCTTGGTCACTGTGATTGGGCATCAATAACACAATCATCTGTTTGCAGAGACCAAAATGAGGCTTCCAAAGCTAACGCAAGGAGGAGAAAATCATGGCGTTCCCAACTATGAGAGAAGAGGTTGAATCCACCAACCAACGGACTAGGGTTAAAGTACAGTAACATTGTTAGAAGAACGCAGTTACAAACTCGTTATAACAACGTTATCTCTCTGGTCCTACATCTTTGTAATATACTTTTTAAAACCCTAATATAGCAAAGCTTTGATATTTCCTTAATCCAGAAGAGCAGTGGTGTAAAAGGGAGGTGGGGGGGGGGGGGG
The DNA here is from genome assembly GCA_025617745.1 of Heliocidaris erythrogramma. Lineage (NCBI taxonomy): Eukaryota > Metazoa > Echinodermata > Echinoidea > Camarodonta > Echinometridae > Heliocidaris > Heliocidaris erythrogramma. Next base: position 40,386,236 of record CM046856.1, on the reverse strand, counting down.
GGGGGGGGGGGGGGGGAGGGGCATAGGAGGCACATGCTTACCATTGCCTTGAAAAAAATATACACACATACAAAACCCTCTTGTTTCCGCTTGTAGTCGTCTCCTCCCCCCCCCCCCCCCCCCCCCTCCGAAAAAAAAGTACAGAGGAGTTTGTTGTAGTTGTAGGTTTGCCTGTAGTTACATACATAATTATGTTTCTTTGACATATATGTGAATTGCAGTGTATCATAGTCAGATTTGTATTGAATATTTTGATTCATAATCAATTAATCATAATATCAAAATTTTAATATTTTCGGAAATTTTGTTAAAAAATATATTGGAATAAGAAGAGAAATTCCCATTGTGTACAATCCTATATAGGGTCTCCTGAATTCAGATATTTAGATGAAAACTGCACATTGTCTTGATCGTGCAAAAATTGAGAAGAAAATAAAAAGTACATGTAGATAACGAATTTTTTGCAAGATTGAAAACTAAACTAAATTATTTTTGAAGAAGTTGATTTCCAGAACTAAATTATCTTTCAGTGTATTGTACATTCTTATTATAATTTCATATTAAGTGAAATCTGGGAAATAGACCTGTTTACTAAGTGATTCAAATTTTATGCATACTTTTGAAACGAAGGTTGTTCTTGACAATCTGAAAGCTTGCCAGAGGCTTGCCGGACATAGCAACAAGTAATGTATGAAAGCTGGATTCCAAGTATTGTAGTTCATTCATTAAAAACAGGTTAATGGAATACCTTGTTACTAGGTCCCCAGGAAAGAAATATCCATAAATTTGAATCACTTAGTAAAAAAGGTCTATTGTCTTTTTAAATACCTGTATTATGTTCACCTCAAAATGTGAGTCATAAATATTACATGAATTCATAATCATAGTATCGTTTATAAATGAAATATTTCTTAAAGCCTCTAAGAACTGTAATACTCTAAATAGATTTACAATAGACTTTTATGCAGGGGCGGATCCAGGATTGAGTATAAGAGGGGGCACACAAATGAAGGTTTGTCAACTTTTGGAAAAGGTAGACCCGTATTTTTTTGGTCTCAGCAGCTTTTCGAAAAGTCGCTCAATATGGGGGGGGGGGGGTTGGCAAAAAAAAAATTTCGCCAGACCTTCAAAATTCGCTCAGTGGGGGGGGGGGGTTATGGGGGTCAAGTTCCCCTCCATAATTCCTTGACAAGCAAAAAAAAAAGTCTTCATTCTAAAAGGTGGGAGAAAATGACGGATCGTCTATGGTCGAAATGCATAGTTTTCTTCCAAAAGGGGGGGGGGGCACGGCCTGGAAGTGCCCCCCTGGATCCGCCAATGTTTTATGTACATAGGTAGTCATATTATTTATTCCATGAATCAATGCATAACTTATTTAACCTTTAACTATTAATGGAAAATATATGTAAATAAATGTTTTTAATGTATTTTATGTTACAGAAATATGACAAATATGTAATATTAAATTGATGAAAATAAGTTACTCTATAACAACTTTACATTTTATACTATACTTTGTATCGTAAAGGCCTCACATTGGTAGTCATGTTACTTTCTGGCAAGATGTGAATGATGTCATGGTATTTTGTGTTTGGTGTTGATGTTGAGGCAATGTAAATATGCTTGATAAAGAATCTAATGGGGGATATCGCACTAACTTGCTAAAGAAATTGTTAATTGATGTTGATAATGATCTTGGGAGGCTATGATTGAAGATGGCACCATGTTGGATTTGTTGATATGCTTTCCTCTTGTGAGATCATGGTGTAAGATGGGGGGGCTTTGTGCAGATGTTTGTGGGTGTGCGCATGTAATCATTACCAACCATTTTACTTTCCCATCCTATTGCATAAAAGATTCTCAATGAAAAAAGTCTTAAAATGTCACTGGCAAAATCAGGGGCTGATGCAGGGTTGACCAGTAGGGGTGGGGGCCACGATTCTGACAGAAATCTCACGTGACGAGGAAAATAAAGGGTCCCCGCTATTTATGGAGCAGTGTTTCTTCCAAAATTCTCTGACAAGCAAAAAAGGGGGTCCTCACTCCAATCACACCCCCTTGAAAATAAGAGGGTGCGCCGACTTTGTTTAAAACAGTTTTCTATTGTCTTTTTCCAAAATGTTCAAATGGGGGGGGGGGGGGTGGGCGCCCCCTCCCATAATTATATATATATGATGGGCCTACCGTACTGTTGAAAAAAAATGAATTCCTGAATCTACAATTTACAATAATCCTCAGAACAATAAAGCCCCAATCCTTGCAAATACATGAATCGACTTAAATATTTGTCTCTGAATTAAATTCAAAAATTGAGAATAAACTATGTCATATACTGTACATGTGAAATACGATAAATTCAAAGAAAATTTACATTTCACTTTTAGTTTTGTAGACATGTGTGATCTTTAAATAAGACACCGTGTAGATGCCCAGAGTTGGCCATTAGCGTCTTATTCATACTATTACATACTATGTCATTTTCGTCCTTAAACAGTTTTTGAAAAACAAATTTTCAAATAGAGCACACCTGAATATAAATGATTTGATTGCAGGCGAGTCGGACCCTCCAGATCCAGCTCGTACACTATCGCGGTCTACGTCTCTGCAATTAATAGCAGGCTACCTGTTGAATGAAGTAACTGGGCTAGCTGTGCGCGCGGACCGGACAACAACGCGTCGATCAATATGGCGCTTGTTACTACTCGGGAGAGACAGGCGCAGGAAGGATCATGCAAAATACGCCCTGCGCCCATGCGATACACGTCCTTGTTTATTCCAAAAAACACGACAATAAATTGTAAAGGAAAACTCGGTATACTGGTTGGATCAATCTTACTGAGCATGCTCAGTGCAGTGCAAAAAGGGGAAATCCCTACCACCAGTTGCAACCGGCGTTTCAAACCGTGGTTTCAACAGTGGGTCTGCTTGAAACCGTGGATTTTTGAGTCCACTGTTTGTGAATCACAGACTCGGTGAATCCGTGGTTTTGGGTGAAACCGTGGTTTCAAAAATCCATGGATTCCTTTGTGAATTCGGGCCATAGTGTCTGGAATGAAAATGATGCTGCCACCAGTGTCCCATCTTTTATAGGGTCAAAGGTCTTACTTCAGGGCATGGCGTGAGTTCACTCTGCAGGCCACATTTCTTGATGGATTGCTTTCAAATTTTCCATGGAGATGTGACTTGGTATAATCTTTACTTTTTGGTGGTGCTGCCCTCATTGTTCCGTCCTATATAGGGTCAAAGGTCATTTGTCCATTTCTTGCACTCTTCTGCATTTCTTGACAGATTTCTTTCAAATTTTGTATGGAAGTGTATCTTGGTAAAATCTACACATCTTTAGTGTTTGCTGATGCTGCCCCCAGTGTCCCGCTTTTTATAGGGTCAAATGTCGTATTTTGGTTGCATGCATGTTGGAGGACACATTTGTTGACTGATTTCTTTCAGATTTTGTATGGAGGTCCATCATAGATTACTCTAGATACTCTACAGTTTTTGGTGATGTTGCCCTCAGTGTTTCGTCTTTCATAGGGTCAAAGGTCATATTTTAGTGGATATCTTGTGTGCGCTCTGAGATCACATTTCTTGACAGATTTCTTTCGAATTTTGCATTATACTCTATCTACACACATTGTTTCAGTGATGCTGGTCCTAGTGTTGACAATAGTCCGGGCCACTGGCGGCAATCTCTACGCCATCCTTCGATTTGCTGCCAGTGCCGGGGGATACATTTCGAATTGCGCGGCAATGGACATTTCTAGTTATTATTAGCTTCATCATGATCATCCCCTATTACCGCAGTCATCATCGCCACTACTTTTATTGCAATACTGGCATCATCATTACCATCATCACCATAACTCGTTCTTAGCCCTTACTATAACAACAACCCTATTCCTTCGTTTACTAACCCTATTCCTATTAACATATCTGAATTCTGGACACTCAAACTCTGTGTGTCAACTTGCTGGGATTGTACGTCACATCGATTTTCTGGTATAGCTTAAAAACTATGCACTGTCTGATATTCAAAATCTAAAAAAACATAGAAATATATCTATTCTGAAGGTATGGAAAGTTTCGACCCACTCCAATTAGTACTTCACAGTGCAAGCTAGGGAGTTTTGACTCAACCTTTTGTGCAACAAACAATAGGACACAGATTAGGCGCTCTTAAATGGTCACTCTTCTTTAGAGCCCTTGTCTCTATTGTTTTGGTCATTAGACTGTCTAATACATTGACATTCTCATTGTAATTTATAAGGGTTTGCTTAGTCCATACAAGACAAGTTATATATCATTTTAAAGCTTAGAATCTAAGCTTTCAAACTCTGTTGAAATTTTAAAAACACAAATTTCCGACTTATTGGTCATTTTGTGGAGGGTCACATATTATACATAGTAGGCTGGATATAATGTTTGTACTTTTGATGTTAGGATTCAGAAGGAAGGAATGAATGAGCAAAAACATTGCTTTGCTTTTAAATTGACAATTTTGTTAACAATGTGCTTTTGTTTATTTAGGTTGATTTATACAAAGGAGCCTCAGACAAGAATCCGTTTGCAGCAGCCAACACGTCTAATCTCTTTGGGAACAGTGTTCCTTCCCTTACTGACATCTTTGGAGCAAAGTAAGAATGCCAATACAACCCAGCCTTTGACTATCAATATTATTCTTTGTTCTCATTACAATTAAAGAGATACGCCACCAGGCGGACGTGGGGATAGAAAGAATTGCATAAGCCCCATTCGCTCGTACACAAAGTTTGTGCGTCGAACGCGTCCGTTGGACTACTGGGATTAAAATTGCACGAAACCGACCGAATCTCGCACGAGAGCTCGAGCTCAGGCGGAGCATGCATGTTGTGCGGCGACCAGGCTATCCGGAGTTTGCGCCCCGCGGGGCAAAGGCATCAGGTAACGATCGGGATCAGGTAACAATCACTGTGCCCTCTCGCAGAATAAAAACGTCCACAATTTGCGGTTGAGTATCCCTTTAATGTAAAGAATGAATTCTTAATAATTTTCATAGCAGTTGTGGAATATCTGTTCTTATATCCTGCAAGAAAGGATTGGGACATTATGAGTGTAATTCAGATATTGTAAGAATGTGTGAGTGGGAACTCTGTGCAACCTTTCACTGAATAGACTGCTGTAATTTTGGAAATGCTAGAGTTTTGCATTGTGCTACTGATATGGTGGCAAAGTTCAGAATATCACTTGTGTTTTCTGTCATGAAGGCTGCTTCAAGTGTATTCTGTCAAAAAGAGATGCATTGCAGTGACTGCTGGAAAAAATATTAACACGTTTCCAAGACCTTCCAACAGTAGAAAAAAACTGCATTTTGAATAAAAATGATCTAAAAACAACCCCTAAAATATCTAAAATATCAGAAATTTGTTGCATATGTTAAAGGTGTACAATATCATTCTATCAACAAAAATTTGGGATTTAGTTCATTTCCTATCTTTGATGATATTGCACCTGCTTTGTACTGTAATCAATCTCCAATTCTGAATAACATTCTTGCAGGTGCAGTTGTGGCTAGCAGAAGATTAAAAATGAGCCACCCATAAGAGTGAGAATATCTGAATTTTAGACTTTAGTTTGGCTTTGAATGAGTTGAACAGATGTAGATTCTCTGATTACCGTGGGGGCATATGTACCCGTCTGCAAATGTTTTGGTTAGAAACAAGTACTTATACCAGACTTTGTCATAGGACGTACAGATGATATTGATGTGGATAGTCTTGTCGATACACATTCCCTTTCCCATCGGGTTTGGTACTGTTCGGTTTCTGTGGCAAGTTTTTGGTAGATTGATGTTGATCGATATTTCTCAAGTCTGTATTGCCTCCTGTTTTCCTTGTAGCCTTGCCAACATCAAAGTGGCACCAGGTGCTAACTCAAGTACAGGAACAGTGTTTGGTAACCTGTCATCAGCGACCACAGGCAGCTCCGTCATAGGTGGTCCTCCTGCACCTTCTGGAAGCTCGACAAGCACTACAGTCCAAAGTGGCACATCACCCTGCAACAGAACTCAGAGCACCGGCCAGGTTGCCTTTGGCAATATGGTCGGAAAGTCAGATACAGTGACGCCCACCTGTGGTTCGGCTTCAACCAGTGGTGCTAGTTCATCGTTGGTCTTTGGATCTGGGTCGCAAAGTTCCGTCGGATCCAGTGCGGGGTTGTATGGAAAAGGATCTACCTTTCCTGTGTTAGATCCTCAGCAAGCTAAGGCCGAATCTAGGACATACACACTTTTGGCATCGCTGACTCCTGAGGAAAAACAACAGTTTGAGGCACCTGTTTTCACGCTGGGGAAAGTGCCCACACGACCTCCACCTGTTGAATTAGTGAAGTAGCATAAAGAGAGGAGAAGTGCAAGAACACAACAGCGTTTCCAATGGCAAAAATACAGTAGGAATTGTTGCTGACGTTTCATGCTAACAGAGAGAGAGAGGAAGAGAGGGAAGGAAGGAAGGAAGGAAGAAATCATATGATTTATCATTTCCAGTACCTAAATGGGTACCGGCAGTAATTAATTCCTTGAAATCGGTAGCCTAGCTAGATCCGGGGCAATATTGGAGCGCCTTGAGCACCATTCATGGTGGATATGAGTAGTCCTTTTTTCAATTCATATTGATTCAAGAGAAGAGCAATTCAGGATGTTATTTCTGGGAGGTGTTTCATAAAGCTGTTTGTAAGTTACGCACAAATTTACGCATGACTGGTGATCAGTTCTTGTGCTAAATGATTGAGTCTGATTAGTATAGCACCCAAGAACATGTTCCAGTCGTTCGTAAAAAGTCATTCGTAACTTTACGAACAGCTTTATGAAACACCCCCCAGATCTCCAAAGATATTTTGCTGATGTAGTGAGTGTGGCCTTCATGGTGACAAATATGGTTCTCCAGAAACATTAGGGACTTTTAGAAGCAGTGGACTAGTACTTCGTCCCAGGCGACTAATTTGCGCATGTCAACGTCGTCGACTGCCCATGTTGACTACAGTTCTGATCATTTTAGATTTCACTCGACGTGTACGTACCGTCGACGTCAACCGGAAGTACACACTCAACGGATGAGCATACACTATGAACATGACGAACAAAGAAGCGGACAATTTATGCAGCTCTCATTGTACCCTTCACAATTGCACGGGTTAACAAGAGAACATCCATTCATTGCTATTGATATCCTGTAAAAATATGTGGAACAGGTGTCACATAAAAGCAGTGAAGGGATGTCCTTTTGTCTAGAGCTATTGTGGAGGGTACAATGAGGAGCTGCTGCGTAAATTGTCCGCTCTCTTTGTCATCGTGTTCATAGTGATAATAGTTGAGCTGTTCTGATGACGTCATATACGTGAACCTCGTCGAAGATTTCGGAGCACCGCAAAAACGAAGTGAACACGTTCTCGATTTTGCAAGTCAGGGAGGAGGACAGGGAGAGGGCGAATGGCGCATGCGCAGGGGCGTAGAATGATGTCCTTGCGTACAAGTCGACTAAGTGGACGTGCAATTCTAAAAGTCCCTATTGTTTCATTAACCAGTCTTGAAAGGTACTCTTTAATGATTTCACATGGGCATGAAAGTAGTTGAATTGTTTATTAATTTGGCTTAAAACATGAGTGACAAGAACCCTCAAAATTTTAAGAAATGTTTATGAACCTTTATAGCTTGTCATGTGATATTAATTGCAAGGATTGCAATTTGCGTATTTTCACTCCAGGTCATTTTTATGCCTCCGCCCACCGAAGGTGGGTGCCGGAGGCATTATGTTTTCGGGTTGTGTGTCCGTCCGTCCCACTTCTCGTTACCGCGATATCTGAAGAATCATTTGAGGTAGGAACCTCAAACTTGGTACTAGTATGTATCCCCATACGAAGATGAACTGATTAGATTTTGGGATAAGGAGGTCACAGAGGTCAATTTACATGAAATTACATGAAATTCTTGGTTTTTAGCACCATTATCGCGATTTCTGAAGAACTGTTTGAGGTAAGAACTTCAAACTTGGTACCAGTATGTATCCCCATAGAAAGAGGAACTGATTAGATTTTGGGGTAGGTAGGTCACAGAGGTCACAGAGGTCAATTTACATGAAATTACATGGAATTACTGGTTTTTAGCACCGTTACCGCGATATCTCAAGAACTATGTGAGGTGAGAACTTCAAACTTGGTACTAGTATGTATCCCCATACGAAGATGAACTGATTAGATTTTGGGATAAGGAGGTCACAGAGGTCAATTTACATGAAATTACATGAAATTCTTGGTTTTTAGCACCATTACCGCGATTTCTGAAGAACTGTTTGAGGTAAGAACTTCAAACTTGGTACCAGTATGTATGTATCCCCATAGAAAGAGGAACTGATTAGATTTTGGGGTAGGTAGGTCACAGAGGTCAATTTGCATGAAATGTCTAGGTTTAAGATATTAAACATCCATGGGTTTTAAGTAGGTTAAAATCCATCTTGTTATTCTGGTTATCAAATATTTCTAGAACAGTTTGAGCCATCAACTGAATTTAGGCAGAGGCATATATAGGAGACGCAGTCACATTCATCTTGTTAATGGTTATATTGAACCATCAGTACTGATATCCTAACACTACGCGGATTGATGGCGCAACAAAATGGCAGCGGCACCATTCTCAACGAAGGAAAACTATTTTGTATTAAAAATTTTGAAATTATGAAATAATGAATATTGTAAAATTACATAAGTAGTCAGTTAATTCTAAAAGCAATCCTTATTTGATCCCAAGTGCGGTGAGAAACCTCACAGAAATGGATAGCCTTGATTGCAACACTATCCGGATTGGAGAGCGAAGCGTACATGGCAAACTGCCACATTTTTGCTCATTGGCTCAGATTAGCTATGAGGTTTGATGACTTTTACATTGCAACTGTTGATTTAGAGCTCATCCTGATTAATAATGTGGGGAGGGTGGAATGCCCCCCGATATCTCGACTGTTGACCGCGCGATCGTGCCATATTTCTTTGTTGTTTTTACCTTATGTTTTTTTATTGTTTTTTTGGATGAAATTTGTCGGGGACACTGTTGCGAACATAAACAGCATAAAATAAATTAATTTCAATCAGCTAATGTAAAAATATTTATAGATTTCTAAATTTTGGCTGAAAACACATTTTGTATTTAAATTGTACATGAAATCACGTTTTTGAGCAATTTTCGGTCTGACGTGCAAGTACGAAATGTTGCGTAACTTTGGAACCGCATGCCTGGACATCGCGAATTTGGTCTCAAAAGATGCGTGAGATTCAAAAGAAAAAAGTCATGAAATGCCGCAGCAACTGCTTTGTGCGTTGCGGACATATCGCTAGAAACGTCTCGGGGGGTGGATTCCACCCCCGGGCCCTTTTAGGGTTAACTGGGTCTTTTACTATGGAAAATCTAACATATTTATAGAATATATACCCCCCCCCAAAAAAAGTAGGTTTTTTATTCACTCATTCAGCCCCATTATAAAGTGTTAGTAGTTCCTCATTTTGATGTATCAAACATTAGACCAATTATTCTGAGATTTCTTTTATCTTTATTTTAGTGAAAAGATTTTAATTGTCATAAGAACTTTTAAATTGCAACATTTCATTGCTGTTTGCGCAGATGAATTCCGCTTACACAGCCACTTTTGCGAAGTCATTAATCATTGATTCGCCATAAGCGTACATTTTGTTATGACAACGAATATTATTTTATTTCATAATTCTCGTAACGAGAATACATGAGAGCCCGCCCGCAACGCTCACATTTCAATACGTTCGTCGCGCTTACAACATGTTTCATACTTTTTACTACGTTGCAAAAATCTGATGATATTTTCGCAATCCTACGGCTTCCGGCAAAGAATTACATCGGTACCGTATGTAGGAAGGTTTCTGACATTTTTGAAGTGTTTTTTGTTCTACGATGGACAAAATTATGGACTCTAATAGCAAAGTTGAGATCCATTCCTCTGCTCGGTGTCAGCCGGGCCCCGGGAGGTCGCCATCGGAACCTCCAGTCTCGCAGCCGGCCAGTAACCCACGGGCGGCGGGGGGCATAATGCCTATCGTACCCAGGGTTTCTCCCCTGTCGAGCAAGGCCAAGCCGAGCTCAGGGATTGCTGTGGGGACTTCTAAATCTAGTAGCAAGGCAAAGCCGAGCGGAAAAGAGAAAACTAAATCAACGTCTAAGACGAAAACCAATAAACCCTCATCTAGTAAGGCTAAGCCGAACTGTGAGGATGATGTAATGAGCAAGGCAAAGCCGAACTCTGACTCAAAACCGAAGTCTGTTGATTCTCGCATTGATAAGCTTTAAAGCATGCTCTCCGTGTTAATGGAGAGACTTCCCCCGGCCCCGGCCTCACAAAATATCTCCCCTCCGGTTGCCACAACCTCGGACCCCCTCTCGGTAGGGAAATTAAGCTCGGGAGAAGGCTTTCTGACCGATGACTTCTACGAAGGGAGTGATTCGCCTGGCAGCGAAATTCTTTATGATATCGACGATGTCGGAAGCATGGCCGTGGGAAGATCTACCACCAGTGCATGTACTGAAAATATGCCTACTACTGCCGGCAGGGAACAAGATTCTATTCCCATGATCGCTGCAAAATTTGCAATGCCCACAGGGATTGGTAGCCCCTTACATGAAGACATAGCCAAATCTATGACTTATATGATGAGCAACAAACTGGAAGAAAAATCCCTGGAAGGGGCAGCTGAGAAATATCTATCCCCCTCAAACTGTGAGTTGCTTGACACTCCAAGAGTGAACACCATGATTTGGGAGAACTTGCATTCAGCAACAAGAAACAGGGATTTGAAACTTCAGTACATCCAGAAATCCTTATCAAAAGGCTTATGTGCGTTTGCACGGACTCTAGATCCGGCTTTTATGACCGAGGAGCAGCATGATGCATTGGCGCTGCTGTGTAATGCCAATTACGGCTTGAATTCCATGCGGAAGAATTTAATGAAGCCAGATCTGAACCCCCTCTTTCATCATTTGTGCCGGCCTACTCACCCTGTAACCAAACACTTGTTTGGCAAAGATCTTGGGCGCCATGTCAAAGAACTACAAGAACAGCGTAAAGCCACGGCAGGCGTTATGAGAAACCAGCCTAGGCAAGACGAGCAACAACGCTCATATCACCCTTATCGCAGGGATACAGACTATGCTAAGCATACCATGAAACAAGCTGGCTGGTTCTCCAGTCGAGGTCTGGGAACTCAGAGCGTCCTTTTTTAGGGCAACATCAGACCTTCAAGAAAGGGAAATCAAAACAACAGGCACCACACACCTACACGCCCACAGCAGCCAACAAGGACAGAAAACCCTACTATCGCAAGAGGTAGTCCCTGAAAATGCAAATTCAGGCCCCAGCACTCAAGAGGTAAGTGCTTTTAACGAATTTCCTGATACGGTCGGAGGTCGACTGAAGCCATATTTAGAGAAGTGGTGCACAATTACTTCAGATCCATTCATTCTTCAAGCTATTCAAGGCTATAAACTGGAATTTGACCCAGTCAGATTTCCCCCCAGACAAGATAAACCCCTCCATACTTACAAGCGAAATGCTATGGAAATTAATTTGATTCATGAGGAGTTGAATAGTCTAGAGAATAAAAACGTCATTGAGCGATGCTCACACGTCATTGGGGAATTCATTTCACACATTTTCGCACGGCCCAAAAAGAATGGTGGAGTAAGGCTTATTCTGGATTTGTCTAAACTTAATAAATACATTGCCTATCACCATTTCAAAATGGATAACATTTCCACTGCTATCTCTCTCCTGTCTGAGGGAGACTTCATGGCCTCAGTCGACCTACGTGATGCATATTACACAGTCCCCATACATACAGATTCTAGAAAGTACCTCCGATTTGTGTGGCAGGGACAGCTTTGGCAATTCAAAGCCCTGCCAAATGGTCTTACCTCTGCTCCCAGGCTATTTACTAAACTTCTCAAACCTGTGTTTGCCTCTCTTAGACAATCGAAGCACAAAGTTGTTGGTTATTTGGATGACACTATAATCATTGGAAAGACGAAGGCTGAGACGCAAGAATCTGTGTCAGCTACTACAAAGTTACTGAGTAGCCTGGGATTCATAATTCATCCCTTGAACCAACTCAGGGAATCGGATTTCTTGGATTCAGACAATAACAATTGCAATCACGCTGCCTGATAACAAAGGGAAAGACTTAAGAGAGGCATGCATTGGATTGCTAAAGAAGAAAGTCCCGTCCATAAGAGAAGTACCAAAGATAATTAGGAAAATAGTGGCATCTTTTCCAGCCTCGCAGTATGGGCCGCTGCATTACAGGGCACTAGAGAAAGACAAAATAGCAGCTTTAAAGTACAATAGAGGACACTTTGACAGACCCATGGTACTTTCATTTAGGGCTAAAGATGATTTGAACTGGTGGGCTACAAACGCTACTTCAGTCAAGTGCCCTATGCACCATGGGAAATTTACAATGGAACTACGCACAGATGCCAGCGGAAAAGGCTGGGGTGCTACGGATCTTAAGTCACAAACAGGGGGCAGGTGGAATAGCCATGAATTATCCAGGGCTCACAACAATGAAATAAATTATCTTGAGACCCTTGCAGCAGGCTTCGGTTTGCAAGCATACTGTTCAAATTTGAGAGATGCACATGTTCTAATCAGGCTTGATAACATGACAGCAACCTCGTACCTCAATAAGATGGGAGGTATTAGATCGCCCTCATGCAATGAACTGGCCATACAAATTTGGGAGTGGTGTAAGGATAGAAATATTTGGATAATGGCTGCTCATCTCCCAGGTACTCAAAATATTGAAGCAGACTGTATGTCTCGGAAATTTAATGACAACTTTGAATGGATGCTTAATAGGACTTCCTTTCAGTCAATAGTGAGTAGATATGGCCTGACAGAGGTAGATTTGTTCGCAACTAGGCTCAATGCTCAGATACCAAGATATATTTCATGGATGCCTGACCCCCCATGCCTGGGCGGTGGATGCATTCACATTAGACTGGGGTACTCTGTATTTCTATGCATTTCCGCCTTTCAACCTCATTTCTAAATGCCTCCAGAAAATTAAGGTAGACAAAGCGCAAGGGTTATTGGTCGTTCCTAACTGGCCTACACAAGCCTGGTTCCCCATTCTGGAGGATCTATTGCTCGAAGAACCCATGCTTTTGCCATGGAATAATTCTCTTCTCAGCCAGTGTCTGGCACTCCTCATCCTCTCACTAATCTTCATCTCCTTTGTTGCAGGCTTGGCGCACACACTGCAATCTACATGGATTAACAAAGAGAACAACTGACATCATTGGTGCATCATGGAGAGAATCAACAAAGAAACAGTATAACATTTACATCACCAAGTGGAAAGATTTCTGCAAACGACAAGAGCTTCCATGGATGCATGCAAAAGCTAAGGATATTTTAGAATTCCTGAGTGATCTTTTTTACAGACAAAATGCGAGTTATAGCACTATCAATACAGCAAGGAGTGCCTTGGCATCAATCATGATTTTGGATGATAGCAACTATACGATTGGATCTCATCCTCTTATAAGCAAATACATGAAAGGTGTTTTCCAGCTTAGAACTCCGACCCCATGCTATGCACAGGTATGGGATGTCAGCATTGTATTGGACTACCTTCGCCTCGAGTCGCCAAATGACAAACTTCCTTTGTGCAAATTGACTCAAAAGTTGAGCATGTTACTTGCGCTTACTTCAGCGCAAAGAGTACAAACCCTTCAAAACCTGAGTTTGGACAAGATGTGGTTGAAGGCGGACTCTGTAGAATTCCTGGTTGATGGCCTACTTAAGCAGAGTAAACCAGGAAATGTTGGTATAGTAGTGAACATAGCAGCATTTCCAGAGGATGAACGACTGTGTGGTGTACGCTGTGTTGAACAATATGTTAATTCGACAAAGGAAATTAGGAAGTCGGAAAGACATGTTTTCATTTTGTATCGAAACCCGCACAAAAGAGCAACCTCACAAACAATTTTGAGATGGATCAGAGTTGTGATGAAATCATCTGGCATAGATACGGACCAGTATAAATCTCACTCTACAAGAGCAGCATCCACTTCACGTGCCAATGGATGATATTCTCAAACAAGCCGGTTGGGCCAATGAGAAAACTTTTGAAAAATTTTACAACAAACCAGTGAAGGTGGCACATTCTACTTTCACACAAGCAGTTCTACATCACTAATTATGATGTTTCCTACTAGGAACAGGTTAGTTCTACCTGATTTGTGTTGACAAATTGTCGCATGTGACTACTGAGCTTTGAAGTCTCATGTATTCTCGTTACGAGAATTATGAAATAAAATAGTAGGATTAAACGAGAACTTACCGTTTGATCCTTATTTGATGAGTAATTGGAGGTTAGAGAATACATGCCCTCGTCTCCCTCCCTTACTCAGGATCTTTAGGTAATTCTCGTGAATCCTATTTTATTTAATTGATGGTCATCAGTAGTCACAGTTGCTTTGAAGATTGAAATGTAAGCGTTGCGGGCGGGCTCTCGTGTATTCTCTAACCTCCAATTACTCATAAAATAAGGATCAGACTTCAAACGGTAAGTTCTCGTTGAATCCTACTATTTCACTAAAATCAGGATAAAATAAATCTTAGAATACCACACCTGCATTTTATAAATGAGCCTCGATGCTTGGAATCTAGTTTGCATACATTAAGGCTTAGTCACAACTAAGTACAAATAAGCTGCTGCGATTTTTTTTTTTTATGCCTCCGCCACCGAAGGTGGGTGCCGGAGGCATTATGTTTTCGGGTTGTCCGTTCGTCCGTGCGTCCGTCCGTCCCACTTCTCGTTACCGCGATATCTGAAGAATCATTTGAGATAGCAACCTCAAACTTGACACTAGTATGTATCCCCATACTAAGATGAACTGATTAGATTTTTGGGTAAGTAAGTCAAAGGTCAGAGGTCACAGAGGTCAATTTACATGAAATTACATGAAATTCTGGGTTTTTAGCCACCGTTACCGCGATATCTCAAGAACTGTTTGAGGTAAGAACTTCAAACTTGGTACTAGTATGTTTCCCTATACAAAGATGAACTGATTAGATTTTGGGATAAGGAGGTCAAAGGTCAGAGGTCACAGAGGTCAATTTACATGAAATTACATGAAATTCTTGGTTGTTAGCACCGTTACCGCGATATCTCAAGAACTGTTTGAGGTGAGAACTTCAAACTTGGTACTAGTATGTATCCCCATACTAAGATGAACTGATTAGATTTTGGGGTAAGTAGGTCAAAGGTCAGAGGTCACAGAGGTCAATTTACATGAATTTACATGAAATTACATGGAATTACTGGTTTTTAGCACTGTTACCGCGATATCTCAAGAACTATCTGAGGTGAGTACTTCAAACATGGTACCAGTGAGTATGCATCCCCATAGAAAGAGGAACTGATTAGATTTTGGGGTAAGTAGGTCAAAGGTCAGAGGTCACAGAGGTCAATTTACATGAAATTACATGAAATTACATTAAATTACTGGTTTTTAGCCTCGTTATCAAATATTTCTAGAACAGTTTGAGCCATCAACTGAATTTAAGCGGAGGCATATAGGAGACGCTGTCGCATTCATCTTGTTTATATCTATTTTCATTTTGTTTACCATGTTACAATTTTATTTTATTGTGAAAAAGTGCATGTTTTTGTTTTATATGATTATGAATTTGACGGAAATAAATGAATTTCAAAACTAGAAATTTAATTCGTCACTGAAGACGAATTAGGTGATCTTTCCTCATAATATAATGATGTGATGATGATAATCATGATGACTGATGGTGATGATAATCATGATGATGATGATGGTGGTGATGATAATCATAATATAATGATGTTGATGATGTGATGATGATAATCATGATGATGACGGTGATAATGATGATTGATGGTGATGATAATCATGATAATATAATGATGATGTGATGATGATAATCATGATGATGATGGTGATGGTCGTGATGATAAACATGAAGATGATGGTGATAATGATGATAATCATGATGATCATTGATGGTGATGATAATCATGATGATGGTGGTGATGATAATCATAATGTAATGATGACGATGTGATGATGACGGTGATAATGATGATTATTGATGGTGATGATAATCATGAAGATGATGGTGGTGATGATAATCATGATAATATAATGATGATGATGTGATGATGATAATCATGATGATGATGGTGGAGATGATAATCATGATGATGATTTATGGTGATGATGGTGGTGATAATAATAATCATAATATAATGATGTGATGATGATAATCATGATGATGATGGTGATAATAATGATGATAATCATGGTGGTGATGATGGTTATGATGATAATCATAATATAATGATGATGTGATGATAATCATGGTGGTGATGATAATCATGATAATATAATGATGTGATGATGATAATCATCATGATGATGGTGATAATGATGATAGTTACGATGATAATCATGATAATATAATGATGGTGTGATGATGATGGTGATGGTGGTGATGATAAACATGATGGTGATGATGATAATCATGATGATGTGATGATGATAATGATGATAATCATAATAATCATGATGGTGATGATAATCATGATAATATGATAATCATGATGATGGTGATAATCATGATCATGATGATGATGATGATGGTTATGATGATTATCATGATTATATAATGATGATGTGATGATGATAACAGTGATGATTATGATGATGGTATAATGAACAAAGTACTGCACACTACTTTCTAATAGACATGACATGCAAATTAAGGCAGTTTATTACATGGTTTGTGATTGTTTATGTTATAATAGTCCAAGAGGATGGTAAAATGAAAGGCAAAAATAAGCACCAAAAAAAAAAAAAATTATGGACCCACCGGGGATCGAACCCGGGTCACCGGAATGAGAGGCAAGTGCTTTGACCAATATACCAAAATATTTCCCATAGAGATAACACGTAAACGAAAAACGGGATTCTCAAATCACATTTTGAAGTTTAAAATTGACAATGATCCCGACATCAGATTAAAAAAACCGAAACTTCATAGAGTATTTATCAGGCTACAACATATAAAAATCTGGAAGGAAATAGACGAAAAATAACTGAGATACTGCTCAGAGAATGATGTCATGTAGATTCATGATTCGAAAAAAAATCATCTTCCATAGACATAACACGCAAATAGGGGAAATTCTGACATGTCGTTTTTAATTGAAAATTTCACTGTGATGACGTCATCAAAATGAAAAACCGTTGTCACTGATCTTGTAGAGAATTGTCTCAGCTATAGGATATCAAAATTTGGGAGAAAATTGACCACTTATTACTGAAGTATTATGAAATGAATACAAAAATGACGTCATTTTTTCAAAATCATTTTTTTTGTTCATATGCAAATATGACGTCAGAACATGAGATCGGCAAAAATTCTGCATGAATTCAAATCTACAACTCCCAGGCTTTCAGAATATGTAAAGAAATTGGGGGGTTTCCACGCATTCTGACGAGCTATGGCGGATTTTAGATAGGCATGTTTTTACCACTTTTTACATTAGAATGCCCATTGACGCGCGCACGAATTTGAAAGTTTGACGCACGCGTGTGGCATTATGGAAGGTCGAGAAGGTCGTGACTGTAAATAGTTGGAAATCGTCAAGAATAGTGTCAGGAAGACAAACCATGCGAAAAAACGGCGTTTTTACGTTATGTACGCGCTGCGCACGTGCACAACGCGCGCACGGACGGAAAATTTTTAAATGCTTAAAATGTCCTGAACAGTACTCTAATTTGATTAAAAAGTGATTTTGAGCATTTTTAAATTTTGACGCACGCGTACGTGCGCGTCATGATGCGTGCGCGGATTTTGATGACATTTTATGTTGACCCTTGACCGGAAGTTCATGTGTGTCAAATATGGTTCATTTTTGATGACTGGTTACGAAGATATGATTGATAATGTGATTTCACAAAATGGCGCCTGGATGACGTCACGATGACCTGATGACCTTGAAAATGATTTTTGAGCTTGAACTTATATGACCTGATGACTGACGGAAACGTCATGAAAATTGACTGAAAAGTTTTTGAGATTTCGTGGAAACAAGAAAGTGGGAGAAAATAAAGAATAAAGAAAGAAAATTCTGACGAATACAATAGGTGATCTGTCACTATGACAGATCACCTAATTAATTTATTACAAAAAACAAGAGTAACAGATGATCCGTAATATTGTCAAAATGATGTGAGGATAGAATCTAATTTCTATGTTTGTTCTGTTACGCATGGATTCTCATGAAAACATCTTGCATTTTGAAGTTCTTTTTCATTTGTTCCTTTTTTATTTCTAGATAAAATGTTTTCTTATTGTTGATCAATGTTGGTTTGCTCAGACGTATAAAGTACATGTAAAAAATGATAAACTGAAAGAGAGGAATGGAGGGTGTTAGCTACTGACACTATGAACACGATGACAAAGAGAGCGGACAAAATATACAGCTCCTCATTGTACCCTCCACAATTGCTCTGGTAGACAAAAGAACATCCCTTCATTATTATTATGTAAAATAAGCAGAACAGGTGAATATGCATGTGACACCTGTTCTACATATTTTTACATAATAGCAATGAAGGGATGTTCTTTTGTCTACCAGGGCAATTGTGGAAGGTACAATGAGGAGCTGTATATTTTGTCCGCTTCTTTGTTCGCCATGCTCATAGTGTGAAGGCAAGACAGATACATAAACAAAGACAGCTTGGTCAGTATGATGGTATCATGTACAGAAACATGTTTGGTATATAGACAGTATGACAAAAAGAAGGAAACATAGCGAGAACTAGAGATATATATATACATATATATATACAGAGAGGGGGATAAACAGAAAGAAAATGATTATAGAGACCGAGGAGTGAGAGAGAGGGGGGGGGGGGGGGTAAACAGAAAGAGAATGATTATAAAGACCAAGGAATGAGAGAGAGAAGGGGGATGTAAACGGAAAGAAAATGATTATAGAGACCGAGGAGTGAGAGAATGGAGGGGGGGGGGGGGGGGGGGAGGATAAACAGAAAATGATTATAGAGATCGAGGAATGAAAGAGGGGTAAACAGAATGAAGAAATAGAGACCGCCAAAGAGAGGGGGGGTCAACAGAAAGACAATTATTATAGAGACGGAGGAGTGAGAGAGAGAGAGGGAGAAAGAGGGGTAAACAGAAAGAGAATGATTATTAAGACCAAGGAATGAGAGAGAGAAGGGGGATGTAAACGGAAAGAAAATGATTATAGAGACCGAGGAGTGAGAGAATGGAGGAGGGGGGGGGGGGGGATAAACAGAAAATGATTATAGAGATGGAGGAATGAGAGAGAGGGGTAAACAGAATGAAGAAATAGAGACCGTCAAAGAGAGGGGGGGGGGGTCAACAGAAAGAAAATTATTATAGAGACGGAGGAGTGAGAGAGAGAGAGGGAGAAAGAGGGGTAAACAGATGAAGAAATAGACACCATCAATGAATGAGAAATAGAAGGAAATGGGGGGGGGGGGGGGTGAGAGTACCAAGTGGGATAAACAGCAAGAAAATTATAACAACGACCGAGGGGAATGAGAGGGGTAAACAGATAAAGAAATCGACCCCGTCAAAGAGTGAGAGAAATACAGGGGGGTAAACAGAAAGAAAATTATTATAGAGACCGAGGAGTGGGAGAATGGAGGAGGGGGGGGGGGGGGGGGGGATAAACAGAAAATGATTATAGAGATCGAGGAATGAGAGAGAGGGGTAAACAGAATGAAGAAATAGAGACCGCCAAAGAGAGGGGGGGTCAACAGAAAGAAAATTATTATAGAGACGGAGGAGTGACAGAGAGAGAGAGGGAGAAAGAGGGGTAAACAGATGAAGAAATAGACACCATCAATGAATGAGAAATAGAGGGAAATGGGGGGGGGGGGGGGAGAGTACCAAGTAGGATAAACAGCAAGAAAATTATAACAACGACCGAGGGGAATGAGAGGGGTAAACAGATAAAGAAATCGACCCCGTCAAAGAGTGAGAGAAATACAGGGGGGTAAACAGAAAGAAAACTATTATAGAGACCGAGGAGTGGGAGAGAGAGAGTTTTTTTTTAAAGAATGTGGAATCCACATTGTTATAATTTTGTTACCAGTAAATATATACCATACAATATACAACATATATACCGATATTGCATTCAGCCCTCCATCATGACGATAAAACATTTCATTTTCCCAATAAATTTCCCAATTATCTTTTCTTTTTCTTTTTTTTTTCTTTATTTTTTTCTTTTTTTTTTTTTTTTTTTTTTTTTTTTTTGGGGGGGGGGGGGGGGGGGGGCAAAATCGCATTGCCGCTAAAGTAAAGTGTCTCTTTTTCTGATAGAGAGGGTGGGGGGGGGGGGCTGGAAAGTTTATAATCAGGTGAGAGACCTCGGCCCCTGACGAAATTGGGCCTCCTCCATGCACCTGGGAACGATTTTGTTACTGGAGGTGCTGTGAGCACAAAAAAAGATCGTCAGCAGTTTAGTGTCTCTTTTTAAGTCCAAAAATCTCTGACAAGCAAGAAAAAATGTCCTCGGCGTTTTAGGGTCTTAACTACTTTTTAGTTCACATTGGACTGTAACCTTGTCTATCTTATCAGTGTTTATGGAATATACTATTAATTGAACCAAACATATGTGTTAAGCCCGGATATAGCCCACTTAGGTGCTGACAGGGCTTTAAACCACATATCACTCACTTAACTACTTTTTAGCTACAGCACCCCAGCATCCTGAGCCTTCTAGGCGGTGCTGCAGCACCTCCGCATCCCTAGCCTCTTGTCGAGGCCCTGACGCTGTTGAAATCCTTGGCGATATGGAGGCAAAATTTCTAGCAAGCGGAGCGAGCCAGAAATTTTGCCTACATATCGCCAAGGATTTCAACAGCGCCAGGGCCTCGACAAGAGGTTACCGCATCCCGGGCTCCCAGCCCCCTGGCCTCCTCGCATAAAGTTGTTGTAGTCTAGTGGATACGTCACCGGACTGTAGATCACGAGGTACGGGACATGAATCCCAGCCCGACGCTGACGTATTTTGGCAAGACATTACTCCCCCCCCCCCCCCGGATCTCCCTTCCTTTCCCATAACTAACCTCCAACTACGGAACTGACTGCCAGTACAATTACTGTGGTAGGATCATTGATTTACCTGTTTATTACAAACACTAGTCACACTAAGACTAACATGTCGACACCAGATCGATAACACACCGACAAAAAAACCCACATAATTAAGCAAGTATCCCTAAAAGTCCATGGCTTTCGCGAGTATTGCATGGTCGAGTAAGGAGTCAGTTTGGCTGTGTGACATTGACATTTATACATAAAAAGTTTAAAAATTTTCGAACACACGTAGGCCTACACTTCTGAAGCAATCAACTGCCATCAATCTGAATAACATTTGAACGAGAGCAGAGCAAATTCATTTTTCTCTGTTTTTATTTCCCATAACCCTGAATTTCTCCGTGTAGGTATACGTGAATGAGATATTTCAATCATGTTTTCATTACGAGGAAGCCATCTCCCTCTTGGATTTTTGTTATTTGTTTCAAATCATTGACATATTTTTGAGGGGCGTGTTTCGAGCGCACATAAAACACAAATCATTGCGTATTTTGAATAGATGAACCTTTTGTAGACGTTTCCACATCTGAGACAGATGTCTCACTGCAAACACAATCGTCGTGATCACGAATGCATTTATTTATCAACCGAACGTATCTAATTCAAATTGGTTTAAAGAGCTTGAATAGAGGTCCAAAGGTTCTATGTGTTTAAGTTCCTCTATATCGTCCCACGATATTCATTCGAACCAACTTTCTGGATGATTTAGCCGCAATGACAACCTGACAGGTGCTTAAAAGTTGAAATAATATTTGAATTTTAGTCTCATAGCAACATTACAGATTGGAAAATCATTGTCACTTACGAAAATGCCAATAAGCTGTGCATTATGTCTCACTGATAATTTTCTGATTTAATAATAATAATAATAATAACTAGAATTTAATTCGTCATGACGACGAATTAGGTGGTCTGTCTTTCAATTTGTATGATCATAATCGTAATCAGGATGATCATAATAATGAGGAAATGCTAAACTGAAGATGGGAAGTCAAGAATGCCATGAATGGAGATGCTTCTTGAGGACAGGAATATAGCAAAATGTGTGAAACGGTCATTGTAAAATGATTATGGTGATGATGATAATGGTGATGATGATGAAGATGATATAATGATGGTAATAATGATTTTGATGGTATAATGATGGTGATGATATAATAATAGCGATGATGATCATGACAGTGATGATAATGATGATGATGTAAAGATTATGATGGTGATGATAATCATGATAATGAAGGGGATAATGAAGATTGATGATGTGATAATGGTGATGATTATGGTGATGGTGATTATGTAGATGATTGATGATATAATGATGATGGTGATAATGATGATAATGATGGGGATAATGGTGATTGATGATGACTGTAACGACAGTGACCTTAACCATGCCAAATATGAAAGAGAAATCACATTTCGTTATGAAGATACGACCATAAGTTGGTTTGTACAAAATGGCGCATAGATGACGTCATGATAACCTGATGAGCTTGAAAAAGATGTGGGAACTTGACCTTATTAGGACCGATGGCTGGCGAAAATTTGAAGATAATTGAGTAAACCTATTTTGAGAAATTGTGATATCAAATAGGCTAACGATATTGCAGGATAGCTTTAATACAATTCCGGGAATCAGATTTTCCATAGGGTTATACATAAACTACTGCACACTACTTTCCAAAAGACATAACACGCAAAATAAGGCAATTTAGTACATGGTTTGTGATTGTATATGATATAATAGGCGAACAAGATGGTAAAACGAAAGGCAAAAAGAAGCAAAAAAATTTTTTTTTTTAATGGCCCCACCGGGGATCGAACCTGGGTCACCGGAGTGCAGTGAGAGGCAAGTGCTTTGGCCAATATACCAAAATATTTCCCATAGAGATAACACGTAAACGAAAAACGGGATTCTCAAATTCCATTTTGTAGTGAAAAATTGGGCATGATCCCGACATCTGATCAAAAATTGGAGACCACATTTATAAAAGCTTATAGTCTCATACTAAAATCTGGAAGAAAATAGACCATAAACAACTGAGATACAGCTCAGAGAACAATGTCATGTAGATTCATGATTCGAAAAAAAATGATCTTCCATAGACATAACATGCAAACAGGGAAGATTCTGACATCTTTAATTGAAAATTTCACTGTGATGACGTCATCAAAATGATAAATGGTGACAACTGATTTTGTAGGAAATTGCCACAGCTACATCATATTAAAATCTGGGCGAAAAACGACCAATAATTACGAATTTAGAGCCAAATTTGCGTAAATGTGATGACGTCAAAACATGAAAAATGGAAATTTTTATTTCTGGCGCCATTTTGATGACGTCATAATGTTTATAAGGGTCAAATGATACATGAAATGCCATCTACGATTCATACCCTACCTGATAATGACAAAAAATTGGGGGGTCAAAGGACTATCTAACGAGCTACAGTGAATTATGTATAGGCATGTTTTTGCCCATATATGGCCTATAGTGAGGGATCGCGCCCGCGCGTGCTGCAAACTTTGACGGACGATAATTTCCTTATTAATGGTCGTAGAAAGTTTAAAAAGGTATCAAATTGCTCAGAATTTTATGTTCCATGAGAGTACACAAGAAAAAACGGCGAGTTTGGGCTCCGTCATGGTGGAATACGGAAAAATGCGCGCGCACCCTTGTGTGCGCGCAAATTTTTGAAATGCTCAAAATGACCTGAAACGTGTGCAGACTTGATCCTACGTGATTTGGAGCATTTTTAAATTTTGACGCACGTCCTGACCTCTACATGACCTGCGAGGACATGATTTGATGACCCGTCATGTGAAGTTTATGTGATGTGAATATAGTTGAATTTTGATGATCGATTTTGAAGATATAATCGATCTTGATTATTATTTGTGAATGTTTTCCCACTTTCTCACGTGATTAATCTTTTATGATAAATTTTAAATCCTAATGTACCCTTTGAAATTTGTTATTATGCCATAAACATGAAATTAATGATGTCACCATTTGGTAGGTCTTTTTTCAATATCAACGCTTGGGTACCTTTTACCTGTAAGTGTGGGCGTGTTTAGCCTTATGTCCGAGTACATTTTCGGACAGAGAAAAAAAATCATGAGAACAATGGTCCTCGGAAGCCGGACTATAGTCCTCGAACGTCGAACAATGAATTTGTGCCTTATTCCGTCGACTGTCCGAGGACGGAGGAACAATAGAGGAACAATAGAGGAACAATACTTGTCCTCGGAAGTAAAGCCATGTAAAACTGTGTGTGTGCGTGTGTGACGTGTCACAATTTTGGGAGGTGTTTTTCAGTGTCATAACTATGCTGACATGATTGATTGATTGACTACTGTTGAATGATTGGTTGTTTGTTTCATTGTGTTGGGGTTGATTGATTGATTCACAATTGATTGACTGATCGATTGATTGATCTATTGATCGAATCAGTGTTTGATTAATTGATTGATTGGATCAGTGTTTGATTCTGAATTATCAAATTTCTGTTCCTGAATAATGGTGACATACGGCGTATGGCGTATCTACGGGGGGCGGCAGAGGGGAAACGTGCCCCGGGCGCGTCTTTTTTTTTTTGTAACCAAGCCTAGTAGTAGACCAGCCAAGATTTTTTTTTTACTTTGGACGGAATTTTGGGGTAATGCTCGGCTTCCATGCTAAAACTTTTGCAAAAATACTGAGGAATAACGTACGGGCGGATGCCACGCGCACTTTTGCCTAAATATGCCATTTTTGGCTCAAAATTTGAAAGAATGTAAAAAATCACAATTTTTAATTTTTTGACCTAATATGTAATACCTGATTAAGACTTTTCAAGTGATATCAAATTTATTTTGAGTTTCAAGTTATAAACCTGATTAATATACAATTGAAATTTGGATATTACACACACATGTATGGCGTAATGAAACATAAAACTGTGATTTACTCAAAATAATAGGTTGTGAAAACTACCAATACTGATTTCAAAGTCTTTTACACAATGTAAATTTGTCCATTTAAACTCTTTTTCTTATTTAAACATATCATGTATATTGTCATGTAATAGGCAGAAAAGAAAAAAGGTGATAGATAACTCATTTTATGTTATCCCAAATGGAATGATGTATTTTTACTGGATGCGCATTTTGAATGAAAAACACTATTTGAAGGTACATCTAGAGTGTACATGTAAATAAGGCAATTATCCCATGTATTATCAGAATAGTCTATGCGCCAAAAACTGAAATGTCCCTACCGCCTTAAAAATAATCTTAAATGAAGTATTTTTCTGTTAGATGGGACCATTAACTATCAAAATATGCTTCTTTGCCCTTAATTAAGAGGTGGGCGTGACCACAAGGTCTATTGCCGTGGCAACGGATCAAAAACAATATAATTTCAGGAAATGTCATGTATTCGTGATTAAGAAAGTACAAAAACACGTTGTAACATTTTATAATAGTGTATCAAAAGTTTCTCACTTGATTAAACCCCAAATAAGAGTTATAAAAAGTGTCCATCATGTTTGAAAATGGCTGTTGTTATGGAAACAGTAATAAAAAAATCATATTTTTGCAAAATAAACCTTGATGCTACCGAAAAAAAGTAAATATTAATACATTTATATTGTACATGATTATCTTCTTTTTTACAGGACACTAACTTATCATCATTTATTCAAGTAAAGGGGTGATGGATGTGACCACTACATGTGTAGGCCGTTACCATAGTAACAAATACATTTATTGCATTTCTAATAAAATACAGAACTATATTTGTTTTCAACATGAAATAATGGTAAACATGTAATATTTTTGCCGCCTGTTTCATTATATTCAAAACTTTAGTTTGGAATACAGCTAACTTTGATATATATAATAAAAAATTGTTGCCATGGAAACAGAATGTTAATGAAGAAGACATCTTCCAACGTAAAAGAAAGACCTGTAACTAACCAATATAAAATATATAGCAACCAGATTAACAAACGCCGTCAGCGATTAGAATCTGCTCGTTGGCTGAGAATGGTGTTGTCTTTCTACCAGAATCTTATGTTTACCTGATTCAAATCTAGATCCATAACATTTGTGTCCCCAATAGAATGGGTGATAGCAAACTTTTCGCATTGAACATGATGGCAAGACCTACTACTTGATTCATTCAAAATTCTAGTTATATATTTATGTATTCTTTTACTTATTTATTTGAACTTAGTCATACAGTATAAAAGCATGCTCAGTATAAGACTGTTTTGTATCATGGTCCTGATGTAACAGGAATAAACAGTAATGTGTAGCATAAATTGGTAACAAAAAATACAACTAATGTAGGCACATAATAAAACAAATTAACTTAAAAAGTAAAAGCAACAATAATAACGGCTATGGATATTTCACAAATAACCACTTGATTATGTAAGGCTAAGCCTAATGTGGAATGTGGATAACATCCATGTACTAATGAGACTACAGGATTTAAAAAACAAACAAACATGTCCGGTATTTTAAAAAAAGGCCATACATAGTTCCTGTAACCTTGTGGATTGTCATCTAAGATAAGAACCGTAAAAAGTAAGAGTACTTTTGAAATTTATGTTTGAAAGTCATGCAAAGATCATAATACATACATATATCTATGGTATTCATAAGGGTTAGCTGGCAACTAAGTATGGTATGATCACCAATTTAGTGTTCATGTAGAGTGTAGCGACTTACATTAAAATCACCAGTTGGCAACTAATCAATATTGGTCACGGACCAGGGCGGTAACCCTCTCGTGATAGGGGGGGGGGGGGGGGGGGGTTAAGTAGACACCAGCAGAAAAAGAACTTCTGTTGAAAAGGGGCATGCACAAGGGGGCATTAACAGAAAAGGCACATTTAGGGAAAAGGGAAAGGCATAAATGGAAACGTTCAAGGGAATACATAAGTTTTAGACAATTATACCGTACATTTTGAAGCCAACTCAGGAAAGATTCAACTAATCTTATTTGTTTCTCTCTTTATATCACAGTGTGCAGTTGAATGTGAGGATCTGTGATGGTCTGTATATTCATTTAATTTCCAAGTGATCATAATATAGCGGGCTGTGTGGATCCAGGGGGGGGGGGGCCTTTTGGCGGAACTTTTTAAATTATCCCTGATAGACATCTAGGACTTCGGCCCCCTATTTTGGTGGTAGAGGCTTTTCTTTTTTTTTTCTTTTTTTTCGCCGATCACTCTTTCACATAGAAACTTCGCCCGCCCCCCCCCCCCTGAAAAATCCTGGATCTGCCAGTGACATCAGATTCTTATGAAGAGGAAAAAGTCATCCTAGTGGGATTCAAAGTACAATGTGGATAGCATGCATGTACTAATGAGACTACAGTATTTAAAAAAAAAAAAGACATGACCGGTATATATAAAAAAATTCCATACATAGTTCCTGTAACCTTGTGGAATGTCATCTAAGATAAGAACCGTAAAAAGTCAGAGTACTTTGAAATTTATATTTGAAAGTCACGCAAAGATCATAATACATACACATATCGATGGTATTCACTAGGGTTAGCTGGTAACTAAGTATGGTATAATCACAAATTTAGTGTTTATGTAGAGTGTAGCGACTTAAAACTACGAGTTGGCAGCTAATCAATCTTGGTCACAGACCAGGGCGGCAACGCGTCTCGTGATGGGGGGGGGGGGGGGGGGGGGGGGGGGGGTGTAAAATAGACAGCAGCAGAAAAGTTTGTTTGTTTGCAGATGCTTTTCTGCATTTATTTCATAATCAATGTAAACAACATTTGCTTATACCCTACATTTTGAAGCCAACTCAGGAAAGATTAAACTAATCTTATTTGTTTCTCGCTTTACACCACAGTGTGCAGTTGAGTGTGAGGGTCTGTGATGGTCTGTATATTTATTTAATTTCCAAGCGAGCATAATATAGCGGGCTGGGGGGGGGGGGGGGGGGGTTGGCGGAGCTTTTTAAAATTATCCCTGGTAGACATTTAGGACTTTGGCCCCTTATTTTGGTGGCAGAGGCTTTTCTTATTTCTTTCTATTTTCGCTTATCACTCTTTCACATATCGAGATATCACCGCCCCCTCTTTGAAAAATCCTGGATCTGCCAGTGACACCAGATTCTCATGAAGAAAAAGTCATCCTAGTGGGGTTCAAGTCATCATGAAAGGCTTTTCTTAGTTGGAGGGGGGGGGGGGGGGGGTGTCGAGACCACTAATTTACCGACGAACCTGAGTCTGTGTGACATCGATTACCGATATAGCTTTGTTTGTGAAGGACGACATCATTATTATTTTGGGGGGAGGGGGACCGATGCAGAAGCAAGTAATAGAAATATTTGTTCTCAACCAGTGTCAACAGTGAGTCTATTTTCATTTAACAAATGTAATTCGAATATATTTTGTTTCTTGCCGATTTCTAATTAAAGCACCACCTACCATCATTTGTTCCACATCACATGAGTGTTTATTTCATAATTATTCGCGAGCAAGCCCATTTTAATATAGGTTTTCCCGCCCAATTTCATCAGAGTTACATTCAAATTCATGAATAGGCGTTCAATTTCGAACGATTTTCGTCAACTTTCTGCTCTCATGGTTCATTTTCATTCTTTGAGCATTCAGTTTCGTTTTATATCATTCCTTTTAAATTTTATTTCATTCAATTTAACGACGCGAAGTTGTCATTCAATTTTGCGCCTACTGGATAGACGTTCAATTTCGTCCCAAATACCTATTTCAATTTCATTTATAGGCAAACACCTTCGCACTGTGAACGTTCGAATTTAATTAAGATAAACAAGTTCTGTAGTTAACGAAGAAGCTTGATGGGAGGAATTTTAATTTTGTAAAGTTTTTGTAAAATTTTTAGGCATTTTTACTCCCAGTGTTAAAGATCGTATGCTCGATCTGTAATGAAAAACACAAGTCAGAAAAAATTGGAACCAGCGGGATTCGAACCTGTCATCTACTGCTTGCCGGGCAGCGACTTAACCACCAGGCTATTCTGGTTCAAGGCCAAGTCACGATGAACTGGAATCAAATACCCAAGATCCTCTTCTTTCTGACTCATTATTATTCAAACGGTCCGCCGTAGACAATGGTTAAGTAAACGAAGAAGCTTGATGGGAGGAATTTTAATTTTGTAAACAAATTTTTAGGCATTTTTACTCCCAGTGTTCTGTAGTTCTATGTAATTCTTACCTCATTTTTTAAAGTCATATGCACCCCTGTCCTTCTCATTGTCAAACTTTCATTTTCAAAGTTTATTTTAGTCATATTTCATGTTTAGTGTCGGCTAGTTCTAGGGAGTCATAGTTCTAGATATTCATGCACTCCCCTCGAGCCGCCGCCATAGTCGTGTATACATGAATCGTATGCAGGTCCCTAGGAGCCGGGGGTGCTGGGGGATGTGCAGCACCCCAGAATTTTTTGAGGGGGTGCACAGCACAATAGGAGGCTGAGGATGCGGTGGTGCTGTAGGGGGTGCTGTAGCCAGCAAAATACTGATGACTTTTTTTCTTGGCTTGTGAGAAAATTTTGTGAACATCACAAAATCCTTGATCCGCCGCTGGCTGTAGCACCCCCATTTTTCTACAAGGGACACTTGCCCTTGCACTTAAACCAACTTC
Organism: Heliocidaris erythrogramma; assembly: GCA_025617745.1. NCBI lineage: Eukaryota > Metazoa > Echinodermata > Echinoidea > Camarodonta > Echinometridae > Heliocidaris > Heliocidaris erythrogramma. Next base: position 40,356,354 of record CM046856.1, on the reverse strand, counting down.
ATCATTTGCCCCGGGCGCCATTCATAAGCGACTGCATACAAAAAAAATAAACGATTCGCTCACAGCACCCCCAGTAACAAAATCGTTCCCTTATTGTATGTATATGAAAGTGGAGTTATATGAGATGTTGCTTCGATGACGGTTTGTCAGAGGAATGAGATAGTTCAATATAAGGCAGAATCCATTTCAAGGTACATAAAGTTTGCATAAGTTATTCAAACAGATTCAGATTACAAAGAACAGTAACGAAAAACACTGCCCAAATGCTGAAAATGCTTGCCTATTCGTGAATTTGAATTCCTTAACGTTCATCAGGTCAGTGCTGGTGCGAATTTGAATGCACTTTACGTACATTTTTAATCTGAACGCGCTTTTTACACGTTTATGTGAGAAAATCATGAAATCGCATGCTAATAAAATTAAATTGAATGAACTAGAGTTTAATTCGTCATGACGAATTAGGTGATCTGTCTTTCACTTTGTACGATCATGATTGTAATCAGGATGATCATAATAATGGGGAAATGCTAAACTGAAGATAGGAAGTCAAGAATGCCATGAATGGAGATGCTTCTTGAGGACAGGAATGTAGCAAAATGTGTGAAACGGTCATTGTAAAAAGATTACGGTGATGATGATAATGGTGATGATGATGAAGATGATAATATAATGATGGTGATGATAATGATATTCATGATGATTATGGTGTTGGTGATTTTGAAGATGATTGATGATATAATGATGATAATGATAATGATGATAATGATGGGGATAATGGTAAGGATCATGACTGCAATGACAGTGACGTTAACCATGCCAAATATGAACGAGAAATCACATTTCGTTATGAAGATACGACCATAAGTTGATTTGTAGAAAATGGCGTCTAGATGACGTCACAATAAGATAATTAAGATAATTGACTAAGCCAATTTTGAGAAATTGTGATATCTAATAGGACTAATGATATTGTAGGATAGCTTTAATACACGTCAGTGAAACAGATTTTCCATAGGGATATACATAAACCACTGCACAGCACTTTGCAATAGACATAACATGCAAAATAAGGCATTTTATTACTTGGTTTGTGATTGTTTATGTTATAATAGTCGTAGAGGATGGTAAAATGACAAGTAAAAAGAAGCAAAAAAAAAAAAAAAAAATCGGCCCCGGTGATCGAACCAGGTACCTTGACCATGGTAGTCATGTGCTTTACCGATAGACCAAAATATTTCCCATAGAGATAACACGTAAACGAAAAACGTGATTCTCAAATCCCATTTGGTACTGAAAAATTGGGCATGATCCCGACATCTGATCAAAAATTGGAGGGCTTACTAATAAAAGCTTATAGTCTCAGCTACAACATATTAAAATCTGGAAGGAAATAAACCAAAAATAACTGAGATACTGCTCAGAGAACGATGTCATGTAGATTCATGATTCGAAAAAAAATCATCTTCCATAGACATAACACGCAAATAGGGAAAAAATTTGACATGTCGTCTTTAATTGAAGATTTCAGTGTGATGACGTCATCAAAATGAATAATGGTGGCAAGATGTCTGGTAGAGAATTGTTGCAGCTATAACATATCAAAATTTGGGAGAAAAACGACCAATAATGACGAATCTAGAGCCAAATTTGCATAAATGTGATGACGTCAAAACATGAAAAATGGAAATTTTGACTTCTGGTGCCATTTTGATGACGTCATAATGTTTATATGGATGAAATGATACATGAAATGAAATCTATGATTCATACCCTACCTGATGATGACAAAAAATTTGGAGGTCAACGGACTATCTAACGAGCTACAATGAATTTTGTAGAGGCATGTTTTTGCACGTTTTTACGTTATTTTCGCCATAGACGCGCGCACGGATTTCGAACTTTGACGCGCCCGTACGACCTTATTATTGATTGAAATTGATTCAAATTGATGGAAATGATGAAGAAAAGTGTCAGGATTGCAAATCAATAAAAAAAACAGCGTTCTAACGTTATTTACGATTTGTGCGCGCGTAAAACGCGCGCGCGGACGCTTACGCACGGACATTTTTGAAATGCTCAAACTGACCTGAAACGTGTGCAGACTTGATCCTACGTGATTTTGAGCATTTTAAAATTTTGACGCGCGCGTACGCGTACGTCCTGACCTCTAGATGACCTGTGAGGACATGACCTGATGACCCGTCATGTGAAGTTTATGTGATGTAAATATAGTTGATTTTTGATGATCGATTATGAAGATATCATCGATCTTGTAAATTTACAAAATGGCGTCTTGATGACGTCATGATAACCTGATGACCTTGAATGAGATGCCACATCTTGACATTGACCAGTCTGATAAGTGACGAAAATTTGAAGAAAATTGAGAATGAACTTTTTGAGGAATCATGGTAACAAGAAAATGGGCGAAAAATAAAAATAAATAATAATAAATAACTAGAGTTTAATTCGTCATGACGAATTAGGTGATCTGTCTTTCACTTTGTACGATCATGATTGTAATCAGGATGATCATAATAATGGGGAAATGCTAAAGTGAAGATAGGAAGTCAAGAATGCCATGAATGGAGATGCTTCTTGAGGACAGGAATGTAGCAAAATGTGTGAAACGGTCATTGTAAAAAGATTACGGTGATGATGATAATGGTGATGATGATGAAGATGATAATATAATGATGGTGATGATAATGATATTCATGATGATTATGGTGTTGGTGATTTTGAAGATGATTGATGATATAATGATGATAATGATAATGATGATAATGATGGGGATAATGGTAAGGATCATGACTGCAATGACAGTGACGTTAACCATGCCAAATATGAACGAGAAATCACATTTCGTTATGAAGATACGACCATAAGTTGATTTGTAGAAAATGGCGTCTAGATGACGTCACAATAAGATAATTAAGATAATTGACTAAGCCAATTTTGAGAAATTGTGATATCTAATAGGACTAATGATATTGTAGGATAGCTTTAATACACGTCAGTGAAACAGATTTTCCATAGGGATATACATAAACCACTGCACAGCACTTTGCAATAGACATAACATGCAAAATAAGGCATTTTATTACTTGGTTTGTGATTGTTTATGTTATAATAGTCGTAGAGGATGGTAAAATGACAAGTAAAAAGAAGCAAAAAAAAAAAAAAAAAAAAATCGGCCCCGGGGATCGAACCAGGTACCTTGACCATGGTAGTCATGTGCTTTACCGATAGACCAAAATATTTCCCATAGAGATAACACGTAAACGAAAAACGTGATTCTCAAATCCCATTTGGTACTGAAAAATTGGGCATGATCCCGACATCTGATCAAAAATTGGAGGGCTTACTAATAAAAGCTTATAGTCTCAGCTACAACATATTAAAATCTGGAAGGAAATAGACCAAAAATAACTGAGATACTGCTCAGAGAACGATGTCATGTAGATTCATGATTCGAAAAAAAATCATCTTCCATAGACATAACACGCAAATAGGGAAAAATTTGACATGTCGTCTTTAATTGAAGATTTCAGTGTGATGACGTCTTCAAAATGAATAATGGTGGCAAGATGTCTCGTAGAGAATTGTTGCAGCTATAACATATCAAAATTTGGGAGAAAAACGACCAATAATGACGAATCTGGAGCCAAATTTGCATACATGTGATGACGTCAAAACATGAAAAATGGAAATTTTGACTTCTGGCGCCATTTTGATGACGTTATAATGTTTATAAGGATGAAATGATACATGAAATGAAATCTATGATTCATACCCTACCTGATGATGACAAAAAAATTGGGGGTCAACGGACTATCTAACGAGCTACAATGAATTTTGTAGAGGCATGTTTTTGCACGTTTTTACGTTATTTTCGCCATAGACGCGCGCACGGATTTCGAACTTTGACGCGCCCGTACGACCTTATTATTGATTGAAATTGATTCAAATTGATGGAAATGATGAAGAAAAGTGTCAGGATTGCAAATCAATAAAAAAAACAGCGTTCTAACGTTATTTACGATTTGTGCGCGCGTAAAACGCGCGCGCGGACGCTTACGCACGGACATTTTTGAAATGCTCAAACTGACCTGAAACGTGTGCAGACTTGATCCTACGTGATTTTGAGCATTTTAAAATTTTGACGCGCGCGTACGCGTACGTCCTGACCTCTAGATGACCTGTGAGGACATGACCTGATGACCCGTAATGTGAAGTTTATGTGATGTAAATATAGTTGATTTTTGATGATCGATTATGAAGATATAATCGATCTTGTAAATTTACAAAATGGCGTCTTGATGACGTCATGATAACCTGATGACCTTGAATAAGATGCCACATCTTGACATTAACAAGTCTGATAAGTGACGAAAATTTGAAGAAAATTGAGAATGAACTTTTTGAGGAATCATGGTAACAAGAAAAGGGGCGAAAAATAAAAATAAACTAGAGTTTAATTCGTCATGACGAATTAGGTGATCTGTCTTTCACTTTGTACGATCATGATTGTAATCAGGATGATCATAATAATGGGGAAATGCTAAACTGAAGATAGGAAGTCAAGAATGCCATGAATGGAGATGCTTCTTGAGGACAGGAATGTAGCAAAATGTGTGAAACGGTCATTGTAAAAAGATTACGGTGATGATGATAATGGTGATGATGATGAAGATGATAATATAATGATGGTGATGATAATGATATTCATGATGATTATGGTGTTGGTGATTTTGAAGATGATTGATTATATAATGATGATAATGATAATGATGATAATGATGGGGATAATGGTAAGGATCATGACTGCAATGACAGTGACGTTAACCATGCCAAATATGAACGAGAAATCACATTTCGTTATGAAGATACGACCATAAGTTGATTTGTAGAAAATGGCGTCTAGATGACGTCACAATAAGATAATTAAGATAATTGACTAAGCCAATTTTGAGAAATTGTGATATCTAATAGGACTAATGATATTGTAGGATAGCTTTAATACACGTCAGTGAAACAGATTTTCCATAGGGATATACATAAACCACTGCACAGCACTTTGCAATAGACATAACATGCAAAATAAGGCATTTTATTACTTGGTTTGTGATTGTTTATGTTATAATAGTCGTAGAGGATGGTAAAATGACAAGTAAAAAGAAGCAAAAAAAAATTTAAAAAAATCGGCCCCGGGGATCGAACCAGGTACCTTGACCATGGTAGTCATGTGCTTTACCGATAGACCAAAATATTTCCCATAGAGATAACACGTAAACGAAAAACGTGATTCTCAAATCCCATTTGGTACTGAAAAATTGGGCATGATCCCGACATCTGATCAAAAATTGGAGGGCTTATTAATAAAAGCTTATAGTCTCAGCTACAACATATTAAAATCTGGAAGGAAATAGACCAAAAATAACTGAGATACTGCTCAGAGAACGATGTCATGTAGATTCATGATTCGAAAAAAAATCATCTTCCATAGACATAACACGCAAATAGGGAAAAATTTGACATGTCGTCTTTAATTGAAGATTTCAGTGTGATGACGTCATCAAAATGAATAATGGTGGCAAGATGTCTCGTAGAGAATTGTTGCAGCTATAACATATCAAAATTTGGGAGAAAAACGACCAATAATTACGAATCTAGAGCCAAATTTGCATAAATGTGATGACGTCAAAACATGAAAAATGGAAATTTTGACTTCTGGTGCCATTTTGATGACGTCATAATGTTTATATGGATGAAATGATACATGAAATGAAATCTATGATTCATACCCTACCTGATGATGACAAAAAATTTGGGGGTCAACGGACTATCTAACGAGCTACAATGAATTTTGTAGAGGCATGTTTTTGCACGTTTTTACGTTATTTTCGCCATAGACGCGCGCACGGATTTCGAACTTTGAGGCGCCCGTACGACCTTATTATTGATTGAAATTGATTCAAATTGATGGAAATGATGAAGAAAAGTGTCAGGATTGCAAATCAATAAAAAAAAACAGCGTTCTAACGTTATTTACGATTTGTGCGCGCGTAAAACGCGCGCGCGGACGCTTACGCACGGACATTTTTGAAATGCTCAAACTGACCTGAAACGTGTGCAGACTTGATCCTACGTGATTTTGAGCATTTTAAAATTTTGACGCGCGCGTACGCGTACGTCCTGACCTCTAGATGACCTGTGAGGACATGACCTGATGACCCGTCATGTGAAGTTTATGTGATGTAAATATAGTTGATTTTTGATGATCGATTATGAAGATATAATCGATCTTGTAAATTTACAAAATGGCGTCTTGATGACGTCATGATAACCTGATGACCTTGAATAAGATGCCACATCTTGACATTGACCAGTCTGATAAGTGACGAAAATTTGAAGAAAATTGAGAATGAACTTTTTGAGGAATCATGGTAACAAGAAAATGGGCGAAAAATAAAAATAAATAATAAATAATAAATAAATAAAGAAGAAAAATCTTGACGAAATTAAGAGGTGATCTGTCGATGTACGACAGATCACCTAATAAAGAATAATAATAAATAAATAAATAAAGAAGAAAAATCTTGACGAAATTAAGAGGTGATCTGTCGATGTACGACAGATCACCTAATAAACTAGAAATTTAATTCGTCATGAGGACGAATTAGGTGGTCTGTCTTTCAATTTGTATGATCATGATTGTAATCAAGATGATCATAATAATGGGGAAATACTACACTGAAGATAGGATGTCAAGAATGCCATGAATGGAGATGGTTCTTGAGGACATCATAATGATGATGGTGATAATGATGATAATGATTGGGATAATGGTGATGACCATGACTGCAATGACAGTGACCTTAACCATGCCAAATATGAAAGAGAAATCACATTTCGTTATGAAGATACAACCATAAGTTGATTTGTACAAAATGGCGCCTAGATGATGTCACGATAACCTGATGACCATGAAAAAGATGTGGGAACTTGACCTTATTAGGACCGATGACTGACGAAAATTTGAAGATAATTGAGTAAGCCAATTTTGAGAAATTGTGATATCAAATAGGATTAATGATATTGCAGGATAACTTTAATACACTTCAGGAATTCAGATTTTCCATAAGGCTATACATAAACTACTGCACACTACTTTCTAACAGACATAACATGCAAAATAAGGCATTTGATCAAAAATTGGAGACCACAGTTATAAAAGCTTATAGTCTGAGCTATAACATACTAAAATCTGGAAGAAAATAGACCAAAAACAACTGAGATACAGCTCAGAGAACAATGTCATGTAGATTCATGATTTAAAAAAAAAAGGTCATAATGTTTATCAGGGTCAAATGATACATGAAATGACATCCATGATTCATACCCTACCTGATGATGATGGGGGGGGGGGGGGGGGGGGGGGAGGAGTTGTCAACGGGCTATCTAACGAGCTACAGTGAATTTTGTATAGGCATGTTTTTGCCCATATATGGCCTATAGTGAGGGATCACGCCCGCGCGTGCTGCAAAAATTGACGGACGATAATTTCCTTATTAATTGTCGTAGAAAGATAGAAAAGGTATCAAATTGCTCAGAATTTTGTGTTCTATGAGAGTACACAAGAAAAAATGGCGATTTTAGGCTCCGTCATGGTGGAATACGGGAAAACGCGCACGCACCCGTGTACGCGCGCAAATTTTTGAAATGCTCAAAATGACCTGAAACGTGTGCAGACTTGATCCTACGTGATTTTGAGCATTTTTAAATTTTGACGCGCGCGTACGCGCACGTCCTGACCTTTAGACGACCTGTGAGGACGTGACTTGATGACCCGTCATGTGAACTTCATGTGATGCGAATATAGTTGATTTTTGATGATCGATTATGAAGATATAATCGATCTTGTAAATTTACAAAATGGCGTCTTGATGACGTCACGATGACATGATGACCTTGTGCTTTTCACAGTCAAGTTTTCGTACAAAATTTTATGGCTGTGCCAAATTTCAAAAAGATTGAAGATTTAGTTTTTAAGTATTGGGCCTAGCAAAAAATAGTGGTTTTGGTGGTTTTTGGAGAATTAATATGAAATTTCCCATTTTTTCATTTGTCAATGGGAGGAAAATAAGGAAAAATGTGAAGAATCTTTAAATTGGAAGTAAAATGGTCCATCATTTCCTGCAAAGTTCAAAAAAAAATTTCGTTGTAGATGGCAGGATGGAGGAGCTATTAAGAAAAAGATGGACAAGAAAACGACGTCGATACTTACGCGCGAACATAAGCGTACGCGCGCGTCTAATTTTCTGAAATTGACCGGATCAGTATTAGCTTTAATCCTGCCAAATATGAGTGAGAAATGACTTTCCGTTATGAAGATATGACCATGAACTAATACACGACAGGGAATCAAAATTTCCATAGGGTTGTACACAAACTACTGGAGACTACTTTCCAATAGACATAACATGCAAAATAAGGCAGTTTATTGCATGGTTTGTGATTGTGTATGTTATAATAGTCGAACAAGATCGTAAAATGAAAGGCAAAAAGAAGCAAAAAAAAAAATTTTTAATGGACGCACCGGGGATCGAACCTGGGTCACCGGAATGGGAGGCAAGTGCTTTGACCAATAGACCAAAATATTTCCCATAGAGATAACACGTAAACGAAAAACGGGATTCTCAAATCCCATTTTGTAGTTGAAAATTGGGCATAATCCCGACATCTGTTCAAAAATTGGAGACAACACTTATGAAAGCTTATAGTCTCAGCTACAACATATTAAAATCTGGAAGGAAATAGACCAACAATAACTGAGATACTGCTCAGAGAACAATGTCATGTAGATTCATGATTCGAAAAAAGATCAACTTCCATAGACATAACACGCAAATAGGGAACATTCTGACATGGTGTCTTTAATTGAAAATTTCACTATGATGCCGTCATCAAAATGAAAAATGCTGGTTCCTGATCTGGTAGAGAATTGTCTCAGCTATAACATATCAAAGTTTGGAAGAAAATCGACTACCTATTACTGAAATATTATCACATGAACACAAAAATGATGACGTCATTCTTTCCAAAATGAGAGTTTTGAGTTCATAGGCAGATACGATGACGTTAGAACATGAGATCGGCAAAAATTCTACATGAATTCAAATCCACAACTCACAGGCTTCCAGAATATGTAGAGGAATTTGGGGGTATCCGTGCATTCTGACGAGCTATGGCGAATTCTAGATAGGCATGTTTTTACCACTTTTTACATTAGAATGCCCATTGACGCGCCCACGTAATTGAAAATTTGACGCGCGCGTGTGGCCTTATGGAAGGTCGAGAATGGCTGTAAATAGTTGGAAATTGTCAACAATAGTGTCAGCAAGACAAACCATGCGAAAAAACGGCGTTTTTATTTTCCGTACGCGCTGCGCGCGCGTATAACGCGAGGACAAACGCGCACGGACGGAAAATTTTGAAATGCTCAAAATGTCCTGAACCATACTCTAATTTGATTAAAAAGTGATTTTGAGCATTTTTAAATTTTGACGCGCGCGTTACGTGCGCGTCATGATGCGTGCGCGGATTTTGATGGCATTTTATGTTGACCCTTGACCTGAAGTTCATGTGTGTCAAATATGGTTCATTTTTGATGACTCGTTATGAAGATATGATTGATAATGTGATTTCACAAAATGGCGCCTGGATGACGTCACGATGACCTGATGACCTTGAAATAGATACCCGAGCTTGATCTGATAGGTCCTCATGACTGTAGAGATTTTGATGAAAATTGACTCAGCCGATATTGAGGAATCATGGTAACAAGAAAGTGGTGGAAAAATAAAAATAAAGAATAAAGAATAAAGAAAGAAAATTCTGACGAAATTAAAAGGTGATCTGTCGTTGACAGACCACCTAATAAAGAAGAAAAATCTTGACGAGATTAAGAGGTGATCTGTCGATGTACGACAGATCACCTAACTAGTTAGCTTTCTGAATGTTGATCTAAGTGATTAGTCAAATTCCCTCGAAATTGAATGATCGCATCGTTAATTCGGATGCAATTTTGACGAAATTGGGCGGGAAAAACTATAATAATCATATTTAAGGGAATGTGAATTTTTGACTGGGCGAGCGAGCGTAGAGAGCGAGCGGAAGAAATAGTAATACTTTTCATTGACAAAAAATTGGTAGCAAAAACTGAATCTTCTTGGCAAATGGTGGGGCGGGCACAATCGTATTTAAGGAAATGTTAATATTGGTAAGGCGAGCGAGCGTAGCGAGCAATCAACATTTTTTTACTCTTCTTGTAATGTATAGCATAAACGGGATCTTCCTGCTACGAAGCGGGGGGGGGGGGGGGGGGGGGGGAGGGGCGAAATCGTATTGAAGGGAATGTAAATTTTATGTAAACCTTCTTTTTTATGATAATTGGTAGCATAAACGGGATCTTCTTCCTACGAAGCGGGGCGGGCACAATCGTATTCAGTAAGGGAGTGTTAATCTTATTTAGGCGAGCAAGCGATTTAAAAAAAAAATAATGATTGGAAAAATTATCCCCATAAAATGACGATTACCCCGATACCCCCGAACAAAAAACCCCAGAATCCAGGAATAGTTGTCCATGGGTAATTGTCCTGTGGTAGTTGTCCTAGAATCGGTCATTGGAAAAAAATCCATTACCTTGAAAAGATTGAAAAGATTAGCACGACGGACGACAAAGATGGTGAGCGACCGCAATAGCCCAATTGAACATTTCGGCTCAGGTGAGCTATAAGGCCAACAATCAGAGGTGAAAGGGGCATTTCTTGCAATATCATAAGTTATACTCACCAGCTACGAGTATGAGAATGGAAAAGGGAGACTGGTGTATTTATTATTTTAAACAACGGGGCAATTATTACAGAAAGGGAAAAAGGACACCTATTAGATTTTGATAGGGGCTTTTTGATCAAGGGAAGGAGCTCTTATTAAAAGAACGATGGCACTTATTAAAAGGATAAGGGGCACGTTTCATAAAAAAATGTGACACTTTGGGGTCAAAAGGGCACTTAATGGAAAGAAAACGCCATTTATCAGAATGAAAGGGACAAAATTATTCAGGATAAATAGGGCACTCAACAGATGAAAAGGATCACTTTATTGAAAGAAAAAAAAAGGAATAAGGGTACTTGTCTAAAAACAAGTAGCTCTCAGAATTAACAGGGGGAATAATAGATGAAGGGTACTTATCAGCTTATGAGAATGACAAAAATGTTGTTGCAAAGGAAGAAAAGCACTTATCGAAGGAAAAGGGGCACGTATCAGATTTGAATAGGGGGTTTTATTAAAAGGACCGTATATATTACCAAAAGGGACATTTTCAGAGGTGAAAAAGGAACATTAATCAGATAAATTTATATAGTGTAGCTACTTTATTAGTTATTCTACTGTGCTGTGATGTAATGTAACAGAATTCTCAACAATTCTACTGAATAAACACACATTATAAAGAAACTATTGGGAGGGGAAGGGGTACTTGCAAGAGTAAATGTAGCACCTACTGATTTGAATAGGGATAGTAATCCAAGTTAAGGGTGGCTTTTATCATAGGTGGTAAGGGAGACTTTAATAAGAATGTGGAACTGGCACCGGTTAGAAAGAAAAGGAGACCCCTTTCTGAAGTACAAGGGTTCATTTTTCCTAATTATTATATATATATATTATATATATTATATGCGCTTCGAAACATCAGAATTAAGCGCCTAATGAATGAATTGTATTATTATTAATATTATTATGATATACCCCCCGAAAATCTGTGTTATCACCCCCCCCCCCCCTAATAATTTTGGATAAAGATAATTGTGATACATTAACTAAAAAACTAGTATCCAAATTCATTATTTAACAACATTTATTCACACAAAAACCATTTCAGGATTCTCTAAAAATGCAAGTTTTATGGACAGATTTTTTTAATAGATTTTGGTGTGGGAGGGAATACCCCTTCGCCGGTCATCCCCCAATCATGAACACGGATCGACACCCCTGTTCCCAAGGAAAGTTATAATAAATGACCTTATTGAATTCCCTGTAATCATATTAGGATTTATTTTATAATAGATACGATCTATTATAAGATATAAATCATCTCTGTCTTTCATTCTGAAAACTTAAACTCATACCCCAACAAAATTTAAAGTGCTGTCTGTATGGTAAAAACTTTTTGCACAGATTGGCAGATTCATTAACTTGCATACTTTAGGATAAATGTACATTACTCCACTAGAGTCCCGGTTGTGTTGTGTTTACATAATATTATACACAATATCATACAGAGTATTGTTTTCACATAACCCTCTTAGTCTGCTCTTCCCAAGAGTATATTTCCATTATGTATACATGACAAATCATCACTGAATATTGTTATTTCTCTCACTTTCTGATATGATGTTCCACCTCCCGGAGATTGGCCCATTGCATTCACATGACTTTATATTTTTGAAAGGAAAATTCTATGTTTGTGGACCGCACAGTGAATTTATAATGAACCATAATGATACAAATAAATGGTATGTTGTTCATATCACATATATAATTTTTTTCCAGCCGGTTATAGTTAATGATAACTTATATTATAAAAATGATTATATTAAATTTTGGCTTTTGCACGACAAATTACAAGAAAAACCCTGAAATCAAAGAATTATTCAACCATTGATTTAGTATGCAATATCGCAAATTGTAACTTACAACTTTTGGGTAAATCTGATTCAGCATTATATAAAAAATTACTTTCAAACTGATGATTTTAATCATTCTTGAATAATTTTGCAGAATGAGTATCGTCATTTCATTTGTAGACTTTAATTTATTATTTTTACTTGATTTTGTTGCTCTGATAATAAGCTCCACATTAGCATCAACCTTCATACATAACATGTTAACCCTCTCAGTCCCAAGCTATAAAACCCCATTGAGTTAATACACATTCTTGCACCTAGGGGACTGAGAGGGTTAAAAGAAATGGGTTTTAGTCATCCGTAAGTTCTGTGTCTCTGACAGTAAAGGCCCGATCAGACTTCACCGATTTTCACAACAATAAAATAGTTGGACACTGCCAGGGGCAGATTTGGGACTGCAATTCGGTTATAGGGAACTGCTATGTGAACGGCCCATCCATCCTATGTACATGTAGGCAAGTATTCTTACATATTCAATATGATTTTGATACATTATCAATATACCTTGGCGAGACCGACTTCCGAGTTGTCGAGCAAATGATGAAAGCCATGCAGACGTAATTTTGATGGGGTGGGCGCTAATGTCTGTATAGCTCAAAGTTTTTAAAGTTTGTGAGCGAGCAACAATTTTGACACTGTTTTGTCAAAACACTTCTTCCTTGTGATATCTAGAAAGATTTGAATTGAAAGCTTAGATTATATATAGAGAGAGAATCTGACATTTGCTTGCATGTTGTTCACACTTAGAAATAAAGGTTCAGGTTTGCACCCTAAATGCAACACTGGCAGCACCTTTTTTGGTGCAATCTTGCACCCTACATGAAAAGGGTGCAAAAATGCACCTTTTTGCACCTTTTTGTTCTTGTTTGCACCCTTTAATGCCCGTTTGCACCCTAAAAGGTGCAACTTTGCACCTTTAAGGGTGCAGAAAATTTTGCGTCCAAAAGGTGCAAATTTGTACCCTTTCTAAAAGGTACATCTCTGCACCCTTTAAGGGTGCAAAATGTAGCTAACTGCACCCTTAAAGGTGCAAAAAGCTTCTTAGGGTGCAAAGTTGCACCCAAAAAGGTGCTGCCAGTGTTGCATTTGAAGGGTGCAAAATTGTACCTTTATTTCTAAGTGTGTTCAATTAGGAATGTGTGGTAATTTTCAAATTCCAATAGTTTTGTGATTTTTAACTCATTATTAACCATGACAAAGTCCATGAGGAACTCCACAGAGTGGATTTGGCGCTATATAAGTTACATTTATTATTATTATTACTATCCGCAACCAAATTTAAAGGCCAAGTTCACCCCCCCCCCCCCACCAAAATTGAGTTCAGTCAATCAATAAAGTGAAATTATACAAATGGGCTGTATGCAAATTATTAAGCCGATGATGTCATAAGGTCACTTTTCCTTTTGTATTTTATTATATGAAATTTCAAAATTTGAATTTTTCTTCTCCAAGAATGTAAAACAAAATTTGACTCCTCATAGAATGTGTACGATCATCATTATTATAACTCATTGTCATAAAATGAAGTGAATCTTTATAAACATCTGTGAAAAAAAATGAAATATTTGAAATTTCATATAATAGAATACGAAAGGAAAAGTGAGCTTATGACATCATCGCAGCACTAATTTGCATACAGCCCATGTTATGCATATCACTGCTTTACGAAACAATTCAAAACATCGAAATGCCGTAAATTTCTTATTTTTATCCTGTGTTGATATTTTTTTACTGTTTTGTTTATTTAATTTTACTCTATTGATTCAACTCAACTCATTATTTTGGTGGACTTGGCCTTTAAGGGAAGCAAGCTGATTCTGATAGCTTAGGGGGAAAACAATACATGATTCATTTTATATTGTTCAAATTCAGTTTGTTTAACATTTATTTTGTATTGGTAGGTCACATTTCTTTCTTTGGTTGGTTGAAAGATTTCATCTTCATTAACATTCTGTTTCCATGACAACAGTTTTTTTTAAATCAGGTTTTTAGTAAATCACAGTTTTATGTTTCATTACGCCATACATGTGTGTGTTATATCCAAATTTCAATTGTATATTAATCAGATTTATAACTTGAAACTCAAAATAAATCTGATATCATTTGAAAAGTCTTAATCAGGTATTACATATTAGGTCCAAAAGTAAAAAATTGTGATTTTTGACATTCTTTCAAATTTTGAGGCAAAAATGCGCGTGGCATCCGCCCGTACCTTATTTCTCAGTATTTTTGCAAGAGATTTAGCATGGATGCCGAGCATTACCCCAAAATGCCGTCGAATCTTTTTCTAGAGCCTTTTTTGATGTTTGGCTGGCCTACTATAGGCAGAAACCCCTTTTTGAAGACTTTGAAACAGACTACAAGTATCGGACTTGTATTTTCTTACTCAGTCACCTTATTTTTAAATAAGCAAAAGAAGATTTCGTAATATAAACTTCTGCCGAGGTTCGAACTCGTGGTTCTTTCCCCAAGAGAGGACTGGATTATCCGATTGCGCCACACAGAACAGCTGCTCGATGCCCTTGCTCGTTTTATTATATCGCTATAATTCGTTTTCATGAATATTCATGCAGGTTAGTCTTGACGGAATAAACCGTATTAGTATAAAAAATGCGAAATCTGCCAAGGCTTGGTTACCAAAAAAAAAGACGCGCCCCGGGCGGCACTTGAAGGGGTCGCAAAAAACACAAAAGAGAAAAGAAAATGTGTTTTATAGGGTTTGATATACGAACATTTTCTATTCTAATTATGTTCAAGATCTAGTTATTTTCTCCCCTAATAGCGTTTTTAAAGTGTTAACCATTAATTGACTCTAGTTGCTTTGCCCCCCCCCCCCCCCCCCCCGCAAAAGGCAGGATCTTGTTAAATTTTGCGCCCCCGATGGGATAAAATGCATCAAAGTGTAGAAAATTCGAAATAAATCATAAGTTTGCCTTACATTGCCTTACTTAACTGCTCAAATATATTTCTTAGGGTTTTCATTCAATTTCAAAAGAAATCTATTGCTAGGTCGCTGTAGGCCTATTCCCTTGTGTTTTTTATAACGGTAAAATACGTTAGAAATTTCAATTTGAGGGGTGAAAAGCTCTGCGGCTCAATCGCGTTGCTCCCTCGCTTATATAATACTTCATCAAATTTGGACTAACAACCCCGGGTTATGTGCATCGAAACTCATTTCACGTACGTAGTGCGATCATTTCTAAATTATAGACGATCATTTATCTGAGTTTGGGCATGGGGGGCGCAGATTTGATAGCTTGCCCCGGGAGCCAGAATACCTAGATACGCCACTGGCGACAGAAAACATGCCATACCCAGCACAAATTCCAACCCTAATAATTCATTATCAATTACCAAAGATTTAAACCTTCCACAGTCAAATTATGATCACTGATGCATAAACTTTTAATTACATAACACCATGTCATAAACCGCACAAACCCATATCCATCATAATCTATCATAAACTCATCATACCATAAGCGGTTCTAGGACTCCCACCCCCTGGATAACCACCCCCCCCCCCCCCTTCCCGGATAACTACTCCTAGGATAACCACCCACTAGGACAACTACCCCCTAGGGCAACCACCCTCTAGGTCGACTACCCCCCTAGGACAACTACCCCCCAGACAACTACCCCCTAGGACAACCACCCTCTAGGACAACTACCCCCGGATAACTACCCCCAGACAACTACCCCCTAGGACAACTACCCCCTAGGATAACTACCCCCGGACAACCACCCCCTAGGACAACTTCCCCCAGGACAACTACCCCCGGACATCCACCCCCGGACAACTACCCCCGGACAACCACCATCTAGGACAACTTCCCCAGGACAACTACCCCCGGACAATTACCCCCGGACATCCACCCCAAGGACAACCACCCCCTGGACAACTACCCCCCAGAGAACTACCCCCCCCCCCCGACAACTACCCCCTAGGACAACCGCCCTCTAGGACAACAACCCACTAGGACAACCCCCCCCCCCCCTTGGACAGCTACCCCCCAGAGAACTACCACCCCCCCCCCCCGGCCAACTACCCCCTAGGACAACCGCCCTCCAGGACAACTACCCCCTAGGACAACCACCCTTTAGGACAACTACCCCCCGACAACCACCCCTGGACAACCACCCCAGACAACTACCCCCTAGGACAACTACCCCCGGACAACTACCCCCAGACAACCACCCGCTAGGACAACCACCCTCTAGGACAATTACCCCCAGACGCGTATTTTTTTCTGTCAGGATTTGCGCCACTGACAAGAGAGGGCAGTATTTGAGCGTCAATAATAGTGTCCCTGTATTAGAGAGTTACGACAACTGGGGATTTGAACGCCATTTTGTTCCACTATTACGTAACATTTCTATTCAATTCCGATGAGCACCTGGGTTTTCTCAATAGAAAGAATTCGAACGCCATTTTGTTTCCATAAAAGTGGGACGTCCATGTCGCAACTCTGTAATACAGGGACACTAGTCAAGAAGCCCCGTTTGGAGACTTTGATAGAGACTACAACTTTAAGACTTGTATTTTCTCTCAGTTTACTTTATTTCAGCAAAAGAAAATTTTGTCAATGATACTTCTAAGACCCCTTAGCCTGATTCCTTCATGACGAGCACAGCGTGGATCCGAATGCACCACACAAGGAACTGCGTGATTGGTTCTCTCATTTTGTTATATCCCTACAATTTGTTTTTTCATGAATATTCATGCCGACTAGTCTTGACGGAATAAATCGTATTATTACCCCTCTTGACGCTCAAATACTGCCCTCTCTCGTCGGGTGGCTCAAGTCCTGACAGAAAAAAAATAGCCCCCCGGACATCTACCCCAGGACAACCACCCTCTAGGAAAAGTACCCCGAATTGGTGTATGTATGCCTTACGATTTCATGCAGTGACAGTGGTGACATACTATGTTACAGGGATATGTCTTGGTGTGTGTATGCCTTATGATATCATACATTAGCAATGGTGAAAGACTATGTTATAGGGATATATCTGGGTGTGTGTATGTATCGTGATTTGAAACAGTGACAGAGGTGACACTTTGTTGTTGGGACATATCGTCGTGTGTCTATGCCTTATGATTTCATACAGTCACCGTGCAAACTGATTATGCAAAGTAAAGTGGTGACACGTACACACAAGATACACACCAGGTGTCATGCAAAGGACCATATATAACAAAAAGGTCACTCGAACTCGTGATTCCTTCATGACGAGCACAACGTGAATCCGAATGCGCCACACAAGGAACTGCGTGATTGGTTCTCTCATTTTATTATATCTCTACAATTTGATTTTTTAAGGAATATTCATGCCGACTAGTCTTCACGGAATAAACCGTATTGTCACCCCTCTTGACGCTCAAATACTGCCCTCTCTCATCGGGTGGCTCAAGTCCTGCGTTATTTATCCATAGACATTTTGGCGGGAAAATTAAATCTGCTCCTCCACTACACCCAGCGGCAACGGTGCCAACAAGTAGCCGCCACCAGCCCTTCGACCTACAGCCATCTTTGGCTTCTGTCCAGTCTACTTCTTAAAGCTTCTGGCGAAATCCGACTTCGTCCCAGTCGCCTAATTAGTGGAGGCTGAGGCTGGGGTTACCCACAGGCGTTCCCATGGTGATATTGTCACTCATTTTCATACTTTTCTCCACGTATTAATAACATTACAATAACAGGTAAGATGTTTATTAATTCATTAACATGCGCATGAGATATGGCGTACTCTAGTTCTTTGTCCTCAGGAGAAGAGGATTACAATAACGCAGCAGATAATCCAAAATTTCGGGATACACCGGAGGTATTATCTTCCGATGGTCACACTCTCCGTGAGGAGAGTGATGACGATTCAAATTGTTCATGGAAAACGGCAATGAACAGAAATTCTGTCAGATCCAAGAAAAGGGCAAGGGTTAGAAGCAATAGCGATGGTATGTTAAAGACCTCAGCCTGACCCAAAACAACCATATATTGACGTAAAGTTTAGTAAACAAAGAATATAATTACCCTTGTTATTCATAAATTTTCGTCTCCGTTTATCCATAAAAAATAAAAAAGATATTTTTTTTGGTCCGCCCCCTCCCTATGGCGTAACACTGCAGGGGGTCGCTAGACGTGTGACGACATGTCATGTATACAGCTCCGAGTGCGTCTACACGATATGTCGTCATCAAATTTTCACCCCCCGCAAAGTAGCGTTCCTCAGAGACGGGGCCCAAACCACCGGGGCTCAACATTCGGGACGCTGTTACTCATTCCACAGGAAACGGAATCTCATGAAGTTGGTTTCAATTTGTTCAGAAAATATATAGCTCCCCGTGGATGAATAAAAGGTATATTTCAAAATTCGGTCAGGCTGAGGTCTTTAAATACGAAGAACAACGAGATTCCTAAATTCTCAACTCCAACGCATTCAAGTAGGAAAGTGGTCATTGTTGGTCTGGAAAAAAATGTATGCAGTGCTAATCAAGTGCGGGTTTACAGAGAAATTCATGATCTCGTTGGAAAACTTGTAGGTATGGTTAAAGTAAAAAATATGTTGATTTTGACATGTGAGAATGAGAAACAAATTATAACCCTGTTACAGTTAACACAGTTTTAGACGTAAAAGCTACACGTTATGAAGAAGATCAGGTGGTTACAACGAAAGGGGTCATCCATAGAATCGATACTCAAATCAGCAATGAAGAAATAGACGTATTAAGAGAACAGATTGTAATAAATGCTAATAGATTTAGGAAGAAGATCAATGGAGAAATGGTACCCACTCCATCGGTACTTATTACTTTCATAGGTAAAAGTAAACCGGATTCTGTAAATTTTCTCTATGAGATTAGGCGTGTGGATAACTTTGTCCCACCCGTGACAAGGTGTCATAAGTGCCAACTATTTGGTCATATGAAAGATAATTGTAAGGGTAAAATACGTTGCGTGAGATGCGGAGGCGAACATGAATTTGACGCTTGCGCACAAAAGGAAAACAGGAAGTGCTTTAGATTTGGAGAAAATCACTCGGCGGCGTATCAAGGATGCAAATCTTATATAGAAGCTAAGCAAATACAAACAAATTGAATGAAAAGCTCACATACGCGCAAGCGACAAAAGTGTATCGCACTCAGAAAAATGTAAATGCTGTAGAGACGACTAATAACACAATCAACACGAGTAACTCCAAAGAGAACCCTCAAAGTAAACGGAACAAATTAGATTCCAACTTAAATTTACAGAGTCCTGGACATGAAACAAGCCCTCACTCCCATATCCCACCCGCGGCTCGAGTACACAAGAGAAAAGAGAAAAGGCGGGAAAGAGACGGGGAGTCTGAGCAGGGTTCTTCAAATAATAATCAAACTGGCTTTCCCAATAATGTGACATCATTAGATTTGATTATGTTCATTCTGGTTGCGATACGTAAGTTACTTCTTTCTGAGAATGATCAATTTGTGGAAGCTGCTGTCAAAGCGGGTAAAGATTTTTTTAAATGACACAGCCCGTTTCAGATATAACTATAATACAATGGAATGCAGCACAAGGTATGATTTCACATGGTGCGGACTTTTTAACGTCAATATTTGATAATAATTTATTGGGTTCTAACCCAGATATTATGTGCATTCAGGAAACTTGGTTTAATGATTATAATGTGTCGTTTATTCCGAATTACATTTGTGTCTGTAGAAATAGACCGGATGGTAGAAGAGGTGGTCTAGTTATATATATATTTAAAAAAGGATATTATTTTCCAGGTTATGAACGTTAAAGGGAATATCGAATACCAAAGAGTTGATATTTTTTCAAAGAAAGGGATCATTTCAATTTTTAGCTCACCTGAGCCTAAGGCTCGAGTGAGCTATTGCGATGGAAATTTGTCCGTCGTCCGTCGTGCGTCGTCCGTCGTCCGTTAACTTTTTACATTTTCATCTTCTTCTCCAAAACCCATGATCGGAATTCAACCAAACTTGGTAGGAATCATCCTTAGGGGTATGGGACCCAAAGTTGCTAAAATGGTACATGTGGCCCCCAGGGGGGCCCAGGGGGAGGGCCCCCAATTGTAAAAGCTATGTAAATTTCAAACATCTTCTTCTCCAGAACCAGGCATAGCTCAGACTTGGTATTGTGTATGGAGATACCTCTATAGATGAAGAAAGAATGAATGTTCATGAAACTCTGAGTGGCCCTATAGGGGCCCTGTGGGGGTAACATACTGCCAGGCGAAATGTACATTCTGATCTTCTCCAAAACACATGATCGGAATTCAACCAAACTTGGTAGGAATCATCCTTAGGGGTAGGGGATCCAAAGTAGACCATGGGGTGGGGGGGATTATGTTAATTTCTAACATCATCTCATGTACATTCTCCTAGTTGTTTCAATTTCTAACATACAGTTAACAACAAAATTATTCATACCCCTTGGAAAATTCTAGTTTTTTGCATTTTTCCTAAAAATGAATGGTTAAATGAAGTTACTTGCACATCACTTGAATACATTTAGTTATCATCTGCAAATGAATGCCGTTTCCGGTTTCACCTCATTTGCATAACAATAGAAAAGGTGAGTTATCCAAACTGGGCGATGTTCAAAATTATTCATACCCTTGGTGATTTATTGACTTTGTCAATCAGTATGAATCCGATCCCTGTGATTAATGCTTGTAATTCACTTTATTATAATAATACACCGTCACAAGGCTTCCGGAGGGGTCTCTGCTGGGATATCAGGCCAGTACCTGTTCTCCAATAGCTCAATCTCCTTGAGGATGTGTCCACACATGCCTTCACCTGACCTTCAGGGAGTTCATTAGATTTCGTGTCCTACAGGTGATGCAGTTATCGACTTCATGATGACAGGACTATGATATTGAAATTTACGGTCATTTATTCCATGCATTTTAATGAAAATTCTGTATCTACTTATGAAGCAAAGCACCATTCCTGAAGAGCCCTTCCCTTTTGCACTGCCTGTGGGAGGGTTCACCTTTATTCATTGGCCCCATTCTTAATCAGAGTGCTCAGGAAGGCCATGTTGGTGATATTAAAGTCATTTCATGACTCTAACGTCAGGTCACCATGAATAACAGTATGTAACCTTTGAGTACCATACACATCCCACATTGACTGTTACTGTATATCAATCTTCATATGGTATATTCTTTGTATCTTTGGTATGAAAGCTACAATCCTTGATATCAAAATGAATGTAAACCAAATTTATACCATATGCCCTCCATGTTACCAGCTGCAGTGCACAAAATGCTACCAGTTTGACAGTGCACTGGAACATAAAGATCAGTATTTTAAGCTTCACTAGAGTACCCACTTGCAGGTGTCCATATCAAAAATGTGTCAATCAGTGTAACTGAATAAACTGATAAAATTGGCACCATCCAACCTTTAGACAACTACCATGGCCTCCCTAAACATAATGGAACAAAAGTATCAGGAAATACCTTCCCTTGAAAGTGCAACAGTGAATGACTCTAGGGAAGTCTCTCCAGGAAGAGTGCTTTGTTTCAACTTAGATACAGAATTGTCATTAAAATGTAAGGAATATTAACGAAAATATCAATATCATAGTCCTATCCTCATGACGTCTAAAACTACACCACCTACAAACACAAAATCTGCTTTAAATCCATCGAATCCCCTGAAGACCAGGTGATGGCATGTGTGGACAACATCCTCAAGGAGATTGGAGACCAGGTATTGGCCTGATATCTCAGTAGAGACCTCCAGAAGCATTGTGACAGTGTGGAGAAAGTGTTACGAGCATTAATCACAAGAACTGGATTCATACTGATTGACAAAGTCAATAGATCACCAAGGGTATGAATAATTTTGAACATCACCCAGTTTGGATAATTCACCTTTTCTGTTGTTATGCAAATGAGGTGAAACCAGAAACTGCATTCATTTGCAGATGATAACTAAATGCATTCATGTGATGTGCAATTAAATTCACTTAACCATTCATTTTTAGGAAAAATGCAAAAAACTAGAATTCTCCAAGGGGTATGAATAATTTTGTTGTTAACTGTATCTCCTGGTGGTGCTAGAGAGAACATGCACCAGATATGAATTGATCCACATCAGGTGAGCGTCGTGCCCCCTGGGGCTCTTGTTAATTATTATAATCCATGTAAAAAGATTGAAGTGGAAGAATTAAATGAGATGGTTAGAAATGTGCCGGGGAGGATCATAATTCTGGGCGACTTTAATAGCCACAACCCACTCTGGGGGAGCAGTAAATTAGATGCAAACGGCAGAACCGTAGAGACTTTTATGGAAGATCAGGATCTAGCATTGCTAAATGACGGTTCTCCAACGAGGTTAGACCCTCATTTTGGAACATATTCAATGTTAGATTTATCTATAGTTTCCAAGGAACTAGCGTGTAAAATGGAGTGGGAAGTACGGTCTAACAACTTTGGCAGTGATCACAATGCAATTGTTATTAAAGGGCATATGGAAAGCAAGTACATGTTGATCTTTGATGATGTGTATTGTTCTGTACATCAAAAAATTTACAACCATTTGATCTGAATATGTGTCATATATTTTTAAATATTTTTTGTAATCATTTTATTTTACCTGCTAAGCCCCGCCCTAAAAAATCCTTTGGAGTCGAGTGTGTTCATATCATGACATCATCAGTCAATCATCAGTCACCTAAAACAAGCCAAACAATAAACACTGGTATGTACAGTATCTCTCTGTTTTGTACTTGCTAACAGTAGCATCGTGTGTTTTCATACAACAGATTTTCAATACCTTTCTTTTCCTGTGATGCTGGAGCATTTCTGACATAGCATCTGCTATTGTGATTGAGAGTTTATGAGTTTGTATTGTATGAAAACATGCGATGCTATTGTGAGCAGGTGCTAAACTGGGGGATAGGTACGCTACGGTGTAAAACGAAAACACCCCCGGAAAACTACCCATTAGGGCATCCACTCTTTAGGACATCTTCTTGACAAATACCACCTAAGGTAACTACCATCGGGGCATTAACGACTTAGGGTAATTATTAATCGGACAACAACCAACATACTCTCACCCATGGCATGAAGGTCAACTATCCCCCAAACATTTACAACTCCCAGGTACTCGATGGCATTTAAACTGTTTTCGGCCAGGGGAGGACGTGGAATGGAGGGGGTGACCTACAATCAGTAAGGATATAATGAGTATCCAGAGGAAGGGTATCCACCTCCAAAGTTAAGAACGTTTTGGAAATCTGGTTATAAATAGGTTTTTGATGCATTATAATGATAAAATTTCACCTCACCACGTGAGTTAAATGTGTCTATCTATACCCATGATCACGGGGGGGGGGGGGGGGGGGGAGGGGAGATTTCCCCTGGTATTAAATTTTTCTTCTGTGTTTGATGGTGGATTGTACAGTTGAATTTCTCATCCACCTTAACATGATTGTATACCCCATACTATTTTTTAAAATCGACCAACCACAATGCTAGTTTCCTTTAATACTCGATTGGCTGGTAGCTTTGTAACGAGTTGCATAATTGTAGAGTGCGTGAGGGAGAGGGGTCGTGGGGGTGACAAACGGCTGGAATATTTGTTTTCCTTCACGCCCCCCCCCCCCCTTAATTGTTGCTCATGCAAGACATCGGAGTTGATATTGCACATGGGAATACCTGCCTTCATGCATTGAAGTAATAAAACACCAAAAACAACAAACACAAAAAAAAACAATTCTTTTTAAATGATAGTATATATATATATAAACTAGTTTTTGCTGTTGTTGTTTTTTAATGTGATAAACTAAGTTTTATTGTTGGAAGTTGGAGGAGGAACAATTTACGCGAGCAAGCATGAGCGAAAACAAACACTTCTCTTTTAATAAAATTTGGTATATTATCTGGGCTTTATTGTTGCAGGTCGGGGCAGAAATGTTGCTAAAGGCCATATTAATTCTATTTTGGCGAGCGAGCGTAGCGAACGAGCACAATCTTGTTCAATGTGATGTTAAGTCCAATTTGGGGTACTTTTCCTAGAGGGGTGGTTGTCCTGGGGTAGTTGTCCGGGGGGGGGGGGGGCTATAATGTTTCTGTCAGGACTTGAGCCACCCGACGAGAGAGGGCAGTATTTGAGCGTCAAGAGGGGTGACAATACGGTTTATTCCGTCAAGAAGGAATCACGAGTTCGAGTCTCGGCAGGCTAAGGGGTGTTAGAATTTAGGAAAATATCAAATCATTGACAAAATTTCCTTTTGCTGAAATAAAGTAAGGTGAAACTGAGAGAAAATACAAGTCTTAAAGTTGTAGTCTTTCAAAGTCTCCAAAACGGAGCTTTTTCACGCTCAAATACTGCCCTCTCTTGTCAGTGGCGCAAATCCTGACAGAAAAAAATACGCGTCTGGGGTAATTGTCCTAGAGGGTGGTTGTCCTAGGGGGTGGTTGTCTGGGGGTAGTTATCGGGGGGGGGGGGGGGGGTACTTGTCCTAGGGGGTAGTTGTCTGGGGTGGTTGTCCAGGGGGTGGTTGTCCTAAAGGGTGGTTGTCCTAGGTGGTAGTTGTCCTGGATGGTGGTTGTCCTAGGGGTTAGTTGTCTGGGGGTAGTTGACCAGGGGGTGGTTGTCCTAAAGGGTGGTTGTCCTAGGTGGTAGTTGTCCTGGATGGTGGTTGTCCTAGGGGGTTAGTTGTCTGGGGGTAGTTGACCAGGGGGTGGTTGTCCAGGGGGTGGTTGTCCGGGGGTAGTTGACCTAGGGGGTAGTTGTCCAGGGGATGGTTGTCCGGGGGTAGTTGTCCTGGGAGTACTTGTCCTAGGGGGTGATTGTCCGGGGGTAGTTGTCCTGGGAGTACTTGTCCTAGGGGGTGATTGTCCGGGGGTAGTTGTCCAGGGGTAGTTGTCCTGGGGATAGTTGTCCTAGGGGGTGGTTGTCCGGGGGGTAGTTGTCCTAGGGGGTAGTTGTCCGAGGAGGTAGTTTTTTTAGGGGGTAGTTGTCTGGGGCAGACGTTCTTCTGTAGTTATCCGGGGGTAGTTGTCCTAGAGGGTGGTTATCCTAGGGGTGGTTATCCGGGGGGTGGTTGTCCAGGGGGTAGGTGTCCGGATACGACCATAAGCAATTTCTATTAAAGCTGGAAAACTTCTCATCTCGGCCAAAATGAATTCCTGTGCAACCTAATTTTCACGTCATTTACAAACGTTTTGGTGTTATATGATAGAAGAGACCTTCAGCTATCCACATATATAAAAAAATCCAAAAATTCAGTATATTTTTTTTTAATTTGGGGGCCGTTTTAAAAGTGTATATATATTTTTTATGGGGGGAACACTCGGTAGTCAAAAAAGGTACAGATGTACAATCAAAATGGGTTTGAAAAGTGCGTGTCAGCTGTGAAAATAATGTATAGGCCTCTTGCAGAACTCGTCATGTGTACTTTTGCAAACAATCAGTCTATTTTAGGCGCTTAATAATAATTATATTATATACTGAACATCATTACTAATAGAGGTAAAAGAAATATTACGCCAAAATCACTATTATTTTTACATCATATATACATTTTTTCATTCAGTTTCTATTTGGCTGGTGGGACACAAACGTTTATTAATTTTTAATTTTTTGTGCCGCCCGCTCTGTTCAATTATTAATTCATTACTGCCAAATCTTATTTTTAGATAAGTTCTAATTAGTATGTGATTCATCTTTATCTGAATATAGGTATTACATGACTGATTGGAAGAGGAAAATATGAATCAAACTACCACTCCTACTGAGAGAACAACGACAAGGCAAATATGGAAATGGACACTTGTTTGAGCATTATCAAGTCGTAGCCATATTCTTATCAAAATAGGTTTTCCCTCTATCATGTCTGTAGTCTCTTTTTTTTTTGTCTAACACCACATTGGAATATGACTAAATCAGTTTTGGATATAAAATCATATTAGGTAGGCGTCGTTATATATTACATGTAGATGTAGCCACAAAATATACCAATTACTCTGAAACAGTTTCACGGAAATTTATCACATGCAGTAATCATGGTAATGGCATGTCGCAAGATCTTGGGGGGAAAGATCTTTTGCCCATGCGTGTCCTAAATTATGGAATAGCCTTCCTGAAGACATCAAAAAGTGCATAACATCTGATTCTGTTAAAATCATGTAAAAATATTTCTGTTTAATTCTTAATTAATTTCTACATGCGCCTTGAGCACTCCACAGAGTGGATTTGGCGCTATATAAGTTACATTTATTATTATTATTATTATTATTATTATTATTATTATTATCGTACTCTATCAATGTAAAACTGAAGTCTTAATATTCCATAACGACACTTAAGACACTGTGCTACCCAATTATGATCAGTCAGACCGCAGGTCGTATGCAAATGAGCAAAATTATTTCCAGTGCCAGAAATGGACTCTCTCCCTGCACCCAGTCGGCTGTATCGCATGGTCATCTTTAAAGTTATGTTCTTAAATAAATATAAATGCTATGCTCATTAGACTTTCTGCAAAAAATAAATGAATAGTTTACCAACACAGGGATATTTTGTTTTAGTCAGAATTTTAGAAATAAGTTGTTTAAAATAACTGATGAAATAGTCATACAAAAGCCTTTTTTCACAAGATTTCAAGATGTTAAAAGACATATAAAAAGTATATGAGCCGCCATCAAGACACGTATGTATGGAAGCGCTGGAATCTCATCTTTTTCATCGTTACATTCAAAACATCCATAGATTTATGACAGAGTCAGGATCCAGCAATATTCAGCCGCAGATCATCCGTTGTCAAGACCATGGTCAAGACCATAGAATCTTAGCCCTGTGATTGGCAAGCAAGCCATCTGTAACCAAGTGCGCGTTGAATGAAATAATGCGCAACCTGTTGCTTCATCCTTGCGCAAACATGCACATAGCTGTTGCCAGGCTATGAGAAAACATCTTGCGTGGTGGTAACCAATCGGAATGCTGGAATTGACTTTTTTAAAGACAAAGTGTGTACATTGGTTACATATTGCTGGATCCTGACCCTGTCATGAAGTGCACATTAATGTTATTTCAATCTTTGGAAAGTACAGAAAATGCCCTTTACGCTCATGTCAAATTTGCCCTGGCTCACAATAAAACTATGGTAGTTTTGGCCAGATTTATATTTCATTTCATTTCCATTTTTTGTCATAAAAGGAACACCATTTTTTACCAATTTCGTCTTTTATTTTGAAAACAACAAAAGCATGTCACAAATCTCTGATCCCTCTTCTTTTATTTGATGCATAACTCATGGCAATTGGTGAATGATAAGTAGTCTATTCAATAGTTTGCAAATAAGATGTTCCTGGCTGTTCTTGCTCATTATGTATTCATAGTCAGGCAGAACTGGAAATAAAATAGCGCGCTTTTTGGGGACCTGCGGATTGGCTGTGATGGCTGTGCTAAAATCCAGTCTATATAAGTGGGCCCTATTAACTTTTAAAGTAAAAGTTAAAGTGGTTGTATTATGCAAAATTTACAATAACGGAAGAATTCAGCTAGACAGATCATCTTTTATTAATTATTTTAAAATAGAAATTTTAAATTTTGGCCTTTTTTTCTAAATGGGCTGCTGTGAGCGCACTTTCGAAGGAAAGAGCCAAAATTATCCAAATGTATCCTTATTTAGACAAAATAATTAACAGATGATTGTTTTTATTGCTTATCTTGCTATTCAAAACAATTTAGATGTATATTTTGTCATAGCAACATCATCACTTTAATAAACTCACATTCTACACTAAAGGAAAAAAGAAAATTATAAAAGTTCAAGAGATCACCAAATTAAATTCTCTGCATGGAAATGTACCAAATTTGGATATAATGTTGATTCAATGCATGGCTTTAAATGACAGTCAATAACAAAAAGTTTTCTTCAATGCCACAAAAGAAATGTGCACTGAAACAAAGGACTCTCTAATCCCAAAGTCACAAAGATAAACTGCAGTCTTGTACACCATATGCATGTCAATGAATGAAACAAAGAATTTCAAAAGGGATTGCACCCCTCGAGCAAGAGGATATTGATGTTCTGCCATGGTTCGCCCGTTCACCAGACCTTTCCCCATTGAACATCTCTGGGAAGAGCTTGGTCGACGTGTGTCAAGGCGTGACAATCAACCCATCAATAGGGAGACGCTCATTGCAGCACTGCAAGAGGAATGGAACAATGTTCCCCAGGCTACCATCGCGAATCTGATCGGAAGCATGCGAAGACGGTGTACAGCTTGCCAGCAAGCTAGAGGTGGACATACTGGCTATTAATCTGTTTGGATATGAACTTGCAAATCCCTTTTGAAATTCTTTTGTTTCATTCATTGACATGCATATGGTGTACAAGGCTGCAGTTTATCTTTGTGACTTTGGGATTAGAGAGTCCTTTGTTTCAGTGCACATTTCTTTTGTGGCATTGAAGAAAACTTTTTGTTATTGACTGTCATTTAAAGCCATGCATTGAATCAACATTATATCCAAATTTGGTACATTTCCATGCAGAGAATTTAATTTGGTGATCTCTTGAACTTTTATAAGTTTCTTTTTTCCTTTAGTGTAGTTAGCACCATATACACTCGTACAGTGCGTTGGTAGATTCTTTAAATCATCACGTAAGATCCCCGGGTAATAGTGGTCATTTGCTGGAGGAATTAGTTAATCAAATCCTCACTGAATTAATCTTTGAACTTGCGCCATAAAATTAAAAACAAATCTCCCCTCGACCCCGCATGAATTACGTCCGTTTTCATCGTTGCGTACATTGTCTCCAAATAACGATCAAAGTACATTCACGCAAGTCGACGCAAGACACCGCCTGAAAAAAACACACTTAGCTTGCTTCTTTACCTCGCTTCGTATTTAATTGAATATCAGGTTCCATTCATCCATAGTTTAACAAAAGTCCGAAGAACGTTTCCTACATACACGACTTTAACAGAAGGTAAGCCAGTTTGTTCCTTTAGCTCTTCATTATTGTCATGATTGTTTTTTTTTTATATATATTTTTTATTCTTACCTATGTTATGATATCTATTCTTCAAGAACTGACCTGCTGACAGTAAGGATATTTTTATTGTTTCGTGTTGAAAAGTTGTAATTAAGTTTTACTTAGGATCTTTATTCAACTGTCCATTCTGGACTAATAGTTTTACTTAGGATGGTAGTGATAGTTGTGATATTGTGAGAATTAATTTTATAATTGTGAGAATTGTGAGAATTAATTTTATTAGCGTCTATACTAATTATTCATTTTAGAGGCACTGAGTGATCATTTCTTGTTCTTTCCCTATATTTTATTTGATGGGTGTACAATGTTCATAAGAAATACCTTCTATAGAGTTAAATTGGTGGCGTAGCTAGAGGGGGCACAGGGGCACATGCGCACCCAATCAAGTGATGGGAAAAAAACGAAAGAAAAGGAGAGAAAAGGATAGAGGGAAATGGATCGTGAATAGATCGAAGTAGCTATGCCCCCACCCTCCTCACACCAACCCTTGATTATAATGATCATGTTCAATGATTTTGCATTTTACCCTCAGAGCAAGACCGGTGCCCCTTGTAAAATTATCTCGCAATAAAATCCAGTAACCACTGACGTTACCCCGCAGGAGTGAAAATAGAGTAAAAATTCACTCTTTTCTTTTTAAAAAGAACTCGATATTCATTCCTAAACAAGTGATCACTGACGTGACTCCTGGGGAGTGAAAGTGCAGTGAAAATTCACTCTCTTTTTTGAGAGAGAGAGAGCATAGAAGTTGCCTATACATGAATGCATGAATAGGTCACGTTCTATATTTTTCATTAGAGAGTTTAAGGGTACTTGGCCTCAATTTTCGACTGTACTTTGAGTAGGCCCAGGAATTTATTTCGAGGACATTTGCCTCTAGTTTCCGTCCTGTCTCGGTCAGGTCGATTCGAGATTATTCACATCTGGCCTCGGATCAGCGCTTGAATTGCACTGGTATCAATACACATTTCTGTGTGACTTGATCCAATTCCATATCTTTTTAGCTTTATTGAAATCGTTCAAAATAATATCTTATGGATACTACGAAGTGGCAGGTATGTTGTATACATGATGAACGTTTGCTTTGCAGGTTTCTCCTCTCCAGGCCTGTAGCCAGAGGGGGGTCGGAGCATGCCCCCCCTAGCATTATGACAAAAAGGTCCACTTTTGCCAAAAACGACCCACCCCTTTAGAAACCATGGCTACGGACCTGCTCTCTGATATTCAAACTCATCCTAATTAGGAGAGAAGGGGGAAAGAGAGCAGAGGACCAAAAGAGAGAATAAATGCATCTAGTTTCTCACTATTTACGATTTCATACAGGAAATTTTGGAAACTTGAAGATATTGTAATGTTTCAGTGATTCTTGAATGTTGTGGAGTGTTGTTTAAATACCGACTTTTCGGCGAGACACAAAAGTGAGTCGCTTTATATTATTGTGGACTATTCATCAGTGACAATGTCAATTTTTAATAGTTGGCCTTACACGATTGCAAAGACTTTCGAAAAATAAACCTAAAGCAGTTTCAACAGCCCTGTCCATCGCATATTAAAGTGGCATCAAACTGGTAAAACTTGAACAGCGCCATCTTACAGTGACTGCTAAATTGAGATTATAATATGAAAATTAATTGCATTTTATTTTGAATTTTGAAAAACAGCTTGTTTGGATAATAGGCACATTTTATATTTCAAACTATTATTTTGGAATTTGCATATGTGGAAAATTTCCTACAGGTACATTCTAAGCTTCTACAAACCAGAATGGGGCATGATGGGAAAATGAGAGGCACATACACTTTTCCAATCTTGTTAACAGATGGCGCCATTAGGAGCTTCAGTTTACTGTCACTTTGATGTGCGACCATTACAATGGCGTATTACGTAATCCCAAAATTATCTAAGCATGGGATACGCAATAGGGTATTTAAATTGCCCTCGGTTAATTTTTCGAAAGTTTTTGTCTATATTTTAACGGTTGTAGTTGTTATCGCAAAAAGGCAAGATTAGAGAAGTTGTAACTTCCTAAACTTCACTCTGAGGTCATTATACTCCCTTTGCATATTTACTGTAGCCATACATTGCAAAGTCCACGTTTCAAGTATACCTTTTGGGACAAAGGACTGTATCTAAAGTGGCTCTTTTCAATATAAACATGTGTCAGCTTAAAGGGCTGGTCACATCTGTCCGATAATGATCATAATGAGATTTTTCATTAAATGTACACCCTAAAGCTGCCTAACTATTAACAGCCACGAGCATACTCACACGAACACACCATACAGTACTGTAACTTTAATTGAAAATCTTGATATCGAACAAATGCGACCAGGCCTTAAGTCAGCTTTTCTCAAATCTATCTGAATTTTTAAAAATAAAAGTACACATATATTTTATACTACCGACGCGAGTACATTATTGCCAGGCAGGAGCGTTGATCAGAGGAATGGCATTGTGATAACTCACTCTTTACAAATATCGAAACAACTTCATAATGGGGAAATATATTGTTATATCAAGAAAGAATCTCTTCCCACTTTTGCACTTGATTTAGGAAATTGATTAAAACAGTAAATGCGTTTTATGCCTGTTGGTTGGGAATTTGAGAAGATTTGTTATTCTTCCTTTGGGCCCCTGAGCGTCACCCCCACTATACCCACCCCCCCCCCCCCTTTCGAGGGTCCTATTACATGACTGTATCACGCATTCACACTGTTATGACAGTGCTAAGGTTCAGATAACCAATATATCTATACACATACCGACTGTAAACTGTACGAAATCAGTCACCTTAAAAGAGAATTAATACCTGAATATAAGTGTACTTAATCATTGGCCTGTATCTCTTTATAATTAAAATATCAGAAAAGGGTTTAATGAAGACATTCTAGCACGCGATATCATCTGCTAACAGTTTACATGGGGGCTGCCATTTTCTTGATAATATGGAGTTGTACATGAACCACTGGAAACTGTTCACGTCAGGAAGATTTTTTTAATCCTCGAGCTAAATTGCTTCTCTTCATTACAAAAAATCTCCATATATGATGGAAAATACATAACAGGTGTATACATGTATTCTAAAATTTGAAATATATAGATTTCTTTTAAAATTCTCTGGTTTTGCTAAATAACATAATTTAAACAACACACATTCTAACTATTGAAATCCATTATCTCAAAGCATGTGAATGCCTAGTTTGTCACTATTGACGCTCGTGAAAGTTATCATCCATAAATTTGAATTAATTACGTCGTTATAGTATCAAGAAAATAGATGTATATTTAGTAAAATAGTAATTTTCAAAGAAATATAAAACACATTGTCGCTTTAGAATATATGTATATATCTCTTAAATATTTTAAATCTCAAATGGGATTTTTAATCAGGAAGAAAGACAATTATGCATTCGGATTAAAAATATCTTTATGTACACATCAAGAAAATGGCCGCCCGCAAGGTATCGCTAGCAGACGATAAATTTTGCTGAGAAAAATCTTGATTTATGCCCATGCATGTCGTATATTTTAATGCAAAACTAGGTAGGAAAACAAGAAGGAATAGATTACATCTTTGAATATAAGCACATTTATATTTTGAGCTTAATTCCTCTTTAAGTGTTTCGTTATCTTGCTTCTTCTAATCATACCCTGACTGATAACTATATTACTGCTTCACCACAAACATTGTGGTGAAGCAGTAATATAGTTACCAGTCAGGCCCTATGAACACGATGACAAAGAGAGCGGACAAAATATACAGGGATGTTATTTTGTCTACCAGTGGGTAGACAAAATAACATCCCTTCATTGCTATTATGTAAAAATAAGTAGAACATATGAATATTCATGTAACACCTATTCTACATACTTTTACATAATGGAAATCAAGGGATGTTCTTTTGTCTACCAGAGCAATTGTGGAAGTCCAATGAGGAGCTGTATATTTTGTCCGCTTCTTTGTTCGCCATGTTCATAGTGATAGGAGGCTTTACAATTTTGAGCTGACTGGGCGTTGTGGCGTGCGCCTGTAATCCAGCTAACAGTATAAGTTATAAATAAACTGATTCAGCGGACCCAGGTTCGAGACTGAGTCACGTCTTTCGGATGGTGACGTTAAAGGTCGGTCCCCAGAGGTAAATAATCATATCTGATTGATACACGTCTGTAAAAACCTATTTACACACGCACAATCTTGAGTTACTTTGGGTTCAGTCATTTACTGGATTCCATCTTGTGCACACGTCTGCTTCGCCACATATGGCGCTATTCCATAACATCCCCCTTTGTTTAGAAACAGGAAAATTTTACATATACAGACAAAATTAAACATCTTCATTTCAAGTGAATCCATTCTGTAGTAAATGAGTTCACTTTCTAATTTCACAAATGAATCCGTCATGTCCATGGTGATAATTATAAACATCGCTGTTGAGAATATTGAACGAATCCTTATATACGAATCGCTACAGCTGGTCTCTGATGAATATGAGTTCCATGGAAGCTTCTGTTATATCCGCTTTGCATATCTGAAAAAGTTCAGAACTTTCATGAATTATACCCTCTCTATGCCTTATATCTCTAAAATTCCTTATTTCATTCTACCAAATAGAATATCGAGGGGGCGACAACTTATATAAATATTTGATTCATTATTTTCTTCAACCTTTCTTTTCTCCTTTTTCTTTAAACCAAACAATGGAATTTTCAATTTCACATCAACTTGGCTACCCGAACATCACTATATTCTATTTTCAAAAAAAAAAGTAAAACATTTAAACTTGAACATAACACACTATTAATATAGTAAAGCAACAAGTGATTTGTTTTCTTAAAACTATACAAACTAAAATAAATGTTGAAACACATCTGCTCCTATCAATATGCACCTATATGGACATCATACTTTTGTGAACTGTTGACCTGCCCACTGCTTTACCTGTAGTAGTAAATAGCCTTTCAACATTTAGCAACTATTACAAAACAGTTGATTTGTAGCATGCAAATAATTCAAGATCTTCCAAAGTACTACATACAGCCACATGTAGTTGCTGGTCGTTATAGAACCTAAAAGATTTTCTTGATGAACCAAAATAAAAAAAGTGCAATAGGTCAGTATTGTACTATAAACAATTTAAACACATTATAACATTGTACCTGTATTATGATCATATTTGCCTTTTAATTCTGTTATTGTTTACTCATACTTATTCCCATTTTTTTGTCATAATGATCATTCCATGCAATGCCGGGTACAACTCTTATCCGACTGACCAGAGTTTCTGCCTGCAAAGTAGGTTATTATTTGTGTATTTATTTAGTTTTATTTCTGCATTGTACCCCACATTGCATAGATCATTTTGACAAAATGACAATAACAGAATTAAAAGGCAACTAGAAAGGCCGTCAAAGGCGGCAGACCCACGCCTTAGCGGCGCTACAGATCGAGTAGTTGCATTCTTTCCCTAATCGATTCTTTCCTGTCACTATATTGTGTATTTTATATTTTTCTCTTTTTTTATCGCAATAAAGACTTCCAGATTTGGCATAATCTACTATTTAATACATGCATGTAAAATATTATGGTTACTTATTGTTATTATGATGTAATTTGGCACAATGATACTGCATGTGAATATATTTGTTTGTGTATTTTACCTTGATTATTGTGAAAAATGTTATTTTTAAAAAGGAAGTAATAAAATATTCCTAAAAAAAAAAAAAAAAATATCCGAAATGAAGTTCCTATAACCGATCATCACCAAAAATATAATCGATTCTTTTCCTAATCGATTCTTTCCTGTCACTATCCGAACATTCCCTGAAAATTTGGTGCAAATCCGTTCACCCGTTCTCTACTTATCTTGTACACAAACAAACAAACAAACAAACACACAAACAAACAAACAAAAACAAACATACGGAGCCCTTTACATAACCCTGCCTATTTTATCGGTGTGGGTAAATAAACCCCTCAAAAAAGGTTCTGCGATTCAACTTTGAGCCTTGATATCTTCTTGATTTTTAGATCATTGGAAAGTTCATTTATCCCCCTTTACATCCATGCCCCATTTGTAATGGTTATGTCATCCTTGAATGCACAGCACCCCTGAATAGAGGGCAAAGTCAAAAGTGAAAAGTTGCAAATTGAATGGCTATCTTGGCTATTGTCTATTGCTTTTGTTGCAATGTCGGGTGTGTGTGAATGATGTTGAATGGGTAACAGCGTTTGGAGGAGGTAGTGTTATGGTGTGGGGTTGCATATCTGCTGAGGGAAAGACACAGCTTATCATAGTTGATGGAAACCTGACAGCAGAGAGATACCGAGACAACATTCTTCGGCCAGAGGTCATCCCATATATGCGCAATCTTGGACCAAACGACATCTTCCAAGATGACAACGCCCGCCCACACAGAGCAAGGATCCGAATACCTGCAGGAGGAGGCAGTGACGAGGATGGATTGGCCTGCGAACAGCCCTGACTTGAACCCAATCGAGCACCTGTGGGACCAGCTTGGCCGTGCTGTACGCGCCAGAGTGACAGATCACACTACACTGGCTGAGTTGCGACAGGTCCTTATCGAAGAGTGGAACCTCATCCCACAGCAACGCATCACCAAGCATGAGGAGGAGATGCCAGGCTGTCGTAGCTGTATTCAGATCTTCTGCTCGCTACTGAACTTCTGATCCTTTGCTATTCCACATTTGATGTGCATGTTACTCAATAAAAAGTGCCAAACATTTTGTCATTTGCAAATTTGTGTATTTGTGTTTGTTTGTTTTTTGGTTTCGTTTGAGAGGGGAGAGAGTTAAAGAACATGAGTTCACATCAAGAAAGGGGAATGTGTTTGTTGAAGTGAAAAGCAATCCAAGATAAGAGGAGAGTTTGTGTTGCTTATGTTTCTGTGATAGTGTTAGATGGCTGAAAATGAAATAATTTGCTGAGGGGAGACTTTTTCCCCACCGCAGTTGTGTACTGCTAAGGTGGAAACTTGCAATATTCTGCATGAAACCAAAACACAATATTAATGTTATCACAATCAGTTTGCTCATTAAAACACATTCCACCTTAAAACAAAAGAATAATTCCACTCAAAATCACTGAAAACAATATTTGTCCACCAAACAAGGGATTACAGCAGAAACATGCACACCTAATAAAAAATTAAACAAACCAAAAGGAACAAAAAAAAAAGAAACAAAACCTTTCATTCCAGTTAAGAACTCAGTGTGAACAATAACAATGAATTCTGCAACTTTTCACTTTTGACTTTGCCCTATATTTAGGTGCACTGCACATTCCGTGATTACATAATCAATACAAATGTGGTATCATTATGAAGGTGAATAAACAAGCTTTACAATGATATTAAACTTGATGATGATCATACAGTTACTACAGAGATATAAATGCTTTAACTTGAATTGCAGAACTTTTTATGATCATAATACAGGTACAATATATGGATAATGTAGTAACACGCAGAGGTATGGCAATATAAGCTAAAAGCTTGAAGCATTGCAATACCTTTCCAATTTGTAAATAATACATATAAAAGGAAAATAAGCTAATCATGACACTAACAACAAACTTTCCAATTTTTTTCTGACTTGTGTTTTTCGTTACAGATCGAGCATACGATCTTTAACACTGGGAGTAAAATGCCTAAAAATTTGTTTACAAATCAAAATTCCTCCCATCAAATCAAAATTCCTCCCATCAAGCTTCTTCGTTTACTAACCATTGTCTACGGCGGACCGTTCAATATTAATGAGTCAGAAAGAAGAGGATCTTGGGTATTTGATTTCAGTTCATCGTGACTTGGCCGTGAACCAGAATAGCCTGGTGGTTAAGTCGCTGCCCGGCAAGCAGTAGATGACAGGTTTGAATCCCGCTGGTTCCAAGTTTTTCTGACTTGTGTTTTTCATTACAGATCGAGCATACGATCTTTAACACTGGGAGTGTTAAAAAACTAAAAAAGTAAAAAACTGTAATCTGTTTGTACAGGTTATAGTCTGTATATACAGATTACGGTAATCTCTATAATACAGATTATAATCTGTATATACAGATTATAATCTGTACAAACAGACTACAGATTACTGTAGTCTGTTGGGGGCGGTGGTTGTGTATGTGTGTGCTTGTGTGTGCGTGTGTGTGGTGGGGGTGTACCAACAGAGGTATACTTGTGTGACTAATTGGACAGTCAAACACAATAGATGCCTTTATTCCGTCAGGCTTGTGTGGCTTTTTTTGCTGCTTGTGTGGCTATTTGAACAATAGAGAGAACAAAGGGAAAGACACACAAGTATACCTGCGTGAGTAAGTGTGTGCGCGCGCGCGTGTACCGATGACATCGAACAATTGGTGAGGTTTATTCCGTCAATGAATTTTGTGACGCAATTCAATAGTGGAGTCATCGCTTAAATTTCGAACAATAGAAAACATAGATCTGTGTGTGTGTATGTGTGTGTGTGTGTGTGTGGGCGTGTTTAGCAGTATGTCCGAGGACATTTTCGGACAGAGAACAAAAAAAAAATCATGACAACAATGGTCCTCGGAAGCCGGACAATAGTCCTCGAACGTCGAACAATGAATTTATGCTTTATTCCGTCGACTGTCCGAGGACGGAGGAACAATAGAGGAACAATACTTGTCCTCGGAAATAAAGCAATACAAGACTCTGTGTGTGTGTGTGTGTGGGTGTGGGATGTGAGGGTGTGTGTGTGTGTGACGTGTCACAATTTTGGGAGGTGTTTTTCAGTGTCATAACTATGCTGACATGATTGATTGATTGATTGACTGGTTGGTTGGTTGATTGATTGGTTGTTTGATTGTTTTGGGGTTGATTGATTGATTCACAATTGATTGACTGATCGATTGATCTATTGAATTAATTGATTGATTGGATCAGTGTTTGATCCTGAATTATCAAATTTCTGTTCCTGAATAATGGTGACATACAATGGCGTATCTACGGGGGGCGGCAGAGGGGAAACGTGTCCCGGGCGGCACTTGAAGGGGTCGCAAAAACCGCAAAAGAAAGAAAGAAAAGGGGGAGAAATAGAAGACAAAATTCATGAGAAATTGTGTTTTATAGGGTTGATATGCGAAAATTTTTGTATAGCTCGGTCGCTTTACTCCCTCGCATAATTATGTAATGTTAATACACACTGTATTATCTTTGTTGTTTCTATAATCAATTATTGCAATGTTGGTAGGTTAATACATTCCTCATTATACTAAATTTAGTATTTATGTATGGTCAATGATTTAGCAATTTCGTTCTTTTTTCTCTTTATCTAAATTCCTCAAATGTGTACGTTATTCTTAGCTCCACTGCTGATTGTTTTCTGCCACATGACGTTCCAGCGTTTAGATTGCCTTAAGTATGTTATGCCAACAGAGATTCACTATGTTTTCTCTTCATTTTCATCCCCATCATATGTTTGTTTTCTCTACTCGTTTTTGTTGTTGGTCATCATTTTCCCTCCACTCCTATTTGATTTCCATCGATTTATTTTTCTTCTTACTGCATGTGATCGACACTTCCTTTCCTTACTCTTCTCGAATAAAGCGCCATTACCTCTTTTATACAGTATTTCTCCTTATCGCCAAATATCAATGATGAGGGAGTATTTTTTTATCTCACGATGATGTTTAACTCTGACGATAGGCAATCGCTGCCATTTCATAGGCTTAGTGATGACGATTTCTTTGATTTACATAGACCTATCCAGTCTGATGATGTGTCTGATACTTCTGCTAATTCTTATGATAATCTTATCATAGATAACATTAACGCTTCAGCTGCAAATCTGGAGTTCGATTTTGATTTAGATGACCCTGTCAAACGTGGAACTACTAACTATATAACCATCAATCAATTTTCAAAGGTTTCAAAAGATTTTCAGAATGATACATTTTCCATCCTTCATTTAAATATCAGAAGTTTGAACAAGCATTTTGATGACCTTCTTTCACTCGTAGATAAACCTATGCCAAGCCCCTTTACGCTGATTGGCCTCACAGAAACTTGGCTTAATTACGATTCAAACCACCCATTCCTTATAAAAGATTATGACTTCATCAACAAAAATAGACAAAATCGAGTTGGTGGGGGAGTTGCTCTCTACATCCTCAAATCATTTAAATACACTATCTTGGATGAAATCTCAGTTTCTAATACAATTGTTGAATCCCTTTTTATTGAAATTGTGATTCCTGGTAATAAGAATATCATTGCCGGAGTTATTTATAGATCTCCCAACTCAAATGCTCAAGAATTCTTACAATATTTTTCCAATTTGTTAAGAGACGTCAATTTTGACAATAAAGACTTCTTCTTGATGGGAGATTTTAATATAGATTTATTGAACCATGAACATAACAATATTTCTCAAGACTTTCTTGAATTAATTTTATCTGCTTCTTGCTTGCCGCTCGTTTCTAAGCCAACGCGTGTTGCTAATGCATCTGCTACTTTAATTGATAATATTTTTTCGAACGTTATTCCACATCCTGATTCTTATATTATTTTATCTGACATAACTGATCATTATCCTATTGCAATGTTTTATCCACTAGGTCAATCTATTAACAGAAATAATTCTTCAATATATAGACGTAAAGTTAATGCCGAAAGCCTAGCACGTCTTGCCATTAATCTTGAAAACTTTGATTGGTCGTGTATATATACTAATGAAGACATTAACAGTTCATATGAAACTTTTTCCTTAATATTGACCGATCAATTGGATATTAATATGCCGAAACAAAAAATCAAAACCAACTATAAGAAAACACCTAAGCTCCCATGGATTTCTAAATCCATACTACGCTTAATTAATCGGAAGAATAATCTCTTTTATAAATATAAAATAAAAGGTACTGAAAAATCAAAGGAAAAGTATACATCCTACAGAAACACATTGACTCAAATCATTCGCCTTGAAAAAAGAAAATACTTCGTAAATCGTTTGGAAATGTTCAAACACGATATGCAAAATACCTGGAAAATTATTAAACAAGCGATGAATTTGACAGATAAAAGATCTGAA
Source organism: Heliocidaris erythrogramma (assembly GCA_025617745.1). NCBI lineage: Eukaryota > Metazoa > Echinodermata > Echinoidea > Camarodonta > Echinometridae > Heliocidaris > Heliocidaris erythrogramma. Next base: position 40,315,513 of record CM046856.1, on the reverse strand, counting down.
ATAAACAAAATCATGTATAACCATGAAATTATCGAAGATTCCAAAGATATAGCGAATATCTTTAATACTTACTTTTCGTCAATCGGCAGCAATCTTTCTAAAAATATTCCCCCATCAAACATAAATTATAGTGATTTTTTAGGCCCTGCTAATCCAAATTCTATTTTTCTTTTTCCTACGAATAGGCAAGAAGTCATTAATATTGTATCCAACTTACAGAATAAAAAAAGTTCCGGTTTTGATGGAATTAATAACGTAATGTTGAAAGCCATTATTCCTGTTATTGTAGATCCTTTGGTCCATATTTTTAATTTATCATTGACGCATGGTAAATTTCCCAATTCCATGAAACTAGCAAAAATTATTCCCTTATTCAAAAAAGGTGACAAACTTGAAGTAGGTAATTATCGGCCAATCTCGTTACTATCTTCTTTTTCCAAAATTTTGGAAAAGATAGTGTTTACTCGAATGAGTTCTTTCCTTAAAAAAAATGATATCCTCTCTAATTTCCAGTTTGGTTTTAGGGAGAAACATAGTACTGTTCATGCTTTGATGTCTTTTGTTGAGAAAGTTGCCCATTCAATTGACTCGTCTTCTCACACAGTAGGTATATTCCTGGACTTCTCCAAGGCCTTTGATACGATAAATCATGATATTTTACTTTATAAACTTGCTCATATTGGTGTCCGTGGAAAGGCCTTGGAGTGGTTCAGGAGCTACCTTTCTAACAGAAAACAATTTGTTTCCTTAAACGAGCAAGCATCAGATTTTAAAGATATTTCTTGTGGCGTCCCTCAAGGAAGCCTGTTAGGCCCATTATTGTTTATACTTTATATAAATGATTTTCATAAATCATCCGATTCCTTGTCATTCATCTTATTTGCAGATGACACCAATTTATTTTTTTCTCACAGTGATCCAAATGTTCTTGTCGATGTAATCAATAGAGAGCTGCGTAACATATTAGAATGGATAAGGGCTAATAAATTATCATTGAATCTACTGAAGACGAATTATATATTGTTTAGTAACTCCTTAGCATCATTACCTACTGATATTGTTTTTGACAATATCCCTCTTGAGCAAGTCTCTCAAACCAAATTTTTAGGTGTTTTGATTGACAGTAAACTTTCCTGGAAAATCCACATCGAAAATATTTGTAAAATTATCTCTCGCAATATCGGTATCATTAACAGACTTAAATCACACCTTCCTCAAGCATCTTTACTTATGCTTTACTCATCTCTTATTTTACCATATTTAAACTATGGTCTTTTGGTTTGGGGAAACAGTCATCAAACACTGCTGGAAAGAGTTTTACTACTACAAAAGAAAGTCATTCGTATAATTTGTAATGCTCCTATACGTGCCCATACGGATTCTCTTTTCCTTGAACATAACATCCTAAAAATTAAAGATCTGTACTTATTTCATCTTGGTGAATTTATGTATAAATACAATTGTGGTACTCTACCATCTGCGTTTCACGATATGTTTCTAAAAAATCGTACAATTCACAAATATCCCACCAGACAGTCGGATGAATTTCATTTACCATTTTTGAGAACATTTTCTGCACAAAAAACATTTATTTTTGAAGGTCCTAAACTTTGGAATACTTTGCACCATGATTTGGAAAAATCCTCTTCACTCTTAATGATTAAGAGAAATCTAAAGAAATTTTTATTGGCTCCTTACAAAACCTAACTCGCTTTGTCAGTTGTTAGTTGCATTTAGATTACCTCTATATATGCAGCATTTAAATGTGTATGTGTGTCTATGTATATATGCATCATTATTATTATTATTATTAAATGATTATTATTATTTATTATTATTATACAAAGAACTCGTCACCACTCGTCAACCAGGAACATCCTCATAACTATTTCCCTTTTCACACGAATCGATGTTGCGCGCTACCTTTGTTTTGATCAGTTACATCTATTCATCTTTCATTTGTCATTCCTCAGTCCCACATGCAATCAATTTCTCTCCTCTTTCTGTCTTTCCTTTTACTTTTCCCTTGTTACTTTCACACATTTTGTATGATATGTTTATGCTTTCCCCTCTCTGTTGGCCATTATTCTCGTTTTTTTTTGTTATGTAAATAATTACTATTATTGAATACTTTCACCTGAGGGGTCCACAATTTACAAGCTTAGCTTCACAGTGGACCTCTCCATTTCCAACCAAACATTCATAAAATTATTTTTCATACTGCAATAGTTTGGTACATCTTATCTAATCTACAATACTGTTATATTTATGTGTTGTATTGCGTGTATCCTACTTTGTTGATTTAATGATGTATGTGAATTGTATATTTCTTTTTCGTTGGAAATGAAAAAAAATAAAAACTGAAACTGAATTATGTTCAAAAATCTAGTTAGTTTTCGCCCGTAATAGCGTTTTTAAAGTGTTAACCATTAATTGACTCTAGTTGCTTTGCCCTTGCCCCCCCCCCCCCCCGCATAAGGCAGGATCTTTTTTGCGCCCCAGATGGGATAAAAAGCATAATAAGCACTTTCAAAGTGTAGAACATTTGAAATATATCATACATTTGCCATACATTGCCTTACTGAACTGCTTAAATATATTTCTTAGGGTTTTCATTCAATTTTAAAAGAAATCTATTGGTCGCTGTAGGCCTATTCCCTTCGGGTTTTTTAACGGTAAAATACATTAGAAATTTCAATTTAAGGGGTGAAAAGGAAAAAAACTCAGATTTGGACTAACAACCCCGGGTTATGTGCATCAAAACTCATTTTCACGTACGTAGTGCGATCATTTCTAAATTAAAAGCGATCATTACTCCCCGTTTGGGCATGGGGGCGCAGATTTGATAATTTGCCCCGGGCGCCAGAATACCTAGATACGCCACTGCTGACATAAAACATGCCATAACCAGCACAAATTCCAACCCAAATAATTCATTATCAATTACCAAAGATTTAAATCTTCCACAGTCAAATTATGATTACTGATGCATAAACTTTTGATTACATAACACCATGTCATAAACCGCACAAACCCATATCATAATCTATCACAAACTCATCATACCATCTCAGCCAAAATCGCAACCTAATTTTCTCGTCATTTACAAAAATGGGCAGTGCTCACCCAAGCATGAAAAAAGCTTTCCAAAAATCCAAAAATTAACTAATTTTTTTAATTTGGGGGCCGTTTTAAAATTGTATTTTTATTTTATTTTATTTATTTATTTATTTATTTATTTACTTTTTGGGGGGCACTGGGTAGTCCAAAAAGGTACAGATGTACAATCAAAATGGGTTCGAAAAGTCCGTGTCAGCTGTGAAATTAATGTATAGGCCTCTTGCCGAATTTTATTTTTTAGGCGCTTAATAATAATTATATTATATACTGAACATCATTACTAATAGAGGTAAAAGAGATATTACGTCAAAATCACTACTATTCGTATATTATATAATTTTTTTCATTCAGTTTCTATTTGGCTGGTGAGACACAAACGTTTATTAATTTTTAATTTTTTGTGCCGCCGGCTCTGTTCAGTTATTAATTCATTACTGCCAAGTCTTATTTTTCGATAAGTTCTAATTAGTTCTAATTAGTATGTGATTCATCTTTATCTGAAAATAGGTATTACACGACGGGTTGGAAGAGGAAAATATGAATCAAACTACCACTCCTATAGAGAGACCAACGACAAGGCAAATATGGAAATGGACACTTGTTTGAGCATTATCAAGTCGTAGCCATATTCTTATCAAAATATATTTTTTCCTCTATCATGTCAAACAACGATCAAAGTACATTCACTCAAGTCGACGCAAGTCACCGCCTGAAAAAAACAAACAAAAAAAACACACACTTAGCTTGCTTCTTTACCTCGCTTCGTATTTAATTGAATATCAGGTTCCCTTCATCCTAGTTTAACAAAGTCCGAAGAACGTTTCCTACACGACTTTAACAAAAGGTAAGCCAATTTGTTCCTTTAGCTTTTCATTATTGTCAAGATTTTTTTGTTTTTTAAATTTTATTCTTACCTATGATAAGATATCTATTCTTCAAGAACTGACCTGACAGTAAGGATATTTTTTATTGTTTCGTGTTAAAAAGTTGTAATTAAGTTTTATTTAGGATTTTTATTCAACTGTCCATTCTAGACTAATAGGACTATCCATGGTAGTGATAATTGTGATATTGTAAGTATTAATGGTTGCTATACAAAAGCAAATGAATTGAACCTGTAAATTTCCTTCCCAAAGAATATTTTTGTTAGCGTCTATACTAATTATTTGTTTATTTTAGAGGCACTGATTGATCATTTCTTGTTCTTTCCCTATATTTTATTTGATGAGTCTACCACGTTCATAAGAAATACCTTCCATACAGTTAAATTGGTGGGGTAGCTAAAGGGGGCACAGCGGCACATGCGCACCCAATCAAGTGGTGGAAACAAAAAACAAAGTAAAGGAGAGAAAAGGATAGAGGGAAAGGGATCGTGAAAAGATCGAAGTAGCTATACCCCCACCCGCTCCACAATAACCCTTGATCTTAATGATCATGTTCAATGATTTTGCATTTTACCCTCAGAGTAAGACTGGTGCCCCTTGTAAAATTATCTCACAATAAAATCTAGTAATCACTGACGTCAAGGAGTGAAAATAGAGTTAAAAATCAATCTTTTCTTTTTAAAAAGAACTCGATATTCATTCCAAAACAAGTAATCACTGACGTGACTCCTGGGGAGTGAAAGTGCAGTGAAGGTTCACTCTCTTTTTTGACAGAGAGCATAGAAGTTGCCTATACAATGAATGCATGAATAGGTCACGTAATTTATTTCTCATTAGAGAGTTTAATGGTACTTTGCCTCAATTTTCGACTGTACTTTGAATAGGGTCAGCAATTTATTTCAATGACATTTGCCTCTAGTTTCCGTCCGGTATACAAATGTCTCGGTCAGATCAATTCGAGATTATTCACATCTGGCCTCGGATCAGCGCTTGAATTGCATTGGTATCAATACACATTTCTGTATGACCTGATCCAATTCCATATCTTATTAGCTTTATTGAAATCGTTCAAAATAATATCTTATGGATACTACAGACACTGGCAGGTATGTTGTATACATGATGAACGTTTGCTTTGCAGGTTTCCCCTCTCTGATATTCAAACTCATCCTAATAAGCCAGTTCGGGGTTAGCGCATGGTACAAATGACCCCAAATATCCACAGATATTTTAGACATGGAGGGTCCCTTTATGTGCACTTCAGAAAAATAACTCTGGGAGTGATAGAGGTGCCTCATGAATAGCTTTTGTTTCCCCCTTCCACCTGGATATCATGGAATGCACCATTAGTGCATAATTGAATAATGATTACATGACATTCATGAGCACATATCGAATATTAGTGTCAGTGGGTTTTAGAATTTGGTACAGATGACCTTTATCTGCTCATGCTCAGATTGCATCCCCGAAGTGGCTTATTACGAGAGAAGGGGGAAAGAGAGCGGGAGGTGGGAGAGGACCCAATGAGAGAATAACAAATGCATCTAGTTCCTAACTATTTAGAATTTCATACAGGAAATTTTGGGAACTTTAAGATATAATGTTTCAGTAATTCTTGAATGTTGTGGAATATTGTTTAAATACCGACTTTTCGAGGTAATTCCCGGCGAAACACAAAAGTGAGTCGCTTTATATTATTGTGGACTATTCATCACTGACAGTGTCAATTTGTAATAGTTGGCCTTACACGATCGCAAAGACTTTCGAAAAATAAACCTAAAGCAGTTTCAATAGCCTTGTCCATCACCTATTAAAGTGGCATCAAACTGGTAAAACTTGAACAGCGCCATCTTACAGCGACTGCTAAATTGAGATTATAATGTGAAATATAATTGCATTTTATTTTGAATTTTGAAAAACAGCTTGTTTGGATAATAGGCACATTTTATATTCAAACTATTATTTTGGACTTTGCATATGTGGAAAATTTCCTACAGGTACATTCTAAGCCTCTCCAAACTAGAATGGGGCATGCTGGGAAAATGAGAGGCACATACACTTTTCCAATCTTGTTAACAGATGGCGCCATTAGGAGCTTCAGTTTACTGTCACTTTAATGTGCGAACATTACAATGGCGTATTACGTAATCCCAAAATTATCTAAGCATGGGATCCGTAATAGGGTACTTAAATTGCCCTCGGTTGATATTTCGAAAGTTTTTGTCTATATTTTAACGGTTGTGGTTGTTATCGCAAAAAGGCAAGATTAGACAAGATTAGACTTCACTCTGAGGTCATTACACTCCCTTTGCATATTTACTGTAGCCATACATTGCAAAGTCCAAGTTTCAAGTATACCTTTTGGGACAAAGGACTGTATGTAAAGTGGCCCTTTTGAATATACACATGTGTCAGCTTAAAGGGCTGGTCACATCTGTCTGATAATGATAACGATAATGAGATTTTTCATTAAAGGTACACCCTAAAGCTGCCTCATACGTACACACCATAGAGTAGGGTGTACTACATACAGCCACATGTAGTTGCTGGTAGTGTTGCAAACTGCATTGTGCATATCTGTATCAAATATCAACATCAAAACAAGTTTATAATAATAATAATAATAATAATAGTGGCTACTTGTATAGCGCGCAGGTCCGCCTTTCGACGCTCATGGCGCTGTATAGATAGGTTTATATTATTACCCCCGGTCATAGGATTCTGGCACGCCCGCACACAGTGTATGCACATCCAGCTATCTTGTTATAAAACCTAAAAGTTTTTCTTGATGAACCAAAATAAAAAAGTGCAATAGGTCAGTATTGTACTATAAACAATTTAAACACATTCTAATAAAGCTCAAATTGTTCAAGTGAAATTAATAAGCTTATCCATCTGACATGACATGCATAATAATGGGGTAGTCCAGGCCCGTAACTAAGGGGGGGGGGGGGGGGGGGGTCGTTGGCTCAACATATGTGATACCGCATGTATGTCTCATTGAATGAAGTTCAGCACTAGTATATTGAAAGGATAAGCTGGGCACATTAACATGATAATCCTGTACACAAAAGGCACATTAACAAAGAAAGGTCACTCCATTGTTCCCAGTGCAAATTGTACCTTTATTCCTAAGTGTGTATAACTCGATCTGTCGGTGAACTTTCGCCGGATCGGAAGTGTACTCTTCCGTCTGTCTAACCCGTCGTCGTGAAAACGGTCCAAAATCTCCCGACGAATCCAGTAACAGCGCTATCCTGACACCATGTTTCGTTATCTTGCTTCTTGTAATCATACTCTGACTGATAACTATATTACTGCTTCACCACAACCAACATAGGAGGCTTTGCAATCTTGAGTTACTTTGGGTTCAGCCATTTACTGGATTCCATCTTGTGCACACGTCTGCTTCGCCACAGATGGCGCTATTCCATAACATTAAACTGCAAACAGTTCTATCTAGTATAATTCCCAAGTGTCAACATCGTTAGTGATTGATACAGAAGGGTTCTTAGGAAAGCAATGTTTTTATAAAACACAATGATCACACTACCTGACTGTAGTGCAAACAAAGCAAATTTAATTTAATTCCAATGGGGGTATAGGTAATAGATATTGGATCAAGGACGAAGTCAAACGAAATCGGATTAGTTGCTGTGATCGATGTTTAATAGTCGATAAGGTACACCGTTACAGCAAGACACGTACAGTGTATATATAATTCAATCTGCATGAAATAAAGCAAACAAATTGAACCGAAAATTAGTCATAAAATTACTTTGAAGTTTCTAGCTATATCAAGTTAACTGAGTAATTTTACCTCAATTATTTACTGTAAATACCAACATTTTATGAATGTGCTTTGTTATTTAAAACCAATAAATCATGATGTATAGTAAAGAAAATATGTCTCTGAGTCATTATTGAATACCTCCAAGAGTGATAATTATTTCATCATGACTACGAGCCTATGTGATTATTCATTCATAATTATGTTCATGAAATATCTGCTAAACCTTCCAGAAAATATGTAAAGTTTGTATTATTTAAATAGTAACCAGTTTCAGTAAAAAATGCATAAGCAATAGACCCAACAAGGTCGTGAAGGTGGCAGACCAAATTTGTAAGTCACATTTGCATGCAATAACTTTTGGATAAATATCTTCAACTCTGGTTCTAACTGAATTATTTGCACTAATTAATAATTCAGGCCCAGAGATAAATCATCCTGAAAAATACAACCTTCTTCACAAATAATAATTTCAGAATGTGAATACTTCCACTAAACATAAATCCTTAAATTGGCACACTTATTTTTGTATGTGCGATCGATGCACAATTTTGGTCTGCTAACTTCAGTTACACTTTCATTACACTTCCATGACCAAAAATCTCAATAAATCACCTTTTCTTGTTTCATAGAGAAAAGTAATTTAACCCATGATAATGGCATCACAATAACTGTCTTTTATATCAGCAATTATATTCTATACCTAGTGTTTCCATCATGAAAATCCTATCCTGATAATTGATTAAACACTCCTGTCACATTCCCGTATGTGACGCTTTCCATGCAAATTATATGCAAATTAGTTTGAATCTGTTTTTTCCACTAAATTCTCTTTCATTATATTTTTGTTCATTAAATCATTTATACGTCTTCTTAAACCACTACGAACACTCACTTCTTTGGCAGGAACTTTCGTCCAAAACACTTCAGAATGCACCAAGGCAACTAATTCTGAAAACTGTTGAAATTAGACATTTCAAGCCTCCGGTCGAAACGTTGCATGCTTTCGGGTTTACTACACGCTTCAAACCTGAATTTAGAAGCATTGTTTTTTTGGTTAACAGAACGAGCTACTGTAGCTTTCATCTAAAAGAAAAATAAGAAAAAGAATCGCCTGATATCGCCAAATCAGTTTCTATCATCGAAATAGATATCCTTCCACGTGCTACTGAATCACACTAGAATATTGATATTTGCCATCCAGTAACTTTCTAGTTATTCATTAATTCGCAATATCTATAGTATTACTCCATATCTATAGTATTACAACGATCGAAAACGAGCACCGGTAATTTTAATCCTACTCAAACCCACTCGTCCCACGGATGACATATTTTTTCTTCTTGTTCTTCAAGTAGATCACATATTAGGGACGATTATTAAAATCTCAAAAAATTAACATGGATATATTTTTTATTTAATAAGGAACAAAATGTAACAACAATTTCTATTCGCTTTTAAAAAGCGCAGCTGTTTCCACAAATTAAGGATCCACAGTAATCACACAAAATGCTCGTTAATGTCAATCTTGATCTTTTGTATTGCCTACGATACGTAAGCATCTCACAGTCATGTTATCCTCAAATGAAATTAAGGGTCCTTTTACCCATTTTACCCCTCTCATTTATTATATAATACTTATAAACCTTCTTTACTCTACAGTGCGTCCCCCAAAAAAACCGAACAGTCAGAAAAAGCTCTCTAAATAAATATTTAAAAATTGTATACCTGCGGATATCTTAGGGTCTCTCCTCCCTCTAGTGAGCAAAATAAGCGACTTTCGTAAAAGGGTGTAAAATCCAAAGTCGACAAGAATTGGCATATTGGCTGGTAATTAACAAATTTGAGAACTTAACAGTTGACGGATGGAAAAAGTCTACCAGAATGAACCTTATAAAAGTATGTTCATGAAATTGTCATACCTATGGATAACTTAGGGTCTCTCGTATCAGATGACACCAAAACATCAGATGATATTTAATGCTTGAGTGAGCAAAAGCCATCGTTGTGAAATAGTACAAAATCCATGATTGACAAAATGTTTATTGGTTCTCGCTGGAATCGGCAAATCTGAGAGAGAGCCTTGAAAGGGTTTGAGAATTTTCATATTCCAATTATAAAAAGACAATTTATGAATAGGCTTTATTTTATGTATGTCCTGACATATCCTTTTAAAACTTTATGATTGACTGAGAAAGCCAGCTTGAATTAAAAGTTTGCAAAACTTAAAGGCATTGAGTAACTTTGTCGGAGATCAGAAAAAAAAAATCTGAATTAGCTCATGCTGCAATGATAATTAGAAACCTTTAGGTCAGTCGGGAATCGTATGACTTTTACAGGTCAATTGCTGATTTCATTATCAAGATATTTATGATTTAAAATCGAAATTTTATAAGCGTATGGCATGACGCTTATAACTTGTGACGGTCGGCCTACCTCCCTCTTTCGGCAAATGCACAGCGTAACGTCTATTTACATTGGCCTGCCGCTGTGGGGTGTAATGCTGACAGGGCTTGCAATACCAAGGATTGATAACTCGGCAATACTATCGCGCGCGAGAGAAAGCTTGAGCGCTGGAGCTCATCCCGTGGGCCGGCAAGGGCCTAGCCTAGCCTGTCGATCGCCTGGCCTGGCCGGCGGGCGGTCGCTGGGGTAGTCGCGACATCGTGTGTGAGGAGAATTACCAAATTTTGATTATTGCGTGGTAATCCTACATACATAAATAACAAGTTTTTGCCCGACAAGAAAGAAAGAGAAAGAGGAAACAAATGATAAGGCACTTAAAAGGGGGAAGGGGAGGTCGCACATTTTGAAACATGGACGAAACAACAATCCATACGATCAGCTCTATACTAGAGACGTACTAGACGTTGTGTAAGGGATCGGGAAGGAGGGGCTGGCCGGAGCTCGGAGGGAGAGAAAATGAGAGAGATCGGAGTGGAGGAAATACAGCCCTGTCGTCATTCACAATTATTGCCCTACGAGGCAGGGGCTGGTTTCAGAGCCCGCCACCGCGCGCGGAGTACGAATGCCCGCAGGTCCAATAAATTTATTTCTCGCTCTCGAGGAAATGGAATCATTCATGTCGACAATGTTTAGCAAAATAAAGGAGGCGTCCCCAGGAGCGAAAATATCCCCTTACGCCCATGTCACATTTTCCAAACTAATTTCGGTTACTAGTCGTCAAGATATACATTGTACTGATATGCGGTTGGATGCTTAGACAAATTTCCAATATTACAATCGGAGGATAGAGAGAAAAGTGGGGAAAAGCCTTTTTTGTATCTTCAGAACAGCAGGATCATGCGATCGACTGAAGACTGATGAAACAATGAACACATAAGATTTTATTTTGTCTCCTTGGACGGGGAATTGATTAGGAAGATGTAATACTTGTCATAAGAGTGTGGCATCCCCCTGGCCCCCCTCCCCCTCACGTCAGTGATTTTTGTTTGGTGGTTTCTTTCTTTTTTCTTCTAATATTTGTAATATTGGGCTATAGCCTAACATTCTGGAAGCTTCATTATTGATAATATCCAAGTCATATCTGAAAAGTGAGAAAATTTTCATTACGAAGAAGGTAGGCCTACCCATGCACTTATTGAGGGGAGGGGGTGTCCAAACACCCCCTTTGACAAAAAGGGCATTTTTAGGTGGTCGAACACCCCCTTTTTGTGTTATTGTAAGTCGGCACACACCTTTTTGATGTTAAAAACGCCGCCTTAGAATTCCTGTTAACTTTTTTTTTTAACACTTATTGGATAATTTGAGTGAAAGTAACCCCCAAATAATGTTACTTTTTGTTCTTTTTGTTTGGCTTATTAGAGATTTTTTGGAGTAAAAAGACCCCAAAAATACTGATATATACACACACCCCTCCCCCTTTTAACAAATCCTGGGTACGCCACTTGGCCTACTAATATTTCAAAATTCACTTTGGGATTGTGTTCACTCTTCACTATTCTCCCCTCTCTCTCAATTTTTCCATCACTGCATTCTCCCTCATCCTCTTCTCATGATTTGTTTCTTCATCCTTTCCTTCCTTTCTCTCAATGGCTTGTTTTTACCATTTTTTTTTTGCACCTCTCCATTTTCTCCTTCTCTCTTATTCCCTCTCCTTTCTGACCCTTCACAAGAAAAGGAAGTTCAAATTAAAGGAAAAAGTTCATTTTTTGCTTCAATAAGGGTATATTCAAATTACAATACAACATAAATTACAGGCTAACTGGTTCGGACCATTATGTGGCTCTATATGGTTGGTAAGGGCAGGGATTTTTCAAGAAGGATATTATCAGAGGCAAAGGATGTGTCAACATTTTAAATAATATATCTGGACATAATATTTCTTGGCATCAACACGTGCTGAAGAAAACACGCAAGTTGTCTTTAACACTTTTCCTAAAGATTCAGGAAAGGGGGGGGGGGGGAGGGGGCACAAGTTACACCCACTCATCCTATTACCGCCATCACACCACCAAATCGACCAGTTCTTTGCCATTCAGGGTAATTTTGTTCTGGACAGGGTCTTGTGTCGGTCTTATTAGTGTGATTGAGGTATTAGGAAGATGGACAAGGAAAAAAGCCATCAATTGATAAATGTAAAAAAAAAAAGGGCAAATTTCATTTTCTCTACATGTACAGGAATTCATTGCTACTGAATTGCCATTCACAATAATAAAATTCCATTTCTACTATATATGTAACCAAATTTCAAAAGAGTCACAGCAAAACTGAATTATGAAAAAGCACATTTCGATGGAGAACAATAAAAGTCCAGGCTGGTCCACTCTTTGATAACGTCTTCCCATCTTTTCTTCTGTCTTCCTCTTTTTCTTCCACCTTTCACTATAATAATAATAATAATACATTGCATTTATAATGCGCTTAATACAAATGTTTCTAAGCGCCGAAGTATTATTACCCCGGCTGTAGTTAGGCTACCGAATTCGGTGCTCACAGCATTTCAAGGAATAAATTCCTACCGGGTACCCATTTTCTACACCTGGGTAGAGAGTGGCAAATGTAGATTAATGTCTTGCCATAGGACATTAGTGCCGCGGCGGGACTCGAACCGCAAACCATGAGATCCACAGTCCGGTGACGTATCCACTAGACCAGGACACCTCTACTATGCCTTGCAGGATGGTTTTTGCAAGACCCGAAGAACATGAAGCATGCCATATCAGTTTTGCGCTTTTTCACGGTCGTGAGGAGTTCTTTGTATGGCGCAGATGATGGTGCGGACCGTCTCGTTGGTTATGTTGTCTTTATGCAAGATGCCTAGTATTTGAATTCGCCTCTGGAGGTCTGCTGTGAGGGTCCAGGAGTCCCAGGCAAACAGGTAGATGGATAGGACGAGTGATCTCAATCGTATCTTGGAACTGGGCAAGACCAGGAGTGGCAGGGAATCCAATCCGCACATACAACAGTTTGGTGGTGCTGTAATAATAGAAAAGATAGTTTTAAAAAAATGAATTAGAATTTCAATGAAATAGAAATCCTTTTTTTTTGTGAAAAGGCCATGGCCTGAATTCATGAATACTTCTGTAAGGGTAGTACAAGCAACGTACATGGCCTCATGTCCAATCATAAATGGCAATACAGGCTACGGTTATTTTAAACCATAGTTTAGACCATGGGTTTACCATTCTTTGTGAATTGTGGCCAATGTGCTTCTTAACAAGGTGTCAAGCTTTTCATTACACTTTTTTGGTCATGAACTGAAATGGAAACTGTCCTAAAGTGAAATATGCCAGTGGTGCGAACACAACATGCACTGGTCTACATGATGGTAGAGGTACCTATTAAAAATATTCTAGTAATTTACACAGCAACACCTTGTGTAATGTGCAAACAAATCAGACAGGAAATAACAACTGCCTACAAAAATCTCTATAGCTGCACTACAGAATCCCATAAATTATTCATCATAAGAATATAAAATGTAAAGTAAATCCATCCTTCATCCACAAATATTTCTTTCATCATTCATCAAGACAAATTTACAAAATCTATAGGAATGCAGATATAAATATCATAAATTTGTCAACCGGGGCGTCGCTAGCGGCAAATGTGCCACCTCTGTTGGCAACAAAAGAAAGGGGGGGGGGGGGGGGAAGAGTGAGGGAAGAGGAAATATAGGGTAAAAAAAGAAAGGAAGGGAAGGGAAAGGAAAATAAACACTAAAAAGAAGGAAAGGAAGGGAAGAGAAAGAAGGAAAAACTGGTCAAATTTTTTGCTCGCTCGCTCAAGTCGCTCGCCAAAACATTGAGATGTTAATCTTTGGGCAAATGGCGTCCCTTCCCTTCCCTTCTGCAATAGGCTACAGCTGCCCCCCTGGGATTGTCAAAGTTCAGATAGTCACATTCGGGCAGCAAGGTGCTAGTATATATGGGTCTGTTCACAAAGTTGGGGCACCAAAACTTGACATTTTATCGTAAAAACATTGTAGTTTTAACACTATGACTTACACCATTAAGTTGTTTTATATGAATGTACTTGGTGCCTCCAGGAAGCTTTTGAAGAGCACAAGACAAATTGTTTTGAGAGGCATTTTCAAAGTATTGACAAAAACGTACTGGTGTCCCATGTTACATCCACAACCACCTTTTTTTTAGATTGCCAACATTTCTACATGCATGATACCTTATAAAGCTAAATCCTATTAATGGGTACATTGTGTTATGGTGCTGACTTAATGAAGCAAAACTTTTAACAAAAGAATAAATATCTTCCCTGAGTTTATCATGAATGTTGTGGGTGTAACAGTTTCCAATCAACTGTCACAAGTTGTGGATGAATGGGACACCAAAGAATATCTGCAACTTTCATCAATAACTCTTGAAGTCAGTATACTCTCATTGCAGTTGTTGCATTGAATTAAATAGAGAGCCTAAAGTAACCAGGCAAATATTTATCATCAAGAGCATTATGGATGTGTCGTTATGTCTCAAAATAAGACGGATGTAACACGGACACAATGTCCGGTTACATCCACACGCTGGTTTTTCATAATTATTTCCAAAATACATTGTGGAACAACATGTTTATGATTCTCAGATGCTTTTTATTTTCACCAGAGATAGAATGGCCAAGTAAGAAAATTCTAACCGACTTTTTCATCAAATTACAGGGGATTAAAGAAATAATGCCTCAAAAGGTGCCCAACTTTGTGAACAGACCCATATCCACATATTGAAGAAGAAAGGTTCCAGGATAATTATATAACTTATGTAAGTAAACTTCAGTAATTTTCACCTAAAAAAAAGTTCAAACAAATTTTGTTTGACTCGCTTCACTCTCTGGCAAAATATTTAGAAATTGAAAAGCTGATATTTGGGCAAAAGGCGTCAGTCCCCTCCTTATGAAATGGGCCTGTCTGATCAAGATCTGTATGTCTGCAATTTTCTTTTATTAATTTTTGTCGGAGGATAGGGATTAGGGTGCAGCAGTTTTGTCTGCAAAAATGGGTATTGCATCCTAAAAATTTGTTGGCAAATTTGGGTGTCACAACCCTCCCCCATTCAAAATGTTCTAGCAACGCCCCTGTTAGTCAAGCTCTTGCATGACAAAAACTCTAATGGAATAGACCCGAGTGGCAATAAACCAGCTTAATTTTATTTTTATTATACTTCATTTCTTTATTTTTTACATGTAGACCCTACTACTCCAAATACAAAATTTCTTTGTTTCATTCCTGTTCTATAATTGCACATCTCTCAAGTAAACATGGAAGGTGACGAAAGAGGATATTTACCTGTAGGTGCGTGTAGATCTATTTGCATGTTTCTAGCATGACTGTGTCTGCTCCTTCATCAATTTGATCAAATAAGAGATGTCATGCATCTGAAAGCAAAATAGAATGACAAGTCAAATGTATCCATAACAGACTATCAAACCGTTTTCTTAGGCGAGTATATGGATCTGAATGAAAGACTGAAAATAAGAGTTTGTAGATATCTACTGAATCATATACATGTACCTGTGAACAGCCCACACCTCCCTGCCCTATATATCCACTTATCCAGGAAAGTATTAAAAAACATTTTAAAAATAAAATTCACTAGTATGAAGGGGTAGGTCCATATAACTGAAGTTTGCCATTGGATTTCTCCAAAAATAATATGCATGGAATAGCACTAACCAAGATAAAATATTTATTCATGCTTATGCCCAACATACATTGCGATTTCCCAAATATTGAATGCAAAAGTTTTAAAATTTACAGATCAGATCTACCAGTAGTTGGAAACTATCTGTCCGGACACCCAACCTGTCAGGACACCCAACATAGGTATGACAAGGATAACTCATTCTCATTGATAAGAACTGTCACATATAAATCCTATATAAGATTTTGAACTGCTAAGAAAACAATGCAATTACTCTATGGCATGATTGGTATGTAATATTCCACCAGATTGGGAAAGCGGCAAGAAGAAGATTCAAAATTCCTGGAAAGAGCAGAGTGAATCCAAGTGTTTATTTTTTTGGGAGCACTCAGTATATAAATGTACATGTAGTGTGTGATGGGTATGTGGCGCCCAGAAGACCCCCCATTTCTACACGAAAATTTTTGTTCCAAAGCATACAATTTTTTTCTTGAGAAAAAGAGAAAAAACATTCCAAAGCAACGTTTGTTTTTTTTCGTTTTGTCGTTCTAATCGTTCTGGCACGCCTCGGCCAGGCCCGTTTTGCTTCAAAGACAACATAGAATAGACATGCCATGACCCACAGCGTATTAAGCGATTGCATGGGAGCTTGTGCGTGGGTACCAGGTAGCTGTACGAGCTCCTTAGCTTATCAATCTGGTACATGTACTTGCCTATGGAGCTGTACATGGGATCCATACATGGGATCCATAATTACCTTGTGTGTGTGTGTGTGTGTGTGTGTGTGAAATATCACCATTTTTCACCTAAGTTGACCCATGCAACCCACCCTCGGAATTTGCTATAGGGGTTACCTTCCCGGATCAACTAAGATTGTAAAAATTGAATGACTAAAAAAGAGAAAAGACAAAAATCGACAGATTTTTTTACCTTGCATTTGTAACCTATATATATATGGGACTACACAAACCTTACCTTGCATGGGTAGTCCCATATAACTTACAAGTCTTACATCATGTGCAAGTAAAAAAAAAAAAAAATTAACACCTGCCAGTTTTGTGTGGTTTTTTTTGTCAATCAATTTTTACAATCTTAGTTGATCCTGGAGTGGAAGGTAACC
Source organism: Heliocidaris erythrogramma (assembly GCA_025617745.1). Taxonomy (NCBI): domain Eukaryota; kingdom Metazoa; phylum Echinodermata; class Echinoidea; order Camarodonta; family Echinometridae; genus Heliocidaris; species Heliocidaris erythrogramma. The sequence continues at coordinate 40,298,488 of CM046856.1, read as the reverse complement.
CCTTTCGCAAACTCCGACTCTGAGGCCTGGGCGAGGATGGTTTGCATGACTCACAGTATGTGAGAAATGGCGATATTTGGGGGGGGGGGGCTGATATCTCATTATCTATGAGTCCTACCTATATGAGCTCCTTGGCTTATCAATCTGGTACTAGTACTGGCCTACAGAGCCGTTCATGGGATCCAACTGTGAGTGGAGTCGGAGGCACATATCAACAAAAACAAGATCTAACATTTTAACAAGTAACATGTCTAAATGAATTATAATCATTTCTCACATACTTGCGAGCCATGCAAACCAGACATTTTATTCCCAAGCCACAAAATGTTGTTTTTCACATCAAACTTCCCGAACTACGTGTAAATGAATAAGTGCACAGACATGGGATTGGGAACCATGCAAGATTGTTTATATTCAATCCCTGTCCCTGATAGTAGAAAGAGGAAAAAATGATGTGATGTTTATGTCGTCGTTTACATCTTTTTTACTTCCTGTAATTACGTCAATAAGACGACAACTTGCACCAACGCAAGACGTCATGAGGACGTCTTATTTTGACGTCATCTTTACGTCTTGTACACTGTAAAAACTAAAGCGTTACTTTTAGGGGCATGTATAATAGTGACTGCACCTGAAATGCTGTTTGTAGCACTAGTTGTAGAGTGCTAATTTACCAGCAAAAAACCAGGTTCCGCTGATTGAGAGGCACTGACGTTACCGATGGACTGACGGATGCTTCTTGCAATCCAGTTTAGTCATGGGAGTCAAATAGATAACATGAACTATGTGGTGTCGTAAATTCACTATGTAACAATATGATCTGCTCTACATCGTACGATGTGAGTTAGTCCAGCGGTAATGCCAGCAATTCTCGATCAGCGGACCCTGGTTCGAGGCTCGCCAAAATAATTTTTTTTAATGAATGTTTAGCCGGTCCAGCTCGCGTGAAAGTGCTGAAATAGCACGCTGTGTGCATTCAATAGCACTCTGACTCTGAGTGCAGTCCCTATGCATGCCCTCAAAAAGTGCTATATAGCCTAGGCTTCTTCTTCTTCTTCCAGGTAGAGTGCTGCTTCAAGATGATGAAGATAATCGCACTGTGGATTGTGTGTGCATGTGGAGCCTCACACACATTATCCTAGATATTTTTTTTTTTTTTTTTTTTAATTTCATTCCTTTTGTGCAGGTGCATATATACACGTGTGTAAAAAAACGTAGCATCCTTTTGGAGACATTACTTCTTCCTGCTCAAAAGGAGCTGGAAGGCGTCAAGAGAGGAAGAACGGGCTGGGTCCTGTGGGAGGTTGTTCCAGTCCTTGCAAATTCTTGGGAAAAAGGAACAAGCATATGCCTGACTGCTGCATTGGAATGTCCTTAGACGAGACCCATGGGCCTACATAGGCCTACTACTACTACAGCACTTCAGTTTTTACAGTGTACAGATGACGTCAAAATAAGACGTCCTCTTGACGTCTTGCCTTGATGCAAGTTGTAGTCTTATTGACGTAATTACAGGACGTAAAAAAGACGAAAACCACAACGTAAATATCACGTCATTTTTAACACTTTCTGCTATCATCAGTATCAGGGATGTTAGTATTACTTGAAATGACAAGGCCACAGTTTCTTGTGAAAATGGCATTGTTCTTGCTCTAATTTATTTGATGCAATTTTTTCTCAAACTTACTCTTTACTCTTTAGAATATCAGGAATAAAATAAAATAAATCTTTAGAGGAATATTAAAGAAATTCTTGTTCATTTTTTCCGTCAAACCTTAGTTAGGTGCGCAGACCTAGTAGTACTAGTAGGGCTCCCCATACAGCTGCGGAGGCCAGTACCACTCCCACCATGGTCCATGCCCACTATATTACCAGATTGATCAGCCAAGCCCAAGGAGCTCGGCGTACAGTAAAGTACGCAGTACATGTATGATGTAGGTCACCCTATACCCGGGATTATACCTACCACTCCAGTCGATAGAGTCAATAAAATCTTACAAATCTTACAAATCTTACACTTACAGTTACAGTGAGTTGTGTGGATATCACACTGTGCCCCTGTCCCGGCGCTGGCAGTAAGGAGAAAAAATTTCAAGTCTCACTCTCAAGATGATAAAACAAACGTCGAGAACTAGCTTTCACTATGTGTGCGGTGCACTGAGCTGAGTTAGCTACATACATGGCTCGCCGACGGGTACGGAGTACGATCTACCGTTGCACTGTACAAGTAACTATCCCGACAGCTCAGCTGGCTGGTATATCACTGGCGCCTAGCGCCTGTAAGTGGATGTTGGGTATAAACGGGCTTACCATAGATACTATCTCTATACATGTACGAAACACACATAGCGTATTGCCAATGTCTCACAACGAACGCATGAGGACGCTAGACCAAATACTGTTTGAAACGTAGATCTGCCGTTATTTCAGCCAGAATTTTGTTTTCAAAACCACATTTATTTTCTTTTTTAAAAATAGTAAATGTGCTCCAATTTCTATCTTACTTTCACATGTTGCTAAGTATAGTTCTAACAGTAGGATTATATATCATTGGACCACTTTCACGCTGAATTTGTCAAATTTTGCAAAGCTACTCAATGCCTTTAATATTTAAAAACACTCAGTAATGTTTAAAAACACCCAATAACAATGACTTATATATACAAGGTTGTTTTTCAACGAACTTTAGAAAATAATTACAATCTATGATGCCACAAATGTGCAACTGCATTTTCGTAAAAAGATTTTTAAATATCAAAAACTTTGCATATATATATATATATAAATGTAATATGTTCTTATTTATTTATTGTTTTTTCATGATTTTTTTGACAATTATTTTACTTGTTATTGCTATCAGGGCCTCATGGAAGACCAACACTATTAGTGATGAGTCACCTTGTCTAAATATCAGAAATAAATGAATAGACATGGAGGGTTTAGCTAAACCCTCCATGTCTTGTGCCCTTCTACTCCTCAATTTGGGGCAGAGGTAATGCTTTGTGACCCCATTTAATGGGATTAAGCTGGGTATTGAGAGTAACTCCAGTCTACACTATTTGGGACACGTGTGATGCCTTTTGTGAATTTAATTGGTTATTAACATACAGTGGTAACGCCCAAGCTCAACCCCATTCAGTAGACCCACTGGAGCCTTACCACTGCCCAAAATTACAGGTATTTATTTCAATGATAAATGTCTAAACATTGCAGTGCGACTGATGAGCCTTTGGGTGAAACTTTAAGTATCGCACTGCCATTTATTTTTTATTATTTTATTTTATTTTATTCTTAGCTTACTGCATTATGTACTTAGTTCCGTGTTAAACACATTACTTTTTCCTGATTGTGTTATATTTATATATATATATATATATATATATATATATACATATATAAATTTCTGCTTCGAAATTGTAAATGTAGAGATATTGAATTAACGAAGAACGGGTGACAACCGATGTGCTCATCAAACCGAGATACTGCAATGATTTTATTCGATTTCTGTTACAAAGCGGTAATAAAGGTATTATCATTTAGTTAATCTTTCATGATCGATTACAACACATTTGTGATCGATTACCTTGGTCTAAATTTTATTGGAATGGACAATATTTCATTCCAAAATTAAGTGGTTAAATCTTTAAATTCACCTTTTTTGCTTATATATATCATATTTGTGAAAATATAAACATTTATAAACCATTTTATTGTCCATCCAATGTTTTAAATTTCTCACAATTCTCTTCCGATCAAAATAATATCACAATATATAACGAGAAACAATGTTTAAATTTCATTTAAACCTTTTTCATAATGCTCAATTTCCCACATATTTAACAACCCCCGTCAAACTTATTCGGAATCAGCAGGAATCAAGCAGAACTAGACTGAATGCAGAACTTTCAAAATTCGCGCCACATTCGGGAGGGAATTTGAATCTTTGTAAAAATGTCGTTCGAATACTTAGAACGACCTTCGATCCCGCCTCGAATGATTCTTGCACATTCCGGGTCGGCTGTCGAATGCAGCTCGAATGCAGTCGGAACACAGGAGGGATATTTGGAATGCTGTTTGAATTCAGTCACAATATTTAGAATGCACTTCGAATGCCGTACGAGTGCGGTTCGATTGCTGCCCGTATACCACCCAAAGTCTTGTTGGAAGGTGCCTCGAATGAATTCAGAACGCTTCCGGAAAGGTCGCTGAGTATGGTTCGAACGTTCAAGAATTCAAACAGAATGCAGCTCAAATACTTAAAATGTACTTTAAATGGACTTAGAATGTAACACGAAAGTCCCGAGAGTATCAAGAATGCCGCCGCAATGGTCCCAACCACCACATAGTATGAACCACCACATAGTATGGATCCCCTGGACCACATTGCTTTGCTCCAGATTGCTGTCCTCCAGCAAGACCTGCTTGAAAGAGATGTGGAGGAGGCCAGGAGAAGAAACAGGAGGAGAAGACCCAGAAGATATCAGACCCGTCCATGGCTGACAGAGGAGAGGAGGAGGCTGTATGGACATTACAGCAGACTAATGGAGGAACTTAGAGTGGAAGACCCCCAGTCCTTCTTCAGCTACCTCAGGATGGAGCCTGCCATGTTTGATGAGTTGGTGCAGAGAGTGGGCCATCACTGTGCGGTTCCTGGCTCCAGGTGACAAGTATCCAAGTATCCAGCAAGGAACACCATCAGCCTCATCATCCCTGAAATCTGCCAAGCCATTGTGGAGGAATACAAGGATGAGGTCATCACATGCCTCATCACTCCAGAAAAATGGACACCTATAGAGGAGGTCTTCAGAAACAGATGGAGTGTTCCTCATGCTGTGGGAGCTCTAGACGACAAGCCTGTGGCCATCAGGAAACCTGCCAAGAGCGGCTCCTTGTACCACAACTACAAGGGCTTCTTCTCCGTGGTCCTCATGACCCTTGTTGACGGAGACTACAAGTTCATGTGGGTGGACACCAGTACATATGGCAGTATGTCTGATGCTCAAGGACTGCCTTGAAGACGGAAGCATAGGATTTCCTGAGCCATCCCCCTTAAAGATGACGAGCAGCTGTCATATTTCATCCTGGGAGATGACGCCTTTTGAATAAGGACCTTCTTGATGAAGCCCTATGGTCACAGAAATCTCCAGAGGGATGAGAGGATCTGCAACTACAGGATTTCCAGGGGACGACGTGTGGTGGAGAATGCATTCGGGATACTTGCCCAGAGATGGCAAGTCCTCCTCACCACCATGCAGCCAAGGCCTTCCATTGTGCAGGATATTGTTGAATGCTGTGTCTGCCTGCACAACTTAATGAGGATCCGTTATCCTGCTCTCCACAATGGTATGGTGGACGAGGAAGATGGCCAGCACAACGTGGTGCCATGAACCTGGCGACAACCTGCTCAGCTTGAAGATGTGCAGCATGTTGCAGGAGGAAACAGAGACACCAAGGCTGGAAAGAGGTAGCGGGAGATCCTGAAGCATTACTTCAACAACCCAGTAGGAGCCGTGCCATGGCAGAACAGGATGATTGATGGATAAGAGGCCGACATGATGATGACATATGTGACATAATAAATGTACACTGGATTTTTTTTTGTGCCTATAAATTGTTATCATTATTTTAAGTTTCTTGTATTACACAGTGATATAAGTGTGTTATAACGTATTCAGTTTTAAAAGGGAAGAATCGGTTTTGGAACACTAGAAATTTAAAAAAAAAATGAATTTCTGAAATAATGATTTTGAAAATTAACCGTTACATTCAGATTCTACATACAGTCTTGCTTTTTGGAATACTAATATAGCACAATGTTGTTCCCTTTATGTAGGCTGGTACATGAAAACTCGGTTAAACTGATGTCTGTATTGATATTTTTGAGAATCTTAAGCTTAACGAATCGATTAAAAAGCGATTAATTGATAATTTGTCCTGTTTTTGCCTCTAATCTCGCACCAAGTTAAACCAAGGTCGTATATTTCGTTCTAAAATCACTAGTGTTTTATCCCTAATAAATACATGTATCATGAGGTTTAGAGATGATTTCAAATTCTGTCCCACTGCTATATTTGGTGTAGGGGTTGAAGTAATTCAAATTTAAATAAGTCAGTTGTCTACTACATTATTTATCATTGGACTTTGTCTTTTTAAGGTATGAAACGTTGAAATATTTTATGTTTATGTTTTATGTATGAGGGCTAAATTGCCGTAACTCTATTCTATAATAATAATAGGGGTGTTGACTTCTGGTCTGTCATGAACTTGCCTGTTGTTGAGTAGCTGGGTGAAGCTGTTGCAGGAATCACTGCTAAAGCTACTTAGGGCAGTGAAGTTCCCCATGTCCTTGCTCTGGATGGTTGTTGATGAAGGCTGTGATTGTGGGGTGCTGGCAGAGTAGGTGGGTGGAGCAAACTGTGGTCTGACGGGAGGTTGTTGCTGCACACACCTGGCATCCTGTGAGCCCCATACAGAAGTCTGGTCGTTGGCCTGTGTTGGCCACTGTGATGGATGAGGCTGCCAGCCCATTGAAGGACACTGCTGGCTGCCGGGCCCTGGGATATGTGCAGAAGGGTAGGGTCTACGGAACTCGTCTTGATGGTGCTGCTGAGTCTGCATGGGAAGCTGCTGGTGAAACTGAAACTGGTACTTCTGCAACAGGCTGTTGACTTCACTCTGAAACCTCAGCCACATGGGGGGAGGGAATGTGTAGGTGACCTCCTTCATGAAGTCAGCAAACGTATCCTTCTGGCGTTGCAGGGGTGACTTCTCAGCCTTGGAGAGCTTGTTCAGGAGCTGTTTTTGCAGTTCAGCGATGTTGCTTCTGGTAGCATCAATAGCCCTGGACCTGGAACCCAAGGAAGTGTCTGCATCACACTGATCTGCAGGGGGATGGTGATCAGCGGCCTCAAACTCAGACTCAGACTGAGGAGTTCCTCGCCAAGGCTGGAGCTGCCAAGGCTGGAGCTGCCAAGGCCAAGATCCAAATCTTGGCCTTCATCTGTAGAAGAAACAAGCATAAGACAGTAATGTGAAATCATATGGAGAAGGGTTGCAGTTTCACCAGGACTTCAAATTAAAAACACGAAAACAATGAAATAAAATACGTACACTGACAGTGATCCCTTTTTTGCCCTGGACGATGAGGTGGGGCCTGAGAAACTCGAAATGGCGTGGGATCCCTTGCCGTTAATTCAGTGTTGCCACCAGAACCTGAGGGAGTTTGCTTCAGCTTGTCAAATCTTGATCTGACATTGGCGTACCACTTCTTCAGCTGGCCACTTGTCTTGCCCATCTCCTTGGCCTTCTGGTCCCACAGTGAGTCCTTCAGGTCCTTCTTGATGTAGTTAGGGTGCTTCTTGTTGAGGAGACAATCTTGCTCGGGGACCTGAAGCCAATCAACCATCTCCTGCTCCTGCTGCTCAGTGAAGTCCGCCGTCACCAGCTCCCTCTTGCGCTTCTTCTTTTGGGACGTGGTAGCCTCACTGGGTGGAAGTTCATCATCATTGTCAGAGGAGGACTGTGCTGTTGGATGAGGGACCTCGGCCACTTTGTCCACCTGGGAAGCAGGGGGTGGGCTTTGGACTCGGTTTCAGACTCTAGTGTTGCTGGTGCGTCTTCAACAACAGGAGCTGGATCTTCAGGGGCTTTTTGGGCTACAGTACCTCTGCCTCGTCCATAGCCAAGGCCATTGTTGGAGTCCTTGACCTTGGCTACCTTCCTTCTTGACGGGATGACGTGGACCACACGACTCCTTAATACCGAGTGACGCTACAGCAGCAGCTGGACTCGTTTTATGCGATTCGGTTTTCCCTTGACTGCGATCGGAATGCTTCGAATGCTGTTGGAATGTCGTAAGAATATTTAGAATGCAGTCAGAGGGCAGTCAGAATGCACTTCGAATGTCGTTCGATATTTCCCCACTTCGAATGCACCTCGAAAGTTTTGAGCATGAGCAAAACTTTCGGGCCGGCCACAAGAATGGACCCGAATATTTGGAATGCACTCAGAATGCAGTCAGAATTTTTAGAATGCCCTTCGAATATCCAGGAATGTACCAAGAATTTTCATTCCGACGGCATTCCGGCTCATTCCGCCTCTAGTGTGACTAACTGAGTTAGCTTTGAAACCACCCAAATATGACTTGGTCACTCCATCATATTCATAATTCTTTATCCAAACTGTTTACATGTTTAATTATTCCATTCACCAATCTATTTAAACAATACAATATGTAAACTAAATATTTTCTTTATAAGTATACAGTTCTTGTTTTATCCAAACTAATAATGTAAAGAAACACCTAATGTTAAGCACCCTAACATTTCGTTACCATTTAATAGTCAAGTTATTCATAGAGTACTGACTTAACCAAATCACAATTGTTTACCAATGTTTGTGCCTGACATATTAATATAAACCAAATAGAAATGTTCATATCAATTTACATTCAATTAATTAGTTAAAAATATATTTGCCTCTACCACTATTTTCAAACAACTAGGCACATTCAGGCACATGGTAACATGAGTTTTACCTATGTGAGACTACATGAAATTAATGTTCTCCAAAATACACGAAATCTACATCAAAACTTTGATTATTTGTTCAAAGCCAAATGTAACACTTACTTCTATGACTAGCACATAAACTTGGCTGAAAATACCAGTGGATACAAAAGGATTGATGTGGTATAACCTGGATCACATTTTCCGTAACTCCTGTCTCTAGGACAGTAAATCTGAGACTGACCCAAGCTTGTGTTGCCAATTTAACATTTAAGATTAAAACATTTGTCAACAATCTGACATAGGAACAACAGTCTAAGACTGAATAATCCTGGATCAAGTGAGCAAGTGAGCAAGAAAAATTCACTAAATTTCCAATTTGGCAACAGAATTAACAATGGCTTGTGTTGCCAATTTGAGATTTTGGTTAAATTATTGATTTTTGCAACAAATCTCAACATTCAAAATGTACTTTCTTCCTAAATTGTTAATTAATCATAGAAAGCAATATTTTAACCAAACAGATATAATAAAAATTTCGTAAACAAAATTCCTTCTGAGTTTAACGGAATTTTTATATACTTGTTTACTACGGTTTATGCACGCTAAAACCACTTGGTCTAATTTCCAGATGGGCTACCTTCATTCGGGATAAACCCTTGTGGTCCACTCTTCATTTGGTCTAATTGCACTTGATATAATTACCAGAAGGTCTAATGGCCACTTGGGCTAATTACCAGTTGGTCTAATTACCATTTCGTCTACTTTATGTTGTTGTCATTTGGTGTACTGCCAGTTCGTCTAATGTCAGTTTGTCTAATTCCAAGTCAGTCTAAAACTAGTTGGTCTACAGGCATTTCGTCTAAAATCCAATTGGTCTAGTATCCATTTGGTCTACATGGCATTTATATGGTCTAATATGCAGTTGGTCTAACTTTCATTTAGTCCATTTTCAATTTAGTCTGATTGTCAGTTGGTCTAAATGCCAATTTGTCTAAACATCACTTCGTCTAATTATCACTAAGGCTAATTGCCTGTTGGGCTATTCTCTTTCCGTCTACACACCTACCAACAACACTATGCGTCATTTTGTTGGCCATCCCTGGCAGGTTGTGGCCAGAGCTTTTTGAAAGGGCCTAGGGGCCGGGGGGTTGCTGTCCTGACTCGACTCTATCCTGAGCTGAGGTAAAAAAATACAGGGTATCCACTCTTAAAGGGTGGTTGTCCTAAGGAGTAGTTGTGTGGGGTAGTTGTCTGGGGGTCCTTGTTCTAGAGGGTAGTTGGTGCAATCATCCTAGAGAGTAATTGCCATCCTGGGAGTAGTCGTCCCAGAAGTACTTGTCCTAGCTAGTAGGTGTTTATATCCTAGGGTGGTTATCTGGGGCAAGAGGGGGGAGGGGGTGGGGCCGGGGTGGTTGTCTAGGGATGAGTGTTCTAGAACCGGTGCTGATATGATAATGTGTGTGTGTGTGTGGCTGGAGGATACATAACCAATATTGTCAGCAGGGGCGGTGCTACGGAGGGGGGGGGGGGGGGGGGGGAGGGGGGGGGGGGGGGCAGGGGGCATGTGACCCCCCCCCCAAAAAAAAAAAAAAAAAGAAAAAAAAGAAAAGTGTGCTACCCCCCTCCGTAGCACCGCCCCTGCTGACAATCTGCCTGTGATTTTTTTTCACAGCAGTTGCGTGTGTTACCACCTTCTGGTGGCCGTTGGAGACAATTGAATAATTAACTTCATTATTTCATGTTACCCAACTGATTAATTCTATACCATTGATTTGACATATGAATGGGATAGTTCGAACCTATACCACTAAGGGCACTCCGGTGGTCTAGTGGTTATGGCGCTGGTCTAGTAACCCAGAGGTTGCGGGTTCGAATCCCGCTCGGTCTGCCTGTGATTTTTTTTTTCACAGCAGTCGAGCAACCTATCACACAGCAGTTGCGTGTGTTACCACCTTCTGGTGGCCGTTGGAGACAATTGAATAATTAACTTCATTATTTCATGTTACCCAACTGATTAATTCTATACCATTGATTTGACATATGAATGGGATAGTTCGAACCTATACCACTAAGGGCACTCCGGTGGTCTAGTGGTTATGACGCTGGTCTAGTAACTCAGAGGTCGCGGGTTCGAATCCCGCTCGGTCTGCCTGTGATTTTTTTCACAGCAGTTGCGTGTGTTACCACCTTCTGGTGGCCGTTGGAAACAATTGAATAATTAACATCATTATTTCATGTTACCCAACTGATTAATTCTATACCATTGATTTGACATATGAATGGGATAGTTCGAACCTATACCACTAAGGGCACTCCGGTGGTCTAGTGGTTATGGCGCTGGTCTAGTAACCCAGAGGTTGCGGGTTCGAATCCCGCTCGGTCTGCCTGTGATTTTTTTTTTCACAGCAGTCGAGCAACCTATCACACAGCAGTTGCGTGTGTTACCACCTTCTGGTGGCCGTTGGAGACAATTGAATAATTAACTTCATTATTTCAGGGTCATGGTCCGAGCCCGCTAACGGACAGGGGTAATCCACGAGAGCCTCGGTATTTATTTTACCGGTGTGTTTCATCATAAGAGCGTTCTGCACCATCAACGTTTACAGTTTCGTTTAGATCTGCAAGAACACAACCATTCTCTAGTGATATTCCCATCTGAAGTCTTTTATGATCACTTTTAAATATTCATCTTTATTATTACATGAAATTATGAGTTTGTGCAATCTCTTTTCAAGATGAATCAAGCAATTAATTTCTCCCTTCCTGCATGGTGAGGAAACTGACAGCCCTGGGGTTAACCTTTTCAGCCCTAAACTTAACTACTCTTCCTTATCACTAGGTCTCCTGGTAAATTCAGATGTATACCGATTATTGACTGCTAGTTATCAACGCCTCATATAGTCTTTCTAAAACTACAGCGTTTCTTTTTATCTAGTCTCAAGATGATTTTAATGTAAACCTACTATTGCAGGTAAATTCCTCTTTGCCTAGTATGTCCGGTAAAAAATAAGTTTCTATGTTTTATATAGAGAGGTTTATTTATTTACTGAGATACAATCACCTCGGTTATGCATCTTCGATTAAAGCTTCTTATCGTGTTCATTGTATTACTTTACCCTTTTTCAACTTACTTGAAAGACTTGAAAATAATTATATATTCTCTGTCTTCTCAGAACAATGCAGGATTCAGCAAGTTGATTGCTGAGGGCAGCAGGCTGAATGACATTCACGTTTCTGTGCAAAATCAGTTAAAATATAATTGTAACTATGATTCTCTCAATCAAATAATGATACATGCTTCTTGATTTTGAAAAGGGGTTAAATTTTGCAATCCAATTCTGATTATTTTGTGATGCACTTTTCGTTTCCAATACAAGGAAATGTCTCTTCCTGTATATCATCATCGGACAATCAACATTTGTTGCAAAACCACATTCCATGCGTACGCTGATTTAGCTTCAGCATTATATAATGTTGAATACAGCCGGGGTAATAATACTTCGACGCTTAGAAACATTTGTATTAAGCGCATTGTAAATCCAATGTATTATTATTATTATTATTATATACCTGTATCCTAAATTCTATAATGCTAACGTTGTAGGGATCTTCGCTTTTTTTAGCTTAATACTGTTCATTGTGTGTATTTCCTCTGGTGTTGGAAAGGGAGTAAATTTGCAATCCATTTCTAGTGACTATTATGATGCATCTGTCTGCCCTTTCCAGGACTATGATGGGAATATATACTTAGGTATACTTTTCTGTATTTATTCAAAGGACAATTCGTAGTTTGCAAAACCACATTTTTCGCATACATATCATATTGTACTTGTATCTTTACTCTCTGTGTATATTATAATGATGCATAAGCTCTTCCCTTCATATGGGGTTCATGATTGTTCATTGTATTGTAAATCAAATATGTATGCTATGGTCATGATGGTTTTGACATGGGGTAACATTTACAGTCCAATTCTGATTAATTGTTGTGACGCAGCTTTTTACCCTTTTCAAACCAGGTTCTGGAACAGATTGCTGAATGGCGAAGAATACCCATGTTTTATACTGTTGGGACTAAAACCATTTAAACATACTTATGTATTCTCTACTTTGTAAAATATGATATAATGAGGCAAACTCATATATGCTTTGTGCACAGGAAATTGTGTGTGCCCAATTGTTTACCAGTTGTATCTATGTATCAATGTTTCTCTATGTGTAGCCTCTTCCTTGTATTGTAACTGCTCTAATTTCTTCTCACTTTCGACTTCTATCTCTTCACAGGTCTCTGCCTTGCCCACACGCATACGATCATTGTCCGTACAAGAAACGATCTAATTCATTCCGCGTTTTACTTTGATCCCTTATGGCTGATACTGATAGCATTCTCTTCAATATACTGAGCGATGATGAGCTTTACGACTTGTTTAGACCTAATATTAGTACTCCAAATAATAATTGTAATTCTTCTCATTTTGATTATCTTGCATCTCAAAGAATTAATACTCTAGCTACTGACTTAAAGTAGTTATCCAAAGAAAATCACAAATATGGCAATTAATGTATCACTAGAAACTGGGAAGCTTACAGATGGCAATCGTATAAGTTTTATGTCAACTGCGTATATGATGATTATAAAAACAACACAAATAAAAGCTCTTCTCACCATCTGGAATATCCGATGTCCTATAATGAATAAACGTAACTGCAATGCAATTATTTATCAAATTATAAAGAGTTTGGTACATTTAAACATGACCTTATTTCACACCATTCTAAAAGGGAAAGTGAACCGATTCTGATAACTAAAACCGTTTGATAGTAAATACACAGGAGAAGGGTCAATGATCAATGAAATAAACCCCACTTTCAAATTGAAAAGTTTTCCGAATAATATCACAGATTGTATTCGTTCCTTCTTGTCTTGAAACGCCGAACATGCCCCGGTGCAAGCAGCTGAAAATACAATGGCGTCTTATTTTGTTCACAAGTGACTGATTCCTTTATTTTTTTAACGCTGCATTTTTCATCAAAATAATACCATACACGAAGTTAAGAGTGAGGCAACAGACTAACATTAAGACTGACGCTAGTCAAGTAAGAGAAATAAGTGAAGAGGATATGACAAAACAGGCACTGAAAAATGTGTAAGATGTTATGGGACATCGTCTGCTTAGACAGGACTGGTCCTTCGTGTGTCGTCACACATCTCAGCAGCGTTCAAGGAGCTCTTCAGCTGCTATATCGGGGGGCTGTATTTTACCGTTTTATAATTGATAATAATCATTAATTCAAATGTTTCCAAGCGTTGAATTTGGATAACCTTGTTTAATTTATGCCATCTATGCAATAATAAGTATTAAGCCAATATTTATTTTGATGGAATTTTCTTGCAATGTGATCTTTAAATGAAGACTATGAGTTATCATTGTCTTCTGTCACTATGAACATGACGAACAAAGAAGCGGACAATTTATGCTGCTCCTCATTGTACCCTTCACAATTGCACTGGTTAACAAAAGAACATCCATTCATTGCTATCCTGTAAAAATATTTAGATCAGGTGTCACATAATAACAGTGAAGGGATGTCCTTTTGTCTACTAGAGCTATTGTGGAGGGTACAATGAGGAGCTGCATAAATTGTCCGCTCTCTTTGTCACCGTGTTCATAGTGTGTGTAAGCTCAAACTACTTTACTATGAAACAGTTTAAATCTCTTGAAAAACACCTGATAAAATTTCCATCATGCACTTGAATATTAGAACTTTGAATTGTAATTTTGATAACTTGAGCTTTCTAATGGATACTCCCTCTCACACAAAATTTTCTGTAATTGCTTTGACCGAAACATGGCTAACTCAAGAATCTGCTAGTTCGTAGGCCTACTCACTCGCCGGTTATGTCTTCGTAGAGAATAATAGAATTAACCGAAGGAGATGTGGGGTAGCTCTATATATTAATCAATATTTTGACTATTTTATTCATAGTGGTCTCAACTGTATGACTGAAATTGCTGAATCAATTGTCATTGAAATTAGAGTACCAAATTCCAAGAACATTTTGGTTATGGAACGTTGCAGACTTAATTCAAATATTCCTCACTTCTTAGAATATCTGCAAGATTTATTGCATAATCCTCTATTTACAAACAAAGACTGCTATATTGTAGTAGACTTTAACATGGATATATCTAATTCTTCCACTAATACCTCACAAGAATTTTTGGATATCATGTTTTCTGCATCCTTCTTACCTTTAATTACTAAACCAACTCAGGTTACCAACCAAACAGCAACCCTCATAGATAATATCTTTTGAATTGTTATTCCATTACCTGAATCAGAAATGATTTTATCTGACATATCAGATCACCACCCAATTTTCTTCACGAAGTCCTTGTAGTTAATAAAAAAGATATCCCGTCGGAAAGATTTAGAAGAGTAACACCTAATAAAATAACGCATGAGTTCGCATGATACAAATACAGCGTATAATACTTTTATGACGAGTTCATGTCCCATTTAAATAGGCATATTCCAATAGTGAAAAAAACCTCTAATCATATAAAGAGTAGAAGACTTCCTCGGACAACTAAATAAATTTTTAATTTTAATCGAAAAAAACAACTTATATTACGGAATCAAGATTCAGCGTTCTGAAAATGCTCAAGGTAAATTTTCTACTTTTCTACTTACAAAAGTATTCTCACCAATTACGAATTGAAAAACGAAAATATTTTCAAAATCAGTTGATTCTTTTTAAACATATATATTAGTAAAACGTGGATAATCATAATGTGAATAACGATAAATCACGTATAACAAATATTTAATATAACAATGTACAAATCTACGATTCAGTACAAATAGTTAATGTATTCAATCAGTATTTCTCTCAGATGGGACATAATCTTGCAAAAAATATTTTCCCAACGCAAAAGAAATTTTCAGACTTCATACACCAGCCATATCACAATTCGCTATTTTTTGTCCCTGTACATAGAAATAAGTTAATGGATATAGTTCACAACTTGAAAAAAAAGAGTGCTGGACACGATGGTATTGATAAGATTTTATTGAAAAAAGTCATAAAATACATAGTCCATCCGGAAGTGCATATATTCAATTTGTCTTTAACTAGCGGTGTTGTTCCGGATTGTATGAAGATTTCCAAGGTTATACCAGTTTATAAAAAAAGGAGAAACGGATATATTTGTAATTTTAAACCAATATCACTTCTACCCGCTCTTTCGAAAATTCTGGAAAGAATAATAACATAAGACTTCTAAAAAAACAAACTAATTTCTAATTTTCAGTTTGGCTTTCGCCAAAAGCACAGTACATCCACCCTGATAGCAGAAAGTGTTAAAAAATGACGTGATATTTACGTCGTGGTTTTCGTCTTTTTTACGTCCTGTAATTACGTCAATAAGACGACAACTTGCACCAACGCAAGACGTCAAGAGGACGTCTTATTTTGACGTCATCTCTACGTCTTCATACCTCTTCCCTGATAGCAGAAAGTGTTAAAAATGACGTGATATTTACGTCGCGGTTTTCGTCTTTTTTACGTCCTGTAATTACGTCAATAAGACAACAACTTGCTCCAACGCAAGACGTCAAGAGGACGTCTTATTTTGACGTCATCTCTACGTCTTGTACACTGTAAAAACTAAAGTGCTACTTTTAGGGGCATGTATAGTGACTGCACCTGAAATGCTGTTTATGTAGCTGTTGTAGTGTGCTAATTTACCAGCAAAAAAAATGTGACCGTGGCGAGCCTCGAACCAGGTTCCGCTGATTGAGCGGCGCTGACGTTACCGATGGACTAACGAATGCTTCTTGCAATCCAGTTAAGTCATGGGAGTCAGTCAAGTAGATAACATGAACTATGTAAATTCACTATGTAACAATATGATCTGCTCTAAATCGTACAATGTGAGCTAGTCTAGCGGTAATGCCAGCAATTCTCGATCAGCGGACCCTGGTTCGAAGCTCGCCCAAATCATTTTTTTAAATGAATGTTTAGCAGTTTAAGGAGCCGGTCCAGCTCCCGTGAAAGTGCTGAAATAGCACGCTGTGTGCATTCAATAGCACTCTGAGTGCAGTCCCTATGCATGCCCTCAAAAAGTGCTATATACAGCACTTCAGTTTTTACAGTGTATTGATGACGTCAAAGTAAGACGTCCTCTTGACGTCTTGCGTTGGTGCAAGTTGTCGTCTTATTGACGTAATTACAGGACGTAAAAAAACCACGACGTAAATATCACGTAATTTTTACCACTTTCTGCTATCAGGGGAAGACCAATTTTCTGGGGCAGCTCCAGCTCCATTCCGTGTGATTTTGCGCGCTTGCAGAATTATCTTCGATCCCAGGATTTTTATTCTCGTTGCTAGGTGATAATAATAATAATAATAGTTGCACACTTTTCAGGGCAGTGCTGTACTTACCTTTGTCGAAAAAAAAATTACAAAAGCTATTGACAAATTAAATCATACTGTGGGTGTTTTCCTAGACCTCTCCAAGGCCTTTGATACCATAGATCATACAACACTTCTCTACAAGGCATTGGAGTGGTTAAGATACCATCTAACAAACCGAAAGCAATTTGTATATATAAATGACCAATGTTCTCCTATGCAGGATGTAAATTGTGGTGTTCCCCAGGGTAGTTTACTGGGACCCCTTTTATTTATAATTTATATCAATGATATCTTCAACCCATGTAATATCCTCTCTTTTATCTTATTTTCAGATGACTCGAATATGCTCCTCTCACATCCAAATCATGATATTTTGATTAATACCCTAAATATTGAATTAAATATTCAATCATACTGTAGGTGTTATGCAGGATGTAAACTGTGGTGTTCCCCAGTGTAGTTTACTGGGACCCCTTTTATTTATAATATATATCTCAATGATATCTTCAACTCATGTAATATCCTCTCTTTTATCTTATTTGCAGATGACTCGAATGTGCTCCTCTCACATCCAAATCCTGATATTTTGATTAATACCCTAAATATTGAATTATACAAATTGTTACAATGGATAAGAGCCAATAAGTTGTCAGTAAATTTCCAAAAAAATAAAATCTAAAAATCTAAAGATAATTTACCACATAATATTAAGCTAGATAAAACTGATATTGAAGTCGTCTGTTCAATTAAATTTTTAGGTTTGACAATAGACGATAGACTTTCATGGAAAATACACACTGATACAATTTGTTGAACAATTTCCCATAATATACCATTTTTCTGCCAACTTCTTCCCTGCTAATGCTGTACTCGACATTGATTTTATCCTATCTAACTTACGGCATTATTGTTTGGGGGAATGCACACAATTCTTATCTTCATAGAATATTAATATATCTACAAAAGAAAGCCATGCGTGTTACTTGTAACACTTTTTCCCATACTGATGCCTTGTTTATAAAAATAAGTTCTTGAAGATAACTAATTTATATCGCTATAACCTAGGTCTGTTTATGTACCAGTTGAATAATAATGCTCTACCCTCAATCTTCAATATAATATTCAATAAAAACAAAACTATACATAAATACCCCACACGACAATCTGACGAATTTCATCTGTCATTAACTAGCATTATACCCTCTAAATCTATATTTGAAGAGCTTACTTGCAAAAGGCCCTAAATCCATTTTTTTATCATATGGCACTTTTTTATATGCCTTAATAGAGATTCACCATGTGCATCAAACTGGCTATATTTCAACTTCTAAAAGTTTCAGGAAGTTTGTTAAAAAATGAGATGAAAATTATGTTTTCTTTCAAAAGGCCCTAAATCCAAAACACTTTTCTTGCAAAAAGCCCTATATCCATTCATCTATCCTGCACCCTGATTGGCTAAGAGAATAGGTTTTTGGCATGAATGACCAATCACGCGCCTCCACACAACACACAACCATCTATCCAGAGACTCTGTGTGAGAATCTTTCCAGCTTTTTGACATTTTTTATGGGAATTAAATACACAAAATTCCTTAGTTTATCAAGATCTTGAAAATTACTACAACAATGGAGCTTGCAGATATAACCAACAATCCCAGAAAAAAAATTGGATGTACATGAGTAGGTGATATGAGGATGGTGTGATATTGAAAAAGGTTCAGCAGGTGCTGTTAACTCTAATGACATGAATAATACAGCCATCACAAAGATGATAGTGATGATGCTAGTGTTAGTGATGGTGATGTTAATGATGACAGTGATAAATGTGATGATGGTAGAAATGGTGATAGAGATAATGATAATAGTGGTGGCAATGATAATGGCGATAAAGGTATTTACGATCTCCATAATGACGATGATGATGGTGATGGTTATGATGGTGATGATAATGGCAATAATGATGATAACAACAATGATGATGTTGGTTATGATGATGTCATTCATGTGTATGATGGTATGATGGTGTGATGCTGAATGTTCTGAAACTTCTGATGATGGTAATGGTGTGATGACGATGGCAATTATACGGGTGATAATGATGGTATTGGTTACGTGATGTGATGTTGATTATGACGATGTATTCTACTCTGGATACAGTAGATATTGTTTTTATTTTAAGCACATCTGCTTTATTAAGGGCAGATAATGACTGGCTACTGTCAGTAGACAATACAAATTATCTTTGGAATCGACTTAAAAATGTTGCTATATCAGGCAAGGTTTATCCGAGCAAAGCAAATATTTTATGCAGTTATCTAGAGCAAGTCTGCTTTATTTTTAAGGTCAGAGGATGATTTTCGATAAGTCACCCCAATTATCTTTCGAAGTTTAAATTTTGATTGATTTTATAATGTTGCTATATCAGGCAAGGTTTATTATAACCCACTGAACATAGGCAGGTGGAGCAGCACAAGAGGTTAGGTGAACAAGGGCGGTGGATTTTTGGTTCATTAGAAAGATTTTTAATGCGTAAATTACTATTATCATTCAAGACTTTTCTTGCAAAAGGCCCTAAATCCAAAAAAATAATAAATATAAAAAATCGTATAAAATATTTGACGGCCACAGGATTTTTAAAATTGTGATTATTGTTACCTGTGGTGATGTCTCTTAAACATACATGAAGATCTTCTTGAATGAAATCATAGAACTGTGTGAAACAAAAAATCTCGATTTACTAAGAAGTAGGTAAAGTGGATTTAGGGCCTTTTGCAAGAAAACTCTTCATTTACTTTCACAGTCCCGCAGCTCTGGACCATTCTTGATGATAGCATGAAGAATGCCCCTAGTTTAAACTCTTTTAAATTTAAATTGAAACATCTTTCTTCTGAGTAATTAGTCTCAAACGTCGGCTCTTTAAAACTCATCATCCCTCAACCTTCTTCAATTTATTTCACTCAACATTGTAAACGATTACGTTCCGATTTATTTTATGCTGCCATCCGTATTCTGGTCGGTCTGTGTTTTGTTATTTGTGTCTATAGTTAAGAGTTCTACCCTCTCTCGTTCCTTGTCTCCCTTCCTTTCCGGTCCCTTTCACTCCTTTTATTCTGGTCGGTCTGTGTTTTGTTATTTGTGTCTATAGTTAAGAGTCCTACCCTCTCTCGTTCCTTGCCTCCCTACCTTTCCGGTCCCTTTCACTTTCAAAGGAGTGAAAGGGACCGGAAAGGAAGGGAGACAAGGAACGAGAGAGGGTAGGACTCTTAAAGGAGAATTACGCTCAAAAATAAAGACGATAGTGTTCAAAGGTGTTATTTATTCCTACTTGTTAGACTATATGGCTTCGCGTCAAAATATACGAGATCGATACGAATCAAGATTTTCTGAGCAAAATTTACCATCTGCTAGCAGTATATCGTCTGCTAGCAGCACATGGGGGCTGCCATTTTGTTTATGTGTACAAGAAGATTTTCTTAATCCAAATGCTCAATTGCCTTTTTCAAAATTAAAATCCCATTTGAGATTAAAAATATAGAATAGATATGTCAATTTATTTTTAAACTGAAGATTTCCTTATATATTTCTGTTGAAAATCGATATTCGCTTAATAGAAATCTATTTTCTCGATACTGGACGTATGGGACGGAGCAAATTAATTCAAATTTTATGGATGCTTCTTCCCTGAGCATCTATAGCGGCAAACTATGCATTCACCTGCTTTCGGATAATGGACTTGAAAAGTCAGAATGCATGCTGCATATATTATGTTCTGCTCTGTTTGGCAAACCCAAGAAAATAGATTTTTGTTAAGCAAAACCAGACAATTTAAAAGTATCATTATAAAGATTTAATTTGTATAATACATGTAAACACCCACTTTATATTTTCCGTCACATATGGGATTTTAGGTAATGAAGAAAACCAATTTAGGATTTGGATTCAAAATATCTTCCTGACTGGAACATTTCTCAATGGTTCATGTACAACTCCAAATCAGCAAGAAAATGGCAGCCCCCATGTAAATGAGTAGGAGACGATACCGGGTGTTGGAATATCTTTATTTATACCCTTTTCTGATATCTTATTAGAAAATGATTTAGGCCAGTAAATAGGAATATATAACACCTTCCAATAAAGTAAATTTGTAATCAGGGGTTAATTCTCCTTTAACTATAGACACAAATAACAAAACACAGACCGTTTTTTTTTTGTTCATCCGGTTTATGTACAAATAGGTTCCCTTTTCAACGATACACTAGTTTTGTAATTATAAGTTGTAGGGGGCTGCAATCTACAAGCGCAGCTTTTTAGCAGTCCTCTCTGCGACCAACCTAGTTTGTTTTTTATATGTCTATTGTACACTGTAACCAATAATTGTAAGTTTCATTGATTTGCTGTGTACGATGTAAACCTATGCATATTATTTTGGTGGAAGTTGAAATAAATGAAATGAATGAATGAAATTATTATTGTTATTATTATTATTATTATTAATATAATTATTATTAGTATTATTATTTGTTCACCTAAAACGTAAATAAACTTACTTGTGGGAAGAGGGAGCACAATACCCCCTCACTTGTTCAGGCACCCAAAAAGGGTTTCCTGCTATCAAAAATAAGATACCCCGTTTGCTGAAACCCCAAGCCTGTGGGCCGTCTTGCCCCATCTCTTAAAATACCCTGGCATCGCCCCTAGCTTTTATTGACTACTTGCACAAACATTTGTACATCGGATATCAAATAAGAAACATGAATAACATATTATCAACCTAACAAACATAATTTGAAGTGCAATACAAAATGAGGTTCTTCTACTTATATTAAGTCATGAAAGGAAGAGGAGACCTATGAATAATTACTAAAAAATGGTACTAAATAAGTGATTTTAATAATTTAAATAATCAACATATAAAATGTAGGGATATTGATTGACCTTGATTTAAGCAGCAACAAGGTGAAAGCTCTTTTAATGCATATTTACGTAGATGACTTCTTTGAAGTTTTTTTTTTTAATTTCATTTAATGGCTAGAAGAATAAATAGTAATTACTCCAAGTGGTCATTGACGATATGAAAATTAGACCAAAAGATAAATAGCCTAACTGGTTATTAGACAAATTAGATATTACACCATATGACAGTTAGACTAAATGATAAGTAGCCCAACTGGTTATTAGAATAAATGGAATTAGACCAAATGATAGACCATCTGGTATTAGCCCAAGTAGATATGGATATTAGACTATGTAGCTTGTAGACAAAATGATTGTCAGACTATTTGGAAAAATACGAAGTGAAAATTAGCCCAAATGGGCTTTAGACTAAATGGGGTTAGCCAAAGTGGGTATTAGACAAATTTAGACGTATTAGGCCAAATGGAAATTAGACGAAATTGTAAGTAGGACAAACTGGTTTTAGACAAAATGTAGTAAGACCACGTGGAGTTCGACGAACTAAGAATTAGACCAAGTGGTGGTAGACCAAGGGATAGTGTACCGTTTACTATTCATATATATATATATATATATATATATATATATATATATATATATATAATTCACAAATAATTTCTTGGTACTGCAAAATTTCAATATGGCACGAAAAAGAGACATGATAACGAAGCTTTTCGACCTGCACTCATCAGGTTATCACGCAGGCATATAACAAATTACTTGAAATCAACTATATTATACTCGGTGAACCCGGACGCAACCTAGACGCCGTAATTTCAGAACAATCGCAAAGCGTAGACGAACTCCTTTTGTCTGCACAGAAGAGGTTCATACGATTGAATGTAAGCAGCTTCCAGAAAGCGTAAATGCGCTGAGCTTCTGGCCCGGGACATAATTGAGAATTGATCGTCGACATAGCTTTGTGCGCCGAGTTCACCGAGTATAATATAGTTGATTTCAAGTAATTTGTTATA
The DNA here is from genome assembly GCA_025617745.1 of Heliocidaris erythrogramma. Taxonomy (NCBI): domain Eukaryota; kingdom Metazoa; phylum Echinodermata; class Echinoidea; order Camarodonta; family Echinometridae; genus Heliocidaris; species Heliocidaris erythrogramma. Next base: position 40,275,628 of record CM046856.1, on the reverse strand, counting down.
TACCTGCGTGATAACCTGATGAGTGCAGGTCGAAAAGCTTCGTTATCATGTCTCTTTTTCGTGCCATATTGAAATATATATAATTGTGAGAAATGGGAATGAGAAAATAATGGTTGCGCAGCTTAAATCAAGGTTCCCCAGAGCTGTCCTCCTTCTTTGAAGTTTTTGCGACGGTTGAAAAAATGTCACCGCCGGGAATCGAACCCGACCCGGGTTCGATTCCCGGGTCGCTAGACCATGGAGACGGGCAAATGATTTCGGCGACACCAGAATAATTTGACCGACAGATTGACAAATCTTCAAACTTATTAATTAATTCCTTTGTCGGGGCAGGTGAGTTTTGAACAAAGACAAGCCGCATGCCTCAGCTGGATCCAAGCGAATGCTTTGAGATACATGTATACGCTATACTTACCATTATAATCGATGCAGTCTAACTTTATTAAACTCCGGATAGACAGGCCGTAGCTGCAGAAACAACTCCCATGCCAATGACCCCTCTCCGTCCCTTCTTTTTTTTGTGGTGTGTGTTTTTTATTGTGTTTTTGTTTTTGATTCTCCTCCCACCTTGTTCTATCTGATTACCCCTCTCTTTTATCCCCTCTTCATCGCCCCCTCTCTCTTTCTCTCTCTTGTTCCTACTTGTACTGACTCTATCTTTTCATAATTTTTCTGCCTCACACTATTCAGTAAGCTTATATATTTTTTTCTCCCATCTCTCTCTCTATCTCTATCTTTCTGACTGTCTTTCTGTTTATCTCTTTCCCAATAACCCTCTCCACTTTTATTATATTCATTGGCCTGATTTCCCATTTAAAAAAAATAACTCTGTGTTTACGTTCGATCTAAAGTCGAGCAAAAGAAGTTAGACTGAGATCCAACTTTTCCCTTTATTAAACTTGACTTAAGACCGTAACTTATACAGTTAACAACAAAATTATTCATACCCCTTGGAAAATTCTAGTTTTTTGGCATTTTTCCTAAAAATGAATGGTTAAATGAAGTTACTTGCACATCACTTGAATACATTTAGTTATCATCTGCAAATGAATGCCGTTTCCGGTTTCACCTCATTTGCATAACAATAGAAAAGTTGAGTTATCCAAACTGGGCGATGTTCAAAATTATTCATACCCTTGGTGATTTATTGACTTTGTCAATCAGTATGAATCCGATCCTTGTGATTAATGCTTGTAATTCACTTTATTATATTTAATACACCGTCACAAGGCTTCCGGAGGGGTCTCTGCTGGGATATCAGGTCAGTACCTGTTCTCCAATGGCTCAATCTCCTTGAGGATGTGTCCACACATGCCTTCACCTGACCTTCAGGGAGTTCATTAGATTTCGTGTCCTACAGGTGATGCAGTTATCGACTTCATGATGACAGGACTATGATATTGACATTTTCGGTCATTTATTCCATGCATTTTAATGAAAATTCTGTATCTACTTATGAAGCAAAGCACCATTCCTGAAGAGCCCTTCCCTTTTGCACTGCCTCTGGGAGGGTTCACCTTTATTCATTGGCCCCAATCTTAATCAGAGTGCTCAGGAAGGCCATGTTGGTGATATTAAAGTCATTTCATGACTCTAACGTCAGGTCACCATGAATAAAAGTATGTAACCTTTGAGTACCATACACATCCTACATTGACTGTTACTGTATATCAATCTTCATATGGTATATTCTTTGTATCTTTGGTATGAAAGCTACAATCCTTGATATCAAAATGAATGTAAACCAAATTTATACCATATGCCCTCCATGTTACCAGCTGCAGTGCACAAAATGCTACCAGTCTGACAGTGCACTGGAACATAAAGATCAGTATTTTAAGCTTCACTAGAGTACCCACTTGCAGGTGTCCATATCAAAAATGTGTCAATCAGTGTAACTGAATAAACTGATAAAATTGGCACCATCCAACCTTTAGACAACTACCATGACCTCCCTAAACATAATGGAACAAAAGTATCAGGAAATACCTTCCCTTGACAGTGCAACAGTGAATGCCTCTAGGGAAGTCTCTCCACGAAAAGTGCTTTGTTTCAACTTAGATACAGAATTGTCATTAAAATGTAAGGAATATTAACGAAAATATCAATATCATAGTCCTATCCTCATGACGTCTAAAACTACACCACCTGCAAACACAAAATCTGCTTTAAATCCATCGGATCCCCTGAAGACAAGGTGATGGCATGTGTGGACAACATCCTCAAGGAGATTGGGCCATTGGAGACCAGGTATTGGCCTGATATCTCAGTAGAGACCTCCAGAAGCATTGTGACAGTGTGAAGAAAGTGATACGAGCATTAAACACAAGGACTGAATTCATACTGATTGACAAAGTCAATAGATCACCAAGGGTATGAATAATTTTGAACATCACCCAGTTTGGATAATTCACCTTTTCTATTGTTATGCAAATGAGGTGAAACCAGAAACAGCACTCATTTGCAGATGATAACTAAATGTGTTCATGTGATGTGCAATTAAATTCAGTTAACCATTCATTTTTAGGAAAAATGCAAAAAAATAGAATTTTCCAAGGGGTATGAATAATTTTGTTGTTAACTCTAGGTGTCGGTTTTAACTGAATCAAAAGCTACGTCCCTTAAATTAATATTGGCGTTGTGTCTCATATTCATGTTGCCCATTGAGACAAAATCTTGTCTCAAATATTCTCGTCGATTTATCTAGTAATGTCATTGAAATTAATTGTAATACTACTGGTATTTTTCTATGTTTCTTTTATCAGTCGTCATCTAGTAATCCTAGTCTACGATGGCAGTCAATGATAGGGTGATAATAGCGGTAGCTGTGAGTACAGCGCTTGCAGTGGGCATCGGCATCGGTGTACTGATCGGGTGGTACTCGGGTCCCGACCGAGTGACGGACGTATACGAAAATGCCCGAAGAGAGGCCGACGAGAGTATCTCGGACGAGCTCGTCTTTGAAATGAACCCGCAGTTCGCTAAGGATGTGTTATGGTTGGTATTTCTTTCGTTGCGAAATCAAAAAGTCAACGGCCCGTATTTTTCAAAGTGGACTAAGATTACTCCTACCTTAACTTAAATCCATTTTCCATGGAGCTTCATACTCTAAAATTCCATACAAATTATTTGATAAACGAAATTAAGATTGTAAAGCAAAGATAATGACAATTAAAGTTCATGATGATATGAGTTTTATTTATTTATTATTTAGTGATTATTAATTTAGTAATATGATAACACAAGGGAGGTTGAAAATATAATGGATAATCTTGCTTCTCTCGCACAGGGGACTGACAAGAGATCCGCACGTTGCTGGTACAGCGGAAAACAAAAAACTAGCTGACGACATCCAGACGAATTGGACCAATTACGGATACGAAGCTACAATACACGCCTACAATATCTTGCTCTCTTTTCCATCAACAGAGGATGGAGAAGACAATGTGGTAAGTTCTTTTCTTAAAAATATCATGACATCATCACTCCTTATTACACCTTATTTCCCTTTCGTACATTATTAATTCACATCATTCTTATCACCCTCTCAATTGCATCCCATCTCCCTCTCTAACATCTTACCCCTCTCTCTCTCTCACACACACACACACACACACACACACACACATCTCACCTCCCTCTCACATTTTATCACCCTCTCACATCTTATATCCCTCTCATATTGCATAACCATTTTACATTATTATCTCCCTCACACCCTCTCATATCTTATCTTTTTCTTATATCTTATCTCACTCTAACATCTTATCTCCATCTTACATCTTATCACCTTCTCACATCTTAGCTGTCTCTCTCATCTTATCTCCCTTTGACATTTATCTCCCTCTCAAATCTTACCTCCCTCTCACATCTAAATCGCTCTAACATTTCATCTCCCTCTCACATCTTATGCCCGTCTCACATCTTATCACCCTCTCTCAGTGTGGTAAGTTCCTTTCTTAAAAACATCATGACATCATCACTCCTTTTTACACCTTATTTCCCTTTCGTACATTTTTAATTCACATCATTCTTATCACCCTCTCAATTGCATCCCATCTCCCTCTCTAACATCTTAACCCTCTCTCTCTCTCTCTCACACACACACACATCTCACCTCCCTCTCACATTTTATCACCCTCTCACATCTTATATTTCTCTCACACTTATCTTACTCTAACATCTTATCACCCTCTCACATCTTAGCTGTTTTCTCTCATCTTATTTCCATCTCACATCTTATCTCCCACTCACATATTATCCCCGTCTCACATCTTATCACCCTCTCATATCTTATTTTTCTCTCACACTTATCCACTTATCTCACTTTAACGTCTTATATCCATCTCACATCTCACTCTAACGTCTTATAGCCATCTCACATCTTAGCTGTCTCTTTCATCTTATCTCCCTCTCACATCTTATCTCCTTTTCACATTTCATCTCCCTCTCACATATTATCTCTCTCACACATCTTATCTCCCCCTCACATCTTATCTCCATCTCACATTTCATCTCCCTCCGACATATTATCAGCTTGAGCAAACCTCGCGCTTCAATGACCACCCTACGGAGTGATTCTATGACGTCATAACACACGAGCAAACTCAGAGAGGTCGCACATAATACACAACCCTATGAATAAATCCCGACTCTTCAAAAACCTGTTTCTACACCTTAGCATTCAACACCGTTGGTGCTATTTGGACTTTAGTCGCGAAGTGAGTGATTGGGACTTTTATGGAGAATAGTATATACGTAATGGATTGACCGTGGCTTTTAAAAAAAAAGTATCGCCACGTTTTGTGATAAATTGACAATATTTCATATGCTATGTTCGTTTATAAGTTCTAAACATAGTCGGTAGAAGTGGACAACAGGCTGAGTTAGCAATTGCAAGCAGTCGATTTCGCCATGTTTGGTCGATCTAGCCAAAAATAAGGTGCTAAAGGGGACGATCTCTCGTCTTCATTTGTAAATTTTCATTATGTTTTTCTTTGTTTTTATCCTTTTCTCTTTATATCTTTCCTTATGTTATTCTTTCTTTTTATACTTCTTATCTTCTTCTCTTTCTATCTTTCATTATATTATTATTTGTTTTTCCTTATATCTTCTTCTCTTTCTACCTTTCCTTATGTTATTCTTTGTTTATCCTTATCATTTCTTCTTTCTATTTTTCCTTATGTTATTCTTGTTTTATTCTTATATCTTCTTCTCTTTCTACCTTTTCTTATGTTATTCTTTGTTTATCCTTATCATTTCGTCTTTCTATCTTTCTTATGTTATTCTTTGTTTTTCCTTCTAAAATTATAATATTTAAACATTTTTATATAGCGCATAGCACATAGCCAAAATTGCATGTCTCTATGCCCTTTAAGAATAGAAAACGAGAAGTTTGTACAAGAAAAATGCACTGGGTTCGTGTATTTGACTACTCATAAGTGTTTTAAACAAGACGTTTTCAAGGTACTGATGAAGGTGTCATAGGTTCCTATCATTATGAGTTGTTCTGGCAATTTGCATTCCACAAAAAAGTGGCTTTGTCATGGTTTATGGAATACAAAGCAGAAACTTGGCACTGGAACGTAGCATTATTTCTGGTGTATACGGAGTTAACAATTCAGTAAGATAAGATGGAACTAGCTGTTGTAAACATTGATAGGTTAATAAGGGTATCTTGAACTGGATACGAGACCTAATGGGTAACCAATGCAGATCTCTAAAGGCTGGTGATATTGACTGATGCTTCTTTGTCCGTGTAACAAGTCGCGCTGCAGAATTTTGAAGGAGTTGTAATCTTTGTATTTGAGAAGATGGAAGACAAAAGAGCAAATTATTACAGAAATTGAAATGGCATATAACGAAAGCATGAATTACTCGTTCAGTGGTTGATTTGTCAAAAAAACTTCGAATTATACCAATTTTATATAACCCAAATGATGCTGATCGACATTTATGTGAGACAAAATTTTCAAATGTAAGCGTATAAAAATAACACCTAGATTTCTGCATGTTTTAGTTGCATGAACAGGAGTGCAATTTATGTTCAATGTTGATGTTGGGTTGCTTGATCTATGGCGCGAAGAAAGATGAAGAAATTCAGTCTTAGTATAATTGAGCTTTAACCCATTTACTTGAGACACAATATGATACTTGTGCATTAACATGAACAACATCATTCCTCTTAAATGCAATGTACAGTTGTGTGTCATCTGCCTATAACATCTTATGAATGTTATGAGTAACAATTATGCTTTCTAATGGAGATGTATAAAGAGGGAATAAGATCGGGCCTAATACTGACCCTTGAATATGTTATTCTTTGTTTTCATTCTTTTATCTTCTTCTCTTTATATCATTCCTTATGTTATTCTTTGCTTTCATACTTCTTATGTTATTCTTCGTTTTTATCCTTCTAACTTCTTCTCTTTCTATATTCCCTTATGTAATTCCTTGTATTTATCCTTCTTTTGGTATTCTTTCTTTTTATCCTTCTTATGTTATTCTTTGTTTTCACCCTTATCATTTCGTTATCTTTCCTTATATTATAATTATATTGTTTTCCTTCTATCTTTCTCTCTTTCTTTCTATCTTATTAATGTTATTTTTTGTTTTTATCTCTATAATTTTGTCTTTCTATCTATCATTTGCTATTCTTTGTTTTTCCTTCTATCTTCCTTCTTTCTTATGTTATTCTTTGTCTGTATTCTTTTATCTTCTTCTCGTTCCATATTTCCTTATGTTATTCTTTTTGTTTATATTTCTTATGCTATTTTTTCTATCTTTCTTATGTTTTTCTTTTATTTTATCCTTATCATTTCTTCTTTCTAGCTTCCCTATATTATTCTTCGTTTTTCCTTCTATCTTCTCCTCTTTCTAGCTTTCCTGATGTTATTCCTTGTTTTATCCTTCTAACGTTTTTGTCTTTCTGTCTTTACTTGTCATTTTGGGGGGAGTTATGAAATAACGACTGCGTTGAGCCTAGCAGTTACATCGACCTTGAGAGAAGTCATTGTGGTTTCACCTACTCGACCACTGCTCGACCACTGCGTAACACTCTACGCAGTGGTCGAGTAGGTTGAAGAGCGAGGCTATGACGGGCAAAGAACGACATAAATTTGCCCAACTATACAACTATACTACTGTCGAGTAGATGTATAGGTTTAACCAATCAGAATACAGGAAACTATACAACTATACAACTGAGCAACTGTTAGGAGCTACGCATGTATAGTTGTATAGTAATGCTTAGGTCAGACGGACAGATACGCGCGATACGCATGTCTGCGGATGTGCATCCGTAAAAATCCGTAGAAATCCGCAGCAATCCGTATCATGCGTATCATCCGTAAGTGCATCCGTAAAAATCCGTGGGAGTGCGCAGGAATCGAGGTCTTCCGCGAAAAAGTTTTGAAAATCTCAAAATTATTTTAAATTTCCCGCGCAAGGTCTTTTGCGCAGAATTTAGGTAGAATTTGCGTATTGTTCCGTATCATGCGTATTGATCCGTATCTTTGCGTATTTTTGCGTAAAACGTCCGTATCCATCCGTAACCTAATCCGCAGGATCCGCAGACATACGCAGATCCGCAGCGTGAATTTTGAAAATCTGTAGTAGTAGTAGTAGTAGTAGTGTTCTCTCCAAAGATCGAATCGCAACTGAAGTGATGCTCCACAAGCCGCGGTATATATGCGGATGTTGCGGACGAGGAGAAAGCCGACATCCGTGTGCGTATGCGTATCGTGCGCAGGACTTCCGTATCTTCCGCAGAACATCCGTATCTAGTCCGCATCTTGCGCAGAATTTAAGTGACACTAGCGTGGCACATCCGCCAAAGGGGTGTCTTCCGCAGAACATCCGCAGGATTTGCGTATTTCATGCGTATTGCATCCGTATCTCATGCGTATCTACCGTGGTTTTTTGGCTTTTTGCGCAGATTTTCAACAATTTCTGCGGGTGAAATTATTTTTTTTTACGGATGCATCCGCAGACATCCGTACATGTCCGTCTGACCTAAGCATAAGCGGGCCAAAGTGCCATAATTACGTGCAACTATACATCCGTACCGCTGTAGAGTAGATGTATAGTTTTAACCAATTAGAACACAGGAAACTATACAGCTATACATCTACTCCCGCAGTCTGGAATAGATGTATAGTTTTCGAGTAAATGTATAGTTTTAACCCATAAGATCACAGGAAAAACAAAGAAATAAATAAGGGAAGAACAGACCATATACAAAAGGAAATATATATATATATATATATATATATATATAAGGAGAGAGAAGAGGATAGATTAACGGAAAAAATCCTAGAAATACATGAGGAAAAATCAGAGCAAAGATTAAGGATCCTCTTTTCATTCCTGTGTTTACTTGAATCTATGTTTCCTTATGTATTTCTTTGGTTTCCCTTTTCTATATCCTCTTCTCTTTCCTCATGTATTCTTTTGTTTTCATTTCTATATCTTCTGTTCTGTCCTTATTCATTTCTTTGTTTCAATTTCTATATCTTCTGTTCTTTCCTTATGTATATACTTGTATTTAACCTATCATCTTCTCTTTCCTTATAATTATATTTCTTTGTTTTTCCCTTTATATCATCTTCTCTTTCCTTATGTATTTGTTTTTTGTCCTTTAATCTATCATCTGTTCTTTGCTTTTCCTTATGTATTTCTTTGTGTTTCCTTTAATCTATCCTTTTCTCTCTCCTTATGTATTTCTTTGTCTTTCCTTTAATATATCCTCTTCCCTCTTCTTAATTCTCCATTCAGGCGGCCGTGGGGAAAGTCAGGATTGCGTAAACCCCATTCACTCTTACACAAAGTTTGTGCGTCGAACCCGTCCGTCGGACTGCTGGGATTATATTTTGGACTGCACGAAGCCTCCCGAATCTCGCACGAGAGCTCGAGGTCAGGCAGAGCGTGCAATGTTGCGCGGCGACCAGTCTGTCCGGAGTTATAACCACGCGTTGCAACAGCATGATCAGGAAACGATCACGGTGCCCTCTCGCGGAATTAAGACATCCACAATTTGCGGTTCAATATCCCTTTAATTACAAGGTTTACATCCAAAATACTGGGAGTCCTCATTCAAAGTGATTTGAAATGGGACGAACATATAAATGGACTTATAATACGAGCAAACAGCAAAATTCACATGCTAAGATTGTTGAAACGTCACGGCCTACCACAGGAGGACATGTTGACCATATACACGTGCTGTATAAGGTCACTTATGGAATATGTAGCACCTGTGTGTAATGGAGCTTTCACCAAAAACCAAATCACCAGGTTAGCATGGGTAGAAAGAGTCCAAAAAAGAGTGTTGAGGGTCATTGTTGGTAGAAGATACACTACGTACATTAATGTCCTAGATCAATTCAACATAGAATCCCTAGCTGGCCGAAGAAAAGGCTTGTGCGTGTCATTCTTCCAAAAGAGCCTGCAATACACCAACCAATTTAAACCGTACTTTCCACCTAAAAGAATTGTAGAGTTCTGAGACACAAACCCAAAATACGTGAATTGCGATGTAAAACTAACCGCATGCAAAATAGCACAATTCCGTACTTAACCAATGCAAGTAATGTGATGGCGGATCCCCATAACTGATTAAATAGTTATTTTTTGATTTACTGGTATATGCATACTCTGTTCCCCTTTCATCTCAGTATCTCTTGTCTATCATTTTCCCTGTAATTTACCCTTCCTATCTCTCCCTTTTTCTTAATCTCTTTCTTTAACTTGTCCTGACTACTCAAAGCGCTCCCTTTCATCTTCTATCCTCTCCCCCTTTCTCTATGTTTCTTACTTTACATAATACTCTTGCTATTCTCGGTGAAAAGTTTTCACAATTCTGGAATCCTCAAACTGCATTGTTATTTATTATGTATTTGTTTATCATTCTTATGCAATCAGTTCTCTCTTTTTTTTTACAACTATAATTACATGCCATCTATTATCATTAGTATAACCAATACTGTTATCATTATTAATGAAAGTTCATATCAATCGATAATTGGCTGTTTATTTTCCTTTCTTCGCATATATAAGTATTGAATAAGAGATAATTGCCTTTTATAATTTACGTTCATTTTGATAACATCACATGTTTGTACGATTAATGAAACTTATTACATTTGTAATTATTTTTATTTCCTTAGTTTGCAATTCTCTTACCTACACTCATCTAAATAAATTAATAATTAATAGCCCATTAAGTCGTATGTACGAGTTTACCATTCAATTACTGCTCCCACCACAATGTTGAAAAAGGGTAATATGGTGCCCTGTTGATTATCATCGTACAGTCCATTCCACATCATAATTGAAACAAAAAACATATTACCCTTCTTCAACATTGTGGTGCCCTGTTGGCACCCTGTTTACGCTAAATCCTATTCGTACAAACAAATTTTTACCATCACCAAATGCTTAAAATAGTATACATTCCTGTGTGTAGTTAATGTTAATTTTTGTTTTCATTATCTATAAACTAACTACTTTTATTTTAAAAATCACCTTTCATGTAAATTATTCATTTGAATATATTATCTACGATGTATATGCATGTATATTTTATATTTGTAAATTGTGTCCAATTCAACGTTATGTTGCGATGCATGATTATTTTTAATAAATACCATTTTGAATTGAATTGAATTGAATTGAAAGTTCATAAGACTCTTTGTTAAGGCGTAAAATTAATCATTATGAGATTTTCTTACTAACGGATGACCATGAAGAGCAACCAAGCAAGTTAACAAAGCCATTCAACTCAAACCATGCCTATTGTGTTTTACAAGAAAGTGAAACAACAGCCCTGATAGCAGAAAGTGGTAAAAATTACGTGATATTTACGTCGTGGTTTTCGTCTTTTTTACGTCCTGTAATTACGTGCATAAGGACTGCACTCAGAGTGCTATTGAATGCACACAGCGTACTATTTCAGCACTTTCACGGGAGCTGGACCGGCTCCATAAACTGCTAAACATTAATTTTAAAAAATGATTTAGGCGAGCTTCGAACCAGGGTCCGCTGATCGAGAATTGCTGGCATTACCGCTAGACTAACTCACATTGTACGATTTAGAGCAGATCATATTGTTACATAGTGAATTTACGACACCACATAGTTCATGTTATCTACTTGACTCCCATGACTAAACTGGATTGCAAGAAGCATTCGTTAGTCCATCGGTAACGTCAGCGCCTCTCAATCAGCGGAACCTGGTTCGAGGCACGGTCACATTTTTTTTTTTGCTGGTAAATTAGCACACTACAAGTGCTATAAACAGCATTTCAGGTGCAGTCACTATACATGCCCCTAAAAGTAGCACTTTAGTTTTTACAGTGTACAAGACGTAGAGATGACGTAAAAATAAGACGTCCTCTTGACGTCTTGCGTTGGTGCAAGTTGTCGTTTTATTGACGTAATTACAGGACTTAAAAAAGACGAAAACCGCGACGTAAATATCACGTCATTTTTAACACTTTCTGCTATCAGGGAAGAGGAATGAAGACGTAGAGATGACGTCAATAAGACGTCCTCTTGACGTCTTGCGTTGGTGCAAGTTGTCGTCTTATTGACGTAATTATAGGACGTAAAAAAGACGAAAACCACGACGTAAATATCACGTCATTTTCTTGACACTTTCTGCTATCAGGGAGGCCGGAATTTTGCACAAAATTTTGAAGATAATGGTGTTCACTGATGCGTGACCCTGGAAACCTAAACAAGCTACCATTGGAAAGCAAATTAATTACTTTTTAGTATGATATGAAATTAAACGCCGGTGTATATATATATATATACATATATATATAAGAGCAACAATTGGCTCACACTCTTTAACATGGTGGGGTAGTGTACTCGGGTGCTAATTATATAGAGGTAACAAAATGAGTACATCTGTAGACGTAGCTGTTGGTACAACGCTTTTAATTAGCTTTCGGGCAATTAGCCCTTCTTCAAATCTACATGAGTACGACAGAAACGGCAAAAAGAATAACTAAGATATTTGAACGCATATTATATACACAACAAACCATAATATAATATATAATATATAAAGGGAACATATAATGCGATACAACTGGTATAACTAGAAGATATGAACATATTCATGGGTGTAATTAAGACCCTATAGCGACGTCGAAAAAGTCAATAAACAAAGATATATATATAGAGAAATTTAGTAAACTTACTATGAGAGCATCTGCGTGTGGTCTGTACATAAAATAAAATAATTATATGGTACCTTGCTTGTGGAGGTTGAGTGCATTCAGCCGTGTATACATGTACTACGGGATTTAGCCTTAGATCCATACCGTCTCTATTATATATGTGTTAAACTGTTATGGGTATATAAATGTATAACATATCAACAGGTTAATTTATAAAGCAAAAAAGCAGATATTGCACGTGAATTATAAAAGAAAAACTTCCGAGAGTTCGATCGCATATATACATGCATATATATATAATATATATACAAAAAGTGCACATGAATGTGTATAATATACAATGCAACAAGGGCGACGACACGCGCTGGTCTCCCTTGCTCCGTGAGGGGATGTTGAAATGTTGAAAAGATCATCCCATCCAGTTACAAAGGAGACCCACGCGTGTCGACGCCCATGTAACTAGACATAAGAGGATAATACAATTATTAAAACATTTTTAGATATAATTTTGAGGTTAATGAAATCTAATGACAACAAAAAATATGGAGGTTCTAACTTTTTTTAAATAATTTGCATCCATAACATATCAGGGTTCCATATTAATGCCATGGGGGTGAAGTCTTTTAAGTTTCTCAATCCAGAAGGATTCACTACGGAGGATCATGTCCTGAGATTTATTTTCATTAAGTTCAATACCTGTAATTTGTAGATTTTGAAGGGAGTGTGAGGGGAGGTTAAAGTGCTTGACGTTGGAGTGTTAGGGTGAGGGTATGGAATTGTGGATAGGGGGTGTGTATGTGGGGTGGGGTTGTATGTGTGTTTGCGTGTACCAACAGAGGTATACTTGTGTGACTAATTGGACAGTCAAACACAATAGATGCCTTTATTCCGTCAGGCTTGTGTGGCTTTTTTTGCTGCTTGTGTGGCTATTTGAACAATAGAGAGAACAAAGGGAAAGACACACAAGTATACCTGCGTGAGTATGTGTGTGTGTGTGCGTTGGGGGAGTATGACAGATCGCCTCATTTCTCGTTTCTGCTCCTTCCAGTCTTTTTGGTGGCCTGAGCTTCCATTTTGTATTGTGGACGGCAATACATGTATTTAGTTTTACGTTGGGTCCAACGTAATTGTCAGATTTTGATGCAATCCGATCTTGGGGTTCTGGCTCATGTACATATATGAAAGTCTTATAACTTTTAATATCTCTATACATGTACTCTGCTATTTTTATTTTTATTATATTTTATGTTTTCTTTTCTTTTTTTTTTATCATCTTAATTATTTGTAAATATATTTATATATAACAATGTTTGTATCTGCTTTTTAAATATTTTTTTATGTTTGTGAACTCTCAATAAATACACAGTTGTCTTCCTTGAGCGGTCTTCATATACAGATTTCACTGTGTTTCTACCACAGGTTCAGGTAGTGAACGATGCTGAAATCCTCTTCGAGAGTCAGCTGAAGGAAGAGCCTCTTGACGACCTTTCGAGGGAGAAAGCAGATCTCATTCTTCCTCCATTCAATGCCTACTCCGCCGCTGGTGAACTCTCGGTAAGATCTGATCAGCTTCACAGGGGAATTAGAGGGAACCAATAACGTAAAAATGATATATAATGTGTGTGGGGTCTGTTTAGCAGTATGTCCGAGGACATTTTCGGACAGAGAACAAAAACAAAATCATGAGAACAATGGTCCTCGGAAGCCGGACAATAGTCCTCGAACGTCGAACAATGAATTTGTGCTTTATTCCGTCGAGTGTCCGAGGACGAGGAACAATAGAGGAACAATACTTGTCCTCGGAAGTAAAGCCACGTAAACCTGCGTGTGTGAGGGTGTGTGTGTGTGTGTAAAAAGAAGAAAAAGGTGTGGGGCGTGGGCGTGTGAGCGCCTGCAGTTGTAATGTGTTTATTGCCATTATATTCTGTAATGCTTAATTTTTAATATTCATTTTGAAAATCTGAATCAAGGAATGAAAATTAGTAAAAGAAAAAAAAGTTTGTGTGTGTGTGTGTGTGTGCATTGTATATATATATATATATATATATATATATATATATACACACGGACAAGTCCATTAAAAAAAAAAGTCCGAGCTACTTGGTCCCATACTACCACATTTAACATGTCTTACATTTTATCATTAAAATTTCTGATGCAAATACAACAAATACAAATTTATACAGCACAGAAACTATGTAAATACCACTGCTCTGAGAGCTCCTGATATGCTTAAAGCTTCGAATACACGCATACAATTAAATGAAAAGATGTACCTTTAGTTTGATTTTTAACGTATTTAACGATATAATGATTTCCTAATGTCCAGTGGTAAGTCATTCCACAGTTTTGGGGCCGCACATGCAAATGCTCGATCTCCTAGAGTTACTTTTATTTCATGTAATAGATTATGCAAAAGTAGAGTATATTGGGAACTGCGTAGGTTGCGGATATGTTTGTGAAATTTGAATAGTTCTACGATATAACTAGGGGTTTGACCAATTAGTGCTTTATACACGATCATCGGGATTTTAAACGATATTCTTTGGCGTACTGGTTGGCAGTGCATCCATGAGAATTTGGAGGAACTACAAATCAGCCTTGCACAATTGTTTTGGACCCTATGGAGTCGTCCGATTTAAGATTCATGGAGTCCGTACAATAACCCCTTACATAATCTAATTTACTGGTGACGCAAGCATGGACAATTGTTTTCATACTGTCCTGTTCAAAATATTTTCAAATATCATATGTGACCCGACGCCTCAAAACCTACAATAAGTCGCCAAAATTATTTTTTTGGTTTTATACTATTTCTGAAAGGAGAGATTCTCAGCTTTCCAATTATATATCTTGCCCAGTTTACTCAATGATAACACCTTTAAATATCACGTTTAGAATCAGTATGTAACCAGCAATCAATAACTCCTATTCAGAGAAAATGGCCATTTAATTTCGGAACAATAGAGTGCTAAACTTTCGCTCTCTGTGTGCGCCCAAGTAAAACTGGGTATTCAAATGACCATAGCAACCGGTATGAAGAGATTATCAGATTAGGCTGAATTTTGGCAAGCTGCTTAAGGAGGACCTATTCATTACTCACTCCAAAATCAAATTAATATTTTTAGACGTAAAGTAGTAATTTGGCATTGAATAAAAGTATTACAAAAGCTCTCCAAACATTCATTAGCTCGACAGGTGAAAAAAGGAGTCATTTTAAAATGCCCCAAACACATATTTCTAAGTCGTATTACGACTCACAAACTTGAGACATGATAGAATGATAATGAAACTACCCATTTCTATCAAAAACAGAAAATCGACTGATCCAAGCAAATTTACTATTTTGGGCTGTTTGCTGCGTTATGGTCCGTGCGACTTATTGTAGGTTTTGAGGCGGCGGGTCACATATAGTATGTTGATTTACACACATTTGTAATGTATGCTTCCATATTCAAATGTTCATCAAAAATACACTCCAGGATTTCTAGTACTAATAGATGGCTTTATGATACCCCATCAAATTTAATTTCGGCTTGGATGTGCTAATGAGCAGCAATTAAGTTTTACTATCTTTTAACATGAGTTCCTCGGTCTTAATTAACACAGCTGAAAATGCCGGACTGAGCCCCGCCCCCCCCCCCCCCCCCCCCACTCAGTATTATTTAGGGTACGCGTATGCTTGTTCCCTCCCTTTGAAAGCACCCCCTATCTCAGGGCTGCAAAAATTTCTGAACCCCCCTATCGCGGGCTTTTCCTGCCTTGGAGACCCCCCTAAATTCAGAACACTACTCAATGTACCCCCTATCTCCCGTGAGCTCTCATTCCAACACCATATCTCAGGACAGACACCAACCCCCCTCCCAAGTAAGCTGTCATTACAATACCTTGGAAGAGATGTTTTTATGTTCAAAATGGTATCTCAGAACTCAATGGAGTCATAAGAAACCACACAGTTTTTCAGTGGATCCCTCCATTTCTTCAGAAAATTTTCAACAGGGTACAATCTTTTGATTTCTTGTACAATAATTTTACATAATGAATTTCGTGATGTCAACAAAAAGTCATTCTCGTATCTTATTCTGTTATATACTTTATAAAATATTGTATGATTCTGATGAAATGAAAAATAAAATTGAATTGAATTGAACAAAAAATGAAATAATCCTGGCTGAATAAGCTTTCAAACCTGGAAGGAATTTCAGGAATTTGATCAATTTATCAAGATATTTCATAACCCCCCATTTTTTATTTTCTCAGATGTCGAAGAGATATAAAGAAAAACACCCCTTTTTTAATGAAATCTCCGCGTGAAAGATAAAAAACACCCCCTTTTTTTTAAATTCACGGGCCGGATTGTGTCGCCCCAAAAATACCCCTTTACCGGAGATTTTGGGAACACGCATCCGCATGAGAGCTTCCGCATGAGAGCTTCGACCTCCGAGTGGGGGGGGGACTGAGCATGGTATATTTACATTCCAAGGTTCAATCCCTGCATTTAGCATGGATAACAATGTACTTTGAAATAACAATGATGGTTATTAATTAATGTTTAAATGGGCTTGCTCGCTATGCATAAGGACCGCTATTCATAGAAAGCCGCTATTTATTTAACACGCGTTATGAATTGCGGTCCCTATGAATAGTTATGGATAGTGGTCCTTATGAATAGCGATGTAATTTGTCTATGGTTTGCTGACTATTCATAAGTACCGCTATTCATACAAAACCGCTATTCATTTAGTCACGCGTTATGGATAACGGTCCTTATGAATAAGTGGTCCTTATGATGTGAGGTTACTCCGTTTAAATACTGGATTGAAAAATTATGTCCGTAGTCCTCAATAATAAAAACTAAAAACAAACTGTTCCACAAACATATGTTGATGCTATATTCAAAACATAAAATTGTGCTATATCTTGGAGTGAACTTAGGTATGTTGATTTTCTGCACGTCGAAAATGTTCGAAATGAAATATTATGGTAAAATAGCAATATAACACTTGGTAGTAAAACCTTCTGGTTTAAATGGTTTTCAAAGGGATTCTTAACCCTAAAAGGGCCGGGATATTTTGGCTATGCCACAGCCGTGGGGGGGGGGGGGGGGGGGGTGGAATCCACCCCCCGATATCTCGACCGTCGACCGCGCGATCGCGCCGAAAATCGGCACGCACGTCGTCCACAACGTAATCTACAAAACTGTATAGTTAAATGCTCCGAAAAATTTTCACATTAATTATGCAAATTTACGCATGAAATCAAAATTTTGCTCAAAATCATTAAAAAAAGCTCAAAATATCCTAATTTTGGGTCTAGACACTCTTTCCAGTATTCTTAGCAAATATACTTGAAAAACAAATCAGTATCAAAATTGATTTCTTATGTATTTTATTGTATTTAAAATATTTTATGAATTTCTTTGGTTTTTTTACCTTTTGTTTTTTATTGTTTTTTGATGAAATTTGTCGGGGATACTTTCGCAAACATAAATAGCATAAAATAAATTAATTTCAATCAGCTAATATGAAAAAATATTCATAGATTCAAAATTTTGAAAACACATTTTGTATTGAAATCATACATGAAATCACGTTTTTGAGCAATTTGAGCAAGTACGAAATGTTGCGTAACTCAATGATAACACCTTTAAATATCACGTTTAGAATCAGTATGTAACCAGCAATCAATAACTCCTATTCAGAGAAAATGGCCATTTAAGTTGGGAACAAAAGAGTGCTAAACCTTCGCTCTCTGTGTGCGCCCAAGTAAAACTGGGTATTCAAATGGCCATAGCAACCGGTATGAAGGGATTATCAGATTAGGCTGAATTTTGGCAAGCTGCTCGAGGCGGACCTATTCATTACTCACTCCAAAAATCAATTTAAATATCTTTGGAGGTAAAGTAGTAATTTGGCATTGAATTAAAGTATTACAAAAGCTCTCCAAACATTCATTAGCTCGACAGGTGAACAAAAGGAGTCATTTTAAAATGCCCCCAAAACATATTTTCTAATGTTTTCACAAATTTGAGACATGATAGAATGATAATGAAACTAGCCATTTCTTTCAAAAACAGAAAATCGACTGATCCAAGCAAATTTACTATTTTGGGCTGTTTGCTACGTTGTGGTCCGTGCGACTTATTGTAGGTTTTGAGGCGGCGGGTCACAAATGGAAAATTGTAAGTGAAAATGTATGTACTTTTTGGAAAAACACTGGATCGTTCATGTTTTGTTAAAATGGCCAAAGGTAATGTTATTCTGGAAACGTATTGTTGCATTTATTTGTTATGACTTTAAACAAACACTGATATTGAATGAAAAACACTTGATTGTTGGTATAGATTCTAAAATGTTTAAATGCTATCTTTAGCATTTAAAGTCATTCCATACGCACCTTTCAGATATAATGTATACATACGCACAATATGCAATATATAAAATGTATAACTACTTTCAGGGGAAAACTTATAGTAGTTTCACCAGGAGTGTCGATCCGTGTTCACGATTGGGGGGGGGGGGGGGGGGTGACCGGCGAGGAGCGAAGCCAGTGGCGTATCTAGGGATTATGGCGCCAGGGGCAAAATATGAAGTTACTTCCCCCCCCCCCCCCCCCCCGAGTGCTCAAACTTATCTACGTTAGCGAATTTTTCAATTTTTAACCCTAAAAAGCGCAATTTCTTGTGCAATTTACCCAGGAAATTTTGCAATTGACCACCGCAATTCCAATATTATACATTGCTAAACGGTTTCTATTCACTTACTTCTACAATCGGGAGCAAAACTAACGAAAACCCTAAATAGGTTTGAGGAAGAGTCGAGAAATTCAGGAAGGCTACCTAAAGTTGAGAACCTTTGCAAATGTTGTTTTATACACTTTATCCTATATTGGGGGTGCAATATTTAGCAGGAGTCATTATGTACTTACATGATATAGCGAGCAAAGCAATTAGATCTTTATTTTTTTCAAATTTTGAACCCTTTAAGCTATTTAAGTACTATATAAGTCTACTGGGGGGCGGAATTACGAGATCCTGAAGGAAAATATATTTGCGAGGGAGCGCAGCGACCGAGCTTTGGAACGTTTTCGCATTTCAAACCTTCAAAAACTAGATTTCTAGTGCACTTAATGTACAATACGGATTGGGGGGGGGGGGCATAATTCGTTTTCTTAATTTCCCCCCTTTTTTCATTCAGTTTCAGTTTCAGTTCAGTTTCAGTTTTTATTTTTTTCATTTCCAACAAAAGAGAAATATACAATTCACATATATCATTAAATCAACAAAGTAGGATACACGCAATACGAAACATACATATAACAGAATTGTAGATATCGATAAGATGTATCAAGCTATTGCAGTATGAAAAAAAAATTGTTTGGTTGGAAATGGAGAGGTCCACTGTGAAGCTAAGCTTGTAAATTGTGGACCCCTCAGGTGAAAGTATTCAATAATAGTAATTTACATAACAAAAAACAAAGAGAATAATGGCCAACAGAGAGGGGAAAGCATAAACATATCATACACAATGTGTGAAAGTAACGAGGGAAAAGTAAAAGGAAGGACAGAAAGAGGAGATAAATTGACTGCATGTGGGACTGAGGAATGACGAATGAAAGATGAATAGATGTAACTAATCAAAACATGAGGATGTTCCTGGTTGACGAGTGGTGACGATCTTTGGATAATAATAATAAGAATAATAATAATAATAATGATGCATATATACATAGACACACATACACATTTAAATGCTGCATATATAGAGGTAATCTAAATCATTCTCTCCTTTGCGTTTGTTGCATCCCTCCAAGTGACCCCCGGGGCACGCGCCCCCTGCCCCCTAGATACGCAAAGCGACAGAGCGGGGGAGGGGGTATCCCCCTCCCAGACCAGGCACTTTTTCAAAAACTGTCTATAAAACTTGCATTTCAGAGCATCCCAGAATGTTTTTTTGTAATGAAAAGAAGGAATGCACGGATCTACGCCAATGGACGGAACCCCTCAATTGAGAATAACAATGCGAGCGAACGAATTTTCTTCGGTATTTTCGCATTGAAATTATGGAATATATTATTTCCTTACTTCTAATCATTGAAGAATATGATGATATTTCAAGATCAAACATAATGAGTTTGAATAATTATTAGTTTTATGTTAATGTATCATAATTCTTATTTATTTTATCAAAAAAATATTGGGGGGATGATAACACAGGCCATCCCTCAATTTTTTTTTTTTTTTTTTTTTTTTTTTTTTTTTTGGGGGGGGGGGGGGGCTATATACCCCCACCCCCCGGGATCGACACCCATGAGTTTCACAATATGGCATGTTTTTAAAAACGAATTACATTTGGATAACATTTCAGATGTTATATCAGATGTTATTCAACAATTTATTCCGTGATTTTAACCGATTTTTATTTTTTCTTTCTTCCTTTCGAGATTTTCGTTGAGAAGTTAATGTATATTTATATGTATTTTAACAGTGTATTGTTGATTCATCGAATAAATGACCTCTGAAGAGGTAAAATTCCAAAAAAAAAATCATTTAACATGAGTTTATTCTGCAGCATCCAGACCATCCTCCTATATACTTAACACATGCTTCTGTAGTCGAGATGCTTTGCTCTTGTGCAGTACATCAGGCTGAAATGACAAATAAATCTGCTTGTCATATGCGTCACAGTGGCATGATATTTCAGGGAATTTATTTTGGCATTTGCAATGAAATTAGCTGTGTACAAAGTAAATAACAGAGGACCCAATCGAGACCCTTGAGGGACCCCGAAGAAAACTGGAAAAACATCAGAGACAGCATCATCAATTCTGATCTGCTGATGTTAACTTGCCAAATATGACTCAATCCATCTAAGGGCAGCACCATCAATGCCATAGCTAACCCCAGGGAGCTCCAACGCGCAGCGTTGGAGCCCCAGGTACAAATATCCAAAGTCGTCCTCGCCCATTTTATGGCTAATCGCATCGCTTAATTTCGGCAGGTAAGATAGAAATTTGTACTTACACTTCAAGAGAATTACTGTAACTATCTAGCAGGCTCTTTGATTTTACGATTTAACGATTGTTTTGATGAAAAAATGGAATTTCCTCGCCGAGCCGATCTTTTCCCTGTACTGTACCGTCGATTTAAATGACTCGATCGCACTGTGTGATCGAGTCAGCGACGGTATATACGGTACATTACACACAGTGCGATCGAGTCATTTGAATCAACGGTACAGTACAGGGAAAAGATCGGCTCGGCGAGGAAATTCCATTTTTTTCATCAAAACAATCGTTAAATCGTAAAATCAAAGAGCTTGCTACATAGTTACAGTAATTCTCTTGAAGTGTAAGTACAAATTTCTATCTTACCTGCCGAAATTAAGCGATGCGATTAGCCATAAAATGGGCGAGGACGACTTTGGATAATTGTACCTGGGGCTCCAATGCGCAGCGTTGGAGCTCCCTGGGGTTATGCCATAGCAAGTCTTTGACGTTTCCAATAAGCAAGAGTGATCTATGGTATCGAATGCACTACTTAAGTCTAACAAGACTAGAATAGTAACCTTCTGATTATCCATGACCACCAGCAAGTCACTCTTTATTCTTAACAGTGTGGTTTCAAAGATATTTGACTTGGCTGGACATAGAAAAATCGGAGGAATTTTTTTTTTTAAGTCGGATGAACTTGTTTAAAGTCTTCGTCACTATTGATATTTTGGTAATAGATGTCGTGTGTGTGCAATGCATGGGTCTCTACATTTCAATTTCAATTTATTTATTTTCATTTCAACAGATAAACAAATTTGACACATGTAGAACATTATTCAGTAAGTTAGTATACATATATCATCATAATAATTTCACTTATTTAAAATGTAAAAATATTTAATATAAAAATGGAATTGAGGAATAAGTATAAAAAATTTTGATATGTTATCATTTTGGTACCTTTAATCTTTTGTCGATTTTAGGGTGATCTGGTGTATGTGAACTATGCTAGACTTGAAGATTTTGAATTTCTGGAAGGAGGTGATTCTCCCATCAATGTTACTGGAAAGATTGCCATCGCACGATATGGCAAGATCTACAGAGGAGACAAGGTAAATATATACAGAAAGAGGAATCTGTATCAGTGGCGTAGCGTGGGTGCAGTCGTAGAGGGGCAGGCACTGGTGTCTTGGAGGACATTTTCTTTCTTTCAGTTACATGAAATATGAGAGAACAACGCTATCTAGTGAAGGAACTATTGAGGGAGGGGTAGTACCATTTCCTTTTCACGTTGCCTTTTCCATTTACCTTTCTTTTCCCCTTTTTCTGTGTTTTGTCCCTTTTTTCTCTCTTTCTTTTGACCTAGGGATTGGGAGGGTTACTTGCACTGTCGTACTTGTGGGGTGGGGACTTTCGTCCCCCAATAGTTTTCACGACAAAGAAAAAGGGAAAAGGAAAAGAAAGAAAAGGGGAAAAGGGGAGAGAGAAAGGAAGAAAAAGGGAAAACAAATCCATTTTATTTGCCCCTGGCAAAAAGGAGGGAGATTTCGGCCACTTCATATTTTAGGACTCTTTATTTGGATTCCACCCCGGCCCTTTTAGGGTTAATAGGATGTAAAATACCAAACAAGATATA
The DNA here is from genome assembly GCA_025617745.1 of Heliocidaris erythrogramma. NCBI lineage: Eukaryota > Metazoa > Echinodermata > Echinoidea > Camarodonta > Echinometridae > Heliocidaris > Heliocidaris erythrogramma. Next base: position 40,252,813 of record CM046856.1, on the reverse strand, counting down.
AAGCGCCGTTAATGGTATGAAAATCAGAGATAGATCTGCCCCTACTTCAATCTGCTTTTCAATTCAGCAAGTTGATGTACAGGTCTCAATTCGGTTCGGATCGATTCAGGAGCCCGTAAACTTTTCTGCCTTTTATTTGTGAAAACTCCTTTGGAAGTTTGATTTATGTAAGCATTCCATTACTTTCTAAATTGAACTCTCAACAGTTTTTTAAAATTTTATTTTTATCTATTTATTTTTTATTTATTTATTTATTCATTCATTCATTCAAAAATTAATGAATAAATAAATAGGAACATATAGATGTTTAGAAAAATGGGAGAGGCTTTCGGCCACTTCATATTTTAAGACCTTTTAAAATCGATTAAATTTATTTCTACTTTTTACTTATATCATGGTAGCATTACTATGGTAAATTTCCTTTTACGACAGCCACCCAACATGAAAACAATGTGTAGGGTAAGGGTGTAAGGGCACTGGGGAGCCATGGCCCCTCCTATTCACCCACTAAAAAAAAGAAAAAAAAACGGGCGAAGAGGGAAAACTCCCCCCTCCCTCCACCCATCCCTTTTACAGTGCAGTATTACGTCCAATTAACTAAAAAGCAGTCTGGAAATTGAAATAACTTTCCTTCTATAAAAGTGCTACGAGCCGTTATCTTTCTCTAAAATTTGCTCTAAAACGTCAGAGCTTTCGCGCTTCGGACGGGAGGAGGATAACTTCCCCCTCCCTGCACCCACCCCCTGGGAGCACGATTGCTCACCACCAATTTCGCATTCTTTGCGTGCTCACAACCGCCCCCTAAAATGAAATCCTGGCTATGCGGTTGGATCCTTCACGTCTGCCCCCCCCCCCCCTATTGAACAATCCTGGCTACGCCTGTGGCTATACTATAGATATACTATTTTAATTATATACATGCTCTATGGGCCGGGTGTACATGAGATCGTGTGTCATCCACAGGCCACAGGGCCGACGTAACATAACTAAAATCATTATTAAGTCATTCATGAAGTAAAACAATCGTCATTTAGTCTTCATCAAGATGAAAATGTATTTTCTTCAGACATCATGTAAGATTTCGATAAGTAACACATATTAATATGTTGTAAATACTTCTTGGTAAAAAAAAATACCACTTTACCCGATTTTTCTTTTTATGCACTTTATTGTTGTGACAAATATACGGCACGGTGATGAATTATAAACACAGCTAGCGCCCGTGGATGTCCACGGGCTGCTTATGCTAGTATATAAAACCCTGAAAAAAAAGTTCTGCAATTCACCTTTGAGCCTTGATATCTTTTTGGCGGCTTTTTAATCATTCTTGATTTTTAGATCATTGGAAAGTTCATTTATCCCCCTTCACATCCATGCCCCATTTGTAATGGTTATGTCATCCTTGAATGCACAGCACCCCTGAATAGAGGGCAAAGTCAAAAGTGAAAAGTTGCAAATTGAATGGCTATTTTGGCTATTGTCTATTGCATTTATTGCAATGTCGGGTGTGTGAATGATGTTGAATGGGTAACAGCGTTTGGAGGAGGCAGTGTTATGATGTGGGCTGGCATAACTGCTGAGGGAAAGACACAGCTTATCATCGTTGATGGAAATCTGACAGCAGAGAGATACCGAGACAACATTCTTCGGCCAGAGGTCATCCCATACATGCGCAATCTTGGACCAAATAGTAGGGTATCTAAGAGGGGTATCTAAGAGGTGTATCCGTGCACCCCCCCCCCCCCCCCAGACTAAGCGAAACCAATTTTTTTAACTTCTTCATAATATTCTTAAAACATTCGAGATGTTAACAAGAAAAAAAAGTGGCCCCGAATAGGGAAAATCAAGGGGGCGTCAAGGTGGTCAAAAATGCCCTTTTCAAATTTTGTTGAGAGGTCCTTTTGTACTACCGTCACATTTTCCCTGTAACTTGCTGTATGAAAATCTAACTAGAATAGAAGAATTTCATATTTTTTCAAAGAAATTGCTTAGACATGAAAACAGTCACTTCAGTATGAGTTTGATGCAATGTCTATGGTGTTTAATGACATTTCATATCACTTTGAAACATATATTGATAAAAGGAACTCAATTGCATTTTGGCATAGTTATATGTTATGCGTATTACAAACCTATTGTATTCGCATATTTTTAAAGGAGAATTAACCTCAAACAATAAAGACGATAGTGTTCAAAGGTGTTATTTATTCCTACTTGTTAGACTATATGGCTTCGCGTCAAAATATACGAGATCGATACGAATCAAGATTTTCTGAGCAAAATTTATCATCTGCTAGCAATATGTATCGTCTGCTAGCAATACATGGGGGCTGCCATTTTTTTATGTGTACAAGAAGATTTTCTTAATCCAAATGCCCAATTGCCTTTTTCAAAATTAAAAACCCATTTGAGATTTAAAATATAGAATAGATATGTCAATTTATTTTTAAACTGAAGATTTCCTTATATATTTCTGTTGAAAATCGATATTAGCTTAATATAAATCTATTTTCTAGATACTGTGACGCAATGGACGGAGCAAATTAATTCAAATTTTATGGATGCTTCTTCCCTGAGCATCTATAGCGGCAAACTATGCATTCACCTGCTTTCGGATAATGGGACTTGAAAAGTCAGAATGCATGCTGCATATATTATGCTCTGCTCTGTTTGGCAAACCCAAGAAAATAGATTTTTGTTAAGCAAAACCAGACAATTTAAAAGTATCATTATAAAGATTTAATTTTTATAAATCATGTAAACACCCACTTTATATTTTTCGTCACATATGGGATTTTAGGTAATGAAGAAAATCAATTTAGGTCTTGGATTCAAAATATCTTCCTGACCGGAACATTTCTCAATGGTTCATGTACAAATCCAAATCAGCAAGAAAATGGCAGCCCCCATGCAAATGAGTAGTAGACGATACCGGGTGTTGGAATATCTTTATTATACCCTTTTCTGATATCTTATTGGAAAATGATTTAGGCCAATAAGTAGGAATATACTACACCTTTCAATATAAGTAAATTTGTACTCAGGGGTTAATTCTCCTTTAAGGATTTTGCAGTCTTTATGCATTAAGAATACGGACAGCTTCATTTTTAACCTGCAACCCTGTTTTGTGATAATCTGATTATAATAAAGCTTGATGTTGATGTGTGTACCGATATGTCACTCATTTTGACACATGTTATAATATCTGTTGTCATCACAACCATCGTTATAACTGGTAAACTCACCCCCCCCCCCCCCTTTTGCGTTTAGAATTACCAAGAAGGACGTATTACGGTATCTGAGAGGGGTATCCGTGCACCCCTATGGCTAAACGAAACCGACTGTTTTAATTTCTTCATAGTATGCTTAAAACATTGAAGATGTTAACAAGAAAAAAGTGGCCCCTCTTAGGGAAAATCAAGGGGAGGTCAAGGTGGTCAAAAAATGCCCTTTTCAAATTTTGTTGAGAGGTCCTTTTGTACTACCGTCACATTTTGTCCTGTAACTTTCTGTATGGTCATCAGATTGGTATGAAACTTGGTAGCATTCTTGCCAGTACTGTTCTGGACATTTTGATATAAAGAAAATATATCCATTTTAAAATGTGTGTTGTCATGGCTACACTTATCATGAATGAAAATCTAACTAGAATAGAAGAATTTCATTTTTTTTTCAAAGAAAATTGCTTAGACATGAAAACAGTCACTTCAGTATGAGTTTGATACAATATTTGTGGTGTTTAATGACATTCCCATCACTCTGAAGCATACACAACATAATAAGAGGAACTCAATTATCTATTGCCATAGTAGCATGTCATGCGTATTACAAACCTTGTTTTCGCATATTTTTTTTTTCCAGATTTCTCAGTTTTACACAGTAAAAATAATGAACTTCCTAATTTTAACCAACAATTCTATGATATTCAGAAAAAAGGTTTGCGGTACAACCATGTGAGTTGGAATAACTCCACGTTCCGGTCAGAATGCTCTGGCCGTCGTCAGGAGAATGAGAAGAGCGAATAAATCAGCAGAATTTATATATGAAGCAGCAATTCACTTATTAAAAATGGATGCAAACAAATAACATAGAAAGAAATAGTAACAGTAACATCAAAGTACCTACATTGAAAGGATAAATAACATCAAGGTACCTGCATTGAAAGGATAAATAACATCAAACGAATCCAGCGTTGAAAAGAAACAATGAAAACAAGTGAACAATAGGACTAAGAAACCAATTAACCGTCTGGATAAGCTGGAAACAAAAGGGGGATTGGGACCGTAGGTAATCTGTGGAGAGAAACATGACATCCTGTTGAGGAAAGAAATTAAGGTTAAAACATACATATGGAAAAAGGTGAAATATTGACAACAGAATGAGTATACTAATAACTAGAATTGCAATCGTATCAGAACGATGTGCATAGATTGACGTCTGTATTTTGCATGTCATTGAACAGTAAAATAAAAAGCATCTCTTAAACTATCTATAGCAATTTGTTTGAAGTCTGTAGCGTCTAGAATAGTGGAGATAGGCAAAATCGAACAAAAGGTACGAAACACGGACAAAATGGCGCCTGGACGGTCATGCATGAATGATTCCGGAAAATGAAGAGTTCAGTGCATTACATGGCATGCCAAGGAACATGCATACGAAATTTGAATCGAAATGGACAAGGGGAAAGGACCTAGACAGTGATCACAAGCACTGCATGCAAAACAAATTGACCACAATGGAAATATTGCCCGGATGGCATGCCATAGTTCCGTAGGTAGTGGCATCTATGCAGGATATAAAATTCCGATTGAAACAAAGCGCTTGATAGATATTAAAAATCTGGCTTCGCGAGTCTCTTCATTTTGCCTCGAAGCATGTACCTGCAAAATTTCAAGAAAAAAAAAATCGTTCAGGGGGTCAAATGCCGGAAACCGATTTGCCCCATAGACAATACGTGTAATACATGTGCAGGATCCGTATAATGACCCGACTTCAATCGCGATTTACTCAAAATATTCTGTGAGACCATATATCTTTTTTTGCATCCCTGACGAGGGAATTTCATTGCGGTCATTGTGAGCCTACTGCGACTAGCGCGCCATTTAAAATAAGCATATTATGCAATATTATGTAATGCATAGTAAACTAAGGTGTTTACGTAATATCCTCGCGATGACGTCATCGATATCAACCAAATTTGGTTAACAGTTGTCGAATACACAAATACACATACCCACCAAATTTCAGAGACGTACGATGAATGTTCACAAAATTAGAGCAAGTTGTCTTTATTTCGGCATTTATGCAAATATTGTGATTTTCAAGTGCAATTTTCTCAAAGTCGGTCAGTGATGGGGTATATTTTTTTTTATTTGGCTGAAAAGGGTATATCTTGAAGTATCTAAATCCAAAAAAGGGTACGGGTTTACCCAGGCATGACGGAGATACGGCCACACGAAGAGAGCCGTTTTGAAAAATTTAGAGGGCGCTGTTTATATAATGCGTAACCAGAAATGCATGAAATCTGGCAGAAATGTGTACAACGCCAAGACCAAGACATGGTAAAAGTTTGAGACAAAAATCAATTGTTATGACAAAGTTATAGGAATTTTTAATATTCGGGAGTGAAAATATCAAGAAATTTAGCGTTTTTGAATATGGCCGATTGCGGACTTAAATTTACAGTGTGAAGATGGCATTTTTCGTATTAATTTTTTTATTAGAATGTAAATAGCAACTCTTGGACTATCTACAGGAATTTGTTAGAAGTCTGTAGGATGTAGGATAGCTGAGATAGGCAAGGAGAACAAAAGGCATGAAAATGGCCCAAAAACGGACAAAATGGCGCCTGGACGGTCATGCATGAGTGAGTTCGAAAAACGAAGACCTCAGTGACCTAGATGGGATGCCAAGGAACATGCGTACGAAATTTGAAATGAAATGGACAAAAGGGGAAAGGACCTAGACAGAGCTCACAAACACCCTGTGCAAAACGAATGGGGTCTGAGGCTAAAGAAGAAGAAGAAGAAGAAGAACACAGAAGAAGAATAAGAATGCAGAACGTGAACAAGAATAGAAGATTGACTTACGTCAATCTAATAAATGTTGTGAATGAAGTGGACCGGTGCGGCTGTGGAGAGAAAGGCGAAAAACAATGATAATGAACAACTTGAGGAGAGAAACATGAAATCCTGTTGGAGATAATCTGTGGAGAGAAACAAGTCATCCTGTTGAGGAAAGACATTAAATTTAAAACATACATGTGGAAAAAGGGTGAAATAATGACATCAGAATGAGTATCCTAATGATGAATATAATGAATGTTATGAATGAAACAACAAAAACAAAGGTAATGAACAAGTTGAGGAGAGAAACATAAAATCCTGTTGAGGGAAGCAATTGTGGTTAAAATACATAAAAAATTATAACACTAGTTATTATTGGAAGAGTGAAAACCAAATGTCGCTGATCTGTAAACCCTTGTCCTGTGTAACTGTGTTATGTTTGTGAATCTCGATGGCTTCACGGACCCTCCTGGTATACCAGTTGGAAGCGGGGGCTACAAGTTTGGTGTCTTCCCAGTTAATCTGGTGATCACGAGTGACAGAATAATTGATAATGGCAGATCGGTCGTAGTGACCAAGTCTCCCATGGGCACGGTGTTCCTTGATGTCCCTCCCAGTCTCTCCGATGTAGACCTGACCGCAGGAACATGGTATGCGGTACACTCCTGGTTTGCTGTCGGGAGAAGCTGTGTCTTTGTGTGTGTAGAGAGACTTGTGAAGTTTGTGTTTAGAACTGAAGAAAACCCGTATGTTGGCCTTCTGCAGGACTCGTTGAATGCGGTGAGAGACATGACCTGTGAAGGGAATAGTGCAGGACGAGATGTGCCTGGTTGGTGGGGGAAAATGGGGTTTGTTGACAGATGTGCGTATTTCCTGAGGAGGGAAACCATTGTTGACTAAGGCTGCTTTGATGTGTTTTAACTCGTCGTCAAGGCTGGTTGAGTCGCAGACGTTGTGAGCTCTCCTGATCAGGGAACTGGAGACCGAACGTTTGACGGACGGATGGTGGAAAGATCGGAAGTTTAGATAGCGGTCTGTGTGGGTAGGTTTACGGTAAACACTATGGGAGAGTGAACCGTCAGGCTTGTGGGTGATCAAAACATCAAGAAAAAGAAGAGAGTTATTGTTTTCTGCTTCTGACGAGAAGCTGATGGAGGGGTGATGTTTGTTGAGAAAATCCTGGAAATTGTTCAGCTTTTTCCGGACCGTGCGGCCAAATGACAAACGTGTCGTCAACGTAACGGAGCCAAAGTGTGGGTTTATACGGTGCTGTGGAGAGAATAGTAGTTTCAAACTGTTCCATGAAGAGATTAGCTATAACTGGGGAGAGTGGAGAGCCCATGGGGGCACCTTCTGATTGGTTGAAGTACTTATCCCTCCACTGGAAGCTGGTGGAGGTAAGACATAGGAGAAGACGGTCATATATCTGTTGGGGAGATAGTGGGGTTCTGTCCTGGAGATCAGTGTCATGCTGTAATCTAGTTCTGGTGATGTCGCAAGCTTCTTGAATGGGGATGCTGGTAAATTCTGCTGATTTATTCGCTCTTCTCATTCTCCTGACGACGGCCAGAGCATTCTGACCGGAACGTGGAGTTATTCCAACTCACATGGTTGTACCGCAAACCTTTTTTCTGAATTACAACTTCACCATGCAAACCTTCAAATTCTATGATAATCGACTATAAAAAAAAAAGATGACGATGTTTGCATCATTATGTCACACAATTTGATACATATTAGAATTTCTGTTGCCATGGCAACTGCTGGTAATACAATACAATACCAGACCATACCACACCATGCAAACATATTCGTTTTCTAACATATTTTAAGGAACCCGTGCTAAATGTTTTAGCACTAATTTTGTCTAGCTGATGTGTGATACATGGAGGTATAAGTGACAACACATCTGTTTTTATCTGTTTTTTATTTTTTTTTCTCTTTTAAAGAAACACACTCACACACGTGTTATATGAACAAATACTATTTATCTAATGTACGATATAAAAGAGCAATTAAGTATTTTTTTTCCTTTTTCCCCTCTCTCTCTCTCTTTTATAATTCTTTGCTTGTCATAAAACAGTGTCCCCTAACTTTTGAAAAGAGATTTATTAACATGTACCATCACCCCATCCTGACTCCCAGTCAGGATGGGGTGATGGGATATGTTGTAGGGGAGGTGAGATACATGTAGGTTAGGACGTTGTTTGGTGGATGGGATAATTAAGGGTAAAATGGACGTTACCCCCCTCCCCTCTCTCTCCCCCCTCTCTCTGTCTCTCTCGCTTCCTGGGTGTGCTGGTGCATATCTTGACAATTCATATGCATTGGTCTCTACATTGGTCTATGAAATAGAAAAATAGAAAAATAAAAATATACTTTTTTATTATACAGACTAATAAGAAGATTACATGAAAATGAGGAGATAGATTTTGCATCATCCTGGCTTACATGTATTGAAAACAAATATTGAATAATGCAGGATTCACTAATGTGTGGCTTTCTCAGGGCAATGGATTTAATACCGATTGGATTTTAGGTGCATTACGTTTGAGACTAGCTGATATGTTTAAACAGGAATGGCGAGCAGCAACCTGGTCGAATCGGGTGTGCCTTAATTATAGGATTTTTAAACTTGAGCTAGAGTTTGAAAAATATTTGTGTCTCTTGAATAGCGCAGATGCAACACTATTATGTAAGTTTAGATGTCGAACACATAGATTACCAGTTAATAACAGTCGTTTCAACTCTGATTTGTTATGCACACTCTGTACATCATTAGATATTGGTGATGAATATCACTATTTGCTAGTTTGCCCATTTTTAGCTCACCTGAGCCTAAGGCTCGAGTGAGCTATTGCGATGGAAATTTGTCCTTTGTCCTTTGTCCGTCGTCCGTCGTGCGTCGTCCGTCGTCCGTTAACTTTTTACATTTTCATCTTCTTCTCCAAAACCCATGATCGGAATTCAACCAAACTTGGTAGGAATCATTCTTAGGGGTAGGGGACCCAAAGTTGCTAAAATGGTACATGTGGCCCCCAGGGGGGCCCAGGGGAAGGCCCCCAATTGTAAAAGCTATGTAAATTTCAAACATCTTCTTCTCCAGAACCAGGCATAGCTCAGACTTGGTATTTTGTATGGAGATACCTCTATAGATGAAGAATGAATGCTGTTCATGAAATTTCTCTCAGTGGCCCTATAGGGGCCCTGTGGGGGTAACATACTGGAGGGGGGGGGGGGGGTGCGCTGCCAGGAAAAATGTACATTCTGATCTTCTGCTCCAAAACACATGATCGGAATTCAACCAAACTTGGTAGGAATCATCCTTAGGGGTAGGGGACCCAAAGTTGCTAAAATGGTACATGTGGCCAGGGGGAGGGCCCCCAATTGTAAAAGCTATGTAAATTTCAAACATCTTCTTCTCCAGAACCAGGCATAGCTCAGACTTGGTATTGTGTATGGAGATACCTCTATAGACGAAAAATGAATGTTGTTCATGAAATTTCTCTGAGTGGCCCTATAGGGGCCCTGTGGGGGTAACATACTGGAGGGGGCGCGCTGCCAGGCAAAATGTACATTCTGATCTTCTTCTCCAAAACACATGATCGGAATTCAACCAAACTTGGTAGGAATCATCCTTAGGGGTAGGGGACCCAAAGTTGCTAAAATGGTACATGTGGCCCCCAGGGGCCCCAGGGGGCCCAGGGGGAGGGCCCCCAATTGTAAAAGCTATGTAAATTTCAAACATCTTCTTCTCCAGAACCAGGCATAGCTCAGACTTGGTATTGTGTATGGAGATACCTCTATAGATGAACAATGAATGTTGTTCATGAAATTTCTCTGAGTGGCCCTATAGGGGCCCTGTGGGGGTAACATACTGGAGGGGGCGCGCTGCCAGGCAAAATGTACATTCTGATCTTCTCCAAAACACATGATCGGAATTCAACCAAACTTGGTAGTAATCATCCTTAGGAGTAGGGGACCCAAAGTTGCTAAAATGGTACATGTGGCCCCCAGGGGGCCCAGGGGGAGGGCCCCCAAGTGTAAAAGCTATGTAAATTTCAAACATCTTCTTCTCCAGAACCAGGAATAGCTCAGACTTGGTATTGTGTATGGAGATACCTCTATAGACGAAAAATGAAAGTTGTTCATGATTTTTTTTCTGGGTGGCCCTATAGGGGGTCTGTGGGGGTAACATACTGGAGGGGGTGGGGCAAGTTGTACGCCATCCATAAACTTTTTACATTTTCAGCTTCTTCTCCAAAACCCATGATTGGAATTTAACCGAACTTGGTAGGAAGCTCAAACTGGGGGGGGGGGGGGGGGGGGGGGAATTACGTTAATTTCTAACATCATCTCATGTACATCCTCCTAGTTGTTTCAATTTCTAACATATCTCCTGGTGGTGCTAGAGAGAACATGCACCAGATGTGAATTGATCCACCTCAGGTGAGCGTCGTGCCCCCTGGGGCTCTTGTTACTAATGAGAGAAAACTGTACTTGTCTGATTTTAATATACATAGACCAAATACAACAGTAATGGCGGAAATTCTTCTTACAAAAAATCCTTGCCATCTTAAAAAGCTTGTTAAATTTGTTTAAACTATTATGCAGCAATTTACATGTAAATCAAAAGAGGATGGAGATGTTGATGTTGTAGGTGACAATCAAAGTCAGGAAGTCACACGTAGTGGTAGAATAGTTAAAAACCCTATACGTCTAGTACTTTAGTTGTATTTACACTGTATATACATATATATATATATATAAGCGTGAGAGATATAAATGAGACGGGGCGTAGCTCTCAGTTAACCTCGATTTTAATTCCAAGCTTTCGGCCTCATTTGGTCTTCTTCAGGGTGTACCAAGACAAATCAAAATTAAATGAAAACAAAATGAATATAGCATGACAATGCGAACATAAATAATGTTCAAATATACATAAGATATATATATGTACCCGCTTCACTTAACGCCATCCGGCGCAATCGTATTATAATAGACACAAGATATAAGTGACAGTTTATGATGATATGGTGTGCCACAGATATTAAATGCATGTCACATATAGAAAGTAAGTAAGATATCTATTTTATATTTTATATTTACGAAATAGGATACAAGGTAATATAGTCACATTAATGCATGTGCATAAAGTGAACATAATAAGTCAACATAATTATAGTCATTAAACGGCATAACGGTGACATAATGCGTGCATATATACACATACACACATACATACATACATACAAATGTATATACATATACACATACATACAACATATAGTCATTAAATGGTATAATGGTGACATTTTAAGTACATATTTACACATACATAATGCACATATACATACATGAAGAGTTCCTTCGCAAAAACCAATAAACGGCATCAGTGAAAATATAAATATATTTATTGTTTTTGTTTTTGTAATGTTTCGTTGAGAAATGTTGTTTAATATGTAAACTATATAGCCATGTACAAGTATTCAATATACCATTTATATTATTGTAAATATGTTGTGCTTTCATACCCCGAGAGGGGGTCGATAGAGTGAATAAAATAAAATAATGTCCTCTTTACCCTTAATTATCCCATCCACCCAACAAAATTCCTAACCTATCTCACCTCCCCTACAACATATACCATCACCCCATCCTGACTGGGAGTCAGGATGGGGTGATGGTACATGTTAATAAATCTCTTTTCAAAAGTTAGGGGACACTGACTTATGACAAGCAAAGAATTATAAAAGAGAGAGAGAGCGAGAGGGAAAAAGGGAAAAAAAAGATACTTAATTGCTCTTTTATATCGTACATTAGATAAATGGTGTGGCTTAACTGTAGAATACCCTACCACATAGACTTATGTGCATAAACGACCAACACATAGGGTTAGAGTTAGGGTTGTGGTTAGGGTTATGTTTATGTTTAAACTTAAAGTTAGGATTATGGTTAGAATTACGATTTTTACGGTAGCTAAAAAACTTAAGTCTTTGGATTCAGCTTCATTAGAGAAGCGTTGGTCAACTAATGGACATGTGGTCAACTTTTGTGGTGGAGTATTCCATAGTTGTTCCAATGGTGTTTGGGCATATAACACGGGTGTGAGTGTATTTCTTTGAAAGAGAAAATAAAATAACAATTACAGATGTGTTGTCACTTATACCTACATGTATCACACATCAGCTAGACAAAATTAGTGCTAAAACATTTAGCACGGGTTCCTTAAAATATGTTAGAAAACGAATATGTTTGCATGGTGTGATATGGTCTGGTATTGTATTGTATTACCAGCAGTTGCCATGGCAACAGAAATTCTACTATGTATTAAATTGTGTGGCATAGTGATGCAAATATCGTCATCTTTTTTTTCTTATAGTCGATTATCATGGAATTGCAGGTAAAAATTAGGAAGTTCATTATGCTTACTGTGTAAAACTGAGAAATCTGGAAAAAAAATATGCGAAAACAAGAGGTTTGTAATACGCATAATATGTTACTATGGCAACAGATAATCGAGTTCCTCTTAATATGTTGTGTATGCTTCAGAGTGATAGGAATGTCATTAAACACCACGAATATTGTATCAAACTCATACTGAAGTGATTGTTTTCATGTCTAAGCAATTTTCTTTCAAACAAATATGTAATACTTCTATTCTAGTTAGATTTTCATTCATGATAACTGTTGCCATGACAACACACATTTTGACATGGATATATTTTTTTATATCAAAATGTGTAGAACAGTACTGGCAAGAACGCTATCAATTTTCATACCAATCTGATGACCATACAGAAAGTTACAGGTCAAAATGTGACGGTAGTACAAAAGGACCTCTCAACAAAATTTGAAAAGGGCATTTTTTTACCACCTTGACGCCCCCTTGATTTTCCCTAAGAGGGGCCACTTTTTTTTCTTGTTAACATCTTGAATGTTTTAAGCGTACTATGAAGAAGTTAAACAGTCGGTTTCGTTTAGTCATGGGGGTGCACGGACATCCCTATCAGATACCGTAATACGTCCTTCTTGGTAATTCTAAACGCAAAAAAGGGGGGTGAGTTTACCAGTTATAACAATGGCTGTCATGATAACAGATATTATAACATGTGTCAAAATGAGTGGCATATCGGTACACACATCAACATCAAGCTTATTATAATCAGATTATCACAAAACAGGGTTGCCGGTTAAAATGAAGCTGTCCGTATTCTTAATGCATAAAGACTGCGAAATTTTGAAAAATACGCGAAAACAATAGGTTTTTAATACGTATAACATATCACTATGCAAATATACAATTGAGTTCCTTTTATCAATATATGTTGTATATGTTTCAAAGTGATAGGAAATGTCATTGAACAACATGAATATTGCATCAAACTCATATTGAAGTGATTGTTTTCATGTCTAAGCAATTTTCTTTGAAAAAAAATATGAAATTCTTCTATTCTAGTTGGATTTTCATTCATGATAACCGTTGCCATGGCAACATACATTTTGATATGGATATATTTTTTATATCAAAATGTGTACAACAGTACTGGCAAGAACGCTACAAATTTTCATACCAATATGATGACCATACAGCAAGTTACAGGTCAAAATGTGACGGTAGTACAAAAGGACCTCTCAACAAAATTTGAAAAGGGCATTTTTTGACCACCTTGACGCCCCTTGATTTTCCCTATTCGGGGCCACTTTTTTTCTTGTTAACATCTCGAATGTTTTTAAGCATATTATGAAGAAGTTAAAAAGTTGGTTTCTTTTAGTCCTGGGGGTGCACGGATACCCCTCTTAGATACCCTATTATTTGATGTGCATGTTACTCAATAAAAAGTGCCAAACATTTTGTTTTTTGCAAATTTGTGTATTTGTGTTGGTTTTTTGTTTCGTTAGAGAGGGGAGAGACAGTTAAAGAACATGAGTTCACATCAAGAAAGAAGAATGTGTTTGTTGAAGTGAAAAAACAATCCATGAGATGAGGAGAGTTTGTGTTGGTTATGTTTCTGTGATAGGGTTACATGGTTGAAAATGAGATAATTTGCCGAGGGGAGACTTTTTTCCCCACCGCAGTTGTGTACTGCTAAGGTGGAAACTTGCAATATTCTGCATGAAACCAAAACACAATATTAATGTTATCACAATCAGTTGCTGATTAAAACACATTCCATCTTAAAACAAAAGAATAATTCCACTTCAAAATCACTGAAAACAATATTTGTCCACCAAACAAGGGATTACAGCAGAAACATGCACACCTAATAAAAAATTAAACAAACCAAAAGGAACAAAAACAAAGAAACAAAACCTTTCATTCCAGTTAAGAACTCAGTGTGAACAATAACAATGCATTCTGCAACTTTTCACTTTTGACTTTGCCCTATATTTAGGTGCACTGCACATTCCGTGATTACATAATCAATACAAATGTATTGTGAAGGTGAATAAACAAGCTTTACAATGATATCAAACTTGATGATGATCATACAGTTACTAGAGAGATATAAATGCTAAAACTTGAATTGCAGAACTTTTTTGAGGGGTTTATATATATAGATATATATCTATATATATATATATATATATATATTATATATATAGCGAAAGAAATGGACTATGAAATGACCGTAGCTTCTATACTTCTCTTTTATTCAATCAAGCTTTCGATCTAAAGATCTTCACCAGGACGACTGTGTAAACAAAATACATAAGTACAATATGATGGAAATAAAAAAATATATAAAATAAAGTAAAGTTTAACTCTTGATTACTTAGAATTTGGTTATCATTAATGTTAAAATTAAATCGTGATGAACTACTTCTCGTTCTCTACTGCTAAACACATTATTCTAGTTAAACTGCTACTACCCGGCACGTATCTGATCTTTGTTCCAAATATATCTTTATAATAACTATCAGCACCATAATTGCTTATTACATATTTAAAATCAGCATAAAAGTGTGACAACAATTCATTTATATATGTATATGTTTTCATATATATATATATATATATATATATATAAATATAGTTCTGCTTCGGACTTGCAAAGTTATAGACAAAATAGGAATGAAAAGTCCGTATACGATGAAAATGATATATCATCGTATACGGACTTTTCATTCCTATTTTCTCTCTATATATATATATATATATATATAACGCTAAGGATTCGGGGATTTATTATTTTTTTTTGTGAATTGGCGCCTCCCCTTTTGGTACCCAGGGGCGGGGAATGGTTCTTAGAGTGGTGGGAGGCACTTCTTAAGGGCTGACGTGCCGTCCATATTTCATAAATTCATTATTAAACATTGACTTTCCGGAGGGAGTAATAATTATGCCAACCCATGAAGCGGGTTTGTAGCTACATGCCCAACCCATACCATTTACCTGCGAAGGGGAGAAACCTCAGTTGGTGTGTATTGCTAAAGAACAGCGTGACGTGTATACTCCATGGCCATATCCGCATGTATGGCTTCAATGTATACGACGCCACACGTGTTATTCGTTCGCTCCAGGGAATCTCTTACACTTCCCTGCAGGTACTATGTTTCACGCATAGAGTTACATCATTTGTAGCTTTATGGTTACTACACACAGTTAAGTGTGTATGTTACCCTATGGTTTCACGGCGGTCGCGGGGTGCGGGGAGGAGATGTCTCATTGATGCCGTGAAAACGGATAAAAAGTGTAACTTTTCAGCAATAGGCGCATAAACCAGGTAACGCGTTTAAGGTATCATCAAAAAAGCAAAAAAGCAAGAAGAAAAAGAAAAGAAACTGAAGCAGAAGATCCGCGGAAGGAGGGGGGTAGTTCGGTAATGTGTTCCAAGTTAGGTTAAATTTCTTTTACGGTTCTGTTTTGGCTGAAAATGGTGATGATGTAGGCCTTAACCCTGAAAGGGCCGGGATAATTTGGCTATGCCACCCCCCCCCCCCCCCCGATATCTCGACCGTCGACCGCGCGTTCGCGCCGAAAATCGGCACGCACGTCGTCCACAACGTAATCTACAAAACTGTATAGTTAAATGCTCCGAAAAATTTTCACATTAATTAATTATGCAAATTTATGCATGATATCAAAATTTTGCTCTAAATCATTAAATAAAGCTCAAAATATGCTAATTTTTGGTCTAGACATTCTTTCCAGTATTCTTGGGAAATATATAAATATCAAAATTTATTTCTTATGTATTTTATTTTATTTAAAATTTCTTATGTATATCTTTGTTTTTTTTTTACCTTTGGTTTTTATTGTTTTTTGGATGAAATTTGTCGGGGACACTTTCGCGACCATAAGCAGCATAAAATGAATTAATTTCAATCAGCAAATGTAAAAATATTCGTAGATTTCTAAATTTTGGCTGAAAACACATTTTGTATTGAAATTATACATGGAATCACGTTTTTGAGCAATGTTCGGTCTGCAAGTACGAAATGTTGCGTAACCTCGGACCCGCATGCCCGGACATCGCAAATTTGGTCTCAAAAGATGCATGAGATTCGAAAGAAAAGGTCATGAAACGCCTCGGCGACTGCTTTGCGCGTTGCGGACATATCGCGAGAAATGTCTAGGGGGAGGGGGTGGATTCCACTTTTAGGGTTAATAGGATATAAAATAACCAAACAAGATATAAAGCGCCGTTAATGGTATGAAAATCAGAGATAGATCTGACCCTACTTCAATCTGCTTTTCAATTCAGCAAGTTGATGTACAGGTCTCAATTCGATTCGGATCGATGCAGGAACCCGTAAACTTTTCTGCCTTTTATTTGTGAAAACTCCTTTGGAAGTTTGATTTATGTAAGCATTCCATTACTTTCTAAATTGAACTTTCAGCAGGTTTTTAAAATTTTATTTTTATTTATTTATCTTTTATTTATTTATTTATTCATTTATTTCTATTTTTTCTTTTGGCGGGGGTCCTCACCCCCCGCCCCAAAAAATGAATGAATATATAAATAGGAACATATAACTGTTAGATGTTTAAAAAAATGGGAGGGGCTTTCGGCCACTTCATATTTTAAGACTCTATTTATTTCTACTTTTTACTTATATCATGGAAGCATATACTAGGCTAAACTTCCTTTTGCGACAGCCACCCAACAAACAATGTATAGGGTTAGTGTTGGGGTTAGGGTTTAGGGTTGAGGGTTAGGGTTTAGGGTTTACATAAACGCACATTTGGACGGCTGTCGCATAAGTCATTACTATTATCAACAACTAACTTGACATGAAAGGGAAAATGGCCGTCATACCGTTGGAAACTTGTTATTGTATATCGCCTCAAATATATTATTCATTCAGTTATGACAGACTAAACCGGTCTGTAGACATAATTCGGGAGGGGAGGTGTAGCAGATCATGTCACTTAGGAATATCGGTTGCCACGGTGTAAAGAAGGAGACCCGCCCCCACCAAAATTTCCTTCGAAAATATTTCCGCAATGATATGAATACGTATAGGATATTACTCCCGTCTCCCCTTGCGCTGGAGTTGACGGGGGCCGATAGAAGAGGAGGGGGTGGGGTAGTAGGGAAAAGTCAATCCGTCGGTCCTCCCAAGACCCATAAAAGGGGGCAATAATCCCCCTGAAAAAGAAAATGACAATAAATTCATTTTTTATCATTTTTGTATCCTTCACACGGGACGTACAGCTAATTATGTTATGTTTTCGTGTCCTTAATTTCTCTTGAGTATTAAAGAACAGAAACATGACAAGATCAAATCTCTCCCTGCATCATCCTATTCAATAACTAAAAAAAAAGCATAACTAAAAAGCAGTCCGGACGTTGAAGTAACTTTCCTCCGAAAAAAAAGTGCTACGAGCCAAATTTTCTATAAAACGTCAGAGCTTTCGCGCTTCTCGAGGGAAACTTCCCCCTCCTGCACCACCCCTGGGGACCGTCTGCCCCCCTATTGCAAAATTCTGGCTACGCCTGTGGATATACTATGGATATACTATAGGTTTTCCCGGTCAATTTCGTAAGATCGTCAGTCAATTTCATTTTGCGTGCATTTAATTTCAAGGATTTAGGTCGCGCACAGCCGATTTGTAATTCAAATTCATTTTCATATCATTCGAATTTGTATTTATGTCATTTGAATCGAAGTTTTTGTCAATCAAATTCGCACTAAATGCACCTAGTTCGCAAAACGTTCATTCAATTTAGCAAAGAATGGCAAGGGAATTGCGCAATACTGTTATTCCAGCATTCAATTTCGTTTCGGATCATTCAACTTAACACGTTGAGCATTCAAAATCAAATGTAGTTCCAGTAAATTTTGTCAGTTGATAATTATTTGGTATTTTCATTCTTTCCTTATGAGTTTTCTGCACACATGGGTGTGTTTTTCTATAATCAATAACATTCTTTTATTTTCTTCTGATTTATTATTTTTATTTTATTTTCTTCTGATTTATCCTCATTTAGAAATTTAGTTCTAGGAATTTTTGTTCTTCATTTCTAACGTTTATAGTGCCTGCAGAATTCCTGATTTTCTTGATTGATTTTTATTTTTTTTTCATAATCTTGTTTTTTCATTTATTTTCTTGATTGATTTTTATTCTTTTTCATAATCTTTTTTTTTTCATTTATTTTCTTGATTGATTTTTATTCTTTTTCATAATCTGTTTTTTTTTTCATGTCTAACTATATATATATATATAGTGAGTGTGTCTCTGTGTTGGCTGTCAATGTATACTCTGAAAAATGTTATTCATAACGTACATGTAGTTATCATGAATTATGTTATATATATAATGTTTCCTTTGTATAGTAGGCCTATGTCATTTTGGGCAATGTATCTCTTTATTTTAAACATTACGACTTGAATAGATGAGCAAAAACACACAAACGCCAAAAACATGTTAAATTGAATGAACTCATTACGAATTCGAATGCCCACGTGCGAATTTGAATGCTCGAAAAGACGCTTCCAAGCGAGGTAGCGAATTTGAATGCTCTCCACGCATATTTGAATTTGAATGATGCAAACGTTAAATGTTAAATGTCTTAACCGAAATACGAATTTGAATGACCTCAAAATGAATTTGAATGATAAACTTCATGGCACAGATCTTTTTCGCGAATTTGAATGACTCCCTTATCAAATTGAATGACAAATCTGCGAAATTGACCGGGAAAACCTATACTATAAATCTATCCATGCTCCAGACCGTGTGTCATACAGGGCCGGTGTAACATAAATAAAATCATTATTAAGTCATAAAGTAAATCATCAGTTAGTCTTCATCAAGATGAAAATGTGTTTTCTTCAGAACTCATCTAAGATTTGAATAAATATTAATATGTTGTAAATACTTCTTCGTAAAAAAAACCCCACTTTACCCGACTTTCCTTTTTATTCACTTTATTATTATGACCAATATACGGTACGATGATTAATCATAAACACAGCTAGCGCCCGTGGATGTCCACGGGCTGCTTCTGCTAGTATATAAAGACAATATGGATATTATAATAACGTGCATAATTAGCGGTACGTCCCTTGTAAAGGATGCAGAAATGAGGGGGGGGGGGGAATTTCCAATTTATTTTTAGGGGGGATTATGGCCCCCTTATATGGGTCTTGGGAGGACCGACGGATTGACTTTTCCCTACTACCCTCCCGTGACCCCAGCGCGAGGGGAGACGTGAGTAATATTTTATAGTATCCTATCATAGTGGAAATATTTTCGAAGGAAATTTTGGTTGGTTTGGTTGCTGGGGAGGGGCTCCTTCTTTACACCGTGGCAACTTATTTTTAGCCAAAAAGGAACCTTGAAAGAAATTTAACCTAATTTGGAACACATTACCGAACTACCCCCCGCCCCCCTCTTTCCGCGGATCTTCTTCTTATCAGTCCCTGCATTAATCAGTCTCTGATTTTGATACCCTAAACGCGTAACCCGGGTTATGCGCCTATATTGCTGAAAAGGTAAACTTTTTATCCGTTTTCACGTTGAGACCTGTACATTACCCACGTAAATCACTTGCTGAATTAAAAAGCAGATTGAAGTAGGGGGAGATTTTGAAACCCTAAACAGGGAAACCCCTATTTTTATACCCACAACGGCACTTTTATATCTTGTTTGGTATTTTACATCCTATTTATTAGACCTACATCATCATCATAAGACTTCTTTTTAGCCAAAAAGAACCGTAAATGAAATTTAACCTAATTTGGAACACATTACCGAACTATTGGATCCCCCCCCCCCCCCCCCCCTCCGCGGATCTTCTTCTTATCAGATTTTCTGATAGTGTTAAGTAGGGTCTGCGTTGCAGACTATACCGTACCAGCCTCAATGAAAGGCGAATGTCTGTGACCATGAAGCTTCAAATGATGGAGCTCTATGCGTGAAACATAGTAGTACATGTATACCTGTAGGCCTACACGTGTGTTGTTGCGCCGTATATATACTGTTCATTGAAGTCATCCGGATTGCATGCGGATATGCCTTACACGTCAGGCTGTTCTAATTATACTCCCTCCGGAAATTCAATGTTTCAAAAATGAATTTATGAAATATGGACGGGGCGTCAGCCCTCAAGAAGTGCCTCCCACCACCCTAAGAACTATTCCCCACCCGTGGGTACCAAAAGGCGGGGACCGAAAGGGCCAGGGGAGGAGCCTATTTGAACCAAAAAAAGAGCCCCAAATCCTTAGTGTATTATATTATAGATATACCCCTAATGGGTACATTAGAAGGACAGTTTTTGTTCTTTTTCTTTGTTCAACTGTCGACCTAATGTACCAACTGTCCACCTAATGTAGGGGTCGCTATTATGACGGAATAAACCGCATTGTTAGGTGTCGACCTAATGTACCCTTTAGTAAAATAACGCTAAGGATTTGGGGCCTTTTCTTTTGTTCGAATATGCGCCTCGCCTGGCTCTTTCGGTCCCCTCCTTTTGATACGCACGGACTGGGAATGGTTCTTAGAGGGTTGGGAGGCACCTCATTTCTAAACATTGAATTTCCGGAGGGAGTAATAATTCTGCCGATGGAACAGCGCACTGCCGTACGCACGAAAAAAGTACCTTCTGTGTTGCCCCAACCCATACCCTTCACCTGTGAAGGGGAGAAACCTCAGTTGGTGTATTGCCAAAGATACACGTGACGTGTATATGCTTCAATGTATACGGCGCAGCAACACACGTGTTATTCGTTTGCACAGCGCACGTGCACTTGTACATGTACTGCATGTACAGTATAATGTTTCACGCATAGAGCTACATTATTATTTTGTAGCTTCACTTACAGAGTTTGGTTTGTATAGCTTCATGCTCTATGGATGCACGGCGGTTGAGGGTATATAAAAAGAAACAAAAATCAAGAAAATGGATATCAAATTCAGAGATGATAGAAGAAGATCCGCGGAAGGGGGGATATAGTTCGGTAATGAGTACCAAATTAGGTCAGATTTTCTTTACGGTTCAGCTCTTTGGCTAAAAAGAGGTCTATGATGATGATGTAATCCTCAAATTGGTATAGGGTATAAAATACCAAGCAAGACATAAAATCGCCATCAATGGTATAATAATCAGAGATAGACGGGTTTCCCTGTTTAGAGTATCAATATCTGCCCTACTGCAATCTGTTTTTTAATTCACCAAGTGATTTACGCGGATGATGTATGTACATGTCTCAATGAGACATCCCCAGGGGCCGTCGTCGCAATCGATTCAGGTGCCCGTAAACTGCTTTTTATTTATGAAAATTCGGCTCCTTTGGAAGTGTGATTTATGTCAGCATTCCATTACTTCATAAATTGAACTTTCATCAGTTTTGCTTTTTTTTTGGGGGGGAGGCGGTTGAACTTAATTCTTTCTGTGCTACAATTGTTTTTGTTTTTTGCGGGGTTGATGTTCGATGAGACAGGGTGAAGGGGAGGAACATGTAACTGTTAGAATGTAAAAAATAAGGCGGGATTTCGGCCACATCATATTTAAGGACTCTTTATTTAAATTTATCTATTTGGGTGGCTGTCGCATAAGTCATTCCCATGATCAACAATTAAATTGACATGATTGGAGAAAATTGCCCTCATACTGTTGGGAAAATGTCATTGTATATCGCCTTAAATATATCATTCATTCCCTTATGACAGACTAAACCGATCTGTAGACATCATTCGGGGGAGGGGAGGTGTAGGAGATCACGTCACTTAGGAATATCGGTTGCCACGGTGAAACAGGCGTAGCGAAGAATTTTCAATAGGGGGCAGACGTGAAGGAGCCAACCGCATAACCATAATTTTATTTTAGGGGGCTCCCCAGGGGGATGCAGGAAGGGGGAAGTTTTCCTCTCCCGCGCGAAGCGCGAAAGCTCTGACGATTAGCAAATTTGAGCGAAAGATAATGGCTTGTAGGAAACAAATTTTAGGCGGAAATTTACAGTTCGACGCCCCGACTACTTTTCAATACTTGGACGCAATAATCGACGGTATGTAACAGGGGTGGTGAGGAAAGGGGAAGTTCCCCCCCCCCCCCTCCCGCGCGAAGCCCGAAAGCTCTTACGTTTTACAGCAAATTTGAGAGAAATATAACGGCTCGTAGCACCTTTTATTAGGTGGAAAGTTATTTCGACGTCCAGACTGCTTTTTAGGCCTTTTTCTCCCACTACCCCCGCTTTTTCGCTCTCGCTTTTTTTTCTTTTCTCAGTGGCTGAATAGGGGGGCATGGCCCCCTGGCCCCCTGTCTACGCCAGTGCACTGTGTAAAGAAGTAACCCCCCCCCCCCCCCCAAAAAAAAAAAAAAAAAAAAAAATGATATTAATACGTACATAGGATGTTAATGCCACCTCCCCTCACGCTGGGGGTGATGGGAAGGTAGTAGGGAAATCCGTCGGTCCTCCCACTACCCATATAAGGGGGTCATAATCCCCCTGAAAAGAAAAAGACAATAAATTCATTTTTCCCCTCACTTTAGCATCCTTTACAAGGGACATACCGCTAATTGCTCTTACTTGTCTTTCATTCACTGCACGGAACTGCTCCATTTTATGACTGTAGCTTAATAACTCTATACAATCCTTCAAGGAGCCTTAAGTCCTCAAATTCATCTCTACTTACCATACCACAAACTCGTAATTCTTGGGGGATCGATCATTTCTATATGCTGGTCCATTTCTTTGGAATAAACTCCCACAAGACATTCGTAATCTATGATGTAATCTCTCTCAGTAACTTTAAGACCTCACTCAAAACCTGGTTATTTAGACTAGCCGTTATGTACAGGTCCCTTCATCCATTTCTTATATATATCCCTTTCTTATATATATCATTATAATAATAATAATTATTATTATTATTATTATTACTATTATTATAATCATTAGTACTATTATTATTATTACTATTATCATCATCATTATTTTTATTATTATTATTAGTTATATTTATTATTATCATTATTATCATCATCAATATTATCATTATTATTATTCAGTTTGTGAGTTATTACAAGTTATTACAGTCTTGCCAGGTGGGCTCGTCCTTCGCGCAATAAATTGCAAAAGACGAAATAAGCGCCGTTTTACTGAGTTTGTCCCGAAATTCGCACGGCTTTGTGTTCCGTTCGTGCAAGTAGCCCAACATCTGTTTCAGTCTTTGGGTGTTGTTTGATGAAATGAATCCTCGTGAACCAACTTCAATTGCCAGAAACATTACGTCATAGCTATTATTTCGAATGTCTGTAACTAGAGACGAGTATTTATCAACTTTGTACTGATGGGCCTTTTCTATTCCAAGTTCGAATGGGACTGTTAATTCCATGATCATTATTTTTTTGCTATTTTCCTCATAGATACAAAGATCAGGTTTTAGGTTTGTTTGCGTACAAGGCAGTGGGATTGTTGAGACGGGAGAGTAGCCAGTTAAGTAAGGAATATCATGAAGGATTTTCGTTTCGGGCAAAATATTTTCTGTGATCACTTCTACAAAGCATTTTAGTACATTTATGGCGCCAAGTATAGCGTCCTTGGGATAGAAATACTGAACAACAATTGAGTACATGATTAAGAGTCTCAACACAATCACAGTGCCTGCATTTGTTTGTTGTGGATCTGCCCCATCTCATTAAATTTGCCCTTGTATTAACCGTGTCGCTGACTCCATTTACAAGAAATTTCAAAACCTTTACTGGCAAGTTGTACATGATGCTCTTCCAAACCATACAGTTACTTTCCATTGACAGAAGATCTAAAAATCTCCCTTGAACTACCAACTCTTTAACGTGTGTATGCCAAATGGTAGCGACTTCATGAGTTAAAATCTGTTTAGCTTTTTTTTCTTTCCTTTCAGATTTGGTTGTACTACCTTAACAGATAAATAAACTTCGTCACTTTTCACAATAGTGGACTTTTTCCTAACCCATTTTGACTCGCGGTCTAATTTAGAGTCCAAACAATGATTAACCAAATCATCCCCGTTCTCCCGCGTGGATATGTATCAGAGAGTGTGACACTGTGTATACAAATCAGAAATTGATGGGATGGCTAAACCATTTATCATATGAACGAATGCTAAAGTTCCCGGTCTTGGTAGACCACACCATTTCTTCAAAAATCTATTTGAGAGCATATCTAGGGACTTACAATGGGTGTGTGTCATATCGTTCACCGTCAAGTCAAATCTCAATGAAGGGAGCAAATAACGTGAATACACCTTTAATTTATACTCATTGCGAATGAGTATAAATGTGGATGATTCCATTCGCCTGTCGCGAATAGTTGTGCTTCGGTGGTCGGAGTGCGAGTTGTGTGGGTTGTGTGCTGCTGGGACGGACAAGCCATAGTATTTGTCCGACCTAGCGGCACTTGATGTGTGCGATTCGTGTTCCGACTGCCGGGGCGCGATTGTTCGTGGCGGGCGGGTGGGGTCGTCCATGTCCGAGCGCTTCACGTGGACGTAAAAAAAAGAAAGTCTATGCCTTCGTAACAATTAAGCGTGTATACTATTGAGTAACTGAAATTATACTTAAATTATAATATTTCCCTTAATATAAAACTTAAACTGATATACCTGAATACGTAATAATAACTATAATAAGATCTATCTCGCCAATCATGTTTTATGATACTATGACTTGTATTCTTTTGTATGTTTTGTATTTTATGTCCTGCCTTGGCAGTAATGTGTAAACTCGATTCCAAGTATTGTAGTTCATTCATTAATAACATGTTAACGATACCTCGTCATTAGGTCCCCAGGAAATAAACATCCATAAATTTGAATCACTGAGTAAACAGGTCTATTGGCCCATGAGCAACTTTTCGCAAATGACCTTTCCCTTTTTCATTAGAATAGACATTTTTCCAAAGAAAGATAATACCTAAGCTTGCCCGACATAGCAACCTAAAGAATTCAAACTCTATGAAAGAAAGACATCGTAGACCAGGTGACTAGAATAGCACGTCAATGAACACTTTGGAAAGCGCATTGTTTGCAAGTTGGCTATCAGTTGGCAGACTGTCAAATACCAACCATCAATGAACACAATATTATGTAATATATGGGGAAAATAAGCTATTTTCTAAAAAAAAAACAACGATTATTACATCGTGGTTTGTACTACCGCATTTCCATGCGTATTTTTATTAATGGAATATCGATCACTTTCAGCCTGTTTTAAGCCTATGCCTACTATTGATATCTTCATTGATGCAAAAGTTAAGTTCTGGAACTGGGATTCTCATTGTTACCTGAAATCAAGATTACCAATAAGGTAATAATGTTTTCCGATAACCTAATCTTATCATTACGTTCACATTTCATTACTAGTGCTACTGATATTAGTAACATTATTTATGACTGAATTTTGTAGTTAATGTAAGAACTAATACATTGATCATTAAAAAAAAATTGCCTACTTAATGTGATCATTAATAACATACTATTACTATCTACAACATTTATTCCAGGCCAAATTTGCTGCTCAGTTTGGTGCTACAGGTCTCATCCTCTACTCCGACCCAAGGGATTATGCAGTCCCGGATGGTCAGACATACCCAGATGGTTTGTTCCTGCCAGGCACCGGGACACAGAGGGGCAGTTGTCTAGATGGCAGTGGTGACCCACTAACTCAAAACTATCCTGCAGTCGGTAGGTTCGTCTTCGAATATTTTGTGTGTGTGCTTTTATGATTCTCCATGATAAGTATCCAATAAATAAATCAATACTTTAATTAAGTTTTCATTATCATTTATCTAATAACCTTAGATTCGTTATCTCTTGTAGTCAGTTTTTAAATGATTCTATGTGATTGCTATCTAAAATTAAATCAACATTTCACATCTCTGAAATGAATATTCCTAATGTAATTTTTATTCATCATGTTGCCCACTTTGTTAATCAAGAGTGCACCGTTTTATAAAACTTGTTATCAATAAAAATTTACAATAATTGTTAATAAGTTACTGAAATCCTTGAATCCGATTGGCTGAGAGCAAATTTGTCATAGAAATGGGCGGCTGTTGTTGATCACAAGTTTTATGAAACATGGCCCTGTCCTCATAATTTGTTTATATATATATATTTGTTTTGATTCATCAGAAAGTGCTTACCGCTTGCCAGTAGAACAATCTACAATGCTCCCAACCATCCCCATCCATCCTATTGGATACGATGATGCCAAATTATTACTTGAGTGAGTATTGGTTGTAGAGAGGATGCTGTCATCTTCTTCATGCTCACCCAGTCAATTTCATAATTCAGATGCAAAGTATTACCTTAGGGGATAATAGGTTTCCAGCTTAAAGATTCACGTTTATTCATTTCTACTTATAACGGCTACATTGAAAATATCAAGATAATAAACTGCATAATTTCTTTCTCACATAATGTTTCATTTAATTATATCAGACATGAATCCATATTTTCTACAGCTAATTCGTAAAGATAGAGCCAGAATGAAAATTGCGATAAGAGTTATTTTTAGTTTTAAATATAAGATCATTTATCTTTGATCATCTCCAATTTGAAATTAGAAAAAAAAAAGATCCTGTCGTTTTCTTTCTAACTAATAAATGGTGCAGCTAAACACCAAATATTAAATCAATATATAAAAAATATAGTAAATGTAAACCTACTAAAAAGAAATGATTGGCGCTGTTTGGTGTAGGGTTTTCATGTTAAAGTTCATATTTGCAGAATTATTTATCCTTAAATTATCCTTTAATAATTCCCAAGCTAAATCCATTTTTTTTATGCAGGAAAATGGATGGTGAGGAAGTCGAAGATGACTGGAAAGGGAGTCTCAACTTGACGTACAGATACGGACCGGGATTTAGGGGGAACTTTGAAAGTCTGTAAGTATAAACGCTTGAATTTCTTATCTTAACTTTGAAATTATGAGTTTTTTTGCGTTAAAAAATGTAGATTTAAAACTAATATTCATGAATGCTTTTATTGGGAGAGCAGACTTCTTACAGGGCTATAGCCTATTATAGCCATGCTTATTTATCTGTTTACTGGCAGGAAATTACAGAGCACTATCAATTTAATGATGGTATTCTGAGGTACAGAAAAAAAATTAACACTTATTTTAAACATACGTGAAAAACCACAGATTAAAAGATTTTAAATAAACAAATTATGTACATCATTTGGTCTAATATTATTTCATCCAATACCCATTTCATCCAATGACCAGTTAGTCAATGAACATTTGGTTCAAATACCACTATGTCTGATACTCAGTTTGTCCAATAATCATGTTATCCAATACCCATTTAGGCTAATATCTACATGGTCTTATCATCATTTCGTCCCTGAACCAATTGGCCTAATGATTATTTCGCCTAATGACCAGTTAGTCTAATAATCCTTTTGTCCAAATCTGAGTTCGCCTGTGACCGTTTGGTCTAGGACTCGTTTGGCCAAATGTCCATTGGTCTTATACTGTAAAGAAATATGTTCTAAATACAGATTAATGTGTGTCTACCTTTTTGTTTTATTCTAAATGACATCTGGTTATATGCAGATTTTTTAAAGATAATAATGATAATCATAATAATCGCTTTTTTGCATTATTAAAATGATAGGCCTACATAGGTTAGGCCTACAGTGTAGTACAGTACTCCAACTAATTTACCCTACTCCTCATGGTATAATATATCCATGGTAAGAAAGGCATATTTGATACCAATTGATATAACTGTAGACTCTAAATTTAAATGTACAGAATCTGGTTTTAAACTTGAGAATTATGCAGCACATATGGACGACGGGGTCGTGGAGGACTAGCTTTGACCGCGTGCTCATTAGACCAATTGGATATTCGATCTAATGATTAAACCAAATGTTGACCTGACAAAGCGCTAATTACACCAGGTGGTTATTAGACGAAATGGATGTAGACAAAATGACATTAGACCAACTGAAGTTAGATCAACTTGTTAATTGGACCAAATGGTTATTGGACTGATTGGGTTGAGACCATTTGATGATTAGACCCAAAATAGTAATTGGACCAGTAATGAACCAAATGGTAACTGGACCGATTGATAATGGAACACATGAAACAAAACAATGACAAATTCAAAATCAATGAGGAGGTATATCCTTCACTCTAGAAAATGCAAAGAGTAAATAAATGACGATTGAAACCATTTTGAATATTTGATAATTTAGGCCTGTGAAAATGAAAATCTACACGAAGAACCAGATGGCATATGGATGGGACGTGATCGGAGTACTCAAGGGCAGTGTCGAGCCTGGTATAGAGTATTGTTTATGTTTTTATCATGAACTTTAGTGATATAACATATCAGTATATTTATTTACAGAACATTTATGAAGTATTTGAACAGTTATATCTATAACATAAAGAAATGTAAAAGGAACAATGTTTAAAATTAATGAGCAAATAGCCTATGCATAATTTTCAAATTTTCAAACACAAAATCTTAATATGGAGAAAACACATTTTTCATACTAAAATAAACGGTAATTCATCTCTTGTATACATTATACTGACACGTTAAATGCTTTAACAAAACCATAATGTTACGAAATGTGGCATATCAGGTTACGGTAAGATATAAGATACCAATCGAATGATAATCAAGGAATCACGTGTCCCCGTACATACCAACCCATCAGTGTTTAGAATGCCATTTTGTTTATGGCAGCTCTTTGGGGATTTGCTATAGAACATGCAAGATTTCATCTCAATGATATATGTGTATTTCATTGTTATTTTTAAGCGCGCTGTCTTACAGCTTTCCGGAGCTACATCGCTATGTGCTTACGTGTGTTGTTTTTCACTGCCACCCCCGGCTAGACCACTGGTAATCTGTATACCTATCTGTAAATATTTATTTTATGGCGCAGATCGTTACGTGCTGATAGGAAACCATCGGGACGCCTGGGGTTTCGGCGCTATAGATGCAGGCAGTGGTACCACAGCCTTACTCGAACTCAGCAGAGCTATCAGTGTCTTAGTCGACAGAGGTAAAATCACAAATTATCTTCCGTCATTTAAACTGAGGGGCGGGCTTGCATTTACATGATGTAGCGGTGAAGTATCCAGAGGGGGCATCCTCCACCGACAACCGAGAAAACTTAATGTACCCTCAATTGACACCTCCGGGTTTTGTTTACCCGACACATTACGAGTACACAGTGAAAAAAATTGCCTCCCTTATTGTATATTCTTCAGGCTCTGTGCCCCCTCTTTTACAAATTCTTGGATCCGCCCTTGACGAGTAATATTTCTTTGTTGATTAAAACAAGGAGTGGGTCATAACGCCTGCTCTATCTTATATGCTGGATCGAAGAGGTTATAACTAAAATATAATCAGTTCCTGTTTTGATAATATACATCATACATTTAATTTACCCGTTACATAAATATGTTAGGTATCTGATCACGGAAGTCAATGTGTTGCCACAAAAGACGTATTTCTTGCAGCGTTGATCACCTTCAATTTTAGTTATTTTTCAGTTAATGCAAGGCAACATAACATCAATTATTACAATAAATTTCATCGAAAAGTCGATTACAGATAAACCCGGTGGCTATTTTTTTTGTCAGGACTTGCGTCACCAACGAGAGAGGGCAGTATATAGAGTTTGGCCAACTCAACAATAGGCGCCAAGTTGTAACCATAGACAAATTAAATAGTATAGACGAAAAGGTAGCACCCGCGAATGTGCCTCATTTGCATATAGGCTACAGCGTCACCATTCAATCTAAGCATTATTTAAGCGTATTAGGCTCCGCCCCCCGAGAGATATTTCATATCTCCCGAAGCCCCCATTAGCATCAACATCCAATTTCACTTCAAGCATTATATATTTTTGCTTTGCGTATCCCGACAATATTCAGCTCTGATTGGACATTACCTCATGAATATTACAATTATCCAAAAGAATCAATCGACAACAAATATGACCTTTTTCGTCATGTAATGACGTCACCCGCACGAAGTGTGAATTTCTTGTGAAAAGTTTACCGGTGAGTACAACTATAATTACAGATAACGTTTAACAAATTCATAGTGACGTGCTCGGGCACAGCCGAAGCGTAACTGCAAATCCGCTGCTAGCGTCGCTAATGTTCAATGCCGCAGTCACAGCGACTCTGCTATTGGTCAGCACTTGCTAAATAGTCCGGCTTATTCCAAGGCGTATAACCCGGCTCAGTTCACTATTGTTGCCCGAGCACGCAGCTTTCAACATCTTCGCTTCTTAGAAGCGTTGTTCATTCAGTCGAGAGATCCGCTATTGTGCCGACAAAAGGAGTTTGTACAAGCGCTTCGATTATTCTAGCGTGCCCGGATTCTACACGGGTCGCTATACACACCCTTCCTTGACTTTTGTATTTTCTTGTATTCTCTCATTCCTGCGTTGTGACCCGATGAGTGCAGGTCGAAAAGCTTCGTCACTATGAATTTGTTAAATGTTATCTTTAAGTTTTGTAGTACCAATCGTCTGTAACTATAATTACGCTTAAATTTCATAAATAGAATAACATTCATATGAATTACAACTAATGTGAGGGATCTCCTGGAATTTCTGTACATTTTAAAAGTATTTGAAAGTACTGTTTGCAATAATAATGTGGGCAATCTGTTGTCAAACTTTCATTACATTTTCTATCGTTCTAAGCTCATGTTTCAACTCCATTGCCATTACCACCCCTGAAACTCTTGACAGCTTACCGTGTCATAAAATCAAAAACATTAACAAACAATTTCATCCCCATCAATGCCAGTGACAGTAATCCAAGTGAACTAATTGTTGGAATAAATACTTTCAAACTGTAGTCGGAAAAAATATCTAGTACGACTCTACCCCTAATCTGACATTAACATATTAACTAGGACCAGGTGGCTTGTCGAGATTAATTTAGTTTTTCAAGCTGGCCTCTGGCGGCCTCTGTCTGGTGTGAAGATTTCAGCAGTTCACAAGTTCCATGACCATGATTTTTATTTTAAATTAGAGTAGGCCTAGAATATAATGTAACTTATTATCGTAGATCTGCTTTTCAAAGTTAGTTGATTAGGTCAAACTTCTTTGACAAATCGGTTATCTAAGTTAGATGTAGACATAGAGTCTAGATTTAGTTAAGCTACATCTGACAGACATAAAAAGTTAGTCTAGAACAGATGTAGGGAGGCTAGACCTCTATACCTAAGTTAGATCTTATAGTTACACAAAGGTCTAACTAGTAACTGTTAGATCTACTTATGATTTTATTTAATTTTTTTTTGTAGGGCCTATATTATTGGTTTATTTATTTATTTATAGACCTATATTTTTCGGATGGGAGGCCTAGCCAGTCATTGACGTGGGCCTAAATCTTGTCTTGGCAATTCATAGAATCTACATAGGGCTAGACTAGTCTAGCCTAGGCCTACTAGATCTGATCTAGACTCCTACTCGGTGGTCCAAGTCTAGATTTTCTAGATCTAGTCTCACGTACATGTAGATCTAATCGTAACCGTTAGACATAGTCCTAGACACCATGAGTCTAGGGCAAAGCACATTACTAGGCTAATGAAAGAACGCCTTGTCAGTGATTGAATTATGGTGGGAATCTAGTTACTCTTTACTATAGTTCTACCTGATTCAACTCATTGGAATGTTAAACCGATATTAGATTATAATTAATTAAAAGAATAAATCTCTAGGCCTATAGCGTCGTTAACGTTCAGCCAATGAAACTAAAAGTGAAAGTTTGATTGAATTTGAAAACGAACTTTAAGTTTAAGAGAAGTCACGGCATGCATTAATTTTTT
This sequence comes from Heliocidaris erythrogramma, assembly GCA_025617745.1. Classification (NCBI taxonomy): domain Eukaryota; kingdom Metazoa; phylum Echinodermata; class Echinoidea; order Camarodonta; family Echinometridae; genus Heliocidaris; species Heliocidaris erythrogramma. Next base: position 40,220,489 of record CM046856.1, on the reverse strand, counting down.
TTAGTGTAGCAGTGAAGGAAATCAAAATCAAATGGGCTAGTCATTTTCATTTTTAGGCAGGGCCAAGAAACATCCCTGATAGCAGAAAGTGGTAAAAATTACGTGATAATTAAGTCGTGGTTTTCGTCTTTTTTACGTCCTGTAATTACGTCAGTAAGACGACAACTTGCACCAACGCAAGACGTCAAGAGGACGTCTTATTTTGACGTCATCTGTACACTGTAAAAACTGAAGTGCTGTATATAGCACTTTTTGAGGGCATTCAATAGCACTCAGAGTGCTATTGATTGCACACAGCGTGCTATTTCAGCACTTTCACGGGAGCTGGACCAGCTGCTTAAACTGCTAAACATTCATTAACAAAAAATGATTTGGGCGAGCTTCGAACCAGGGTCCGCAGATCGAGAATTGCTGGCATTACCGCTAGACTAACTCACATTGTACGATTTAGAGCAGATCATATTGTTACATAGTGAATTTACGACACCACATAGTTCATGTTATCTACTTGACTCCCATGACTAAACTGGATTGCAAGAAGCATTCGTTAGTCCATCGGTAACGTCAGCGCCTCTCAATCAGCGGAACCTGGTTCGAGGCTCGCCACGGTCACATTTTTTTTTTGCTGGTAAATTAGCACACTGCAAGTGCTATAAACAGCATTTCAGGTGCAGTCACTATACATGCCCCTAAAAGTAGCACTTTAGTTTTTACAGTGTACAAGACGTAGAGATGACGTCAAAACAAGACGTCTTCTTGACGTCTTGCGTTGGTGCAAGTTGTCGTCTTATTGACGAATGAAGACGTAGAGATGACGTCAAAATAAGACGTCCTCTTGACGTCTTGCGTTGGTGCAAGTTGTCGTCTTATTGACGTAATTACAGGACGTAAAAAAGACGAAAACCACGACGTAAATATCACGTCATTTTTTAACACTTTCTGCTAGGATACTCTTAGGGATTGTAAGGTAATAAAGACCCACTCCTTGTTTTAATCACTATCAATTATCATGTTCATTTTTTTTTCAGTTGGACATGAAAGAAAGAATATGCAGACCTACCAAGTGTTTTGTTCTACATGTACATGTATCTACCCATCAACTGAGGCATGGCTGAACGTACTACTAGTACTACCACCAACTTTTGGAGATGACGGATGAAATGCAGTGTAAATCTACTAGGATGCCACTTTATTTTCATTTCCCTGATTGAATGACAGGTGTGGTGGTTCTAGCTCTAGAGCTCTAATCTTGGAACTCAATTAAAGTGGCAGCCCCATGGTTATTTCAATGGGAATGTTAAGATCCAGTTGAGGAGTTACAGATTTTAAAGATGGAATGATAGATTGAGCTAATACTGTACTTATAATGTCAAGGATAGATTATGTTATCCGAGGTATATACCCTTACAAAAAAGTACCATGGTAATACCATAGTAATACCGTGGTAAATTGGGACGGTATTACTGTGAAAGTACCATGAATTTACCGCGTTATCCATTGTCAAGATGAAAATACTATGAATGTACCATATGCTTTTCATGGTACACGATGCAAATACTATGAATATACAATGTTTTTCGTAGTAATACTGTGGCAATGCGATGTGTACTACGGATTTACCATGTTTTCGTGGTATTATGGCGGTAGTACCATGAAATACGTAGTATTACCATGGTATTTTTTAATAGAGGGTTTTATGGAATCTGAAATTTGTTGACAAGTAAATACATTATTATAGTTCCTTTGAGAGTGTTCTTCAACCCTTTTCAATAATACGTGTACGCAAACAATAGCAAGTAGAATATCAAATGAAAAAATATTATGTACTTAAATTTATTTTGAAATATTTCTGAAGAAAGACATTACAATTTCAGATAGAATCTGTGAAAGGAATATATGTCTTGTATTCTCTTTGAGAATCAATGAGGCCAGCATGAACGGAGTATAAATACTTATTATGTGATGTATAACCTATTTTATTTTTTCCAGGATGATGATTCTCTTCTTCAGTAACAATTAATAGATGCTGAAGGCATATCCCACTTTGATTAAAGCCAATTCAGAGAGGAAGAAAGAAGTACCGATTTGCTGAAGTGCAGTTAAGAGAGGTAGGCTCAGCTGTATGAATAAGTTTCTTTGTATACACTCACACAACTGAGGTACTAAAGGATGTCCTTGGTTACTTCAAAAAGATTTGTAAAAGGGGGGCACAAATCTCAGAAGAAGAAGAAGAAGAAGAAGAAGACAAAAAAGGGTTGTCAGATTTTTGGGGTCCAGTAGAAACTTTGTGGTTTTGGAGTTAGGGCACTAGTGTAGCTGAGCGGGGGGGGGGGGGGGGGGGCAGAGCAAAAAAAAAGGTTATCAGGTTCATGAAAAATTCTCTGCGGTGGATTTAGGGGCAAAGGACAGTATACATTGTGCCCCTCTTTTCTTTATTGTGCCCCCTTTTAGACCTTTTTTTGGGGGGGTTGTTTGTCAGAGAATTATGGAGGGATAACTGGACCCCATGAAATCATGAAATCAACCCCCCCCCCCCCCCATTAGAAAATTTCGCATCCTGCACTGCATTAGGGTAAATTTGTTATGAAATCACCTGATGATTTCATCAGGATTTTCAAGTATTCTATTTTGCATAAGTCATCATTTTATAGACTCCCCGAAGTATAACAGGAACCTATAATGTGTTCAAAAATTCCCAATAAATCAACAAATGCAATAAGATTTAAAGATGTAATACTTCCATGTAGCAGGTGAGGTCATTTGATTTTAATAATTCAGTTGTGATGAAAATGTACTCTTTGTTAGTGATATAAAATACATACTTGAATTTTTCGTCTAGGGCATCAAATGAGTTATTTCTATAAAAGTTTATAATAATACTTATATAGGGCATATATGGCACGAAAAAGAGACATGATAACGAAGCTTTATCTTATAGGGCCCTTGGATATTAGTAGAACAAATGCATTATAAATATACGTTGTGTTAAAAAATAGTGGATGATGGAATACACAAAATTTGGAATACACAGATGCAAAAATCATAGGGTAAAACAATCGAAGATAACGTAGAGAAATAATCAAGCAGATGGTGAGCAAATCTGTTTTAGATCGGCTGGGCATCATAATTGCTGATTTCATAACATAAACTATAAGCATGGTAAATTATATTATTGTGAGAAGCTATGTAATTAAAACTGGATTTATGAACATTCAACTAGCAGTAATCCAATTCAATGTATTTTTCCCTTTTTTCAATGAATCAAATCTAACTGCAGATAGAGTGATGAAACAGGACGTGAGGGAGAAATAGAGTGTGAGAGAATAATGAGAGAGATAACTTGGGAGATGATATAATGAGAAAGGCAACGATGTGAGATAGTGAGAGAGAAAAAGGGGAAAAGAAAATTTCCAATATTTCTGCTCCTCCCCCCTTGCCGCATGAGTTAGTGATTCTTTTTGAGAGGGAGGATAGAGAGCTGGTAAGTCTGGCCCTTGGGATTGGGGCCGGGAGTTCAATTCCAAGTTTGCTAAAAAAATTAATAAATAAAAAATAATTATATATATATATATTTTTAATTACTGTCAGAAGTTCTCACATATGGATTTGTTTCTTGTGACACAACCCTATTGATTTCATATTTACTTTTCAACAGTGTCCGCGAATTGAAGTACGGCACGTAGCTTCTCACTGTTTAGCATTTTAATTGTATTGTTGATTATTATAATTATATTATAAATGGAAGGCACTGATTCGCCAATCCAATCCATATCATGAATACATTAACATACATGAATAAATTAAGTGTACTTGACCTCTCTCAATGCGCATGCTCGACGCTGACCCGCGTTTTTGTTTTTGTTGCGTGAAGAGCATGTATGGATGTTGGGAACATCATAAGAAATGAATAATTCATAGATGTTAATGGCTTCGGGCGCGTTCAAATCGTGTTCAAATGTCTCTCACAAAATGGCGGAGCTTTGGGGGCCTGGTTGTAACCCAACGACCGCGCGCACTCGCGTTGCGTGTGAGGGTGTGTGTGTGTGTGTGTAGTAATACATGGGAAATGGTGGGGAGCCCTTGTCTGCGCCTATGGTCTGCGCACCCGGCTATGATATTGACCTGAAAATGAACATTCCTCTATAGATTAATTTTATTCTATTCTAATTTTATTTTATTCCTGATATTCTAAAGAGTAAGTTTGCACAAAATAACATCAAAATTAGAGCAAGATTACATTTACATTTTCACAAGAAACGGGGACCGTGTTTTAAAAAGGAGAATGAAACTCAACATACATTAGCTGATAATCATGTGGAAAATAGGTAGCCTGATCAAAATATCTTGAAAATACTCCTATTTGATTACTCAATAAGGAGAACAATCTCTCTAAAATTTGCAGATTCCTTGCTAGATATTATCCCATGGGGGCTGCCATTTTGAAAAAATGTGATGTCATATGAGTACATGTCCATTTACTTGTACGCAATGGATATGAGGTTGCATATTGAATAGCTATTGTACAAGGTCCATTCCAGCGTAACGGACATGACATTCAGACAGTTTTTTGTAATTCAAAACATCACACAATAGAATTGGCAGTCTCCAAACAATGACATTCAGACAGTTTTTTGTAATTCAAAACATCACACAATAGAATTGGCAGTCTCCAAACAATTTTTATTGAACGAAGAAGCTTGACTGGGGAGGAATTTTTCGTTTACTAACCATTGTTCCACGGCGGACCGTTTGAATATTAATGAGTCAGAAAGAAGAGGATCTTGGGTATTTGATTCTAGTTCGTCGTGACTTGTTCGTCGTGACTTGGCCGTGAACCAGAATAGCCTGGTGGTTAAGTCGCTGCCCGGCAAGCAGTAGATGACAGGTTCGAATCCCGCTGGTTCCAATTTTTTCTGACTTGTGTTTTTCATTACAGATCGAGCATACGATCTTTAACACTGGGAGTAATATGCCGAAAGATTTGTTTACAAATGAAAAATTCCTCCCCAGTCAAGCTTCTTCGTTTACTAACCATTGTTCCACGGCGGACCGTTTGAATATTAATGAGTCAGAAAGAAGAGGATCTTGGGTATTTGATTCTAGTTCGTCGTGACTTGGCCGTGAACCAGAATAGCCTGGTGGTTAAGTCGCTGCCCGGCAAGCAGTAGATGACAGGTTCGAATCCCGCTGGTTCCAATTTTTTCTGACTTGTGTTTTTCATTACAGATCGAGCATACGATCTTTAACACTGGAAGTAATATGCCGAAAGATTTGTTTACAAATGAAAAATTCCTCCCCAGTCAAGCTTCTTCGTTTACTAACCATTGTTCCACGGCGGACCGTTTGAATATTAATGAGTCAGAAAGAAGAGGATCTTGGGTATTTGATTCTAGTTCGTCGTGACTTGGCCGTGAACCAGAATAGCCTGGTGGTTAAGTCGCTGCCCGGCAAGCAGTAGATGACAGGTTCGAATCCCGCTGGTTCCAATTTTTTCTGATTTGTGTTTTTCATTACAGATCGAGCATACGATCTTTAACACTGGGAGTAATATGCCGAAAGATTTGTTTACAAATGAAAATTTTTTATTGAGTTTATCAGACACATTTGACTATCAGGGATATACTCATGAAATTTCACATCATTTTATTGAACGGTTGTAGAGAAAATGCACTCGTTGTGAGCGTAACGGACATGACACAAAATGGACAAGGCTTTTTAACCTACTTTTTATTATGAAAATTCCTGTGAGTTTTGGGATAGAATGAACCTGGTTTGGGTATTAATTAAAACTTAAAGTCATGCTGTAATCATAAATTCATGTTTGAGATTAGTTTTACATTGCATTCTTTTTTTATAGCTCAGAATGTAGCGTAACGGACATGACGCATTGAGCGTAACGGACATGACAGTTTTGTCCACTTTTTGTGAGCGGACATATTTGTTTTATTACGAGATATGGCAAATATTTTATTGTTCATATAGTAAGGTTGAAAGATAGGGACACACATCATAACTGGTATTCTGTACTATCTCATATATTTCTGTAATTTTAGAAGGGTTGGTTTTTCAATGTTTACACAAGATATAAAAAATAAAGCAAACTTGCTTCTGCACCAGCTAGCTACAATTTATGATATATTTTAGTTAATACTACCCTCCATACCAAAACAGAACAAATTATTAGTTGATGCTATGGTGTTTTCTCCTTTATAGGCTAATATTTCTCAGATAGTATTAATATGCTAGCGTAACGGACATGACACCCTTGTGAAGTGAACCATACATGTATCTTCACTTCTTTCTTTCAAAAAAACATTTGGCATAAAAAAAGACAAAACTAACAGCTCAGTACTACTACCAAATGTTAAATAGTAACACATCTAAGTTCTTTTTTGCAGGTTTTAGTGATCTAACAACTATACTACAATGCATGGAATATAATGCTTAGAGTACCACAATAACATACAACAAAGTAGAGCACGTCTCAAGCTTTGAGGCAAAGAAAACTTAATGAACCAGACCTGATCAAAAGTTTGAACATATCATGAAAATGTCCTGAATGATTCACATCAGTTTTAAAGAAAGAAAGTTAACTACATGTATCTGCAACATGCACTAAAGCAGTTCCACAGTGTCATTATGAAATGAGGTCTAAGTTATCATGGAAAAGTGCTAGGGAGATGGCCAATAGTGGAACTGCATTGTCTTGGCTTCAGTAATCCACTATGTAAATAAACAGGGACATACCTGCTGTTGCATGTTGGTCATCAATCATGATCAAGATGTTGGAATGGGATTTATAACAGGGCTAGCAAGATCATCTGAAATCTACAGACTTCCATGGGTAAACTGGAAAATCTGCTTGTTGTTGTGTCTTAAATATAACAAGCAGATTTATATTTATGAGTCACTAGTATCTAGAAACATCCCACTATCCTCAAGCAATTGAAAATAATAATCAATCTATTAAATGGAGCCCACAATGTGGTTTCTGCCACTTGTCGTATATAAAGTGTCATGTCCGTTACGCAGAGTGTCATGTCCGTTACGCCATTTGCTTGAAAACTGACAGTGGTAAGGAAAAATGGTTGCTACACATGTAAGGGGATTTAGTTCTAACATAGTTCTAACATAGTTCTAACATAGAAACTGAATTTACAGTAACCAAATACAAATTTCCTGTTGGCTATGAAAACTTTAAGTGAAAAACGTAACGGACATGACACTTCTAATGATAAAGAAATCACACAATTTTGAGGATCAATGCCTCGAAAATTGATGAATGATATAAACATTCATTGTAATTTTCTGGTGATATGTACACTGAACTACTGTTTAAAAGTTGAAGGAGACCTCCAGTAGATTTTAGGCCTTCATTAGAGACAGGAAGAATAAACTCTTCCAAAAATTTTGTGTTATTGCGATACATCATATTAGATTTTCACTGGTGGAAAAAAATACGAAAATTTGTCAGTTTAATGATTTGTCTATTGGAAAATGAACATTTATACATTACTTTTCAAGAATATTTGAGAGTTTAAGTCCAATTGCAAACTTCATTTTTTTTACTAAAGTGAACATTTTTCATGGAATTGCCCACAACTAAAGCTACCAATACAAAATGGCAGCTTTACATGTATTATGAGAAAATCCAATGTCATGCATTCCACAGGTGAGCATGAGTGTTATTGTAGCTAGTGTATAGGTCAGTGCGTATCTCACAAGTAGAACTGCTCTGAAAATGGCAGCCCCCATGAGATAATGTCTAGCAAGGAAACCACTACTTTTTTAGACACTGTTATCTTTCTTGAATAATAATCAAATATGAGTAATTTCAGGATATTTGTAATAGTCTGACATGATAGTTATCTACATGATTGTAGGTTAATGTTTGTTACCTTTCATTCCCCATTTAATTAAAGGCATGTAAATCAAATTTCTTAAATAAGACAACTTTTCCAATAGTATGACGGGTTGGATACATATCAATTTTGTAACAGGTGCATAATATTTGTGGATTATATCGATATTAATCGCATAGATAACTCTTGCAAAGTTATTGCAGCAAAATAATCCATTTACCTTGAAACCTGTCTGTAAAGACCACTCAAGGGAGACAAGAAAAGCGGTCTTTATGAGCAGTGGTCTTTATGTACAGGTCCCTTAAATACAGGTTTCAATGAGAAACACTTTTCAAGGGATACGAAAAATTATGGTCTTTATAGACAGGTGGCCTTTCTATACAGATGGTCGCTAAAGCAGGTTTGACTGTAATAGACTCATATCGAAAATATGTCAGCTTTTGAACACCTTCGGAATTTATTGTCAAATGACTTAGCATACCTGAAAGACCCGAATTCATACTTCACCGTGCGCAGTAATTTGCATGTTACTTATTATGTTGTTGCACAGCGATGATATTTCAAGACATGGTTTTTCATAATTATAAAAAACTGCCCTGTTCGTGTCAAAGTTGCTGCCATTCACTCCAGACCATGGATTGACTCCGTATGACGTAATCAAAATATTAATATACGAGCGCTAAAGAGAGAAAAGGAATACTTATATCACTTTGAATAACATTAACCATATGTGCATTAAAAAGTTCGAATATTAATTTAAAAAAGAAGAAAATGTGTAAAAATTTCTTGATGGCAATGAATGAACGCCAATGATAATGAACACCAGCAAAATGGTTATTGGTGTGAAAATGGAGTCGCAAACGTATGTGGCACACAGCCACTCCCCGACGATGTAGGTCGGGGGGGGGGGGGGGGCTCAAAAGGGGGCCAAGCCCCCTTACTCTCAACCTATTAAAAAATGTATGGATTTATTTTCTGCACGACAGCACACATCCAATCAATTTTTGCCTCGACCACCTACAATTTTAAAATGTGGCTACTTGGGGCAACTATACAGAAATGTTCATGTAAAGACCTTGCGTACAACATGTGTACAAGCAGTTCTCAAATAAATCTTTGTATACCAGGATACCTATTCCTGGCACAGATTTTAATAACAATTTTAAGACAAATTGTGGGCTAATTATAGGAGTTAAAAATGATTTTAAATGTTCAGAAAGTTTTACATCTTGTAAAACACAATTCAGTGTATTAATTAAAGGATTTCTCCTTCCAGAATTGTACATTGTTGTGTAAAACATCCTCAGACTAAGTGTGATTTCTTTTATGTTGAATAACAATTTATGTTCTACACCAATCCAAATATCACTTCTTCACAAAAATATTTTAACCTTCAGTACAGTTTAGCATCAGATGAATTAAATATTTTGATATACACAAACCATGATTTAGTGCCTTGAACTTTACTCTTTTTCTTTATTCTTATACTAACAGTCTTCTATATCAAGTACTTATTCATATTTGTTCCCTTCCCTGAACAATTGGAACATCCACATGCAAAACACTCATGGCATTTTGAAGTAAATCTAGACATCAGATTTCACGATTCTAGTTCTACATTTCATCGATAGTATACGCAGTTCATGCTAGCTCTTATGCGCCATGTATGCTGTTGTAACTCGCGAGCTCACACTACATTGGGTCACAACATGGCGCCTGTTGTCACGTGATCGCAAAAAACTCGAACCGGGTTGGCCAAATTCTATGTATGGATGGCTTTGGCCAAACTGAATTGACAATACGGTTTATTCCGTCAAGACAAGTCGGCATGAATATTCATGAAAAACAAATTGTAGGGATATAATAAAACGAGCGAACCTGACTTGAAGTTGCTTGTGTGGCGCATTTGGATAAACGCTTCGCTTGTCATGTAGGTGACTTGAGTTCGAGTCTCGTCAGGATCGGATTGGATATTCAGTATTGACAACATTTTCTTTTGCTGAAATAAAAATAGGGTGAAACTTTGGGAAAATACAAGTCTTAAAGTTGTAGTCTTTCTCAAAGTCTGCAAAATGGGGCCTCTTGACCAGAGCCCTACATAAATGGCGCAAGTCCCGACAGAAAAAAAAACCGCAACCCGGTCTGCCAACACCGATGATAGGAATGCCATGTATTGGTAACGAAAAGGTTAATCCATTATTTAATATCAACTAACTGGAATAAGTAAACCTTCTTTTTTCAAATGGAAGTTAAATGATTCTTTGACGATATGTGTGACAGGTTGGAAACCACGTCGTAGCATCATGTTCTGTAGTTGGGGTGCCGAGGAGCAGGGACTCATTGGATCCACGGAATGGGTAGAGGTATGAAGTTCTTAAACTATAATGAAATACCCAGTCGTTACTGATAGCGGGAAAGTTAATATCATTGTGTAGTTTAAATAAATTTCAGAACTATATTTTAAATTCCTCTCTCTCTCTCTCTGTACCTATACACATACACACACGCATATTTTTCTTATTTTTTGTTCAGTTTGCCTTTTCCCTTTTCATTCATTTACTGTTTCTTCTTTCCTTTGTTTGCCGAATAGATTATAGGTGGATTAGAGCATAATAAATTCAAGAGACATCAATGACATTTTTTCTTTATTCAGGAATTCGCTAAAAATTTGGGAATAAGAGCCGTTGCATACCTTAATCTGGATGTTGCCATGGATGGTATGTATCCAAGTATGATTCATAACAACTGATTTAGAAATGCCATCCATACACGCACGCTCTTATATATATATATATTGTCGTCTGGCTTAGCTTGCAGAAGGGTGTTATAACGCGCGTAAACCATTATACCATTTTTAAAAACATGATAAGGAATTCTCCCTTCATCAACTAATAAAAAGTGAAAATGGAAAATACCTAATTTTAGTAGCAAATAAGCACATATTTTTTAAAGTTATGGATATGTTATAGCTGACAACCTAATGTTTAACCCAATAGTGCGCGTCAGCGTTTCGCAGAACGGTGCAACACGCTTACGCCCCTCTGCCAGCCGCATGACGACATACAGTCATTTACAAAAGTTTAAGACCACTTAGAATTTCTTGATATTTCTGTCACTGGAACTGCATTAGATTTCCTCGCTGAATTTATTATTTATTTACATTGGTCAATATCATCAGAGTAGTGGCTGTCATCCCATTTGAATTGAAAAGGCCCACTATAAAGGCAGGTATTGCATGACAGTATTTGACCGCAAAGGTCAAACGTAAATTCTCACAATATTTTCACATGTTATGAAAGCAGTATGTAATTGTGTGTGGTCTAGTTATTGCAATATTCAGGATCAAAGGAATGCGGTGAACCATTTTCTTCTTCTTCTTCCGTTTACAGTACAGTCCACCATCAGGTGTAGGCTATTATCGTACTGTTGAGGTGCAGTGCACCAGATCGACGTTGCTCTATCCTTTCAATTGTTGAACGCCAAACAAGGTAGCAGCAACTCCCATCTTTTAACGTCTTTTGGTATAACGCGGCCGAGGTTCGAACCCACGACCTCCCGATTGTGAGGCGGACGCTCTACTGACTGAGCCAACACATTTTGTTTCAATTTTTGAATTAATTTTCTTATACATGTATCTACAGGTAATTACGTCCCATCTATATCAGCAACACCAAACCTTAACAAACTTATTTACGAAGCAACAAAAAGGGTAAGTATTTGTGAAAGCAGATGTAGGCCTATCTGACTAAACCAATACTTCATGCAGTCGTTACTATTTAAGAATAAATAAACGTTTCTGGTGTAGCCCATGTCACAAACATTAAGAAAATATGTAAACGTGCCCTAAAAGAAGAAGAAAAAGCACAAAAATTGAATTGTGATAATTAAATGCAATTGCGTTTACGTTTCGCAATTCCTTCTTTTGCTGTATTATATTTCAATGAATCCTTACACATGTGACAAGTGAAAACAATTGCTTATTTATGTAACAAGATCGTGGTGAAATGGTCAGTATCAAAAGTGGTCCATCTCCATTCTCGTGTTCCGTTCGTAGCACTAACAATCCCCATAATCGATGGTCCTTATTTTACGCAGTGAAACAAAAGCTATCAGCATCGGCAAAGCTCGCTCTTCAATGACCACTCTACGAAGTGATTCTATGACGTCATAACACGACGAACGAATTCAGGGAGGGTCGCACATAATACACAAGCCTATGGAAAAACCCCTGTCTTTACACCTTAGCATTCAACACCGTTGGTGCAATTTGGTTTGAGTCGTGAAGTGAGTGACTGCGACTTTTATGGAGAATAGTATATACGCGATGGATTGACCCTGGCTTTAAAAAAAAACGCCCCGTTTTGTGACAAATTGACAATATTTGATATGCTATGTTCGTTCATAAGTTCTAAAGGCTGAGTTAGCAATTGCAAGCAGTCGATTTCGCTGTGTGTGGTCGATCTAGCAAACAATAAGGTGCTATAAGGGAAGTTTGTCTTGTCTTCATTTGTAAATTCATTATGTTTTCTTTATTTTTCATTCTATCTACCGGGAAGTTTATATTTATTTATATTTATTTTATATTTGTCTTTCTATATTTATATCGAAATCAACTATATTATACTCGATGAACCCGGACGCAACCCGGACGCCGTTATTTCAGAACAATAGCAAAGCTTGGAAGAACTCCTTTTGTCTGCACAAAAGGGATTCGTGCGATTGAATGTAGGCGGCTTCCAGAAAGCGTAAATGCGCAGCGCTTCTGGCCCGGGACAAAACTGAGAATTGATCGTCGGCATAGCTTTGTGCGCAAGATGGAATGTTCAGCAAATGGAGAGCAATCGCTGAATCGCATTTGGCTGTCTTTGGTTGTTTCATGTTGTTGTTTCATGTGATCAGCCAACCGCTGAGAAGTACGGCCCACGTACCTGGCATCGCACCGGCACTGAAACTGGTAAATAACATTACTCAAGTGGGAGGTGGGTAGTACACCCTTGCTAGTTGACGGTAGCATCCTGTTTGTAGAAAACACAATGCGTGGGGAAACTGCGTAATAGCAAGGTGACACTGCGTGTTTAATCTGGCGTATTTGTCAGATACCTTACCCCTCCAGGGAAGTTTGAGATACACGGGGCATTTGGCAGGTCCAAATCTGGTGTCAGATTTGGATCGTGCCTCCAGCGTCCGTGTTATGGTGCGAGATACAACATGCTCAATGGTGTCAAGGAGAATAGTTTTGATTCAGAAATACTAAGGTCACACATAGTCCCACTGTTTTGCCGAGCAAAACTTGGGATTCTTTTCGTTTTCTATTTTTATTTTGTGAACTAGAAGACCCCATAGAGTTCATGTTAATTTATGCAGAGATTCTGCGTTCACTTTCGTCATGTTACACGGTAGACACCACGGTCTGCATGGGTGTGCAGAAAATGTATGAACAAGTGTTCATTCTGTTAATTTTGGTCAGGAGTGCCGCCAAGGAAGTAAGTGTTTATTAGAGATTTATTCTGTTAAAATATTTGTTTTGTAATGTTGTGCAAAACATCGTTTGATGACTATACAATTAAGCGGTACTTCTGGAACTGTCTCTGTCGACTCACTGATACATAGCATTCAATTTCCTGGGAACATCAGGTATCAGCGAGAATGGCAGAGGAACTGAAGCTAAAGCGACGGGGAGCCAAGGGACGGTTCACTCGATACGGGAAAGGTGTGGAAATGCTGATGGAGGGAGAACGCAGCAAAACTGAAGTGCAGAGCGCCTTTACTAAGTATGAGGAGGCCTACAGTGACCTACAAGAGGCGCACGATACGTATACGATGGCCATTACCAATGACGCAGATTATGAGTCAGAAGAATTATGCATGGAAGATTGTCAGAGGACATTTATGACTACTCAGATGGCTGTTACAGATTACTATTCATCCCATTCTGACACTGAGGAATCATCAGCCATGAAGGCTGAGGTTAACGACAATGATAGTGGTCCAATAGCAAGGTCCGCAGATTTGACTGGTGATAATGATGCTATGAGTAAGAGCACCTTCAAGACAGAGAGACCTAGGCTACCAAGATTCACTGGCAATGTGCGGGACTACCATATTTTCAAGTCTGATTTTTTGCATATGGTGGGCAAAAGACACAGTAAGAGGGACGCCATTGCAATTTTGCGGTCGTGTCTGGAAGGCAAGCCCGCAGAGATGATCCAAGGGATTGGGTCGGATTATGACGCTGCATGGGAGTATCTAGACTCCGTCTATGGGGACCAACGTTTTATAGCAGATGCAATCCACAATGACATTAGCAGCTTTAAGTCACTGAGGGAAGATGAGGATGGACGGTTCTGTGACTTTGTACATCTTATCCGCAGGAGCTTTAACAGCTTAAATGAGATGGGGTGTCCTGAAGATATGGACAATAGTCAAACGCTAGCGCTGATTGAAAGGAAACTATACAGTGGTATGGTTCCGCTACCTTGAGGCTCAGAAGACTAAGGCTAGTCTAGCGGTTCTTCTAGAATGGATGACCACTGAGATGAAGGCTAGGATGAGGGCGTCAGCTCCCATCAGAAGCAGCAAGCCGAAGAGTATTGTCCATTCTTGTACCAAGACGGAGGAAAAGCAGCAGCTACCGTCATTCCACAAATGTTGGCTTTGCAAAACTTCAACTGTTTTACTCAGATTCCGTGAGAAGGCAGTAGCGGTGGCAGGTGATATATCCAAAATGTATCACAGGGTCTTAATACCGGAGAGTGACCAGCAAGTGCATCGCTATTTGTGGCGGGATTTGCAGGCAGATTGTATACCAGAAGTGTACATGAAGACAGTCCTGACATTTGGAGACAAACCAGCCTCCGCAATGGCTCAGATAGCACTAAGAAAAACTGCACACGAGGGTGCAGAGTCCTACCCTAATGCAGCACGTGCTCTTAAAGAAGATACCTACATGGACGACATATGTGTCTCTGTTGAATCGCAGCCTGCAGCAAAGAAGCTCACCAAAGAAATTGATCTGATGCTAGAGGAAGGAGGCTTTAAAGTAAAGGAATTGCTGTACAGTAAAGAAACGAGCAAGCTGCAGGACAGGTCAGAGAGAAAGGTGCTCGACTCCATAGCAGAGGAAAAGGTATTGGGTGTTACATGGACACCAGAGTCAGATATGTTCTCCTACAGAGTTAAACTTAACCACCGATGCCAGTCAGATCAAGCACCCAACTTGACCAAGAGGAAAATTCTAAGCCAGATCGCCCGAATATTCGATCCTCTTGGATGTGCAGCAGCATTTTTGGTGAAAGCCAAAATTGGTATGCAAAGGCTATGGGAGTCGAGTGGGATGAGGAGCTGTCACAAAACGAGCAAAAATGGTGGATGGCCCTATTTGAGGAAATGGCAAAGCTAAATGGACTGGAGATTCCAAGATCTATTACCCCCAGCAAGGCAGTAGAGAAGCCAATACTCTGTATTTTCTCTGATGCGTCAGAAGCTGCATTTGGCGTTGTTGTGTATCTTAGATGGAAGCTGGAGAATGGTGACTTCCAAGCCAGGTTTGTCACTGCTAAGTCAAGGGTGGCACCATTGAAGAAGCTAACTGTGCCTAGGTTGGAATTGCAGGCAGCAGTTTTGGGCAGCAGGATATGCCAAACACTCAAAGAGGAGATGAGAACTGAACTAGAGAAAACTATATTTCTGACAGATAGTATGATTGTATTAGGCTGGATTCACAGTAAAGCCAGAGGGTTCAAGCCTTTTGTATCATCGAGAATCGGGGAGATCCAGACTAACTCTGATCCCAAAGACTGGAGGCACATACCTGGAAACATGAACCCGGCTGATGATATCTCCAGAGGTGTAGAAGTTCAGCAGCTTAGTGAGAGATGGATTGCTGGTCCAGAGTTCTTGAGACTGCCTGAGGAAGAATGGCCCGATGATAAAGCCATACCACAACAAGATGCTATCGAATGCGAGAAATACTCAAGCTGGAGCAAACTGCTCAGAGTGACTGCATATGTGATCAGATTCATAAAGAGGCTCAAAGCAAAGTGCCGGATGTCCAGTTGTTCAGAAGCAAATGAAACAGAAAGAGATGGACCCTTGACTCCAGCAGAGGTACACGAGTCAAAGGTGTATTGGGTGAAGAGAGCACAACAGTCACTGTACAGTCGTATGAAGAGAGGAGAATTCAAGACAATGAGCCCGTATGTAGAGGATGACATCATCAGAGTTGGCGGCAGATCAGATAAGAGCATGATGTCATATGATAGCAGGCACCCAGTATTATTGCCACACAATCACCATATATCTCGTCTTATCACTCAGCATATTCATGAGATGGGGCACAGCGGCATTGCTAGCACAGTCGCTAAGATTCGGAGGAAGTATTGGATCCTTGGTGTACATCGACTGGCCAAAACAGTAAAGTACAGGTGTGTGGTCTGCAGAAAATTGGAGCATACACCAGAAAACCAGATGATGGCCGATCTGCCGACAGAAAGACTGGCACCATTCACCCCACCGTTCCATTACACATCTGTTGATTATTTTGGCCCGATCAAGGTGAGAATAGGCAGGAACAAAACAGCCAAGCATTACGGGGTGCTATTCACTTGCTTAAATACACGAGCCGTGCATCTCGAATTAGCAGTGGACTGTTCGACGATGGAGCTGATGCAAGTGCTGAGAAGTGCTTTCGCCATAAGAGGACAGCCTGCGTGCATTCTGAGTGACAATGGCACGCAATTCGTTGGAGTAGAACGAGAGCTGCGAGAAATGGTTCAGGGATGGAGTGATCGTGAGTTATGCGACTTCTGCGCACATAGAGGGACCGTGTGGAAGTTCATCACACCGTCTGCTCCGCATCAAAATGGATGTGCGGAGGCTCTGGTGAAAAGCTGCAAGATCGCCATCAAGAAATCGATAGGTGAGCAGGTGCTGACCGCCTTCGAGCTTCATACTTGTCTTCAAGAGATCGCAAACCTCGTGAATCAACGGCCGATAGGGAGAGCGCCGAATGACCCAGATGATGGGGCGTACATCTGCCCGAATGATATTCTGCTTGGCCGAGCTTCAAGCGTTGTTGCGCAGGGACCCTTCAGAGAAACGCGCAACCCTCGTAAACGGGTTGAGTTCGTGCAGCGAATAGTAGACGGGTTCTGGAAGTGCTGGATGAGAGATGTCTTTCCACTCTTGGTCCCACGAAGAAAATGGAACGTAGAGAGAAGAAATGTCCGCGTGAATGACATTGTTATGTTATCCGACCCAAATGCAATTCGTGGAAAGTGGTCGCTAGGTAGAATAATCCATGTCTACCCAGGGTCAGATGGTAAGATAAGGAATGTTAAGGTAAAAACAGTGGACAGCGAATACAGGAGACCTATTACCAAGGTCGCAGTCATATACCCAGCAGAGGGTTATAAGGACGAGTAAGATTGTTCAACCAGTGTAGGATTAAGCCTCTGTTTTAGGGTTATTCATACCATTCAGGGGATACTATTTTGGATGCAAATTGCAGAGCTTAAAGTTGTTCTATGGGTAAATAATATATATATATATATCTGTGTGGTAACAGGTACAGAAACTTTGTACTAAGTATTATATTAAAATATTGATATGTAGAGAATTTGGTTAAACTGCTTTTTTAATAGAAAGAGGTCAAATTCGTTTTTTCTCAATAACGGTAAACGACTATTTTGTAGCATTTCTGGGGGCTAGTTTGGAATTAGGGTAAAAAAGACCGTGTGCCCCTTCCCTCTTTGATTTTTTTTTATGCATGTTGGAAAACGCACTAAGCATGCCAATACTATCGCATCATTGAAACGCTATCGGTTCGGCAGTACAATCCAGGATAAGAGTGTACACATCATCAACCTCTCTGATCACGTGATTTCCGACGCAGAGGCATTTGTGTTAGCTCACGGCTTTAATTTCGGCGTCGAAAATTAATCGAGAGGAGGTATTCGCAGAATTTGAGTTGTTGTACTCCTACTTCCAAGGACGACGGAGATTCACTCAAATCGCGCTTATCAGATCTTACGCATGCGTATTGTGGCATTCCCAATGATATGTCTGATTTTTACCTGACACGCGAATGCTTGGTATCACTACGCGGACTTAAAACCAATCCTGATATTCATGTATGTAGACCCGATAATGCCACCGGTGTCGTCATTCTGAATCAAAGCGACTAAGATGACAACATGTCTGACATTTTTCATGATGAAAGTTTTGTCGCATAGGTGCTGTCCCAGAACATGATCGCACAGCCACTTTGGAAACCAAGCTCCAACGACATTTACTGGATTTATGTAAACGCAGCGATTTGTCTAAGCCAGAATTGAAAGACCCCGCATGTACGGCCTCCCCAAAACCCACAAAAACCAACGTTCCGCTTCGTCCTATCCTATCGATGGTTGGGTCAACGCAGCATGAAATGGCAAAATGGTTAGGCGAGGAACTTCAGCCAGTCTTAGATTGTTTGTCTGTTCATACTGTTAGAGATTCGTTACGTTTGCTAAACTCATCGGTGATCTGCCCCTTGATAATAGGAATCGTGTTATGTGGTCATTCGATATCTCTTTACCGACGTGCCATTGAAAGAAGCTATTGACATCTATGCTTCTTATCTCTATCATGGCGACTTAGACTCGCCACCTGTTCCCGAGCCCGTATTCATTGATCTCATGAACTTGGCCACTCGCGCGCTTGAGTTTAGTTTCAATGATACGATGTATTCACAGATAGATGGTTTGGCTATGGGACCCGCAATTATAGGCCCCACGCTCGCTAACATTTTTGTTGGCTTTCATGAAACGCGCCTGCTACAGAACGCCACCGATCTTAATATAGTCCCGCGTGTGTGTTGTCGGTATGTTGATGATATACGTTTGCAATTTTTGACAACCGCTCAGTGTGTGAGGTTTCCTTACACAACTGAACCGGCTCCACCCCGCGCTAAAATTCACATGTGAAATTGAACTGTTCAATGCACTCCCATTTCTCGATGTTCTCATGTAGAGAAGTGATGGGAAATTTATCATTTCCGTCTACCGCAAGCCCACATTCACTGGGCAATACACAAGATAGGACTCGTACAGTGCAACTTCATACAAGATTGGGCTCATTAGAAACTTAATGTGCCGCGCCCTTAGGATTTGCTCCGAGTGCAAATTAGCTCCCGAAATCACGAAAATCAAAACTATTCTCCTTGACAATAGTTACCCTAAGCATGTTGTATCTCGAACCATAACACGGACGCTGGAGGCACAATCCGACACCAGATCTGGACCTGCCAAATGCCCCGTGAATCCTCAAACTACCCTGGAGGCACGGGCGTAGACACGCATAATTAGTGGGGGAATTAGTGGGGGATGATCTATTCATCATCCCCCACTAACAATAGAAAGCGTGTTCGTGTCTACGCCACTGCCTGGAGGGGTAAGGTATCTGAAAAACAAGCCAATCAGATTAAACACGCAGTGTCACGTTGCTATTACGCGGTTTCGGCACGCATTGTCCCGTATTCTGAACTCCGGTTTAACTTAAACTCCAGTCTAAGTTAAACCAGAGTCTAACTAAACCCGACTTAGACTGCATGTCGGGTTTAACTCCATTTCTGTTTCTGAAAGTCCAGTTTAGTTAAACTAGAGTCTAAGTCCAGTCTAAGTTAAACTGTGGTTTAGTTGCCATGGAGATGTAGTCTGCTGCTACTGCACATGCCCAGTAGAGCTGAATTTATCTTCAAGAAGGCTGAAATTTGCTTATTCCTTTCATTTTTAGGATGTTTAATCAAGAAATGTCATGAAATACTCTATACACAAATTAAAGGCATATCATTTGGCACTTCATTTGTCATGATTAGCCTACTGGAGTTTTCTGGATCATAATGAACGACTATTTAAGGTTAGGTTGGTCGGTTTATCCTACGTTATTGCATGTATTACTATATCTATATGGATACCTAGTCCTAGGGAAGATACCGAACGCAGGTACTACCGTCTCTGTATTCAGCTCCTTCTTCCATTTCAAAATGGCTGGATCACTAGCGTAGGCTGGGGGGGGGGGGGGGGACCCGGCAAGAACCCCCCCCCCCCCCCCTTTTTTTTTTTTTGCTTGTCGGATAATTATGGAGGAAAACATCTGATAACCCCTGCCCCCACTGAACAACTTTTTGAGGGCTGGCGAAAAAAAAAAATCATGGTAACTCTAGATCTAAAAGTTAGATATAGGCCTAGGCCTACATGTACGGGCCTATCCAACAAAAATAGGCCTGCAATGTCCATCATGTGGGAGCAGAGCGGATCAAGGATTTTCTATTTTTTAAAAGGGGCTGAAGCAATTGACACACAACAAAAACCAAAAAAAAAGCTTCAGATTTGGGGGTTGATTTCAAGGAAATAAAAAAGTTTGATGACTTAGGCCAAAAAAAAAAAATTGTTGTATTGGCGTAACAGGTCTCTGAAAAATAGGGTCGGTCGGTCGGGATTTTTTTTTTTTTTTTTTTTTTTTTTTTACGACAGTATAATACATAATACACGCAGCTAGTTCTGTCCGCAGCACTTCCGGGTTTTCGATCGCGATCGCGATCGCAAAAGCAGCACGATACGCGATATCGATAGTCAAAAAAAAAAAAAAAAAAACCTAGGGTCGGCGACATTTTTAGGGTCGGGCGGGTTACGCCAATGCAACAATTTTTTTTTTTTGGCCTTAGCGTTAGGCCTACGTCTGACAATTAAAGCAAAGCAAAAATTAAAAAATGGGAGGGGGGGTGTCCGGACCTCGTGAACCCCCACCTGCCACTGATTGGTGAGGCAAACGCAACACCGTCACTTTGTAAATTTGACTAGGGCCTAGGTCTAGGTCTAGATTCAGAGCAAAAGGAAAGGACCCAGGCTATAGCCTAGACCTCGATAATTTATAGCCTGAGAGATTAGATATCTACATGTATTTTGTTATGAGGCACAGGGGCCATTTTGAAAACAAAAACAAAAAAAAACAAAAAAAATAAGATATAGGCCTAGGCCTACTACAGTATCTAGATCTAGAGGTAATTAATTAAAAAACAGTTAGGCCTAGGCCTAGAGCTAGGCTAGACCTATACCCTATACAGTAGACCTACTATTAGACCGAAAAACAAACTTGTTGGTTTCATTTCATTGAAAAGTCAATACGGTTGTATTTGTAGTTGTACACTTTACCGGGTACCATATTATTAGGGCACATTTCCGGAGATAATAGTACGCAATTTGAACGCATGTAATCAAGAGTTAGGCCTAGCTAGATCTAGGCCTACTTCAGACATCTATAGATCTAGGCCTATGTCATAGATGTATAATAAAGAAGGGCACTGTGTTACTTTAGAACCTGACGTTAGTTGCTATACTAGCTGCTGCATGGCCTACAAAAATAATCTGGTGACAATGTATTGCCAGGTTCCTGGACTAACTTTATTATTAATGTTTTTCCAAGACAGCATCTCGACTCTAAATAGATATTCCAACGTCAGACATATAGGCCTAGTGAAAGTTGTAAAGACTAAACTACGTTTGTTACTAGTCTAAGACTAAGTCTACTGTACTAACTACTAGGCCTATATAGATTCTAAAAGTTAGACCCTATTTTAGTATTTTCCAAACGAAGGTTGAAGTAAGATATTGGCTAGTAGGCTATACTCCTATACTATAGCCTAGCCTATACGTTAGAGGTCGAGCAGAGTTGAGTTTTAACGTTAAATCTGAGTGAGTCAGGCAGTCAGCTGTCAAATTTTGAAATTGCAGGCGGAATTGCAATAATCTCTGGAGCTGAGCTCTTATTGATCCATCTGTTTTTCTAGTTTCGTTGAATTTTTTTTTTTTCTGTAGCTGTAACTTCGGAACCCAACTTCCCAACAACAGTCAGCTCCGACCTAGCCTGGCTCAGCTAGCTAGCTCAGCACTGCGTGGGATGAGATAACAGGGTATCGGTCGCGTCAGCTGGGCCGGCCGGCCCGGCTCGGGTTAGGGTGTAAAGAGCTATGCTTGCTCGCGCGCGAGCGCGGAAGATTGTTGCAAAGTCACTTCTGCGATAATGACAGCGCTTGTCATGAATACTGCCGGTAAACGTTAAATCTAACTACGATTTTAGATCCAGCTAAAAATAAAAAGAAAAAGAAGATTTTCTTCTTTACGAAGGTAAATTTACCTTTCTCTAAGCTGGTGCCAGCAGGCTTTAAAATCTTTCGTAATACGACTCTTCCGCCTCAGTTGCAAACATTATCCTGCGGTGGCCATGCATGAAGAAAAGTTAAACCGGACTTAAACTACCCCTAGCTGCAGTCTAACTTTCTGTACAAAGTTAAACCACGCTTAGACTGGAGTTTAAGTTAAACCGGAGTTCAGAATGTGATTTTCTTAAACTCCGGTCTAAAGGGCAGATTTAAACCACACTTAGACTCGAGTTTAAGTTAAACCGGAGTTCAGAATACGGGCCATTGTGTTTTCTACAAACAGGATGCTACCGTCAACTAGCAAGGATGTACTACCCACCTCCCACTTGAGTAATGTTATTTACCAATTTCAGTGCCGGTGCGATGCCAGGTACGTGGGCCGTACTTCTCAGCGGTTGGCTGATCACATGAAACAACACGTCCCCTCGACTATTCGGAACCGTACATCCTTAATCAGCGCACGCAGCCCGTCCGTGCCTGCAAATCTGAAACGCATAATAATAATAATAATAATAATAAACAAGCATTTGTGAAGCGCCATCAATCTAGTAAACTATTCCGAGGCGCTGTGAGATACGAGAAAAAAAAGAGAGAAAAGGAACAGAAGTCAAAATAATCATTAATTGCCAAAAGCTTAAGAAAATAAGTATGTTTTAAAGGAGAATTAACCCCTGAGTACAAATTTACTTGTATTGAAAGGTGTAATATATTCCTACTTATTGGCCTAAATCATTTTCTAATAAGATATCAGAAAAGGGTATAAATAAAGATATTCCAACACCCGGTATCGTCTCCTACTCATTTACATGGGGGCTGCCATTTTCTTGCTGATTTGGATTTGTACATGAACCATTGAGAAATGTTCCGGTCAGGAAGATATTTTGCATCCAAGACCTAAATTGATTTTCTTCATTACCTAAAATCCCATATGTGACGAAAAATATAAAGTGGGTGTTTACATGATTTATAAAAATTAAATCTTTATAATGATACTTTTAAATTGTCTGGTTTTGCTTAACAAAAATCTATTTTCTTGGGTTTGCCAAACAGAGCAGAACATAATATATGCAGCATGCATTCTGACTTTTCAAGTCCCATTATCCGAAAGCAGGTGAATGCATAGTTTGCCGCTATAGATGCTCAGGGAAGAAGCATCCATAAAATTTGAATTAATTTGCTCCGTCCATTGCGTCACAGTATCTAGAAAATAGATTTATATTAAGCGAATATCGATTTTCAACAGAAATATATAAGGAAATCTTCAGTTTAAAAATAAATTGACATATCTATTCTATATTTTTAATCTCAAATGGGTTTTTAATTTTGAAAAAGGCAATTGGGCATTTGGATTAAGAAAATCTTCTTGTACACATAAAAAAAATGGCAGCCCCCATGTATTGCTAGCAGACGATACATATTGCTAGCAGATGATAAATTTTGCTCAGAAAATCTTGATTCGTATCGATCTCGTATATTTTGACGCGAAGCCGTATAGTCTAACAAGTAGGAATAAATAACACCTTTTGAACACTATCGTCTTTATTGTTTGAGGTTAATTCTCCTTTAAGTTGCTTTTTAAAAGACTCCAATGAATCAACAGATTTTAGTTTAAGAGGCAAATCATTCCACAGAACTGGTGCTGCAACTGAAAAGATCTATCCCCATATTGAACCCTGGTTCTTGGAACGTCCAATAATTTTTGACCAGATGATCTCAAAGATCGCTGAGGGGTATACGCATTCAATAACTCTTTCAGATAGACAGGAGACAGGTTATGTACAATTTTCCATGTCATTTATAGTGAATTCGTTGTTTTACAGGAAGCCAGTTAAGTTGTTCCAAAATTGGAGTAATATGGTTATATTTGGATGATTTAGTCAAAACCCGTGCTGCAGCATTCAAAGCAAGTTGAGGCTTAGCAATGAGACGATCTGGAATATTATACAGGAGTGAATTGCACATATCAAGTCGAGAAAAAACCAAAGGCATGAAGATTTCTTTAACAAAGGAGAGACCTCCGCTTTTTTAAATGATTCTGGAAATTTACATGTCTCTAACGAAGCATTGACTATACGAGTAATGCAAGGAGCCAATAAATCTAAATGCTTCTTCAAAATCCAGGTAGGAATGGGGTGAAGTGAACATGACTTAGGAGGAAGATGTGAAATAAGGTGTGATATATTATCCACTGAGACCGGGTCAAATGAGTCCAAAGCATGTACACCATGATGTATGCTATTTTTACCATGTAACAAGTTTTACACTGGAAACAAATCCATCTCGAATAGTGGATATTTTAGTAAGAAAGAAATTTCTGAAGCTTTCGGACAATTCCTGTACCGAGACATGTGCCGGAAACTTTGCCTTATCTTTCCGATGGAGAGCATTATTCACCACCCGATAAAACTGACCAACATTATTACAACTCGAAACTTCCTGATTCAATGACCGAATTTTAGCTTGTTCTACCATCAAAGTGACATTTAAACGTTGATCCTTAAAGAGTTTTCTGTTGCCCTCAGTTTTATTTCTTCTTCACTGACGTTCAAAACGTTTTCGCAAGCGTTTTGCCTCAGCAATCTCCGGAGTATACCAAATATTTCGAGGGCGAATGGTCATTATAATTTCCTTAAGAGGAGCATGTCGGTCCAGAATGGTTCGAAGCTCTGTTTCATATTGCGAAACAAGAGCTTCAACACTTGACTTAGGATTGACTTAGGATTGACTATTAACTCAGATGTTTTAATGTCATTACAGAAGACGTCATGATTTATGGCTTTATACTTTCTATAAATCTTTTTCTTTGGAAGTTTTGGTTTACAAACTTCTAGGTTACAATTTATTGCTGCGTGGTCACTGATGAATGAAGAGACCTTAACATTGCTAACGATATTATCACTTTCTAGTGTGATAATATGGTCTAATATATGACCACTTTCGTGGGTGTGATCTTGGACCAACTGACACAAACTAAACGACTCCAATAGTTCAACAAAACGCTTACTATCTGAGTTTGTCATATCATCATGTGGATATTTAAATCTCCTACTATAACCAACTTTTGTACTGAAAGTAGCATTTGAGAGAAAAAGTTAGAAAATTCCTCAAAGAACACATTTATAGACATTCTATTCTTCACGCTGTAAGGAGGCCGGTATAAAATAATAATTTTAATAACCGAAGAAGCTTGACTGGGGAGGAATTTTTAATTTGTAAACAAATCTTTCGGCATATTACTCCCAGTGTTAAAGATCGTATGCTCGATCTGTAATGAAAAACACAAGTCAGAAAAAATTGGAACCAGCGGGATTCGAACCTGTCATCTACTGCTTGCCGGGCAGCGACTTATAAACCACCAGGCTATTCTGGTTCACGGCCAAGTCACGACGAACTAGAATCAAATACCCAAGATCCTCTTCTTTCTGACTCATTAATATTCAAACGGTCCGCCGTAGACAATGGTTAGTAAACGAAGAAGCTTGACTGGGGAGGAATTTTTAATTTGTAAACAAATCTTTCGGCATATTACTCCCAGTGTTAAAGATCGTATGCTCGATCTGTAATGAAAAACACAAGTCAGAAAAAATTGTCACGATACAATATTGCTAGACCACCACCTGTACCCTGAGAACGAGGAGTATGAAACATTTTAAACCCAGCCGGAGTAAGATCTCCAATAACCTTATTGTGTCTATCTGATGTACTCAGCCATGTTTCAGAAATGCACATGACATCAATATCATTATCAATTAGATGATCTACTAACATAGCTGTTTTAATACAGACTGATCAAGCGTTAATTAAACAAAGTCTGCATTTGTCCTTAATTGCATGATTGCTAGAAGGAATGAGACCTTTCATCTGCATAGACCTGCAGCTACGCCTTCCATGTTGTACTTTCCTGGAATCGTTTTGTGATGAACCGATGATCTGAGTAGATACAGCATCAAAGTCATTGTTGGGGCTGAGATTCGCTATAGGTTTCTGTTTTCTCCGCCCGCCGCGCTTCCCGCGATGTGCTCGCTTGACTCGTCGTTGTGTAGGAAAGTTCAAGGTGGGTGTGGCATGGTGTCGTGAGATACCACACCACTCAATGATTTCCTGGATGTCTGGATGAAGAGTGGTTGATGTATGATCATATCGCCGAAGCTCGGATGGCTCGTAGTGTAGTAAATCAGAAGAAACTGCATGAGTTTGACTTGCTTGAGAGCTCGGAGCATCAGGTCCTGGATTAGGGTGCACATCTCCACCAAGAAGTATAAAAAGATGAAAAGAGGCTGAAGAATTAGTGTAGTATTGCACCCGAGATCCTGTGAATTTCCTAGCCCATCCATTGCTGTTTGGGCTACATGTCAATGCGAATACACCACCAGTTAGATTGTGATCACATACAGTTGAACTGGACTCTTGTAGCACTATTAAATCCAGCACAAGTAACAATAGCAGTGCACCAGATCTGTGAAAATATCCCATTGTGTAGATTTTCTATTAATCCCACATGAATAGAGATTAATCCTTTAATCTCACTGCACCATAATGTAGCATTAGAGTATACACTACCTGAGAGTATACACTGTGTAGTATACTGTACAATATAAATGGCTACTAATACGAAACTTACAGTTTACTGCCGAAAGTTGAAGCTCAAAATATATCTTTCCTCCTCGAAGATTGATGCAGATTTTGGACCAAAAAGAATCTATGCAGAGTTATTAAACACTTGTTTAAAGCTGACATCCAAACTCGGTGTTTAAAAGGCAAAAATAATGATCGAAATGACAGAGCTAAAAAAGATGTGTGTTGCCTGTCAGGCGCACTTCACACATTCCAATGGTAACAGACCAAAGACAACCATATGCGATTCAGTGATTGGTCTCTATTTGCTGAACAATCCAGCGTCCGCACAAAGCTATATGCTGACGATCAATTCTCAATTATGTCCCGGGCCAGAAGTGCTGTGCATTTACGCTTTCTGGAAGCCGCCTACATTCAATAGCACGAACTCCCTTTTGTGCAGACACAAGGAGTTCGTCCAAGCTTTGCCATTGTTCTGAAATAACGGCGTCCGGGTTGCGTCCAGGTTCATCGAGTATAATATAGTTGATTTCGAGTAATTTGTTACATACGTGCGTGATCACCTGATGAGTGCAGGTCGAAAAGCTTTGTTATCACGTCTCTTTTTCGTGCCATATTGAAATTTTGTAGTTCCAAGAAATTATTTGTGTACTTTTGCTCTATTTATCTTTCCTTATGTTATTTTTTTTCTTTATATTTTCTTCTCTTTCTATGTTTCGTTATGTTATTCTTTGTTTTTATCCTTTTGTCTTCTTCTCTTTCTATATTTCCTGATATTATTCTTTGTTTTTTTTCCTTCTATCTTTCCTTCTTTCAATCTTTCCTTATGTTATTCTTTGGTTTATCCTTTTATCTTCGTCTCTTTCTATCTTTCCTTAATATGTTATTTTTTGTTTTTCCTTATATATGCTTCTCCTTCTATCTTTCCTTATGTTATTCTTTGCTTTTATCCGTATGTTATTCTTTGTTGTTTTTTCTTCTATCTTTTGCTCTTTCTATCTTTCCTTATGTTATTCTTTGTTTGTATCCTATCTTCTTCTCCTTCTGTATTTCCTTATGGTATTCTTTGTTGTTTTTTCTTCTATCTTTTGCTCTTTCTATCTTTCCTTATGTTATGCTTTGCTTATACTCAGCATTTCGTCTTTCTGTATTTCCTTATATTATTCTTTGCTTTTATGCTTCTATCCTCTTCTCTTTCTAACTTTCCTTATGTTATTTGTTTTAGCTCACCTGAGCCTAAGGCTCGAGTGAGCTATTGCGATGAAAATTTGTCCGTCTTCCGTCGTCCGTCGTGCGTCGTCCGTTAACTTTTTACATTTTCATCTTCTTCTCCAAAACCCATGATCGGAATTCAACCAAACTTGGTAGGAATCATCGTTAGGGGTAGGGAACCCAAAGTTGCTAAAATGGTACATGTGGCCCCCAGGGGGGCCCAGGGGGAGGGCCCCCAATTGTAAAAGCTATGTAAATTTCAAACATCTTCTTCTCCAGAACTATAGCTCAGACTTGGTATTGTGTATGGAGATACCTCTATAGATGAAGAATGAATGTTGTTCATGAAATTTCTCTGAGTGGCCCTATAGGGGCCCTGTGGGGGTAACATACTGGAGGGGGGGGGGGGGGGGCGCTGCCATGCAAAATGTACATTCTGATCTTCTTCTCCAAAACACATGATCGGAATTCAACCAAACATGGTAGGAATCATTCTTAGGGGTAGGGGACCCAAAGTTGCTAAAATGGTACATGTGGCCCCCAGGGGGTCCATGGCGGAGGGCCCCCAATTGTAAAAGCTATGTAAATTTCAAACATCTTCTTCTCCAGAACCAGGCATAGCTCAGACTTGGTATTGTGTATGGAGATACCTCTATAGATGAAGAATGAATGTTGTTCATGAAATTTCTCTGAGTGGCCCTATAGGGGCCCTGTGGGGGTAACATACTGGAGGGGGGCGCTGCCAGGCAAATTGTACATTCTGATCTTCTTCTCCAAAACACATGATCGGAATTCAACCAAACTTGGTAGGAATCATCCTTAGGGGTAGGGGACCCAAAGTTGTTAAAATGGTACATGTGGCCCCCAGGGGGGCCATGGGGGAGGGCCCCCAATTGTAAAAGCTATGTAAATTTCAAACATCTTCTTCTCCAGAACCAGGCATAGCTCAGACTTGGTATTGTGTATGGAGATACCTCTATAGATGAAGAATGAATGTTGTTCATGACATTTCTCTGAGTGGCCCTATAGGGGCCCTGTGGGGGTAACATACTGGAGGGGGGGGGGCGCTGCCAGGCAAAATGTACATTCTGATCTTCTCCAAAACACATGATCGGAATTCAACCAAACTTGGTAGGAATCATCCTTAGGGGTAGGGGATCCAAAGTTGCTAAAATGGTACATGTGGCCCCCAGGGGGGCCAAGGGGGAGGGCCCCCAAGTGTAAAAGCTATGTAAAATTCAAACATCTTCTCCAGAACCAGGAATAGCTCAGACTTGGTATTGTGTATGGAGATACCTCTATAGATGAAAAATGAAAGTTGTTTATGAATTTTTTCTGGGTGGCCCTATAGGGGGTCTGTGGGGGTAACATACTGGAGGGGTGGGGGAATTATGTTAATTTCTAACATCATCTCATGTACATCCTCCTAGTTGTTTCAATTTCTAACATATCTCCTGGTGGTGCTAGAGAGAACATGCACCAGATGTGAATTGATCCACCTCAGGTGAGCGTCGTGCCCCCTGGGGCTCTTGTTTCATTATATCTTCTTCTCTTTCTATCTTTCTTATTTTATTCTTGGTTTTTCTTTTTATCTTTCGCTTTTCTATCTTTCCTCATCTTATGATTTGTTTATACTTATCATTTCGTCTTTCGATCTTTCCTCATATTATTCTTTGTTATTATCCTTATTATTTCGTATTTCTATCTTTCTTATGTTATTCTTTGTTTTATCCTTATCATTTCGTCTTTCTATCTGTCTTATGTTATTCTTTGTTTGTCCTTCTGTCTTTATCGCTTTCCTTATGCTATTCTTTGTTTTATCCCTGTCATTTTGTCTTTCTATCTTTCTTACATTTATTCTTTGTTTTTTTCCTTCTATCTTTTCATCTTTCTATTTTCCCCTATTTTTATCTTTATTTTTATCTTTATTTTTATACGATCGTTTTCTCTTTCTTTCTTATGTTATTCTTTTATCCTTCTATCTTTTTTGTCTTTCTATCTTGTGATTTTTTTTCGGGATTTATGAAATAACGACTGCGTTGAGCCTAGCAGTTACAACGACCTTGACAGAAGTCATTGTGGTTTCGCCTCCTCGACCACTACGTAAAGTGATCATTGAAGGCGAGGCTTGCTTAATACACTTGCACAAGATCATTTTGTGTTAAAGTAAATTAAAAGGAAGGCTTTTAATATACATATAAATACTGTTTCTTCCAAAACCAAGTGCGTCTGGAACAAAGGGTTGTAGATTGACAAGCTCAATACGTGTATCCATAAATCAAAAGATTTGAGAAATTTCAGGGGGGATTAAGTTCACCGTGGATAAGCGTTTTAAATTATGAAACAAAGTTATTTAATTATCATTTTACCACCGGCACTGCTTTGTTTTAAGATCCCCGATCCTAATGACGAGTCAAAGACCATGTATGACATCTGGAAAGAACGCGGGAATACGGGCACCGATGGTGAACCAAGGTTAGTTCTTTTATCTGTTCGTTACAGGTTAAGATTTTTTTTTCTATAAGGCCTGGGAATTCTTCAGAGTTCATACGAAACTATTTTTTTCAGGAAGCTAACAACACTGCTGCATTGAAAATATGAAATATTGAAGGAAAAGAGTTATATAGAAAAAACTTAACGTAAATAACAGTACACTCTAAAAAAAATCAAGTGCTATTTTTAGCACCTCAAGATTTTGGAGGCAGCACCTGTAAGGGCACGCATAGGAACTGCACAAATTGTGCTAAAGTAGCACTTGTACAAGTGCTATAATTCAACACCAGTCCAAGTGCTACTTTAAATGTAAGCCTTTTTACACTTCTGGTGCTATTAGACGCATGCAGCTCGCAAAACCACACATCTAGTGCCTTTTAGAGCCCCCAAAACGGCATTACTAGTGCTAACTCTTTTGCACCCAATATAGTGCTAAAGAACACAAACAGTATGCACAAAATCACACCTGTAGTGCTGAAAACTCACTCTTCTATATTCTGTTAAACAGCCCTACACCACTCATAGGTACACGCCATTGCCGACTGTGTAGTAACGCAGCCAA
This sequence comes from Heliocidaris erythrogramma, assembly GCA_025617745.1. Lineage (NCBI taxonomy): Eukaryota > Metazoa > Echinodermata > Echinoidea > Camarodonta > Echinometridae > Heliocidaris > Heliocidaris erythrogramma. The sequence goes on along the minus strand of CM046856.1, from coordinate 40,189,588 downwards.
CACACATCCCATACCTAAACTGCATCACTGTGCATTTTTGGCTATATTTAATTGAAACTCATATATTGCAGTTTACTTAAATCCAAATACTTATGTTGAATAATAGATGATTAAAACTTACCAGGTTGTTTTGTGACCTTTGAAGAGGGTTTCCTGAAATTTTGGGTCCTTTTTGTCGATAACTGCTATCGAGACTGTCCCGTCAGCATCCAGTTTGTATTTTTCACGATTATGATGAAGGGAGCCCTCAGCGCTCGTAGTAGTACCGGCGCGATCGGTTCGTCGATCTCCTACGAAGACCTGGAAGGGCCAAACTGACGACGTAAAAAAATTAAAAATATTACGTACGTACGTAATAATTACTACGTACGTACGTAATATTTTTTATTTTTTTACGTCGTCAGTTTGGCCCTTTCAGGTCTTCGTAGAATAGCTTGTGTGCGTAACATTCTGCGTACGTATCTACGGTGCGTAACCATGTAGAGCGGCCTCACTAGTGCGCAACATATTGAGAGCAGTCGTGATCCGTATGGAGGTGTGGGTAACAAGTATCAAAAAGAGGGCTGTAAATGTAAGTTTTTATAACTTTCTACATTTTGTATCTTAACGAACTGATAACTTAAAATCTAAAGAATGATACTTAAGTATCAGTTTGCCCACAAAATCCTCCATTTCAAACAAAATTACATCTGTATCCCCAATACCCAGTTTACACACATGTATATGATCCTAATGGTCAATATGACCATTGCTTGCTGATGTGCCCTACACTAAGGTCTAGATTTTATTTTTTGATTGATATGAAAATAGATGATGTGGACTAAAACCATGGCATGTGGATTAAATCATCTGAGAATTACTTTAGACCAAGAAGTAGCAATTTCGGAGGTTTAATTGTTCCATTTCGGCAATCCACAATCGTGACGAAAAAAAAAAGCGCACACACCGCCTTCCAAACGTCTCGGGCCCGGCCGGCGCGGTCGAAGGTGCCCCATGCCTGGCTGACCCCGCATAATCAACAATTTTCATGTCAACGACAACGCGTACCGTAGACGGTTGGCCTTTCAAATTCATTGCTATTATTTGATACCTTTATTGGCATAAAATTACAGAAATTTTAAATTTAATGTCTTAAATTTTTACTTACCACGCCATGCCTGTGCAGCAAAAGAAGGCTCTTGCACTTACAGTTGCATAATAAGCGATTTCGTAATTGGCCTATGAGCAACTTTTCGCAAATGACCGTTCCCTATTTTCATGAGGATAGGCTTCTTTTCAAAGAGAGATAATAAGTAAGCTTGCCCGACATAGCAACCTACAGAATTCAAACTCTATGAAAGAAAGACATCGTAGACCAGTGCCGGCCGCACAGAAACGTTGTTAGCGTCAACAGCGCGCTAACAGTACCGATAGCGATGATTTGGCCGCACAGAAGAGTAATGTTAGTCAAATTCACTAACAGCGCTGTTAGCCTAACATTTCAAGGCCGCACAGAAGCTAACAGTAGTGGTAATGTTTTAACAACTCACTAACGGTGCCAGGGGCACCAATAGTGACAATGTTAGTGAATAATTTCTTGTGTGCGCTATAACTTGCCTCTCCTTTTTTTGATACCAAGTACTTAAACATAGACCCAGACTAATTAAGAATGTGGTGGGTAACGGGTGACATAGATTTTGCTGATAACGGCACAAACTTGTTATATGTTATTTAGTAATTCAATCTCATCTCTTGATGGTAATGTATTACTTAAAAACACCACAATTAAAATGGTCGAGTAGTTAAAGTTTCTTGGTTTACTTATTGATAATAAGTTATCTTGGAAACCACAGACTCTGTATCTAAACAATTTACTCTCTAGAAATGTTGGTATTATAAAAAAATTGAAATATTTGTTTCCCTCTCATGTATTACTCTTGTTGTATTCCACCTTGGTTCTACCCTACATAAGTTATGGCATTCTTGCTTGGGGCAACTGTACTAAGTCTCAGTTGGATAGACTCTCAGTTATACAAAAACGGGTGATGAGAATAATTTTGAAAAAGCCTAGACTAGCTCCGTCTAAAATATTATTCTTTGAAAATAAATCGTTGAGACTAAACGATTTGTTTTATTACCAGTTAGGCAGTTCAATGTATCAAGTACGAATTCATGAATTGCCTCAGGTTTTACAATCAATGCTTAAAACGAATGATGGAATACATAGGCATTCTACACGACAATCATCTTTCTTTCATTTACCACTTCTTCGTACTCAGTTTGCCCAGAAAACATTAATCTAAACTATGCCCTTCTATTGAAATCATCTTGATTCAAATCTAACGCAAGCTTCCTCTCTTAAATCTTTTAGAAGAAATCTTAAACATTATCAAATTAGCTCTTACAGCGTAAGTCTATAACAGGGGCGTATCCAGGATTTCCCAATGGGGGGGGGGGGGGCGCCAGGCATTATTGATCGCCGTCCCGGGGGAGGGGTCTAATGGGAGGGGGTGCCCCCTCCCCTTTGGAAAATTTTTGCTTCTGAAGAAGGGCTGAGATGCAAAATAATCCTATATGTGACCAATTTTGAAGCCTATTTAATGAACAACTTTTTTTTTCCTAGTTTTTTTTTTTTTACGACGGCCAATAGGGGGGGGGGGCGCCTGTTGCGCCACCCCCTGGATACGCCACTGCATCTGTACAGTATTTAGTTTTCTGCCTGTGTCTAAACAGAACATAAACAAAACCTTTATTAAGACATCTTTTTATTCATACTTAATACACATACATGTATTATGTGTATCTGGTTTTTCTACTACTATATAAACGCGATAGGCTGACATTAACTGCTAGTATAATACTAGTTCATAGTATGCTTATTTTATTTTGATGTTATAGTGATGTTGTGTGTGCATTTATTTTTTTTCCCCTTTTACACACGTCTTGTCTCGTCTCTTTATTGCTATATATGTATATGTATACATAATTACATACATATATTTCTTAGTTCTCTCTGTTATTGGGGAACCTAGTTTTAACAAGCTGTGTTTTTCCTTAGGTTCTCCCATAATACTGCTTTTTGGAATTGTTATTAATGTATCTGTATTCGATATTTTGAACGATGTATGCTCACCAATAATGTTCATGGCAGATTTCTGCAGTAATATGAAAAAAATAATTAATTAATTCATTCATTCATTAAAGTATAGGTTTTCCAAAGCAGTGTTTGAAGACCTTTTTAACATTGTAGGCCCTGCTTTGGAAAAAAGAACGTTACGGTGAGTAACCATGTACCATACCTTAAGTACAGTCAATGTAACTGAATAGTGTAAAAGGCAGTGGCGGCACCAAGGGGGGCATGGGGGCATTTGCCCCTCCCCCCCCCCCCCCAGTCAGAAGCATTGCCCCCCCCCAATAATTTTCGGAGTGAAAAAAAAACAATAGGGTGGAAAAAAAATTGTGTGCACCCTTGCCCCCCCCCCCCCCCAACATTTTCCTTTGCCCCCCATTTGCTCCCCCCAACCCCACTTTAAAAATCCTGGTGCCGCCACTGGTAATAGGCTACATACGCATCAGCCACTGATGATGAGAAGCATCATGATGAAAATCATCATTGGCAAATAAGCCTACTCCCATGAGTGAAGAGCTAAAAAATAAACAATAAATAAATAAATAAATAAATGAGAAGTGGGCTTGCATTTTTTTTTTGTGGTACAGTATTTTAATCTAAAAGCTATAGGCCTATGCTAGTAGTTGCAGCAAGCAATAATTTCACGCGAAAGTCTTTGGAATCAAAGTTAACTGTTCATATATTGTCGTAGCTAATCTAGTAAGTTTATGCAATCAGAAACTTGAATAACCTTTGTTAAAGAATGAAACATACGCTGAAAACCAAGCACACATTAGACCACCAACATAGATATAGTGGGAACGTGTAGTATTATTGATTAGTAAAAGACCCGTCACCCGGCAGGAATGTCATGTTTATTTTGGTAATTTGTCAGCAAATATAAATTTTAAAACGTGAATACACAACGCATGCGCACTGTGCTATGCTGCATCAACAAGCTAGATTCATCAATCTATACATAGATTACTACGCACAAATCATAGATTTTGCCTAACTCTATGGCTCAAATCCATTAACAGCGCTGTAACAGCGCGAGTGTCAAACAGCGTCCTAACAGCGCTTTCTGTGCGGTCATCTTACCCGTGTTGTTAGTGGCTGATTTGTCTGTGGCTTGTTAGCGCTAACAAAGCCGCTACTAACAGCGTTTCTGTGCGGCCGGCACAGGTGACTAGAATAGCACGTCAATGAACACTTGGGAAAGCGCAATGTTTGCAAGTTGGCTATCATAAGTGGATTTAATGAAAAGTATAATTAAATGAATATATGAATAATCATTACACAGTCCACGCTTATCTCAGTGCATTTTAAACGAACATGCCAGTTTATGTGGTTACATGTCGTTTTTCCGAAGGTTCGTATTTCCGAAGGTTCGTTTTTTCCGAAGGTTCATAATTCCGAAGGTTCGTTATTCCGAAGGTTCGTTACTCCGAAGGTTCGTTTTTCCGAAAATGAAATAGGGTTCATAATTCCGAAGGTTCGTACTTCCGAAAATGAAATGAGGTTCATAATTCCGAAAATGAAATAAGGTTCGTATTTCCGAAAATGAAAAAGGGTTCGTATTTCCGAAAATGAAAAAGGGTTCGTATTTCCGAAAATGAAATAGGGTTCGTATTTCCGAAAATGAAAAAGGGTTGGTATTTCCGAAAATGAAAAAGTGTTGTAAATTCAGAGAATACGGCGTCAATCCGTATTTCGGATAGGGAGGAGGGGAAAGAAGTGTAAAGTGTAAAGTGGACGTGTAAAGATATTAATTTCGTACTCAATAATCATAACAATGATGATAACAATTATAATAAAATCCAGAGAAATGGCCATTATTATCGTAATTCCTATCAATATTATAATTATTATTATGATTATTATATATGAGTAGTAGTAGTAGTATTATTATCATTATTGTTATTATTATTAACATTATTATCATTATTATCATTGTTCCTATTATAATAACCAATATTTGTGAGCGAGCGTAGAGAGCGAGCGCCTGAGGAATACATGTTTCATTTCTCATAAAATGGTATTGCTTCGGTGATTACAAATACATACTGATGTATTGAAGAAAGTGAATGATCGGATTCCGGATTAAATTTGCTACAACGAAATTGGCTTGAAGTTATTTATGTAATGTATATACCGCTTTGGAAAAAGTTCCAAGTAGATCTTTACAAGCAGAACATGGCCACGTAAAGTTTTTGAAAGGGGGAGCTGATGCCTCTTGGCAAAATATCATACTCCCCGTTTCTACAATTTGCAAGCGAGCGAAGTGAGTTAGAAAAAAATAAACCCTTTTTTTATTGTAATGGAAATGCAATTTCGCCATCAAAAGACAAACATAGAACATGTAATAATGAGCCATGAATAATATTACTTAACCCTACTGCCGAATATGGAATATTTGGGCACTTCACTCGCCCTAATGAAGGGCGTTCTCTGTCCCAAACTATTCCGTTTCTAAATCTTACGCGCTAGTGAGGAAGTAAAAAAAGGAGATATTGTCTATAGAATAATGATTTTGTTACCAGATAATCCAAAACAATTATAACATTTTTAGTACCTTCCCGCCCACAGATAGCCGACCATCTCGCTTCCCAAAATAAAAGGATGTTCGGGCACCACGCTGCTGGATTCCAGTGAGCCAAACATTGCCACTTTATTTATCTTTAAGATGTAATTACTTCGTCAACATTCAACATAAATTGCGATTAAAAAAGTATACTGCGAAAAGTGTATACTAAAAATAAGGTGGGGGCGTCCTGCATCCCTAGCCCTCAGAGCCATCTAGAGTTTGGCCAACTCGGCTCCATGTAGGCAGCAATATGGCGCTTGTTGCTTTGTTAGGCAAGCACTAAACAAATGAATATACGCCATGTTGTGCCCAAATAAACCGAGTCGGCCGAAGTCTGTAATATGGCTCTGTAGATGGCTCTACAAGCCCTCCCCTCCGGTCCCCAAAATAACAACAGCAATAAAAACAACATAATATTACAGAGAGTTCATAAAGGAGTCACTGCTATGTTTAATAAATAGCCTGGCAAGTAGCGCGCTCGTAAATTTAAAAAAAGGGAAAGTTGCTATCATTTTTTTTACAACAAAAAGGCCATAGGTGCCCCCAACCTTCGCGTTTCCAGTCAAGCGCTGTAAACCGTTCGACTAAGACACCTCCACACACGCACACACACAACACACACCCACGCACACACATAAACACTTATTCGATTCTTCTAATCTCGTCCTCTTATTTTCGTCACTTTTCTCTTCTCCTCTCCTCTTTTATAAACCTTCCCAGTTTTATGTCTCCATTTCATTTTTTTATTCATTGCGGGGGTGGGGGAGGTGCTTTTCGTCGAAAAGAGATCCGCTTTTTGAACATGGCAATTAAAACCATAATATCCTATCGTGACCCTAAATGTTCCCTTTAACAGTGGTGTAGCTAGAGTCTAGCCCTTGTGGGAGCACTGTCTTTTGGAATAATCTTAAAGCTAATCTAAGACGCCGCTGGTGGAAAAGGGTTGGGGTTGACGGAAGGGGTCCAACCGTCTTCTTTCCTATTCCATTTTCTTTCTTTTTTCTTATTTTTTCGCCATCCGATGAGGGAGGGGAGGGGGGGGGGGGTGCCCCCCCCCCCCCCGTTGCTACACCTCTGCTCCTGATGAATTCGCCTTTTTTTACCAGGAATTATGAGCCCTATTTCATTTTTCGGAAATACGAACCCTATTTCATTTTCGGAAATACGGACCCTTTTTCATTTTCGGAAATACGAACCTTATTTCATTTTCGGAAATACGAACCCTTTTTCATTTTCGGAAATACGAACCCTTTTTCATTTTCGGAAATACGAACCTTATTTCATTTTCGGAATTATGAACCTCATTTCATTTTCGGAAATACGAACCTTCGGAATTATGAACCCTTTTTCATTTTCGGAAATATGAACCCTATTTCATTTTCGGAATTATGAACCTTCGGATAGACGAACCTTCGGATAAACGAACCTTCGGAATAACGAACCTTCGGAATAATGCAACAAATGTTCGGAATTACGAACCCTTTTTCATTTTCGGAATTATGAACCCCCAGGCATGGGAAATTAGTGTTTCGGAAATACGAACCTTCGGAAAAACGAGATGCCCCCGTTTATGTCAAATGACCTTTATCTGCTTCTGCGAAATTCCTAATTACGAAATCGCTTATTGTGCAGGTGCTAAGATCACGGGACGTTGGTCAGCACTTGAAGTGTAAAACGAGCTTCCTAACATTCAGCACTTACTTTTAGCACTCAATTTTCAGCATCTTATCATCTCCCAGACGCAAATGGCACGTGAGGTGTTAGAAATAGCATGTCAAGTGCAAACTTCCAATTAGTACTCATCTTTCAGCACTTCACTTTTTAGAGTGTATAAAATACTGTGTTCTGTATTTGTCGTGGTCTTGATCACTTTTGTTTTCTTTTAAATATCACATTTGCATGGGTTTATTGTTTGTCGAATAATTGTCATTGCTGATTGGTTTTAAACAGTATTGGTACTCTGGGAGCAGGATCCGACTATGCGCCATTTTTACAGCTAGCTGGCATATCTTCTATGGACTTCACTTACACCTATGATAGGGTGAGTATGTATTATATACCAGTCAAAATTACGCGATGATGATTTTATTTAATAATCACATGTAATCGAGTACTAGGTAGACTGGTCCATAGAAAGCGTGTCGCAAATATTGAGACTTATATTTGGTTGTTTGATAAGTTATTTCGGCTGTTCTGGTGAATGAGTTAGTTATTTCTGTGATTGTAGGTTAATTAGTGTAATAAGGTGATTGATTGATGATTAATGGAATCACTAATTGACTGGATGGTTTATTATTAGGTGGACTCAAAAATTGAAAGGTTGAATGATTTGTTCCTTTTTTTATTGATTGATTGACTGATAGCTTTGATTGATTCACAGATTAATCAATTGATTAATCGCTCTACTGGTCGGTTGATTAATTGGTTATTTGCTTGTTTGATTGATTGATCGATTGATCATTGGTTGATCGATTGGTTGATTGGTTGGTTGACTTACTGATTGATTGATTCCATATAATGAAAATATGTAAATTGCCTCTAAATGATACATACAACAGTTGGCGCAACTGGTGGTAGTGGAATAACGCCTCGTCATTGGCCTTAATAAAATTGCACCATTTCACAGGAGGAGACGCCTGTTGCATCCTACCCGTGCTACCATTCTGTGTACGAGACTTTCGAGCTCGTGAATAAGTACTACGACCCGGAATTCAAGTACATCCTGGCGGCCGGCCAGCTCTACGGGGAGGTACTCCGCCAGCTGGTCGACAACGTCATCCTTCCCTTGGATCCGGTCGGATACGCAGCATCGGTCAACGGTTACTGGGAGAGCCTCCGAGATGGGGAGATCGGCGAACGGATGGATGACTATGGCATCGATTTTAGTGAGTTCATTATAAATCAAATGAAATATGAAGTTAATGGTACTCATTCTGGTAAAGGGCATACTTTGATAACGTTTAATGTCATACACGTGCATTAGTAAAAGTAGTATTATTACATGTAGTAGAAGTAGTAGTAGTAGCAGAAGTATAGTAATAATAATAGTAGTAGTACTAGTAGCAGCAGTAGTAGTAGTGGTAGTAGTATCAGTAGAAGCAGAAGAAGAAGAGGAAGAAAAGGATGAAATAATAACAGTAATAATGAATTATTATTGTATTAGTCGTTGCATCCTCTTTGTTAATTGTCAGCAGTTAAAGGGGAAGTTCACCCTGATATCTGCTTTTAAAGGAAAGAGAAATAAAGAAACGGAGCAATGAAAGATTGAGCAAAATCCGATAAGAAAATTAAGAAAGTTATGAATTATAAAATATTTAGTCAGTCTAACACAGTTTTGGCAACTCAGTGACATATCTTGCGGGCTCTTCTCCCTGTTCTAAAAAATAAATCCATCTTTTTTAAGGAACTTATTATTTCAATCATACGTGCAACCTCGATTGCACATACGTTTTACATAAAGTCTATGTGAGAAGTCTATGCCTTCATCAACAACTAAGAAAAGTAAAATTTCTGACATTTACTGTACAGACCAACCGAGTTGCCAATTTGCGTTTGATTGACTGCAACTTTCAAAAATTCATAACTTTCTTATTTCTTGTCGGATTTTGCTCGAACATATGCTTCTCTTATTCTCCTGCTTTCATTCAAATCCGATAAATTCTAGGGTCAGGGTGAACTCCCCCTTTAAGTGAAATGAAATGAAGGCTCCAAAAAGAGCAAATCACTCTCTTGTCGTTTTTATTTTCATTTTCTTTATTGACATTATTATTTTTATTATTAATGCATGAAGGTACATACTCAAAGAATGCTTTTTTTATGTTTACATTTTAATCGATGTTTTATTTATTTTACATTATTTACTATTCTTATCGAAGAACTGATATATAATTGGTCAACATTAGGGCTCCCTTTCACAATTCTGATTCCTCTTTTCTGCTTCTCCTTTCCCTTTGTAGTGTAAATAAACTTCTCTCTCTCTTTAAGTCAAAGAACTAATCCATGAGATATGGTTAGTGTAGGCCTATGTCTAGGTGTTAAAACTTCTTAAACTTTATAAGCTTATGTTGCAGTACCTTTGTACGTCATGTACACTCTGGCTCTGTGTACTGTATTTTGTATCTGCTGTATCTGTATTATGATATTATGAACATGCATGAATGAATAAATAAATATATAAAATATTACTCATGTTTTCCTTTCTCTCTCTCTCTCTTTCTCTCTTAGCCTACATGAATACCGCGGTGGCCAACTTTACAACAGCTGCATTAGACTTCAACGAACGGCTGGAGCAAGTCAACAAAAACGAGTAAGCAATTGATAATACATGTACTAGAGCTGGTATGCTACGGTGTGACTAATGGGTGTGACAAACACCCCTCAAATATACAATAGAAAATAAACAAACAAAGGAATAAAATACACAAACTAACAACAGATAATCAAACAAAACACATTAAAAAACTCTACCAGAAAAAAGTCTGAAAACGGAGGAAATTGTAAAAATCAAAATACAAAATTTAATTTCACCAGCACAGGTAGGGGATTTGTAACAAAAACTAAGCATATCTTGTTGGTATTGTACTTTATAAAAATACTAAAGCACTGACATGTCTGATTACATTTATTGCTAGCATATAAATCGTTAAAGTGGTTAACATTTCTTCATTGTATTTAACTCCTAATTTTTCCCCCTCTCTCTCCCAGTATTTTGGCTGTACGCCGTATGAATGATCAGTTGACGTATCTTGAGCGTTCATTTATTGATCCGATGGGACTCACAGGAAGACCCACAACCAAGTAAGTTTGTGAATAATAATTTCCACAAACTAGAGTTGCCCGAATTGAAAATTTCATCATCTCAGCAATTTATAGCCAGCCATTTTCCCAAGGCGACCAATCACTAAAGAATTTTATTTGTATATTGTTAGAAGAAATAACTGCAAGACATAAAATCTTTCACTTTCATTTCCCTATATTATAGAATGCTATTTCCATGTTCAAAATTGTCATCTCGAAAAATAAACTCAAGGGCAATTTCAAAGACCTATTGTACTGCCCATAGAAATTATGTAATACACCTTTGTAATATTCGCACATTTCTAAAGGTGATAGACAGGGCTACTGAAATTGTCTTGAGTTTATTTTTCGAAAGTAGTTTTTATCGTGTTATAGTCAAAATTGTAACCTCCACAGAAGTAAAAAATATAGAATCTAAAGTTGGTATTTTGAATATAGGATACCAGCATGCAGGGGCGGATCCAGGATTGAGTAAAAGAGGGGGCATAACAAGCCAGTTTGTCAAAAGTAGACCCGCATTTTTTTGGTCTCGCCAGCTTCTCCAAAAGTCGCTCGGGGGGGGGGGGGGATGGGGGGGAGGGACAAAAAAAGATTTCGCCAAACCTTCAACAATCGCTCAGTAAAGGGTTTATAGGGGCCCAGTTTCCCTCCATAATTGCCTGACAAGCAAAAAAAAAAAAAAAAAAAAAGGGGAGGCACAATCGAGAAAATGGCGGATCGTCTATGGTCAAAATTCATACTTCTCTTCCAAAAGGGGGCACGGGCCGGCTGTGCCCCCCCCCCCCCCCCGGATCCGCCACTGCCAGCATGGAACCTTTAATAAAGGACTGGTCAGACCTCATCGATAACGATAAATCATTGCCAAATCGTTCTGCTCTTGTTTATGTGTACAATGCATTGGAAATCGTTATTGTAGGTCAGACCTCAAAGATTTTATCGTGTCGTTGAAATCGCTCCGCCATCGATTTTCATAGCACACACCTTACATTGGGCCAAGAATTACTCCTTCGATGTAAGTTCAGAAGAAATCATGTGGGCAGTGTCCCTTAAGCGTGAACACATAGAGCAAAGGATTTGACTGACTGATCCGTTTAGCAGAGATTGTAGGCTGAATGAGTTCTTTTCCTTGCTTACTTAAGGGAGGGAAATATAAAGTAAAAAATATAGCGATACCAGCCTTGGTCTCGTGGTCTTTCGATACTTCGGTCTTGTCTATACCAAAGCCTTAGTACTAAATACATTTAGATTTTACAAAATAATCTTGCTGGTACTGGACATGGGACCCTTGGTCTCTTTTAAATACGTAGCTAAACCAGTCGCGGTCTAAGTTTTTTACATGTTGACCTCGATCTTGGTCTAGACCTCTAGACCTAATGGACAGTATGAATGTAATCGACAGTACTATTCCCCCATTTCTTACATTCCAGGCACGTGGTCTTCGCACCTAGCAGCAAGAATGTATACGCAAGCGATAAATTTGCCAGCATTGTCGACGCTATGTATAACATAGAACAGGACGATGTGGAAGCGTGGGAACTGGTCAAAAAGGAACTCTCCATCGTGACGTACTTTATTCAGTCAGCGGCCAACTCGTTAAAACCAGTTGCATAATCAGGATAATAATCAGTATGTGAAGCCTCATATAAACGCGTAGCTCTCATGACCACTTATAAAAGCTTTTTTTTAAAACTGTGCATTCTTTAGATATCTGTAACAATATTGGGCTAGTTATAACTGGAGTGGGTATTCCATAATCTTGATGAACAATACTATACTCTGTGTTTCGTCTCAGCACTGGCGTTAACTTTCAGTGATTATAATTTATCAGTTTACTTTTCTTTCTTGATATCACATCTGATATTGAGGCCCTTGTTATGGTAATAATGACTTTGATGTTCTAGAATAATAATTGTATCTCCCGGCAGAATGCCCGATGATACTTTGGATTCAGCAGCGTTACGCCGCCGCCGTCGCCTCGCATTCTTGTGTGCGCTAGCTCTAACTGCCACATTCCTTGACGGATTTATTTCAAGCTTTGTATGGAGCCTATGGAGGTGTATCTTGATATAATCTACACACCTTTAATTTTTGGTGATGCTGCCCACAGTGTTCCGTCTTTTATAGGGTAAAAGGGCATATTTTTCTGGATAGATTGTGTGCGTTCTAGCGGTCACATTTCTCAACGGATTTTGTTCAAATTTTGCATGAAGGTATCTCTTGGTATAATCTAGAACCCTATAGATTTTGGTGATGCTGCCTCTAGTGTTCCGTCTTCAATATGGTCAAAGGTCATATTTTGATAGATGCCTTGTGTGCACTCTTTTACCAACAGAGGTATACTTGTGTGACTAATTAGACAGTCAAACACAATAGATGCCTTTATTCCGTCAGGCTTGTGTGGCTTTTTTGCTGCTTGTGTGGCTATTTGAACAATAGAGAGAACAAAGGGAAAGACACACAAGTATACCTGCGTGAGTATGTGTGTGTGTGCGCTCTGGCGGTCACGGTTTCGTGATGCTGCCCTCATTGTTCCGTCCTTAGTAGGATCAATGGTCATTTGTCCATTTCGTCCACTCTTCTGCACTTCTCAACGGATTTCGTTCAAATTTTGAAGGTGTCACTTGGTGTAATCTAAAAAGTATAGTTTTGGTGATGCTCCCACGAGTGTTCCGTCGTTTATAGGGTCAAAATTCGTACTTTAGAGGATGGCGTGAGTGCACTCTGCAGGCCACATTTCTGGATGGATTTCTTTCAAATTGTGTATGGAGATATATCTTGGTGCAATCTACAAATTTATTCTTTTTGAAAATGCCCTCATTGTTCCATCCTTTATAGGGTTAAAGGTCATATGTCTTTTGTGCGATCTGCCGCATTTCTTGATTGATTTCTTTCAAATTTTATATAGTGGTGTGTCATAGTGAAATCTACACATCTATAGTGTTTGCTGATGCTGCCCCCAGTGTTCCGCTCTTTATAGGGTCAAATGCCATATTTTGGTTGCACTCTTACATGCACTCTGGAGGACACAGTTGTCGACTGATATCTTTCAGATTTTGTATGGAGGTCCATCATAGATTACTCTAGACCTCTACAGTTTTTGGTGATGCTGCCCCCAGTGTTCCGTCTTTCATAGGGTCAAAGGTCATATTTTAGTGGATATCTTGCGTGCGCTCTACAGGTCACATTTGTTGACAGATTTCTTTCGAATTTTCTATAGAGATGCATTATACTCTAATCTACACACATTGTTTTGGTGATGCAGCTCCTAGTGTTGACAATAGTCCGGGCCACTGGCGGCAATTTCTAGGCCATCCTTTTGTTTGAGGGAGGGGAGGGGGAGGTTCTTTGTCCCTCCGTCGAATCGCTGCCAGTGCCGGGGGATACATTCACATTGCGTGACAATGGACATTTCTAGTCAATATATAGTTATTCCTAATCAGAATACCTTAAATTAATATGTCATCGAAATATTTTGTTTTTTGCAAAGGTGTGTATATGCACGTTAGAAATTAGGAAGATTGTACATAGTATTCTATACAATTGTAACGGTGATCAATATATGGCGGTTCGATTTTACTTTCAAATCCCATTGTCACATTACCAGTTGAGTAGCTTTCGTATTGCTAGTGGTGTTTTAGCTATAATAATATAGGACATTTATATTGCGCAGCCACCTATATCAATATACTCTGCTGCGCATTACAGAGAGGTTTTTAACCTGGTCTTGAACTGATCCAAAGTTTGTGTTTGACGAACAAAAGCTGGAAGATTATTCCACAGTTTCGGAGCAGCGTACACGAAAGCCCTATCAGCAAGAGTAATCTTTGATCTGCCAGATGGTTGTTTTAATAACGTGCAGTCTTCAGAACTTCGCAAACGGTAAGAATATGATTTAGACGAGGATTTCAATTCAACAAGTTCCTGAATGTATACCGATGCAATACCATGAATCGCCCTTTAAGTTATTAAAAGAGTTTTAAAGATGTGTATTTGTATTACAGGTAACCAGTGTAGGTCGCGTAGCAATTGACTACAATGGGAGTATCGAGGGGAATTACAGACCAGTCTGGCGCATGCATTTTGAACCTTGCAGTAAACTGTTACAATAATCTAGCCTACTCGTAACAAATGCATGAATCTTTTCAGTACTTTGACGTGTGAGGTATTTTCGAATGTGTCTTATGTTAAATAATATTATTAATAAAAATAATTCTTGCAAACGTTGGAGATGTGTCTTTCAAGTGTAAGGTGTGTGTCAAACCAAACCAAACCAAACCAAACCAAAGTTCTTAGCATGATCAGAAGGGAATATCTGGGCATTAACCACTTTAATATTCTTGGTGTGTAACTTTGAATCTTGCTGTGGAGTGCCACATATCAAAAAACTCTGTTTTCTTATCAATAAGTAATAGATTGTGGGATAGTAGCCATTTGTAAATGTGTGAGATACATTCTTCCAAAATAGTTTTAATAGTATTTGTCATGAGTACACAATTCCATAAATTCAGGAATAGAATAGAGCAAAAATTTATGTGTCTTGTGGAAGGAGTAATAATGCAATTTTGGATACCATTACTCAATGTCTGATTTATTTTTTTTTCTGAGTAAGCATATTTATAGTTATGCGAAGAACATTAGAAGTTCAATATTTTTTGTTTTGATATGAATTGTGTGCATTTCTAACGCAGGGAAAAAACTAATTGATTGTAGACATTTTAACTGCTGAACCGATCTCTGTATATTAAACTAACATAAATTAATGTTTAAATGTTAAAAAAACCCAAAACAATATGCTTCGAATGATGTGCCGTGATTTTATCAACTTGTGCTCAGGTTACTCGAATATTGTTTGAATGAATCAGTCATTGATTGTGCTGTCCGTGGATTTTCTTTTAAAAGAGCGATATGTATTTTACCAACTCTAATGTCTACAGTCTAAGGGCGATTCAAAGAATGCTGGCTGATTGTAACGATTTTTGATCATATTTTCATTAAATGCATGATAAATTATTCAATTTCTACCCATGGGTGATCCATTCATGGTTTTATATCTTACATTTCCAATATATGTATTACATTGCATCGTGATTCAGAAGTATTCAATTTTCGTTTTACATTGTATTGTCGATTCTACATAATCAAATCATATCTAATTAGAACAAAATACCAATGAATTAATTAATCAATCAATAAATCAATTACTTCGTAGATAAATAATATGGAAGTAAACATACGACAAACTATTGTATGATTTAAATATATTAAAAATTCTTAGTATTTTCGAAATAGACGCATGTGGCCGTTAAACATCAAAGTACTGTATAATTATACTGGACGAATTTTGTGATATGACTCAGGGGTGTTATTCTGAGATTCATTTTATCTTGATTTTAGTGAAATAATTTTAAGTGTCATAACAAAATGTTTTATTATGGAGTCGAAAATTTATTTGGAGTGTACCTAACAGGGAATCGACGACCCAAATGAATCAACAAATGAAGAAAAATATATACAATAAACGAAGGAATTATACAACGCAAATTGTTTTGATCGAATTGAAAATTGATTTGGCGCGTAACTTACTTATACCGTAATATACAACCCACATAAAACAATAAATGAAGGAATTTTACAACGCAAAAAGTTTTGGTCGAAATGAAAATTGATTTGGCGCGTAAATTACGGATATATATACAACCCAAATAAAACATCAAGACAAGGTAAAATGTTTTTATCGAATTGGAAATTGATTTTGCCCGTAACTTATGGATAATCTACAACCCAAATAAAACAACAAATGAATGAAGTACACAACACAAAATGTTTTTATCGAATTGAAAATTGATTTAGCGTGTAACTTATACGGATAATATCCAACCCAAATAAAACAAATGAATCAAAATAGATGCGACTCGACGCTACCCACCATTTTGGACTAAACCGCTCCAAAGAGATTCGATCGTACTAGTATGCCATCCGAAGCAGGGCTAGAGTGGGCTAGAGATTCAACTAAAACTGTGACCTTTGACGTGCCATTGGGATAGCATTGGATGCATTGTGGGAGCTATCCGATTTGAACAGTGATCTAGGAGGGTCAATTTCAAGAAATGTTTATTCATGAGGAATGACGTCAAAAACAAATACTGTTCGATGATTACTGGCTCATATTAACATAATGTTTTATGTATAAGATCATACATACAATTTTTTTTTCATTCCCACAATTCCCTAAGATAAAGATACGAAATAGGGAAACTGGCGATCGTACGGGTAGTGCTACTTTTGTGCCATTTCAACACCAATCTCAAGAAACGTTTTTTGAGAAATTTTGGTTTTAGAAGGAGTTTGTTTAGTAAATATCACAAAAGCAGAAGATTTTCCGGGGGACATTCTTATCAAAGTAATGCCGTATGATGCCATGAAATGTAAGTAAATATGTATCTTGTTTAACGTTCCTCTAATTACTGGGATATGTTCGGCGTGGCTGCTAGTGAGTTCACGCTACAAAACGTAATGTCCCACATTCCACTCAGTCCCCCCTCTCTTGCATGACAAAACAAAATTATTATCTTTGATTGAACTCCATAACGGACATTTTGAATAGTCCACTGGTAATATTTTTCGAAAAGATCAGAAATTTTCCGAAATCTCTATATTATGATAGTGCTCAGACATAAAAAGTAAAGTGCATGGCTTTATTACCGACAATCTGCGGTAGATTGATTGATCATGACACTGAATGCGCAAGATCCTCACGCAGTCTGGGGAGCTTGGCCGCACCGGGTGAGATCTTGCCCAGCGGTCTGTTAGTTTTGGTCATGCGGATCCTGGCCAGCTAACTGGGCTTTGCCTACGGCTACGATAGCAAAAGTTGCAGGTGCCCTAGATATAGGCCTACCTTAGAGTTAGACCATCGTCTTCAACTTTGTTTTAAGTAGGGTCTAGAAAGATCAAACTAGAATTTGAATAATGGCATAACGCTGTATAGCGAGGTAAATCAGGTAAAACGCATATGACGAGTTATACCGCGTTATAATTCATATTTCATATTTCATCGCTAAAGTAGGCTATACCTATGCCACTGAATCGAAAGTCATGATCTCAGGCAGAATTGGCCAGATTTAACACATCTGTGCTTTTCGCAAAAAATGATGACCTGCAGCTCTTGTGAACAACGCGTTATGAAGTCGCATAACGCGGCATAACGCGGTATAGCGAGGTAAATCAGGTAAAACGCATATGACGGGGTATTTCTCACAACGAGTTATACCGCGTTATAATTCATTTTTCATATTTCATCGCCGAAGTAGGCTATTAATATGCCACTGAATCGAAAGTCATGAACTCAGGCAGAATTGGCCAGATTTAACACATCTGTGCTTTTCGCAAAAAATGATGACCTGCAGCTTTTTTTCTCAAAAAACAAGAACTTGGGCCAATTTGGATAGATTTAAGACATTTGGCGTTTCCGCAAAAAATGATGACACTCCCCCCCCCCCCCCCCCCCCCCGGACCTGCAGCTTTCTTCCCCAAAAATTAGAGCGATAGAGCGAGGTAAATCACGTAAAACGCATATGCCGGGGTATTTCTCAGTATAACACGGTATATGCGTTTTACGTGTTACAACGAGTTATACCGTTGTTATTCATATTTCATATACAACGAGTTATTCATATTTAATATTTCATCCCTGAAGTAGGCTATTCCTATGCCACTGAATCGAAAATCAAGAACTCAGGCAGAATTGGCCAGATTTAACACATCTGTGCTTTTCGCAAAAAATGATGACCTGCAGCTATTTTCTCAAAAAAATCAAATTCATATTTCATCGCTATTCCACTGAATGTAAAAATATGAACTAAGGCCGTATTGGCCATATTTAACACATTTGGGTGTTTCACACAAAATGATGACCCAGGATTTAAGACATTTGGCGGTTCCGCAAAAAATGATGAACCGCCCCCCTGGACCTGCAGCTTTCTTCCCAAAAAATTCATATTTCATACTACTCAGTATAAGACGGTATAACGTGTTTTACTTGTTACACCGCGTTAATATCGCGTTGTTCACAGTTATAACACAGATGATATACATATTATCTGTGTTATAACCGTGAACAACGCGTTATAAAGTCGCATAACGCGGTATAACGCGGTATAGCGAGGTAAATCAGGTAAAACGCATATGACGGGGTATTTCATCGCTAGAAATATGAATTTGAAGAAAAAAAAATTCAATGAAAAGCTGCAAGTCCTGGATCATCATTTTGTGCGAAAAACCCAAATGTGTTAAATATAGCCAATACGGCATGAGTTCATCTTTTTGCATTCAGTGGAATAGCGATGAAATATGAATTTGAAATTTTTTGAGAAAAAAGCTGCAGGTCATCATTTTTTGCGAAAAGCACAGTTGTGTTAAATCAGGCCAATTCTGCCTAAGTTCATGACTTTCGATTCAGTGGCATAGGAATAGCCTACTTCAGCGATGAAAATGAAATATGAATTATAACGCGGTATAACTCGTAAGACGTAAAACGCGTATACCGTGTTATACTGAGAAATACCCCGTCATATGCGTTTTACCTGATTTACCTCGCTATACTGCGTTATGCGACTTTATAACGCGTTGTTCACGGTTATAACACAGATAATATGTATATCATCTGTTTTTTTATAACTGTGAGCAACGCGATATTAACTCGGTGTAACTCTAAAACACGTTATACCGTGTTATACTGAGTAATATGAAATATGAATTAGAAACTTTTGGGGAAGAAAGCTGCATGTCCGAGGGGGGGGGGGGGGGGGAGACGCCAAATGTCTTAAATCTATCCAAATTGGCCCGAGTTCTTGTTTTTTGAGAAAAAAGCTGCAGGTCATCATTTTTTGCGAAAAGCACAGATGTGTTAAATCTGGCCAATTCTGCCTGAGTTCATGACTTTCGATTCAGTGGCATAGGAATAGCCTACTTCAGCGATGAAATATGAAATATGAATTATAACGCGGTATAACTCGTTGTAAGACGTAAAACGCGTATACCGTGTTATACTGAGAAATACCCCGTCATATGCGTTTTACCTGATTTACCTCGCTATACCGCGTTATGCCGCGTTATGCGACTTTATAACGCGTTGTTCACGGTTATAACACAGATAATATGTATCATCTGTGTTATAACTGTGGCCAATTCAGCCTGAGTTCCTGTTTTTAGATGGAGTGGAATAGCGATGAAATATGAATTTGAATTTTTTGAGAAAAAGCTGCAGGTTCGGTGTCATCATTTTTTGCGAAAAGCACAGATGTGTTAAATCTGGCCAATTCTGCCTCAGTTCATGATTTTCGATTTAGTGGCATAGGAATAGCCTACTTCAGCGATGAAATATGAAATATGAATTATAACGCGGTATAACTTGTAAGACGTAAAACGCGTATACCGTATTATACTGAGAAATACCCCGTCATATGCGTTTTACCTGATTTACCTCGCTATACCGCGTTATGCGACTTTATAACGCGTTGTTCACGGTTATAACACAGATAATATGTATATCATCTGTGTTATAACTGTGAACAACGCGATATTAACGCGTGTAACACGTAAAACACGTTATACCGTCTTATACTGAGTAATATGAAATATGAATTTTTGGGGAAGAAAGCTGCAGGTCCAGGGGGGGGGGGGGTCATCATTTTTTGCAGAACCGCCAATGTCTTATATCCTGGGTCATCATTTTGTGCGAAACACCCAAATGTGTTAAGTATGGCCAATACGGCCTTAGTTCATATTTTTTGCATTCAGTGGAATAGCGATGAAATATGAATTTGAATTTTTTTGAGAAAATAGCTGCAGGTCATCATTTTTTGCGAAAAGCAGAGATGTGTTAAATCTGGCCAATTTTGCCTAAGTTCATGACTTTCGATTCAGTCGCATAGGAATAGCCTACTTGAGCAACGAAATGTGAAATATGAATTATATAACGCGGTATAACTCGTTGTAAGACGTAAAACGCGTATACCGTGTTATTACTGAGAAATACCCCGTCATATGCGTTTTACCTGATTTACCTCGCTATACCGCGTTATACGACTTTATAACGCGTTGTTCACGGTTATAACACAGATAATATGTATATCATCTGGTTTAAACTGAACAACGCGATATTAACGCGGTGTAACACTAAAACACGTTGTACCGTGTTATACTGAGTAATATGAAATATGATTTGAATTTGGGGGAAGAAAGCTGCAGGTCCGGGGGGGGGGGGGGGGGGTCATCATTTTTTGCAAAAAACCAAAATGCGTTAAATAGGGCCAATTCAGCCTGAGTTCCTGTTTTTTGATGGAGTGGAATAGCGATGAAATATGAATTTGAAATTTTTTGAGAAAAAGCTGCAGGTTCGGGATCATCATTTTTTGCGAAAAGCACAGATGTGTTAAAGCTGGCCAATTCTGCCTCAGTTCATGATTTTCGATTTAGTGGCATAGGAATAGCCTACTTCAGCGATGAAATATGAAATATGAATTATAACGCGGTATAACTCGTTGTAAGACGTAAAACGCGTATACCGTGTTATACTGAGAAATACCCCGTCATATGCGTTTTACCTGATTTACCTCGCTATACTGCGTTATACCGCATTATGCGACTTTATAACGCGTTGTTCACGGTTATAACACAGATAATATGTATATCATCAGTGTTATAACTGTGAACAACGCGATATTAACTCGGTGTAACACGTAAAACACGTTATACCGTGTTATACTGAGTAATATGAAATATGAATTTGAAATTTTGGGGGAAGAAAGCTGCAGGTCCGGGGGGGGGGGGGGGGGGTGTCATCATTTTTTGCGGAAACGCCAAATGTCTTAAATCTATCCAAATTGGCCTGAGTTCTTGTTTTTTGAGAAAAAGCTGCAGGTCATCATTTTTTTGCGAAAAGCACAGATGTGTTAAATCTGGCCAATTCTGCCTGAGATCATGATTTTCGATTTAGTGGCATAGGAATAGCCTACTTCAGCGATGAAATATGAAATATGAATTATAACGCGGTATAACTCGTTGTAAGACGTAAAACGCGTATACCGTGTTATACTGAGAAATACCCCGTCATATGCGTTTTACCTGATTTACCTCGCTATACTGCGTTATACCGCGTTATGCGACTTTATAACGCGTTGTTCACGGTTATAACACAGATAATATGTATATCATCAGTGTTATAACTGTGAACAACGTGATATTAACTCGGTGTAACACTAAAACACGTTATACCGTGTTATACTGAGTAATATGAAATATGAATTTGAAATTTGGGGGGAAGAAAGCTGCAGGTCCGGGGGGGGGGGGGGGGTGTCATCATTTTTTGCGGAAACGCCAAATGTCTTAAATCTATCCAAATTGGCCCGAGTTCTTGTTTTTTGAGAAAAAGCTGCAGGTCATCATTTTTTACGAAAAGCACAGATGTGTTAAATCTGGCCAATTCTGCCTGAGTTCATGACTTTCGATTCAGTGGCATATTAATAGCCTACTTCAGCGATGAAATATGAAATATGAATTATAACGCGGTATAACTCTTTGTGAGAAATACCCCGTCATATGCGTTTTACCTGATTTACGTCGCTCTGCAGCGTTATGCCGCGTTATGCGACTTTATAACGCGTTGTTCACGGTTATAACACAGATAATATGTATCATCTGTGTTATAACTGTGGCCAATTCAGCCTGAGTTCCTGTTTTTAGATGGAGTGGAATAGCGATGAAATATGAATTTGAATTTTTTTGAGAAAAAGCTGCAGGTTCGGGATCATCATTTTTTGCGAAAAGCACAGATGTGTTAAATCTGGCCAATTCTGCCTCAGTTCATGATTTTCGATTTAGTGGCATAGGAATAGCCTACTTCAGCGATGAAATATGAAATATGAATTATAACGCGGTATAACTCGTTGTAAGACGTAAAACGCGTATACCGTGTTATACTGAGAAATACCCCGTCATATGCGTTTTACCTGATTTACCTCGCTATACCGCGTTATACGACTTTATAACGCGTTGTTCACGGTTATGTCGTGGGGTGGGTTGGATTAGATACCCAGGGTTGTACCATATTAGGGAACATAACTCTGGAAGAAAGCTCAGGAACACCAGATCTTGGCTTCTTAGATTTTATTGAAGCATGACAGAAGTAGAGTACAAAAACGAAAAAGACAACAACCCTGCAATAAACAGAGAAAAAGAACAAATGATGAATAACACCATTCCATAACACATTGAATCATATGCATCACACAAGTACATAATAAATTGTAAATGTTAAATATGATACAAATTCCACCAATATCATATAAAACTCAAAGATTGCTATTGTAAAGGTACATGTATTAATTTCTATCAGTTATTCATATATTGAATTACATGCATTCTCTAGAAACAATTAGATATTTACTTTATCTTCCATCTCTAAATTAATCGTTATCAAAAACATACAAGCATAGGATATAATTGACACTCTAAACAAAATTGTCCAATAACAATACTAATGCCTACCCAAA
Source organism: Heliocidaris erythrogramma (assembly GCA_025617745.1). Lineage (NCBI taxonomy): Eukaryota > Metazoa > Echinodermata > Echinoidea > Camarodonta > Echinometridae > Heliocidaris > Heliocidaris erythrogramma. Next base: position 40,166,565 of record CM046856.1, on the reverse strand, counting down.
GTCAAGAGGCTACTGGTGGTAACCCACCACCAACACCATCCAGGATACCAGGATACCAATTCTACTGCTGCGTGATGGAGTTGGATCAACTATAAGGAAAGCAATAAACAATCATAACTACGAGGTAACCATGGACATTGTTTTGGATTCCTTAAATAACAAAGCAGAAATTACATTTCTCAATAAGTTTACTCCTTCCAAACAAGATGAATATCAATCATGATATCAAACAACCAATACTAAACTAGTGTTATTTTATTTTGCAAGAATGAATAATCAAATGAATAAGTGGAATCATATTCATTAATTCCCACCGAATTGTGATCAACTAGCGTAACTCACAATTAAATTGCATATTTCTGTCTATTAAGTTTCCTCAACCATACATTGTCATAGTTTACTCATCTGGTACTGCAAATGAAAAAGTACTTCATTCGGACGAACCAATGGTAGCCACAACCCAAATATGGACATACCCATTAGTTACTCAAATACAGACATACCCATACATAGACTCAGAGTGTACATACAAGTTGCAACTGTTTCAATCAATACAATCAAATAAGTGATTTAACTTTTGATAGTTAAAATTAAAGTGCTCTGTTCAGATCATACTCCTAATGAAGTAAGCATAAAATTTGAGTGTAAGAATCAAAATCAGAAACGTTCATATTAACTTCTATATAATGGATAAAGCTTAGGGCATGACTCACCATGGGCGCCGCCATTTTGAAATACAATGTTTATACATGAACGCCCTCTATGTTGTCTTTTGAATAATCTATTAAATCTTTACGCTTCAATTCAAAGAAAGTCATAAATTTTGGATCTTGTTAAATAATCCAGTATTCTCTACACTCAACATTATTCTTAACGATAATGTCTAGCAAAAAGTAAAACGTAAATCAATATTTCTATAATTCATAGGCTACTAACCACCGGGGGGGGGGGGGGGGGGGGGGTGTCATCATTTTTTGCCAAAAACCAAAATGCGTTAAACATGGCCAATTCATCCTGAGTTCCTGTTTTTAGATGGAGTGGAATAGCGATGAAATATGAATTTGAACTTTTTTGAGAAAAAGCTGCAGGTTCGGGGTCATCATTTTTTGCGAAAAGCACAGATGTGTTAAATCTGGCCAATTCTGCCTCAGTTCATGATTTTCGATTTAGTGGCATAGGAATAGCCTACTTCAGCGATGAAATATGAAATATGAATTATAACGCGGTATAACTCGTTGTAAGACGTAAAACGCGTATACCGTGTTATACTGAGAAATACCCCGTCATATGCGTTTTACCTGATTTACCTCGCTATACTGCGTTATGCGACTTTATAACGCGTTGTTCACGGTTATAACACAGATAATATGTATATCATCTGTGTTATAACTGTGAACAACGCGATACTAACTCGGTGTAAGAAGTAAAACACGTTATACCGTCTTATACTGAGTAATATGAAATATGAATTTTTTGGGAAGAAAGCTGCAGGTCCAGGGGGGGGGGGGGGGTTCATCATTTTTTGCGGAACCGTCAAATGTCTTAAATCCTGGGTCATCATTTTGTGCGAAACACCCAAATATGAAATATTAATTATAACGCGGTATAACTCGTTGTGAGAAATACCCCGTCATATGCGTTTTACCTGATTTACGTCGCTATACATCGTTATGCCGCGTTATGCGACTTTATAACGCGTTGTTCACGGTTATAACACAGATAATATGTATCATCTGTGTTATAACTGTGGCCAATTCAGCCTGAGTTCCTGTTTTTAGATGGAGTGGAATAGCGATGAAATATGAATTTGAAATTTTTTGAGAAAAAGCTGCAGGTTCGGGATCATCATTTTTTGCGAAAAGCACAGATGTGTTAAATCTGGCCAATTCTGCCTCAGTTCATGATTTTCGATTTAGTGGCATAGGAATAGTCTACTTCAGCGATGAAATATGAAATATAAATTATAACGCGGTATAACTCGCTGTAAGACGTAAAACGCGTATACCGTGTTATACTGAGAAATACCCATCATATGCGTTTTACCTGATTTACTTCGCAATACCGCGTAGTGCGACTTTATAACGCGTTGTTCACGGTTATAACACAGATAATATGTATATCATCTGTGTTATAACTGTGAACAACGCGATACTAACTCGGTGTAAGAAGTAAAACACGTTATACCGTCTTAGACTGAGTAATATGAAATATTAATTTGAAATTTTGGGGGAAGAAAGCTGCAGGTCCCGGGGGGGGGGGGGGGGGGGGGTGTCATCATTTTTTACGGAAACGCCAAATGTCTTAAATCTATCCAAATTGGCCCGAGTTCTTGTTTTTTGAGAAAAAGCTGCAGGTCATCATTTTTTGCGAAAAGCACAGATGTGTTAAATCTGGCCAATTCTGCCTCAGTTCATGATTTTCGATTTAGTGGCATAGGAATAGTCTACTTCAGCGATGAAATATGAAATATAAATTATAACGCGGTATAACTCGTTGTAAGACGTAAAACGCGTATACCGTGTTATACTGAGAAATACCCCGTCATATGCGTTTTACCTGATTTACCTCGCTATACCCCGTTATACCGCCGTTATTCGACTTTATAACGCGTTGTTCACGGTTCTAACACAGATAATATGTATATCACCTGGGTTATAACTGTGAACAACGCGACATTAACTCGGTGTAAGAAGTAAAACACGTTATACCGTCTTAGACTGAGTAATATGAAATATGAATTTGAAATTTGGGGGGAAGAAAGCTGCAGGTCCGGGGAGCGATATTTTTTTTCGGAGGATGGGAAAGTCCCTAGAAGAAAATCGGCGCTCCTGATTGGCTTAGAAACTCTTGAGATAGGTGTCATTCAGTCGTTTTGTTAAAATGCAAAGTACAGTGAGTCTAGTCACATGCACAGTATACAGTATACAGCTACACACAGTGCATTTAGCCATCGCACTACTCTCAAGACATGAGCACGCAATGGTGTGTGTGTGTTAGTGTGTCTGCATGTTGCTGTTGACCACGTTGCTGCTATTATGTACACTACATGTGCACATGTAGTATTTGAGTCTGCAGATTACTGGTATGTTATGAAAATCGAGCGTGTTTCAGACCGATCGAAGGGTGGGAGTTGAAATGATAGTATCAGAAGAAAAAAAAAGAGAGGACCTTGCCATCATAAATTGAAAATGGTAGCACAGTTTGACATCACGATTATTTAGAAATGAGCCTGCTTAATTGTCCATGGGAATATTCAAATGAAAAGAATAAAATTGATGGTCTGATTCCCCCCCCCCCAAAAAAAAAAAAAAAAATCATTCATTTCTTATATTTACCTTATCTCCTTCTTTCAAAATGTATCTGATGTTCTACATTATTTATCTTGTGGAATGATCTCTGTTTGACTCTATCTTCATTCTCATCTGCTCTTCTGAGGCCATCCCCTTAATATCCACATGATTAGGGCTGTTCTAATATGATCCTACCCCTCCCCCTCTCTGTTTCTCTGTCATCTTTCCTTCTCGATCTCACTTTCCACTTCCCCCTATCCCTTAGTCTTTCTTTATCAGATCTTCACTCGTTCTCTCTGTCTTGCAGTCTCTCCCTCTTTCTCTCCCTCGCCCGCTCTCTTTCTCTCCAGGAAACATTTTACCCTCCCCGTTATGGGGCGCCAAGTGTAAAGTGCCTATTCCGTTACAAAATTGCCTCATTTCGTGACAAAATTCACTCAAAACTGTCTCCTGTTACAAAATTATTGAACAACGGTTCATTTTGTTACAAAATGAATTTGGAAAGGTTATTCTGTAACAAAATGATTCTGACCATTTTCATTCTGTAACAAAAATTTATTTTGCGACAAAATATTTTACACTCCCATTTTATTCTGTAACGAAATCATTCTGTTACAAAATTGACATTACAAAAATAATTTTGTCCATTTTCATTTTGTAACGAAATCATTCTGTTACAAAATAGTAAGGACGAAATGATTTTGTCTATGTCGTTTTGTAACAAAACTATTCTGTTACAAAACTGACAGGACAAAATAATTTTGTCCATTCTATTTTGTAACAAAATCATTCTGTTACAAAATTGACAGGACAAAATAATTTTGTCCATTCTATTTTGTAACAAAATCATTCTGTTACAAAATTGACAGGACAAAATAATTTTGTCCATTTCATTCTGTAACCAAATATAGCTGTTACAAAATGGACAGGACAAAATGATTTTGTTCATTTTCATTTTGTAACAGAATCATTCTGTTACAAAATTGAAAGGACAAAATGATTTTGTCGTATTTCATTTCGTATAACAAAATCATTCTGTTACAAAATGTATAGGACAAAATGATTTTGTCCATTTTCATTTCGTATAACAAAATCATTCTGTTACAAAATGTATAGGACAAAATGATTTTGTCCATTTTCATTTTGTATAACAAAATCATTCTATTACAAAATAGAATTAACAAAATGATTTTGTCCATTTTCATTTTGTAACAGAATTCATTCCGTACGCACAGGACCAGGACCGAATGGTTTTGTCCATTTTCATTTTGTAACAGAATTCATTCTGTTACAAAATAGAATTAACAAAATCATTTTGTCCATTTTCATTTTGTAACAGAATTCATTCCGTACGCACAGGACCAGGACCGAATGGTTTTGTCCATTTTCATTTTGTAACAGAATTATAGAATTATAGGTGTAAAGTGTAAAGTGTTAAAGTGTACACCTATAATTTATTGGTCAAGAATACGGAATTATCTCTCAGACATATTGACCAATCAGATTACGTATAATAATAATAATCGTATTAAAATATATATGAATCGATCACAACTTGTTCTTTGATTATTTCGTGATTTTTAGGTCCCGAAATAATATTTTCTGGTCAATTTCTGATTGAAAATTACTGAAATAAGCCCTAGCAATCTTGAAAGTCCCTCTTTATTATCTCTTGGCTGCTCTGGGATTTGTTTTCGGCTGTTGGCTGCTGTTGGCTGTTGTTGGCGGTTGTTGGCTGTTGTTGGCTGTTGTGGGTAACGATTACAAAATAAAGAGTAACGATTACAAAATCAAGATTTTGTCATACCAAATGAAAATGGACAAAATGATTTTGTTAATTCTATTTTGTAACAGAATGAATTCTGTTACAAAATGAAAATGGACAAAACCATTCGGTCCTGGTCCTGTGCGTACGGAATGAATTCTGTTACAAAATGAAAATGCACAAAATGATTTTGTTAATTCTATTTTGTAACAGAATGAATTCTGTTACAAAATGAAAATGGACAAAATGATTTTGTTAATTCTATTTTGTAACAGAATTAATTCTGTTACAGAATTTTGTAACAGAATTTTGTTACAAAATTTTGTAACAGAATTAATTCTGTTACAAAATGAAAATGGACAAAACCATTCGGTCCTGGTCCTGTGCGTACGGAATGAATCTGTTACAAAATGAAAATGGACAAAATGATTTTGTTAGCTCTATTTTGTAACAGAAAGAATTCTGTTACAAAATGAAAATGGACAAAATGATTTTGTTAACTCTATTTTGTAACAGAATGAATTCTGTTACAAAATGAAAATGGACAAAATGATTTTGTTAATTCTATTTTGTAACAGAATGAATTCTAATATGGCACGAAAAAGAGACATGATAACGAAGCTTTTCGACCTGCACTCATCAGGTTATCACGCAGGTATATAACAAATTACTTGAAATCAACTATATTATACTCGGTCAACCCGGACGCAACCTAGACGCCGTAATTTCAGAATAATCGCAAAGCTTGGACGAACTCCTTTTGTCTGCACAGAAGAGGTTCTTGCGATTGGATATAAGCAGCTTCCAGAAAGCGTAAATGCGCTGAGCTTCTGGCCCGGGACATAATTGAAAATTGATCGTCGGCATAGCTTTGTGCGCAAGCTGGATTGTTCAGCAAGTGGAGACCAATCGCTGAATCGCATTTGGCTATCTTTGGTCTGTTAGCGTGCATTTCAGATTTGCAGGCACGGACGGGCTGCGTGCGCTGATTGGGTGTACGGTTCCGAATAATCGAGGGAATGTGTTGTTTAATGCGATCAGCCAACCGCTGAGAAGTACGGCCCACGTACCTGGCATCGCACCGGCACTGAAATTGGTAAATAACATTACTCAAGTGGGGGGTGGGTAGTACATCCTTGCTAGTTGACGGTAGCATCCTGTGTGTAGAAAAACACAATGCGTGTCGAAACCGCGTAATAGCAACGTGACACTGCGTGTTTGATCTGATGGCGTATTTGTCAGATACCTTACCCCTCCAGGGTAGTTTGAGATACACGGGGCATTTGGCAGGTCCAAATCTGGTGTCAGATTTGGATTGTGCCTCCAGCGTCCGTGTTATGGTGCGAGATATAACATGCTCAGGGTAACCATTGTCAAGGAGGATAGTTTTGATTTTCGCGATTTCGGGAGCTAATTTGCACGCAGAGCAAATCCTATGGGCGCGGCACACTAAGTTTCTAATGAGCCCAATCTTGTATGAAGTTGCACTGTACGAGTCCCATCTCGTGTATTGCCCGGTGAATGTGGGCTTGCGGTAGACGGAAGTGATGAATTTCCCATCACTTCTCTCAACGAGAACGTCGAGAAATGGGAGCGCATTGGACAGTTCAATTTCACATGTGAATTTTAGCGCGGGATGGAGCCGGTTCAGTTGTGTAAGGAAAACCTCACACGCTGCGCGGTTATCAAAAATTGCAAACGTATCATCAACATACCGACAATACACATGTGGGACTATATTAAGATCGGTGGCGTTCTGTAGCAGGCGCATTTCATGAAAGCCAACAAAGATGTTAGCAAGCGCGGGGCCTAATGGGGATCCCATAGCCACACCATCTATCTGTGAATACATCGTATCATTGAAACTAAACTCAACCGCGCGAGTGGCAAAGTTCATGAGATCAATGAATACGGGCTCAGGAACAGGTGGTGAGTCTAAGTCGCCATGATAGAGATAAGAAGCACAGATGTCAATAGCTTCTTTCAGTGGCACGTTGGTAAATAGGCTAGAGATATCGAATGAACACATAACACAATTACTATTATCAAGGGGCAGATCGCGGACGAGTTTAGCAAACGTAAACGAATCTCTAACAGTATGAACAGACAAACAATCTAAGACTGGCTGAAGTTGCTCGCTTAGCCATTTTGCCAGTTCATGCTGCGCTGACCCAACCATCGATAGAATAGGACGAAGCGGAACGTTTGTTTTGTGAGTTTTGGGGAGGCCGTACATGCGGGGTCTTAGCGAGCCATGTGGTCGAATTCTATCATAAACTGGCTTAGACAAATCGCCGCGTTTACATAAATCTAATAAATGTCGTTGGAGCTTGGTTTCCAAAGTGGCTGTGCGATCATGTTCTGGGACAGCACCTATGCGACATGTCAGACATTTTGTTAACATAGTCACTTTTACTCAGAATGACGACACCGGTGCCCTTATCGGGTTTGCATATATGAATATCAGGATTGGCTTTAAGTCCGCGCAGTGCCACCAAGCATTCGCGAGTCATGTGAAAATCTGACATATCATTGGGAATGCCACAATACGCATGCGCAAGATCTGATAAGCGCGCTTTGAGTGACTCTCCGTCTTCCTTGGAAGTAGGAATGTGTCTAAACAGCTGAGAGTACAACAACTCAAATTCTGCGAATACCTCTTCTCGATTGATTTTGGACTTGGGCACGCCGAAATTAAAGCCATGTGCTAACACAAATGCCTCTGTGTCGGAAAGCACGTGACCAGAGAGGTTGGTGATATGTACTCTCTTATCCTGGATTGTACTGCCGAACCGATAGCGTTTCAACGATGCAATAGTATTGGCATGCTTATTGCGCGTTTTCCTTTCCATTTGCTCATCAGCGCAGCATGAACTGGCAAAATGGCTAAGCGAGCAGTCTTAGATTGTTTGTCTGTTCATACTGTTATAGATTCGTTTACGTTTGCTAAACTCGTCCGCGATCTGCCCCTTGATAATAGTAATTGTGTTATGTGTTCATTCGATATCTCTAGCCTATTTACCAACGTGCCACTGAAAGAAGCTATTGACATCTGTGCTTCTTATCTCTATCATGGCGACTTAGACTCACCACCTGTTCCTGAGCCCGTATTCATTGATCTCATGAACTTTGCCACTCGCGCGGTTGAGTTTAGTTTCAATGATACGATGTATTCACAGATAGATGGTGTGGCTATGGGATCCCCATTAGGCCCCGCGCTTGCTAACATCTTTGTTGGCTTTCATGAAATGCGCCTGCTACAGAACGCCACCGATCTTAATATAGTCCCACATGTGTATTGTCGGTATGTTGATGATACGTTTGCAATTTTTGATAACCGCGCAGCGTGTGAGGTTTTCCTTACACAACTGAACCGGCTCCATCCCGCGCTAAAATTCACATGTGAAATTGAACTGTCCAATGCGCTCCCATTTCTCGACGTTCTCGTTGAGAGAAGTGATGGGAAATTCATCACTTCCGTCTACCGCAAGCCCACATTCACCGGGCAATACACGAGATGGGACTCGTACAGTGCAACTTCATACAAGATTGGGCTCATTAGAAACTTAGTGTGCCGCGCCCATAGGATTTGCTCTGCGTGCAAATTAGCTCCCGAAATCGCGAAAATCAAAACTATCCTCCTTGACAATGGTTACCCTGAGCATGTTATATCTCGCACCATAACACGGACGCTGGAGGCACAATCCAAATCTGACACCAGATTTGGACCTGCCAAATGCCCCGTGTATCTCAAACTGCCCTGGAGGGGTAAGGTATCTGACAAATACGCCAGTCAGATCAAACACGCAGTGTCACGTTGCTATTACGCGGTTTCGACACGCATTGTGTTTTCTACACACAGGATGCTACCGTCAACTAGCAAGGATGTACTACCCACCCCCCACTTGAGTAATGTTATTTACCAATTTCAGTGCCGGTGCGATGCCAGGTACGTGGGCCGTACTTCTCAGCGGTTGGCTGATCGCATTAAACAACACATTCCCTCGATTATTCGGAACCGTACACCCAATCAGCGCACGCAGCCCGTCCGTGCCTGCAAATCTGAAATGCACGCTAACAGACCAAAGATAGCCAAATGCGATTCAGCGATTGGTCTCCACTTGCTGAACAATCCAGCTTGCGCACAAAGCAATGCCGACGATCAATTTTCAATTATGTCCCGGGCCAGAAGCTCAGCGCATTTACGCTTTCTGGAAGCTGCTTATATCCAATCGCAAGAACCTCTTCTGTGCAGACAAAAGGAGTTCGTCCAAGCTTTGCGATTGTTCTGAAATTACGGCGTCTAGGTTGCGTCCGGGTTCACCGAGTATAATATAGTTGATTTCAAGTAATTTGTTTTATACCTGCGTGATAACCTGATGAGTGCAGGTCGAAAAGCTTCGTTATCATGTCTCTTTTTCGTGCCATATTAAGATTCCCAAATAATGTTGGAGTTTTAATCACAATCTCCTTCTCTGTCATATCTTATACAGCGATATACTGAAAATTACAAAACATATTTTTTTAGGGGGGATATCGAATGATCTTTTAGTTGTACCGTACATCAACCCTGTCGTTTTTCTTTAGGATTACATCGATATCAACATACTTTATGCGATCTCCTTGATGTCATACTATATAAGAGCGAGCGAGATTTGGGGAAGTTTTCAGTAATATGGGTACCTGCATGTTACTACATAAAATCGCACCGATTCTTGGAAGTTAGATATGGCTCTTTTTTTTTTTTCTTTTTTTTTCTTTTTTTTTTTTTTTTTGGGGGGGGGGAGGGTAATAAACATATAATAGGTAAAGGTAATATAGGTAAAAGGGGGCATTTATCAAAAGAGGAGAGGGCGCTTATTAGATGTGGAAATGGGCACTTATCAAAGTAGAAAATGCAAATATTAGAGAGAAAAGTGGGCAATTATTAGATATGAAAGGGGCACTTATCAGAAGGGGAAAATGGCACTTATTAGAGAGAGGAAGCAATTATCAGATTTGAAAAGGGGCAGTCATTATAATCATTTGGAAAGGGGTAGATATCAGAAGGGAAAGGCCACTTATTAGAAAGTAAAGGGGCACTTTTAGTAGTTAAAAAGGCACTTATCACGCGGAGAAAGGGGACATTTTTCCATAAATACAAAGGGCACTTTTGGGGTACTTGAGAAAGTGGGGGAGGGGGGCAATGTGCCCCATGTCCCTCAGGGAGCGCCGCCTCTGAAACAGAAGAAAAGCAAACGCATTTTTACATTAGAAGAAGAAAATACACAGCACAAGAGTATATTTTAAATAAAAGCCCATGCATGACTTGACCAGATTAATGGTCCAAGGGCATTTAACATAAAGAACAACAATATTCATTAAGGAAGTTATCAATTAGTTCTGACCATCAATCATGAAAGTAAATTTTAACTGGTAATATAAAATACCTAAAAACATAAAATCATTTATTGACCATCTCTTGACATAATCATCTTGAAAAATATAAACTCCAAAAGAATTATATTCTAATAAACCTGTTTACTATTTTTCTACATAATATTTGAACAAACGTTTTTATTGACGACTCAAAAGCTTGCCAGAGGCTTGCCCGACATAGCAGCAACTAAAGTATGCAAAATGGATTCCATCCATAGAGATGCATTATGCTTAGCAGGTGCACTAAATAGTTGAAAAAGAAAATGATTCTGGAGAGAAACATGCATAAATTGAAATAGATTAGTAAACATGTCTGTTAAGATATATTTTCCTGTACTATTACAATATATCCAGCAATTTCAATTCAATTCTTCCACGCTTCCTGGCCAATTATTTCTTTGTATAATAATCCAATATAACAAATATCATTTTACCATGAAAATTGAAAGCTATCCCTATTTAAATGTAATCAATATCTTCATTGATAGGAAAATATAAATAATATTACAATTTGCATGGGGGTTATGACCGATTCGATTATGTTTGCAAATTTTATACATGCCTTTCAAACAAAGGTTGTTCTTGACAACTTGAAAGCTTGTCGGAGGCTTGCTGGACATAGCAACAAGTAATGTATGCAAACTGGATTCCAAGCATTGAGGCTCATTTATAAAAAGCAGGTTAATGGAATAGCTCGTCACTAGGTGCTCGGAGAAGAAATATGCATAAATTTGAATACATTATACAGAACCCGTCTATTGATCAAAACCTTCAAAAAAAAACACGACCAAGTTGATAGCAAATTAGACTTTTGGGGACTGCGTTACGCGTACATGCACTGCAAAAGAATTTTACACTTCTGTAGCCCTATCCTATATGGAATACTTCATCATCACTGCCGTACTGGTGGGGGCTTGGGGGCTGCAGCTCCCCCTCCCCAAAAAAAGTTCCAGGGCCGAAAAGGTGGCGGGGCGGGGGGGGGGGGGGGGGGGGGAGAAAGGAAAAAAAAAACACCAGGAAAGAAAGAAGAAAGGAGGAAAATAGGAAAGGCAATCATTTTATACATATAGGCCCTATACCCCTGGCTAGAAAATGTATTATTTCTGATTACAGTCCTGAATTTTCTAAGTATCTCCCCTCCCATATTTATGATTCTTTTGCATGAAAGTCGTATTTATTTTATCACAATTTTCTTATAATAAGTCTGGATAAACTTTTATCTGATACCCCAAACCAGTCCCTTTATTAGGCGTTTTAGTCTCACACACTGTCAGTGGCGGATCCAGGATTGAGTAACAGGGGGGGGGGGGGGGCACACAAATGAAGGTTTGTCAACTTTTGGAAAAGGTATAGACCTGTATTTTTTGGTCTCGCCAGCTTCTCGAAAATTCGCTCAGTGGGGGGGGGGGGGGTTATGGGGGTCCAGTTTCCCTCCATAATTCCCTGACAAGCAACAAAAAAGCAACAACAACAACAAAAAACCATCCCCCTGGATCCGCCACTGACTGTCGTGTAATTTCCTTCGAAACTGAGGTAAATTTACTAAAGTAATTAATGAGTTAAGATACAGACACAACTCAGGCTTTGAAGTCCTCTAGAAACTAGAATGCAAACTTTTGTTATTCAAAATTAGAAAATCCTCTCACCCTGTCGCTTCTTTTAATTAATATACTTAAACTTTAAATTAATAATGATAATAAATAATATAGAGAATTTGTAATGCGTCAACTCCACATGACTAATGTGCTATTTAATTAAATATCATAATTGATAGGATTGAAGTAAATTGAATACTAGTATATCATAAAGAAAGTAAATGTGAGAAAATTACAATGCCCCGAATGAAAAGGTAAACGTGTATTACATAGGCAGAGAATAATCGTCCCCGGAAATTGAAAGTCTCATGAAACTGACGATGATTTAATACATATACGCATAAATTAATCTGAATTGCAAAGTTTCGAACCATACAATGTAAAATTTTCTGACTCGGTCGAGTACTCCACGATCTCGCATATATTCAATTTAGCAAGGGCGTTCGATAAGTGCAACATTTTTATGGTACAGCAAAATGAAAAGTCTTCTCTTTTGTGGGAGGGGAGTGGGGATGTACCCCAACTTGTATCCCAATTCAAAGGATTGATATCCGAGAAAAGAATATATCGCATGACTGGCGCTTTAGAAAATAGGCCTACTTAATTTCTTACCGGCCCAGCCCCCTCAAATTTTTGGGGTTCATTAAATTACGCCACTGTCACTGTTCAACATCACAATGAAACTTTTCGGGAGATGGATGGGAGTTGGCCTAAAGGTTGCAGCCGTTCGCAGAAGGTTATATTTCCCCCATATATTTTATTTTGATCAACCGGCCCTCAGACGACAAATCAAGGCCTTCGAGCCAAATATCGACCGGCCCGTGTACGTGGACACCCTCCCATACTCCCCATGGCCAGTCCCCCCCCCCCCCCCCCCCCCCCCCCCCCCCGCATCCCCTTCTCTACATGGCACAGGGACCGATGGGTGCACCATGGGGTGCAGATCTTGCACCGCGATGCAGAGTGAAATATAACACAACTGAGGTATTGTTGTGCGCACTATGAACGTCCTTCTAATGCAAAGATAGGATACCATTCTCATGAACTGAAAAAGCGCGCGCCTGCTGGCATCGGAGATCTCTGTTGTTTATGTTTACTCTCGTTTATACATTGAGCGAGCATAGGCTAGCTGCTTTCCGGACTTCAAATCATCTCTAAATCTAATCAACCCACAGTTCGAACACAAATTTGCACGTAGCAAAATGGAGTCACCAGTAGAAAAGAAGGCGAAGCTGAATAACGGAGGTGAGAAACGATTCTTTTACTTTTTACAGATGCCAGTTGATTTCTGAGTCACTGTGAGTGTGAAAATGGAGATGAAAACACAAACAGTCGCCATTTGTGTGAATTCAAAAAGCGCGCGCCAACATTTCTGAAATTAATTTCAGGACAGGTTAGGCCTATAAAGATGTCAAATTATTTAGATCTACAATAAACTCGCATATGTGTGAGTGATCTAGATCAACCAATATCTTTGAAAATCAACCTCATCGCTCATAATCAATTATCATGTCATAATATGTCATGTATGTGCGTAAAGGTATTTGATGTTGTTTAGGCTAGCATAGATTTAGAGATTAGAGAGATAAAACAGTTGGACCTTATGACATATCATGATGATAACTTATCCAAGTTAACTTTAAAAGTTTTCCAAAAATCACTGACTATGATGATGATGTTGGACAGAAATAACCGTCTGGTCTGGGGAAATCTTTTAAAAAAAAGTTTAATATTACTTTTACAGACATTTTCTTCCCCATAACTCAGACTCGAGGCGGTCAGAGGAGCAACCGTCAGTGACCGTCGCTTACAAGAGCAGACCTACCAAGTCTCGCGCATTAGGCGTGACAGTCACCACAGTCACGCATCTGGGCTCTTACGCCCAAAAGTCTCTTTCTCATGCCTGGGCCTTGGCCTCACAGGCACAGCCTACATGTACATGTATCTCCATATTAATTATTACACATACCGTGTGGCGAGCGCACGGTTCCTCGCCTATCTGGCGCCGATGCACGGAAAATCTCACTCATTGCTGGTCTTTGAAATTGGCGTCTCTGCAAGAGACTGAAGCTTCCGGTCTAGATCTACTGTAATTCCTGAAATACACCTGTAATGAAGGCCCATGGGCCATGTCAATGAGGTTCCGTTGAATGACCTTCCACAGACTACCAGAGGATGATTGCTACCACTCTTGCTACATTTTATTTGTGTAAAGGGTCAGCAAGTAAACAACATCAAGCATCTTAATAAAAAATTAAAGCAATAAAGGGAACATGATTTAGCAGTAGAGTCTATTACTGTTTAGATCTGACTACCGGGTAACGTTAGATCTACAGTAGAACTAAAGTTGTCGACCAGAAACAGTGCAGTATTTGAAGTGTCGGATAGTTTTGATGAGATTTCTTCAACATTCATGTGTGGACTAGAAATTGGAAAAGAACAGAGCTCAAACTTGGGAAGGACTACAGAAGAAACAAAATCAGAACAGAGCTCAGAGCTGAAAGTAATTAAACAAGATGAATCAGATGCAGAATTAGAAGCAGAAGGAGAAATTGACTCAGAAGATGCAGATACAGAAAAAGGAGAACTCGACTCAGATGACGCAGATACAGAAAAAGAAGGAGAAATCAACTTGGATGATGCAGATTCGGAAACAGAAGGGGAAAGTGATGACGTAGAAACAGTAAGAAAAATTGACTCAGATTATGCAGAAACAGAAGGAGAAACCAACTCAGATGATAGGGAAACAGAAGGAGCATATGACTCGGGTGATATAGAAACAGAAGGAGAAATCGACTCAGATGATGCAGAAACAGAAGGAGAAATCGACTCAGATGATATAGAAACAGAAGGAGAATTTGACTCAGATGATATAGAAACAGAAGGAGAAATCGACTCAGATGATGCAGAAACAGAAGGAGAAATTGACTCAGATGATATAGAAACAGAAGG
This sequence comes from Heliocidaris erythrogramma, assembly GCA_025617745.1. NCBI lineage: Eukaryota > Metazoa > Echinodermata > Echinoidea > Camarodonta > Echinometridae > Heliocidaris > Heliocidaris erythrogramma. Next base: position 40,151,545 of record CM046856.1, on the reverse strand, counting down.
AGAAATCGACTCAGATGATGCAGAAACAGAAGGAGAAATTGACTCAGATGATATTGGGAATGACAAAAATTACAGACAAAGAGGTGCTAACTCAAGGCTTGGACAGTTAAAGGTTTTATACACCAATAGTGATTGTTTACTGAACAAACTAGATGAATTATCTCTGTTGTTGGAAGAATACTTTGCTGATATCATTGTTATCTGTGAATGTCTACCAAAAAACTATGACATTAAGCCAACTGCACAAAATTTTCAGCTGGAAGACTTTGTACTGTTTACAAACATTGACAAGGAAGGTGTCAGAGGAGTCCTTATATATGTGCACAAATGATATGCCTGTTTAGTAAAAGAAATAAGTTACAATACAAACTTCAGTGAATGTGTATGGATCAGTATGCAACTTAAAGGAATGGACACTTTAACTCTTGGAGGTATCTATCGCAGTCCAACCCCAAATAGAGATGGTTCAACCACAGACATGATTAGTGAGCTGCTCCATGAAGTGGCAGACAGAAATCCCTCACACGTTGTCATCATGGGTGACTTTAATTACCCCAACATCAACTGGGAAAACTGGACGTCCCCCCGAGCAGAGGAACAGGTGTTCATAGACTGTCTTAGTGACTGTTTCCTCCAACAGCACATCAATGAGAATACCCGATACAGAACAGGGCAACAATCAAATATACTGGATCTTCTGATTACCAACGAAGAAGGAATGATTGGAAGTATCTCATACCTGCCCGGTCTAGGTCTGAGTGATCATCTGTGTATCCTTATCGATGTGAATCTGTATGCAGAACAAACAGTAAGAAGAGAGGAAAAGTACCGGTACCATAAGGGAGATTACCAAGCAATAAATAGTACCATGATGGACATAGATTGGGATGAGGAACTGGAATCTATGAACGTTGATGAATCATGGAACATCTTCTCATCCACTTACCAAACAGCAATAGACCAGCACATCCCCAAATCAACAGGGACGAGACTAAAGAAGAAGAAATTATGGATGACAAAGGAAGCTCTTAGGCAACAAAAGAAAAAGCATAGAACCTGGAAAAGATTTCGTCTGGGTGGGGCAAGAGATGGTGCAGACTACCTGCGATCAAGAAGGGAGGCCACTAAACTAAGAAAGATGACAAGAAATCTCCGAAGGAACTTTGAAAAGGATATTGCTAAAAATATAAAGTCAAACCCCAAAGCCTTCTGGAGATATGCAAACAGCTCACTGAAATCCCGAGCTAACCTCGGAGTCATGAAGAACAAACACGGAGCCACTGCTGAGAATGACGAGGAAAAAGCAGAACTTTTTAATCTCTTCTTCAGCAGCGTGTTCACAGAAGAAGATGTGCAGCAAATTCCAACCCTCGAACCTAGACATGGAAATCTCTTGGCAGATCTGGACATAGCTACGAGTACTGTAAAGAGCAAACTCAAATTACTGAAGAGCTCAAAATCAGCTGGACCAGACGGGTTTCATCCAAGGGTTCTCAAAGAAACCGCAGAGACCATTTGCATACCTCTTACATTAATCTTCAGAAAGTCGATAAAAGAAGGGGCCCTCCCACAGTCTTGGAAAGATGCCAACGTTACACCTATACACAAAAAAGGAAAACGAGATGCTGTTGAAAACTACCGACCAATCAGTCTCACCTCAGTTATTGGCAAGATCATGGAATCCATTGTACGTGATGCCATTCTTAAGCAACTGATTATTATTATTATTATTATTATTATTATTATTATTATTATTATTATTAAGTATTCGGCGTCACCTGTGCCTGGGAGGGGAAAAGCGAACTGAATCACTGTAACCCTTAGGTCTCTCCTCCCGATATAACTGATTGGGATATACAGGTGTACCACTACACCGGGGTTTCCCCTACTCTTATTCGAATAGTGCAGTGGGTTCTTAACGTGCAAAGGTGGTGACTTTCCTCTACACTGAGGATTGAGAATGACGTATTGTGTGACGCTCAACATGGATTTTTACCAGGAAGATCTTGTGTCACACAGCTGCTAGAAGTTATGGAATTGTGGACTGCATCCCTCGATGAAGGTTGTGAAGTCGATGCCATTTATCTGGACTTCTGCAAGGCATTTGACTCTGTGCCCCATGAGCGCCTGATGAATAAGCTCCGATCCTATGGTATTGCAGGTAGCCTGGAGAAATGGCTTCACAGTTTCCTGACCCATCGTAGGCAGAGAGTCGCCATGAACGGAAAGACTTCCCAGTGGTTACCTGTTAAAAGCGGAGTACCTCAGGGTAGCGTCCTCGGACCCACGGTGTTTGTCGTCTTCATCAACGACCTACCTGAAGTGGTAAATAGCATCGTAAAGATCTATGCAGATGACACTAAACTATTTAGAGAGATTAGACAGAAAGACGACTGTGACATCCTACAGGCAGACTTAGACAACCTAACTCGATGGGCAAAGAAATGGCAACTCCAGTTTAACACTACAAAGTGCAGATCTCTTCACATAGGGCAACAGAGTCTGCATTACCAATATCGACTAAATGGAGAAGTGCTGGAAGAAGTTGCTGAAGAAAAAGACTTGGGAGTCATTATCGACACACAGCTGAAATTCCATTCCCACGTAGCCAGTGCAGTCTTGAAAGCAAACCGTGTTCTCGCAATGATCAGACGTACATTCCTGTACAGAGAGAAAGACAACATCAAGAGATTGTACAAAACACTGGTGAGACCTATTCTTGAGTATGCTAACGGAATCTGGTACCCGAGATATGCTTCCGACTTGAAGTCTATTGAGAAGGTCCAGCGACGAGCCACTAAACTGGTGCCATCTTTGAAAGGACTGGACTATGGCAGAAGACTCCGTGCCATGAAGCTACCTTCCATCCAGTACAGAATACGAAGAGGTGACATGATTCAGACCTACAAGATCATCCACGGCATCAACAATTTGGACAAAGACATGTTCTTCACGCCTGCTACCACTCAGACAACACGTGGCCATCCCTACAAGTTGTTTGTAAGAAGGAGCAGACTTAATGTGAGACATAACACCTTCAGTGTCAGAGTAGTAAATGACTGGAATTCTTTGCCTGCAGACATAGTCATGGCTTCAACGGTCAATAGCTTCAAGGCAAAGTTAGACAAGTTTTGGTCAGCATCGCATTATGCTCACCCATGGGAATAGTGACATATTCCACCCCATTGGCACAGCACACAGACAGCTAGAGAGAGATAGAAAAGAGAAGATAGACCTGGAAACACGACTGCAGAAGTAACTGCATTTTTCCAGTAGATCCGGTAATAAAGGTAATAAAGGTAATAAAGAACATTGCCAGACGGGACAAGTGTGGTCAAGTGACGGTGTGCCATAATATTCAACTCGTTGATTGTGGGAAATCAGAAAGACAAGATAACCGGATTATATTGGGCCCAGTATGTCCAGCTAAAATTTTCACAATCTTACATTGTAAGATCTAGATGTAAGTTACAACTGTTAGATTCTAACTTGTGACTGTTAGAGGTTGTTTGAACTAGACTCGGGAGTTAAATGTAGTCGAGAGTAGGGACTAGGCTAGTAAGATTTTATATATTTTGACACAAATTGGTCATGCACCTCAACCCTTTCAAACACAAAATAAATGTTGATTTTTGCCTCCTCCTCCTCCTCCTCCTTCCTCCTTCCTCCTTCCTCGTTCATCGTTCCTCCTCCTCCTCCCTCCTCCTTCCTCCTCCTCCTCCTCCTCCTCCTCCTCCTCCTTCTTCATCCTCCTCCTTCCTCCTCCTCCTTCTTCCTCCTCCTCCTCCTCCTCCTCCTCCTCCCTCCTCCTTCCTCCTCCTCCTTCCTCCTCCTCCTCCTCCTCCTCCTCCTCCACCTCTTCTTCTCACGAAGATGAACGAAAGATTACAAGTGGTGTGAGAAAGAGTAATGTGGTTTCGTGAGATTTATTGAGATGAAAGAGGTTTGAAAATCAGTGACAGGTTAAGTTTTCTTATATAATTATTTTCAAACAAAATCATTTATGAAATACTAGTCATAAAATTTGTTTCAAAACTTCTTTCAGAACTTCCACGGCCCTCGTGCAGGCTTTGGACTCGGGCCGCAAGAGACTTTTATACTTCTTCCCAGTTGCAATTTTACACATTTGAATTTTTGTTTTCGGACCACCATGCTATCTTGTGCACCATCCCTAGCCTATTTGCCATCTGCCTAATCATTGATGCAAGTGGTTGATATAGCTACACAGTACACATAGTACCCTTAATTGATATTAGAGGCTTAGCCAGCACTGGGGGGGGGGGGGGGGACACATGCCCCTCCCCTGTAAGATTTTTAATCTGACTACTCCTTTAGCATTAAGGGTTTCAGGTTAATAAGGGTATCATAATGACTACAGAAGAAAGTGTTTTTGTCTACAAGTAACTATACCCTGTAGTTGGGCAATCATCATGCAGAATTGGGGTAGGGGGAATTATTGTGCAATAGCCCTTACCCCCAATCACATGGCAAGCATGAATAAATAAACTTTACTCAGTGTTGCTTGTTTCTTCATGCATTCCATGTGATTGGGATTGGAGGGCATTCCTTGCATCCTTCCCCGTCTGCAAATGAATTTTATATGTGTTACGTAATACATATGTTCTATCATGGTTACTAGAACTTGTATGAAAACACACAAGAAAAATATTGCAAGTTGCATTTTAGATTCCTCCTGATTGTAAAGTCTTAGCAAACCACCATTGAAATATTTTTTCTTAACCTAATGGTGACAAACAAAAACCGTCCTCAATTATTACCACCACACTTACCCTCCCCCCCCCCACTACTACCTATGCCACCTCATCCCACCTACACCACCACCACAACTACCTCACCCCATCCTATCCCACGACGACCACCCTTCTACCTTACCCGATCCCATCCCACCTCCACATACTACCCCCCATCCCACACTGCAAACACCACCACACTACCCCACCGTACCCCATCCCTCAACATCCCACCACCGCCACATTACCATACCACCCCATCCCACGTACACTTCCACCATCGCCACACTACCATACCACCCCACTTCATCCCCACCACCACCACTACCGCCACCACTAGCACCACTACCACCACCACTACCACCACCACCACCACACCATCCAACCCCACTCCACCCTGCCATCAAAGAGTGTTTTTTTTTTTTTTTTTTTTTTTTTTTTTGCATGGCCTTGTAATATTGTGTTCCATCTACCTGTTCAGGTCAGTGCCCCCCCCCCAATGATTCCAGCCCCCCTAAATGACATAACCCACACTATGCCACTGTATAAGAACAATGTTTACTCACTGTGTCCATATGTCATGAGTGGGCTGATACTGATTTTGTTGATATACTCATAAAGCAACAGGTGTGAGTTGAGTGGGGCTTACTTGGTGTAAGATCTCAGTGGGTACTTTTCGACCATACACGCTTTAGTATTAGCTGAGCAGTTATACAAGGTATGTAATATTATGTTGAGTAATGCAAGATTATCCTTGTCTGTTGAGCGTTGTCTCTGATCAGAGAGTTGGATCCTCGCGTGTTCAAATGTAAAGATCTGAGCATAATGTTTCAGTTTGGGCTTCTGTAATTCATGTTTTTGATAAAAACATTAATACAGTGGGTTTTGTAATAGCCCATTGTGATCTAAACATGAAGTTTTCATTTGAGCTTTTGTAATTCATGTTTTTTTTTGTAAATTAAATGCTGATTTTGAGTGAATGTTGGTGACTTTTGTGAAGTGGTGTTTGAAAAAGTTGAGGTGTATGGCTGCCTAGATTCTACACACAAAGTATAGTCATGTAGCTATGAGTGGTACAAAGTAAAGTCGATACACTTCAATGTATCCTGTTAATTTATCTCATTTGAAATAAGAAAAGTTAGAGGTACGGGTATACATTGTAGGAATATTTGTCGACGTGTAGTTTATTAACTGAATTGTTTTGCATACATGTGTGATTATGCTCACTGAAGGGTATCTATTGCATTGAAGATCAGTACCTTGTCAAGGGGCCTACTATATACATGTAGGTCAGGAGTATTGTACCATACAAAAGTTCAACATTTGCTCTACTTTCTGCAACCTCAGGAAATACAGGATATCCAAGAAGTATACTTAACATGTACATATACCAAAACCAATGATAAGACTGTCAGAAAAGACCATTTCAGAGTTGGCTCAAGTCATAAATGATCTCGATTATCCAGATACTCAACCAAAAAAGTAAGGCCCCCCCCAAAAAAAAACAAAAAAACTTTGTAATTTAACTTGAGAAATATTTTATTAAAGTATGCAGAATTTTCTTACCTGGATTTTTATTGGGTATTTGTGAACTATTGATTATGTTTTCATAATGAAGCAGCAGTTTTTATTGCAGTTGGTATAAGACAAAAGTTGCACTTTTCGTTTCACAGCAATGCAGGTTTTACATTTGCAGACTTACACATATTTCAACTCTTTTAATTTTTGTTCATGTAAAGACCGATATTTTGCCATTCAAATTCTTAAAACTGCACTAAAAATCACGTTATTCCAGTGCAGTTTTATGAATTTGAATTATAAGTTCTGTGCTTGTACATGAGCAAAAGAAATGAATAGACTAAACAATGTACACACTGCATTGTACACTAAAGGAAAAAAGAAACTTATAAAAGTTCAAGAGATCACCAAATTAAATTCTCTGCATGGAAATGTACCAAATTTGGATATAATGTTGATTCAATGCATGGCTTTAAATGACAGTCAATAACAAAAAGTTTTCTTCAATGCCACAAAAGAAATGTGCACTGAAGCAAAGGACTCTCTAATCCCCAAGTCACAAAGACAAACTGCAGCCTTGTACACCATATGCATGTCAATGAATGAAACAAAAGAATTTCAAAAGGGATTTGCAAGTTCATATCCAAACAGATTAATAGCCAGTATGTCCACCTCTAGCTTGCTGGCAAGCTGTACACCGTCTTCGCATGCTTCCGATCAGATTCGCGATGGTAGCCTGGGGAACATTGTTCCATTCCTCTTGCAGTGCTGCAATGAGCGTCTCCCTATTGATGGGTTGATTGATGGGTTGACACACGTCGACCAAGCTCTTCCCAGAGATGTTCAATTGGGGAAAGGTCTGGTGAACGGGCGCACCATGGCAGAACATCAATATCCTCTTGCTCGAGGGGTGCAAATCCCTTTTGAAATTCTTTTGTTTCATTCATTGACATGCATATGGTGTACAAGGCTGCAGTTTGTCTTTGTGACTTGGGGATTAGAGAGTCCTTTGCTTCAGTGCACATTTCTTTTGTGGCATTGAAGAAAACTTTTTGTTATTGACTGTCATTTAAAGCCATGCATTGAATCAACATTATATCCAAATTTGGTACATTTCCATGCAGAGAATTTAATTTGGTGATCTCTTGAACTTTTATAAGTTTCTTTTTTCCTTTAGTGTATTAGGAAACACAAAGTGCAACTTTTTTTTCTTTTACCGATTGCAATGAATCCATAGTTTCATTATGAAAATCAGTAGTTCATAAATGACCAATGAAATTGCGGGCAAGGAAATTCTGCATACTATGTTTTATGTTGCGATGTAAAAACAAATTTCGTCAAATATTTCTCGAGTTATGTTATAAAGTGCCAGGGGGGAACTTACTTTGAGTATAGTTTAAACTTGCAGAGGTCCCACTTTGTGGATTTTCTCTTGAATGGCTTTTTTTTCCCGTTTGAAAATAATCTCTCCACCTGTTTATCATAGAATGGATCTGATGCATTTATGAATAATAATTACACATTTGTCATGAGCATACATGTATGAGACATATCCAGTGTTTGTCTCAATGGTTTATATCTTGCTAATTGAGTTCAACACAACGCTGGGTCAACATGTAAGTCATGATTAACAAATAGAAAGCTTAAGACCTTGATCTAATTTCCTATGTTGGACTCGACGTAAGGCCAAGTTTAGACGGGGTCCGCTCGCTATGCATAAGGACCGATATTCATAGAAAACCGCTATTCATTTAACACGCGTTATGAATAGCAGTCCTTATGAATAGTTATGAATAGTGGTCCTTATGAATAGTTATGAATAGTGGTCCTTATGAATGGAGGTCCTTATGAATAGCGAGGTAATTTGTCTATGGTTTGCTCCCTATTCATAAGGACCGCTATTCTTACAAAACCACTATGCATTTAGTCATGCGTTATGGATAGTGGTCCTTATGAATAGCGGTCCTTATGACTCGGGAGGTTACCCCGTTTAGACAAAGCACCTGGTTCAATTTTAGGAGAGTACAGGTTTTATAATAGAGCTGTTAACTTGTGTATTTCATTTAATGTATGTTTCTCTTGATAAACTGTGGATAATAACTACAATGTGCAATGGCATACATGTATATAAAGAGGGAATTCATGTTGCATACTTTGGTTGTTGCTATGTAGGGTCACCTTCTGGCAAGCTTTTGAGTTTGTCAAGTAATGTATCCAAACTGGATTCCAAGTATTGTAGTTCATTCATTAATAACAGGTTAATGAATACCTCGTTACTAGGTCCCCAGGAAAGAAACATTCATAAATTTGAATAACTTACAGTAGTAAACAGGTCTATGGACTACATGTAGTTCACAAATACTGTACATTTAGTCGCTGTGTATGTTTTGATACAATGGTTTTCGTCATATGCTTGCCAGACATAACATGAGCACTGAGTAATGCAGCTTGCAGTCAAGCTATTTATCAATAACAGGTGGTTGCAGTAGTTATCTACTCTGGTGTCAAAAGAATAAGCGTTCCTGCATGTATATTTGAATACATCTGGAAAATGATCTAGCATGCCAGGGGAACAATGTGTGAGGACCAATGCATTCACTGACATACATTGTAAGACCCATGTGGCATTTTGATTAACTTCCCCATGCTTGGTACAATCATTTCGTACATATAGAACCTTGCATGCATACACAATATATTTTCAGTATTCATCTCTTCATATCAGTAGATACTTGTGTAGAAAGACTTTGCTTCCTATTCTTTTCCTGCCCTCCTCAGACGAAATGGCTACTGTAAACGGAACCAAGACACTCATCAACGGCAATGGAGATGGGACTCGTTGGTTTGGACACCAGTCCTTAGAAGAGAATGACCCAGAGATGTATTCCATCATCTGCAAGGAGAAGGAACGTCAGAGGAAAGGCCTGGAACTGATTGCGTCAGAGAACTTCCCAAGCAGAGCTGTGCTCGAGGCCCTAGGATCCTGTCTGAATAATAAATACTGCGAGGGTTATCCAGGCAACAGGTATAGTGTTTGTTATTAAAGAGGTTAGGTTAACTTGTACAAGGTTATCCGTAGAATGACCTCACATAACCTAATTCCCCAGTATAGCCTTCTGGATACCTCGTACACTAAAGATTATTCAAAAGATAACCAGGTACACAAGACGGTTCATGGGTGACTTCCTGTACAGTAGGCAAGTGCATGTTCAAAACTCATTTGAGAGTTTCAAAGGAGCAAGATTGTCAGCCACCATGGTACAATAGTTCTGATTACTACACCATGTAAGTATCATGTAGGATTTCTGAGCCTCAAAAATACATATCAAGTGCTTTAAGTGCCCATTTTCAAATCCCGGGCCATCTCGTATGTTAAAATGGTACAAAGTCACTGATTGTTGAATATAAGTAAAAATGCTTCTAATTGTGATCAGTCAGACATTATGTCCTTGAAATTAACAAGATGTGCAAATGCCCATTATGACCAAAAAGGCCCTCAAAAGGCCCAAAATAATGTGCAAGACAGTTTTTCAGTTTTTTGGTTTCAATTTTTTATGGTAGTCAGCAATTTTCATATCAAGGTCATATGAAAAGCCCACTTTGGCAGTCACATGGGCCCATCGATGACTCCTTGAAGAAAATAATTGTTAAATTTGAATTATTCCCTAACAAGAGGATGGCCAAATTCAGAGTGGCTGCTAAAATATTTCTACATGCAAATATCTCCTTTACTGGTATCTGCATGTATGCCAGTGTGATAAACGATATGACTATTTGCATTTTAAAGTTTACTCTGTGTCTGGAAGCTTATAACTCGGGGTATCAAAGTTTGGTACATGTATGCTGGAAATGCCTATACAAATATCATTTTAACTATAACATTTGAAACATGTTTGTCTTTTCATTGTAGAGCTTTACATGCACAAAATACTTAATATCCCAATAAAGCATAAAAATCTTTTATAAATAAATGTTATTATGCCAAACTTCACTATAATCAGTTGCAAAACAGCTAAATACACTGTATATAAAAATACACACTACACTTTGCTCTTTTTTTTCACCTGCACGGCCATATTGAGAAAAAAAATATGTCCTTTAGATACACCTTAACCATGGTAAAATTTGAAAAGATGCTAATGAACGACTGCCTTTTTACACGGCAACTACGAAAAGATGATAATCTGTAATTCTTTGGCATATAAACTATTTTGCAATATGATGCTTTATTCCAAAATGCAAATCTATTACATTCAAATTACATTTTAACACCTACATGTATGCAGTATTTACCAATTCAATGGCAATTTGGAAATGAAATGCCCCACTATTCCAATTATTCAGCATTCTAAGATACACCTTTACCTTGGTTTCATTGTGTTTTTAAACAAAGTACATTGCTTTTATAGTAAACTTGCTTTACGTCTGTTTTTAGGCAAAAAGTTGCAATATCCAGTAATTTCTAAAGTACACAAAGCTCTACCTCAATACCAAGTTATAAGTTTTAAGTATAGCCAAATCTTGAAACAGACTAGACCAGCAGCCATTTCAAATATGACGGCCATCTTGGTGAAATGAAGCGACTCTACACTAGAGGTAATCTGCTTACCCGCCTTGCCAATAATAATAAATGTAACTATATACAGTAGCGCCAAATCCACTATGTGGAGTGCTCAGGGCGCATGTAGAAATTAGTTAAGAATTGAACAGAAATGTATATATAATTCATCACTTTATTCAACATTCAAATCAATAAAGGAATAACAGAATACATTAAAGCCCAGGACAAATCTGGAAAACAGAGTATGCAGGGCAAATAACATAAAATACTATAACATTATATACAGCACATATACAAAATTAAACATACACAGGATATTGATCATGAAAGGAAAATGTATAAGAACAAAAACAGTGGCGGATCCAGAAACTGCTCCAGTGCGCGCCTACAAAAGGCTCAGGGGCCCTCCGCCCGCAGATAATAGACCAGCTATCATCCACAAACAGAAGGCCCCCGAATGATGCAATTACGCACCGAAGCAGTCTCTATGTAGGGTTAGGGTAAAAATAGAGATTAGGATTATGGTTATGGTTTGATTATGGTTAGGTTGTAGGATTCCATATCATGAATTTACCATTTAAAAAAAAAAAGGCATAATAATTCCAGTGATTAAAAAAACAAAAAAGAATCAGATGTTATGCACATTTTTATGTCTTCAGGAAGGCTATTCCATAATTTTGGACACGCATGGGCAAATGATCTCCCCCCCCCCCCCCCCAAGATTTTGCAACTTTAGGGATCACAAGAGAACTGGAAGTGGATGAGCGGAAAGATCTCGCGGGGGTGTAAGTTTGAATTAAAGAGGTATTGTATTGGGGAGCAGAACCATGAACGCAGTGAAAAGTGAGCAACAAAATTTTGAAAATAATGCGATGTTTGATAGAGCCAGTGTAGCGACTGCAAAACGGGAGATACATGTATGAGTACGCTTGGTGGACAGAGTAGCAATGGGAGCCGCAGCATTTTGAAGCTTCTGGAGTTTGGACAACATATTTTGGGGTAAATTGAACAGAAGGGCATTGCCAAAGTCGAGACAGGAGGAAATTAAGGCTTGAACTATCTTTTCAGTGGCAGACTTGGACAATTATTCTGAATAAAACCGATGTTACCTAATTAGTACCTAACTGATCTGCAGATAATTGAAATTTGATTAGAAATTGTCATATATGAGTCAAACATAACACCTGTGAGTGTTGTTGAGTTCTGCTTCAGTAATATTTACTGTACACAGCTTGATTTACTTTAAATTTGTTTATGCTTCAAAAAGTTTGTTTGCTGAATGACCAAGTGGCTACAACCTAGGAGACCATCAGTGTCACTGAGCGTTCACAAGACCAACATTGTCATTGTCAGTCTTATATGTTCTCTGTAGGTTTCCATGGTGAGTGAGTATTCACAATTGAAGGCTTTCGGTAACACCATGTGGGAGCCTCTGTGAAAAGCCTGTTGATTGTTGATTGTCAGTCTTGTGTGCTGTTGGACTATTTGGATGTCCCAACTTAAAGTACCCTCCCCCTCTTTCTCCTGTCACAGGTACTATGGCGGTACCCAACACTATGATGAGATGGAGCGCCTGACCCAGAAGAGAGCCTTGGCAGTGTTCGGTCTCAAGGAGGAAGAATGGGGTGTCAACGTCCAGCCGTACTCCGGCTCTCCAGCAAATTTTGCCGTCTACACAGGGGTGATTGGTCCTCATGGCCGAATCATGGGTCTTGACCTCCCAGATGGAGGCCACCTGACCCATGGATTCATGACGGCTAAGAAGAAGATCTCTGCAACATCGGTGTTCTTTGAGTCAATGCCGTACAGGGTGGATCCTAAAACGGGCCTCATCGATTATGATGCTCTTGCTGTAAACGCCAGATTGTTCCGTCCACAAATGATCATCGCTGGTGAGTATTAATGGAAAGAAAAGAAATTTTGTTTGTAAATGACTGTTACTGTATTCACTGGTCAATGCCTCCGTTATTTCAAACAGGCATATCTGTCAAATTGTCTTGCATGGGATCAGATTTTACAATACATCTTATCTTATTTTTTGTATCTTATTTCTCTTATTTCTCTTATTTCTCATAGTTGGGTTGAATTATCTTTAGTCCAATCAGAACAACAAAACTTTTGCATCACTGAAAGAAATTCACATTGCTCAGAGGTAGAACAGTGGTCTTGTAACTTGGGACGTTTGAAACCAAGTCTATGGGCTATAGCTCTTTGTTAATCCTCATAACAACTTCGTTGATATGAAATAAAACTGTAGGACCCCTGGTTGCTTACCTACTAGCATGCATCACTTTCCTAGCATGCATCAATCAATCATTTGAAAATATTGTTTCCATGAAATTTCTTTCAGGTATGAGCTGCTACCCTAGGAATCTTGATTACAAGCGCTTCAAGGAGATTGCTGTTGAGAACGATGCTTATCTCCTTGCAGATATGGCCCATGTTAGTGGTCTGGTGGCTGGAGGAGTTGTAGCCAATCCCTTTGAATACTGTGACATTGTTACAAGTACAACACACAAGACTCTCAGAGGACCCCGCTCTGGCATCATCTTCTATCGTAAAGGTAAGTAAAATATAGTGATCGAAATTTAAAGTTTTTCTCATATTCCATCAATTGATTGACCAACTGACGAATAGCATTGTGACATCTCATCAGGCAACTTAAAGTTCAATGTTTAAAAATTTTCCATTTTGTTTCCTTATTTTGTTCATACATGTATACAATGTCTGCAGAGGCTATGGTAAAAATTACTTTTCTTTAAAAAAAAACATTATCCTTGCTGCATTCGTTCTCATTCTCTCATGGAGGTGTTGTGGTCCAGGGCATATATCACCAGACTGTGAAGCGCAAGATTCAGGATTCAAATACCTGCTAATGTCCTTTGGCATGACATTAATCCACATTTGCTACTCTTAACCCAGGTGAAGTTAATGAGTTCCCAGTCAGAAGAAATTCTTTGAATGCTTTAGCTCCCTATCATGGTAGCTCTGCTAAAGCCAGGATATTATTCCCGCCTCCTCAGGAAGAATAGTATTAATACTGATGAGGCTACCCTGGATAAATAAAACCATATTATTACTACTATATGTATTATTATCTTTTATCAGGGGTTCGTAAGGTCCTTAAGAATGGCACAGAGGTGATGTACGACCTTGAGAAACCAATCAACGAAGCTGTCTTCCCCGGTCTTCAAGGGGGACCCCACATGCACGCTGTCGGAGGTAGGTCTTCAACATTATATTTGATGTATTTAAGACACTAGGAGTAAGAAGACTGTTTTGTCTTGAAATAAAAAAAATTACAGGAATTTTGTCTTAGTTTTTTCTTGCTAGTTAACTTTCCATGAAGCTGGATTCTAATTCATTTGTTGGACATATTAGATGACTTTCTTCCCCACATGATCACCATATCTTTACATCTTTGTAATTAATTAAAAGCCAGACAAGTGATCCATAAATGAACATGCCATGTGCAGTCACTTCTAGTTTTATCCTACACTTTTTCCTTATCCTCATGATTGGGGTACAGGTGTCGGTGTTGCACTCTTGCAGGCTTCCCAACCAGAGTTTAAGCAGTATGCCCGGGATGTCGTCACCAATGCTCAAGCCATGGCTGAAGGACTTATGAAGAGGGGTTATACAATATCTTCAGGTGGGTTTCACTTTTTACCACTCACTTTTTCTCAGTATGCCTCTGTCACTGAAGGTGTTGAATGAGGCATTGTGCTGTCAGGTTGTCAGTCCACTTTTTTGTGCCGCGATAACGTGAGAATCATTGAAGAGATTTTCACCAAACTTGGCTCAAGTATGCACAATAATTGTGAAAGGATGAAAAGCAGCCTAGAATGAAGTGCAAAATTTTTGGGGGATGTGAAGAGGATATGATGAGTTCTATGGGGGAATGTTAGATGGGGGAACATTGATAAGTCTTGAGATCTTATCAAAGTCTTCCATGTACCCTGAAGATAGGTATGCCTTCAGTAATATGAACTTTGAATTATATCTGACATTCACTGCAAAGATAATAACATTTGGCATCGAAAGGTGTCTTGCATCACTAGCATTTGAATTCAGTCGGTACGAAATTGAATGGAATGAATTGAATCAAAGTAAAGTTATCTCTTAGTTGTCCCATATCAATAATTGGTTTTGTCCATATAATAAGTGATACTATTTCTCGTTATCTCTGGGTCTCTTCAAATTTTTTAGGTGGGACCGACACACATCTTTTACTTCTTGACCTTCGACCTTTGGGACTGGACGGAGCTCGTGGAGAGTTTGTTCTTGAGCGTGTGGGAGTCGTCCTGAACAAGAACACATGTCCCGGGGACAAGAGCGCCCTCAAGCCAGGCGGACTAAGGATTGGTACACCGGCTCTCACTTCAAGAAACTTCAAGGTTGAAGACTTCATGAAAGTGGTCGACTTCATAGATAGAGGTGAATAGTTTTCTGAAATTGGACATTCTTGGGAGATATGGGTGTATATCAACCCCCTTCCGTGCCATTGGCCAAGAATGTTTACGCTCTACTCCGTGTTTGGACTAGAAATTACCATTTATGTTTGCCTTGAACAAAAAATAGGTGCATACATTGTGAATGCTGTTCTCAGAGATTATATCAATATCCAAATTTATGAATGAAACGATTTCTATGAAATGTTTAAATTTTTATCTTGAAAATTTCATTTCTGAAAAGTGATTGAAAATGAGTGGCACAGAAGGGATTTTGAATGTATAGAATGTGTATTTTCAGATATTTTCTGTTTATGTTGCACCTGTGACATACATCTCTGATATCAGCCCATTTGGCTTAAGATGAGTGTATTTTTATGATTATTTAGTTTTTCAGACTGAAATGTGTTTTATCTCTTCATCTATTTCACAGGTCTGAAATTGACAATAGAGGCCAACAAGAACAGTTCTGGCACCCTGCTTCGTGACTTTAAGGCTTACGTCACTAGTGATTCAGACTTCCAATCCAAGCTTGCTGCCCTTGAAAAGGAGGTAGAGTCTTTCGCTGAAAAGTTCCCATTACCCGGTCATGAAATTCTGTAAGAACGGACACGACACCATGCAAGCGTCAGCCTTGTAGTGCGATCGAAGTTGGAAATTACGTTGGTTGTATCTTTCACATGTTAGTGCCATATCAAGGTGTACGCTTTGACATTATGTGGGAGCAATTTGTGCTTGGCTGTTGTAACCATGTCTATTGTCTGGAGATAAAACTTTCTACGTTTCAAGAAAGTGTCATATCTGATTCATTTTGAGATATTTTTTTCTCCTTTGATCTGTAATAGAATCCATGGTTTGTAAGCTATGATGCAAACTATTCTCATACTGATTTTTTTGTTCATTTCTAGTGATAAAATTGTTTGTTACTCCAAATTGTCATATTTACAATTATGTTAGCTGAAATTTCAACTACAAATTTTGATTTGTAGCAGCTGGCGAATTGTCATATTCTCTCATTCACTCTTAGTAAATGATTTTATGACTAGCGAACAGGAAATATTTTGCATTTTTTATTTTTTATTGATATATATTTTTGGTCTTCCGAGAAATACAAGATGAATATTCAGATATGTTTGCAAGCTGCAAATACGTTGAAAGAGTTTTATAATATTTTAAAACTTTTTGACGCTCTATTGGTAGAGCCAGACGTAGTCTCGGTGGAGCATATCCCCAAACGAAATAGACTGAGTTTTCAGTCTTGTTCTAAATATGATATTATGTACATGTACATATGTAGGATTTCTTTCCCCATATTTTCTTTTTTACATCTTTTTGTGTATGTTCTGTCTTTTGAAATTTTTTGCTACAAAAATATCAGTAAACAATGTTTTTCTCCCCATTTGAAACGTATCAACATTTTAGAAATAACAAGTTGTATTCATTTTTACCTTACTGTTCCATTATTACATTCCAGTTTGTTCTATAATATGTGTATAAATTTCTGTATGACCTGAGATACATGAATATTAAGTAAAAGAAAACAAAAATCAAATCTTTTCGGAATGAGCATGAGAATAATTTGGACCCTAGACTTACAATTTACTAGACTGTGAGCAGCGAGTTTTAGAAATATAAATCAATTCTGCCCTGACATCTTGCTACACTTCATATTTTTGATAAGCATTTACTATGGCAGGGATAATGTTCTTGTATGAATTTTAAATCATGTGCATTACAGTAAGACCAATAACTTTCATAGAGTTTTTGTTTATGTGTATGGAAAACGTGGATGCACTGTACTTGAATATTGGAGGAAATCACCTTTATTATTCATTTATTCAGAAGAGAATGTTTTTCCTAAAAGTGTCAATAATAATAATGTTCTGTTGTGGTGTTCTTCAGAATTTTGAATTTTCTATTTCAGGCTGTAAATGTACTTTAAAATGAAACCCAGATATGGAGCTTTGATACCCAGGGGTGGTATTCTGAGATTTATTTTATCTTGATTTTAGTGAAATATTTTTAATGGTCATAACAAAATGTACGCTTTATGGCGCATCATTGGTTAATGACTGCGCAAAAGTGGTTGCGTACGCGGAATTCATCTGCGCAAACACCAATGAAATGTTGCAATTTAAAATTTATGACAATTAAAATCTTTTCACTAAAATCAAGATAAAATAAAACTCAGAATACCACCCCTGATTTGTACCAAGTCTAGTGTGGATGTACGTATGTCCATGTAGGATATTCCACAGAACGTAGCAGATCAAATCCCTGTATGGTTTTAAGAAATATTTTGTTGAATTATCATTAGCCCTATTTCATGTGTGCTTGTAGTTGCTGTGATCTGAAAAGATACCAAAGCAAATCATTTCATTCCATCAAAGCTTCCTAGCAGTTTTCATTTGTATATATCATCAAATCATCCTTCAATATGTATACCTCATAAAACATTTGGTAAAGAGTTCTG
The DNA here is from genome assembly GCA_025617745.1 of Heliocidaris erythrogramma. NCBI lineage: Eukaryota > Metazoa > Echinodermata > Echinoidea > Camarodonta > Echinometridae > Heliocidaris > Heliocidaris erythrogramma. The sequence continues at coordinate 40,133,791 of CM046856.1, read as the reverse complement.
GGCCACGTTTCATAAAACTTGCTACTGAAATTCTTGAATCTGATTGGCTGATAGCATATTTGTCATAGAAATGGGGCAGTTGTTATCGAAACGGGCCCCTGGTTATGTAAAAAATGTAATATACATATATGTATATCATAGTCCAACAAGGTGTTGAGATAATTAGAGCCGATAACCCAGTCATACATACATGTAGAAGAGCCAGACACCAGGCCGACAAAACACCAAACAAAGAATTATATTACCCCAAATGGCCAAGAGCCAGTCAGTTTTGAGTTGATGTGGAGTCAGTTTGGTGGCGTGACTGAGGTATGAACGGACAAAGGACATTGGATATGTTGAGACTATGATACCTATAGTTCCATGTGTCGATATCCAGTTTTGATGTTTTTTTCAATTTAAATGATTTTCATCTATTCATTTTGTTTCCATTTCACCGACACCCTCACCCCCCCCCCCCCCCCCCCCCCCCCTTCACCAAACACAATATAATGGAAATTTTTATTTCTTGCATGATGAACAGTTCTAAATAATAATATTTGTCAAGAAGCAAGTTTTGTTTACTGAACTCAAATATTCCTTTTAAAAGTTATGCATTGCTTTATTAGATCTCAAATATTACCTTCAAAAGTAATGCCTTTGGTTTTTAAGTTCTCGTACATGGCAATTACCCCAGATGTGTTGGACAATCATTGTCGGTTGATGCATGTACATTCTTATTTTCTTGAAGAAATAAACTTTCTTGAAAATTACATCCATGTATATGAAGTATTTATATATTTGAAAGAGTTATCAGGTATGGGTAATATGCACTGTGCATGAGTAGAAGGGGAGAAGTATGAAATTCAGAATACTGATATCATTAAAGTTATACTAAATTGCACTATACAGTTAACTTTGCCTAAGTCGAATCTGTTGGGACCACAAAAAATAGTTCAACTTATGCAAAATTCGACTTAGGAAATGTAATTAACACATGTTTTGCATAGTTTGGTCAAAAAAACTGATTCGACTTAGGGAAAATTCGAGTTATGCAAGTTTAACTGTATTTTGGTTGAATATCCAGTAGTTCATGGAATGGAATAGATGACATGAGCTGAAGGGAAATTTCATTACTGGACGTTGTCTTCTATTCAAATCATGAAAACTATCCTGTATGTATAATTTTTACACTCTCACTTCAAATTAAATTCGCTTTCCAAAAATACAGTAGAAATGCTATACAGAGCTCCGATATAACAAGATTGGTGGGGAGTGTTTCATCAAGCGTTTTGTCAGTGATTTTTTACCGATAACTGTTATAAGCTACTGAAATCCTTGCACCTGATTGGCTGAGAGCAAATTTGTCAGTAAAAATCACCGACAAAACCCTTGATGAAACGCTCCCCTGATATAACAAGGTAATTTTGCTGGTCCCAGGTCTTTTGATTTTTTATCCTGATATAAGGAGATTGCTGATATAAAAAGTTAATTTTGATGGTCAGACGGTCCTTGTTATAGTGCGTTTTCACTGTACTACATGTTGTACTAATAGATGAACAATCAAAAATAGTTTATATATAAAAAAAATCTGATGGTGAATTCATATTAGCAGTATACTTATAAGTTAAAAGTATGCAAACAAAATCACATGTCTTTCATGATGTTTGAGACCAAATTTCTTTAATCTGGAGCTATCGTAGTTTGCATGTACAATGAACATTGTGATGTGAATGCAACATTCTAGTCTGCAATCAAAAGGGTTTGCCAAGGTTATATAGCAGTTCACAATACATGTATATTTGATAGCAACAAGGTGATGATTCAAAATGGACAAATTAGGGTTATAATTTATAAAGGTTCTCATTCTATATAATAATAATAGAATTTCTTATATAGCGCTATATCTAGTTACAAACTACTCAGAGCGCTTCAAAAATACTATTATTACCCTGGCTTTAGCCCAGCTGCCCTAATAGGCGCTGAAAGCATTCAAGGAATAGGTTCCTACCAGGTACCCATTTACTACACCTGGGTGGAGAGTGGCAAATGTAGATTAATGTCTTGCCAAAGGACGTTAGTGCCGCGGCGGGACTAGAACCGCGAACCATGAGATCCACAGTCCGGTGACGTATCCACTAGATCACGACACCTCCAAGGAATAATTTGTTTTATACTTCACTTAACATGAATATCAAATTTATTGAAGAGCCTGTGTAAATTTAATAAAAATGGAGGGGGCAGTGCAAATATTTTTAAGAATATCAACAAAGGATTTCCTATTCAAATTTAAATGACCTTTCAGTTTGAAAGAATACATTCTTTGAATGAATTGAATCATTAAATATGAATAATTTGGAATTGTTGAAATGGACCATCTATATATCTGCTCACAATTAAATGAAAAATAACACTCATTTTATATCAAAGCATGAATATTATAAAAGCATATAATACGTGTTCTCGGTCATGACTCGGACTATATACAAATAAGACTATATACACCTCATGTACAACCAACAGACACATAGTTATAACAATTGTCATTAAATGACAAGAAGCATTTGGTCACTGCAGTCAACATTCTATGCTTAATTAGATATCACACCTATGTATAATATGTGGTAATTGAAGTCTGATGGGTATAGACTTTTAGTACATACTGATCCCCCCCCCCCCCCCAAAAACAAATAAAAAAAATAAAAAAAAGAAAAAAAAATAAATAAAAAAAATAAATAATAATACTAAATAAATTTAAAAAATAAAATAATAAACTCTAGTTTACTATACTTCTGGGTGATAATTTACAAATGGAACATTTCTATTTAAATACATGTATGTACATTTTCCATAAAACAATTAAAATTCAATTCACTTTCTACATGCACTTGACATTACAATAAGCCTTTGGTAATTATTGCTATGTATTTGTGAAATAGATAAGGGAAAGAATAGATCATCGATAGAAACAGGAGACGAGAGTAAAGCAATGGGACATACTAAAATACGAAGAAGCATTAATCTGTAAAATACAAACTGTTTCTATACAATCTTAACAACACAGCATTATATACATTCTTAAAAGCTGCCCCCCAATAAAAAATATATAAAAAAATTTGTTTAAATGTTTCGACATGTCCGTCTAAGTATATGCCAACTTCATTCCCTTTGCATATACATTCTTTTAAATTGTTTCAGTCGATTCAAATGGAAAATATCCTCGAACACCTCTTGCCGGAGAGATTTCGCATTTCATTTTTTCCCCTGGGTAATTTTACTTTTTAATCAATTCTTGGAGGAACCCATATCTTTCTTTTTTTCTTTCTCTTTTAGTCATTGATTGCTAATTATTTGTGCCCCGGGAATGGAATTTCACACAGATTTAGGTTAGTTATTCAAGAAGTATAAGTGCAGAAAACAAAATCTATATGTTAACATTCTTAAAGCATATTCTCATATGTGCATTTCTCATATTATTGACTTCCAGTAGGCTCTAATGAAGGGGGGCAAGGCTACTGATGCATAGTTCATCCCTAGGTTCAACCGACTGTTCACTGATATAAACGACTTCTTCTCGATTTATCGTGATCATGCTACTGTAAACATCAGGAACAAGAGTGAAAAATGGCGCTGGCCAAAAAATATGTGGTACAGTATAAGGTCCTGTGGCAAGACATAAAAAATCTAATGTCTAGCTTAATGTTGCAGTATCCATGATTTATTTCAACTAATCACTTATAGCCTAAAATATTATTATCCTTTAAAGGTGCCCCCGCAGGACACCTACGCCTCTCTAAGTTAATCTACTGAAGGTGTTCGAATTGAAGTCATCAGAAGTAACTTGCATAATGAGAATTCAATATGAAAAAACTGGTTCATCTCCAAAAGCAATTACTCATCAGAAACAGTGTCCAGAATGCCAATACAAGACTGTAAGACTTCAACTCTGTAGCAAGTCGCGAAGCACTGCCAGGTAATGGTTTATCCGACATGTTCTCGTTGAAATAAAAACATTTTCCATCCTCCATTTTCCCAATATCCATCCGCCTGCTCGTGCAAAAGTCACTGCCCTTCGAGTACAAGTCTCCTATCTGACTCCCTTTCAACATGGCGGTTTTGCAGTGGTATAAAAGGGCATCACAAAACTCTTCGCAAACCGTCAGACGCTGTACAATGTAGAAACGATACTGGTATGGCGAACAGATATAGCACATGAGATAGTTGATATAGCGTTGGCATTGTTGAGAAGCTCCAGGGAGTGACTTCATCTTTCTGAATGTGACATCAATCTCGATCTGTCGACAGCAACTGTTTTCACGAAACCAAGTACAGTTTTTAAGGTCTGGTTGAACTTCTGGAGCGCGGTTGTTGAAAAATGTACAGAATTGGAGCTCAGGAGGTCCCGTAGGATTATAGCCCACTACATCCCCACTCTCAAGAGCATAGGATGACGATATAGCAAAAATAACAACAATTCCAAAGCATACACGTAGTGAAAATGCATATTTTACTGTTAGAAACAAGCTTCTGTATGATACGGGCTCCGCCATTTTGGAATATGCGATACCCGTCTAACCCCGATGAGAACTCATCGATTGTGTGTGTTGGGAGAATGAGCATCCAATTTGCCCCTCAATACACAGTGCACACACCGTTAATGCATCGTGATGCCTCCCCGTGTGTATGTCGTCTGCTGCATGTACGGTATGTGTGATCTGAAT